>CM036542.1:21259118-21859118 GCA_020745685.1 Tautogolabrus adspersus | reverse complement strand
TTATTCGGCACTTGAGCTCAATGTGTGTATAAGTGAAAGACATGATGGTACTTACATCTTTCATGGCTGATTTCTATTTCCATTTCTAAGCACAGTGTGTTGCCATTTTTCTGAAAGTCCTTTAATGAGTAAAGATTATTATTGTCGTATCAATAAAAAATTCTGTGCCGCTTTTCAAGTGTTGAGTGTTTTGTAGTCATAAATTAAAACTTAAAAGGCTGTTTCATTGCTGTTTTGAATTATAACAATCTCCAAAATGTCCTTTTCTCTTCAGGCTTATTAGCTATGATTTTCAAAATGACAGGAAAAAAGAGACTTTTTTTTTCATTAGAAAGGGGGAACTTTTTTTTCTCCTAAATTCCCACATTTCATGTCTAAAAGACGCTTCATATTACAGAGTGTCCATGTCTGAGGAAGAAAAAGAAAAAGAAAAGAAGAAGGGTAAAGAGTGACTATGGAACAGGGTTGCTATAGGAGGGGAAGGAAAGCAGGATGGAGATATGAATTGAACCGGAAAGAGCCTTGTGTCTAATGCTTGCCACATTTGCTCTTGAATGAAGGTCTAATTACCCATCGGTATTTTGTGCCAGTGTTCCCAGGTCCCAGCAGCCCCTGGGCCCGTGCAGTTACTGAGCGTCCAGAGCCAGCTGCCTCCCAAACACTTGCAGGTATACAGGCTGGGCTAATAGTCCTACCACAAGGGAGCCAGATGAAAGAGCAGGAAACTGCTGCCAGAAGCCCCAAAAGGATTTATGTAAAGATGAGAAAGAGATGTACGGATGTAGCAGTGGCTAAACTTGAGTTATCTAGCTGTTTATGTGTTGAACAATTCACCACATTAAATCCAAGACATCAATCTTTATGACCTGAATCACAGGTATAAATAACAGATAATAGTACCAAGATGATGGAACTTACAGGTCTGTTGCGGTTTAAAAATGGGAATGTTCCTGCAAAAGATTTACAAAAATGTAAATATTTATTTTGTATGTTTAAATTTGTGTTTAATTGATTGTCATTTTTTTAAGGGGTATGCTTCAATTAATCCTGACTTTTACTCCCTTTAGGTAAATTTACAAAAACATTTGATCCTACTTTTCCCTCAAAGCCACCTAATGGGGTCTCTCTTTTGGCACCAACATCACTAAATGTCCTCGTCCTTAAAACCTGACATTTTTAGTGTTTAATGCATTCTTCCTGTTGAAATCTTCCAGTTCTCAAGCCCATGCCCGGGTAACCCTGATGACATCACGTGCTATTTTATTCAAACTTTGGAAAGCCCCTTAGAGCCAAAAAAGACATTTTACATCTGTCTCTACAGACTAAGAAGAGCTACTTTTGAAAGGTTAACTTAACATCCGATGCTTAATCAGTATTTCCCCTTAGAAAAAGAGGAAAATAATAAATGAATCTCTTTTGTCTGATGGTTTGTCTTTGTAAGGATCACCTCTCTATTATTTTTAAATATAAACACACTTACAATCCCTCGTGCTGTATCCGGGTCAGTCATGTAATGTCTGAGTAGAAGGATGGTGACTAAGTCCAGCAGGGTGGGACGGGAACATCCCCAATCGTGACAACTCCAGATCCATCCTGAGGAACAGGAATTCCCACAAGCTGGATAAACATGCGGCTTGGTTAGGGAATGCATAGCTTGACTGTCTCTCTCTCATCTTTGAAAATGGAAGTTATCAGGATTTGGTCATATCTTGAAAGAATGCACTATCGTCCAGAGTTAGTTTGTGTCTCAGGCTTGGTGTAGCTAACATTGCGTCACCTCTAGGGTCTCATTTTGGATTTACGTCCTCTGCTCTCTGCCCAGTTGTAAGTGAACAATGAATGCTTTAAGATTGGATGATTTCTTCACAGGAAAACTGACTTTTAAGCTTTTATTCATCAATTCACAGATTTAAGGGTGATAGCTCTTTGATGGCAAGAAAAATCTAGAAAGGATTTGAGGAGGAAGATTGGGTGGGGTCAGACATTTTTCAGCCTCCAGCATTACTTCATCTTGTTCTCATAGACGGAAGGCTATATGTCACTACTTGAGGGCTCAGGAAGGACCGCAATAAAACAGTAGCAGATATAAGAGGACAATGTATGACTGCAGTTTTCCACAGAATGTTAACTGTGTTCATTTTAATGGAATCACACAGAAGACTGATGGACATTGTGCTAACCTGAGCTGCCAAACATTTGAATTCTGCTTTCTTAAGAGATGTTTTGTGTATTTGTCTTTCTTTTCTTAGTGTTTGGTGCACATGGCTATGACTCCACATTTCTTTCAGCACTACAATATCTAGTGTGTGTATTTTTACGCCCGTCTCTCAGCGAGTGTTCTCTCAACTTCACATATACACATCAGCATTTGTGTTTTCACATGTAATTACTGTGAATCAACTCTTTGTGCATGGTTGAAGTCATAAAACAAGAGTGAAAGAACATCGTTATGCTAGTGGGGCACCTCACTAAAACGCTCCAGTGACAGAAAATGAAAAGCTGTAATTCCTCCGGTGAAGTGAAGTCTGACTTGTCGGAGTAAAGCACTTCCTATCCTTTTGTTCGGATCTCAAAGGGAATTATGGGGGTAGAGAGTTAGATATGGCTGTTAATAAGACCACCGAGCCCTGACCAGATGAACGTCTAAGAGATTTAGACCATGACAGTTGTATTAAAAGAAAGAAAACTACATTACTTTAATCTGGATGATCATATTTTAGACCCTGAGAAACACGAACATAGTGTGACTTTCTTTCTTAAATGTTAAAGACATAGGCGTTTGGTTCATTGGTTAAACGGTATGTGGAGCTATTTCAAGATTATTAAAGAAATTAGCTTTCCTCATCCAATCAGGATGCTCCATTTCCTACATGTATTTTTTTTTCAAGACTGATCTGTTGATGAAGAAGGCACCATTTATTTTGCAGAACTGATTCCATCAGCTATATATTGATAAGCAAAGTCTAGGTTGTGGGTGAGGTTGAGGGATAGTTGTGAAGGTGGGAAAGGGGGGGGGGGGGGGGTGCATGGAGATCAATGGGCTAATAAAACAAATCAATGGAATGAAACCACAGAAAAAAGTGAAGTCATTAATTTGCAGAGACAGGATGATCCCACCAACCACATGCATTGATTAGAAATGAGGTCTGTGGAGAACCTTTAGGGGGTATCATATTAGTGGAGGGAAGCAATGGCCAGGGCGGGGGAAGGGGAAGGAGGAGGGGTGGGGGGGGGGGGGGGGGGGGGGGGGTCGCTTTCCTCAGAGGATTTGCTGCTGTACTAATGCAGGAGAATAGGTTAACCGGTGGATCAATGGCCTCTTCAGCATAGCTGGGAGGAGACAGCGGCTCTGTGTTTGCTCTGTGATGCACCGTCAACACAATATCTGCAGGTGTGATGTTTTCTCTCTGCTTATGACCGCGGCCACATTGATTTTCCCCTCCCTTTTTCCCAAACCAAGTGTACTCAAGCATGATTATGATATTGAATACATCATAGAGTACAAAGAGGTCTGCAAATAAGGTCAGAGGTGAGGGCTAATGTTCCATTTTTATCAATATAATTATTGTTAATCATGATTTGTAATCAATGATATTGGGCTGAGTCATATACGCTGAGACATATTACACAGTTCGAAGGTGGAAGGTGCAAACAAGCTCAGCTGTATTGTTGGTGAACATGTTTTAGCATTTGTACAGTACAATATTTCATACAAATTAGACAATCTGAACTTCTTTATTTCATTCATATTATATTGCGCTTCATCAGAAACTGATTCTTGTTTTTTTATTTCCAAATCTGAAGTTCTCCATCGGCCAGGGTTCATCCGATCTGCAGACACAGCATAGCTTTTCTGCAGCCATTTTGTGTGTGGGGGGGGGGGGGTTAGCGGAGGGGTAGAAAAGCAGGTGATGTGAGATTGACGACTTAAATACTTCATCAATCAATGCTGCAGCCAATGTGTTGTTTGGTGATTGGTGGAGAATTCAGGCAATCCATCTTTCCTACCGGCAACTGGCATTCAAGATTCTCCTCAGGTTCTCCATGCAATGCCTTTATTTCTTTATTTCCAGGGTTAACCTATATGCTTCACATATTTGTGTGTGTGTGTGTGTGGGGGTGTGTGTATGTTCGTGTGGGGGGTCCACTCTAACCCTTCACCTGTGATTAGAGTCTGTTTGACATGTATGCGGCAGCAAAAGCTGCTACACACACAAGCAGGCACAGTCAGTTTACTATCAGCCCTAACACACAAGAAGAACCAAATCTCAGAAATGTGAAGGCATTACAATAAATACTGCAATCACATGTTAATGAGTTTATAACCAAATAACACACTTTTGCTTGTTTTGGTGGGAAATTGAATGGATTGTGTTATTCTTCAGTTTGCACTGACCCTGAAGATTAAAACCAAAAACAGGATGTCTAATTGCACAAGTACAAGTCTCACTCGTACAAAAATGATCACCTTAGAGAGATAGAGGTCCATGATTAAACCACTGTAAGTTATATTTAAACTGGTTCTTTGTACATTTGTGCAGAGAAACAGAAAAAGCAAAGGCGAAATGGGAGATTTCCTTTGAGTGCAATATTGAAATATAAACAGGACAAAAGAAGGAATTTGGGAATACATTTTTGTCCACACATTAATATACATGCATGCATGCAGAATGGTGTGTTGTGGACTTGCTTAAAATAAACTACAGTGTGTGTTCATGGTACATGCATGTTATGGCACACTAATATTTTTGGACAATAGTTCAGCTCTATTGCCCAGAGGAATGTCAGGCCAAGGCTACACAGACAAATTGTTGTTGTGTCCCTTTTTTGTTTTCATCCCCAAAAAAATTTGAGAAAAAACAAAACAATAAATGTGTGATGTTATTGTCACTTTCTGTTGTTGTGAATTTAAAAAGTTCAAGTTGCAGTGATACATAAAATCAATTGCAACACTGCATGCGATGTCTATTTTGATCAACTGTTTTTGAAGTGGTTAGGAAGAAGACCTTCATGTTTGCTTCGAATAAGAATAGAGTTGCATTGATGTATTTGAAAACATTTGAATATGCATTATTTCTAGTACCTCACATTAGGTGCCTTATGTTGTGTTGCTTCAGACATTACAATTTCTCTCCATCCTCATCTCACTTTCTCCACCTTCATGTGGTTGTAGTGATGCTGAAGCCCATGGGTTTTGCCTAATTAAAATACATCCTTTTGGTGTTCCCCTCGGAGTTCGCTGATAGAATAACTATGCAACAGGGCTAGCTGTATTTAGCTCCTTGAGGAGTTAGCCTATGTTGTGTCAGGCAGCCACTCACAGCTAAATCAACAAAATGCTGCAAAGAGGGAAGAAGGCAGAGAGAGAGAGAGAGAAACAGCAAGGGAAAAACATAGGGAGGGGGAAAAAAAGGTTTGGGTGAGGGTGGATGTGTGTGTGTGTGTGTGTGTGTGTGTGTGGTGGGGGGGGGGGGATCCCACATCGTGTAAACCCTTAGCTTTTCACACTGAGCGGCGTTTTCATGCTAAGCTCCGAGCTTGAACTGAAATCCTCTCACTTATCCTCAAATCCAAGATGAAATACTGTCAGATGTAGTGTGATCCGGGGAATTTGGTGGAAGACTGACAGGCAAGGCGGAGAGATATATGAGTGACTGATACTGAGAGGCTTGGGTGTGTGTGTGAGGTTGTGTGTGGGTGTGCATGTGCATGAGGAGAAGGAGGAGGATCAGGTCGAGAGAGAAAGATACTGTGAGGGGAGGAGATTGAATACAATGATTTGTCAGGAGCAGAGTGAGTGACTCATGTCAGTTTGATGCCTGGTAACCAAGGACACAGTTGAGAATGAACCACATAGTCAACACTGTACTACCCTGAACTTCAGGAGTGTCATCATGCATCTCTATGTAAAATGAATCAATTCTTCAGTTTTGAATGCATCCCTGTTTAATTTGTTTAAAAAAAAAACTGTCCATGCAAACAATTTGCATGTTATTATGTGTTCTGGGGGCTGCGTATGTTCTGTAGTTATATGTTTTTATGGGGTATTGGTGGTGATATTTGGGGGGCGGGTATGTCCCTCATCTCTGAATAGCTCTAAGGCACAGGCAGGAAATGGAGTCCTGGCATTTTGTTTTGCATCAGTGCTCTTCTTTATTAGAGAGGAACAGAATCGGCATAGAGTAATAATTGGAAAATTGTAAGCTTGCTTTCATTATAATTAGCGTGATCGCAGGATGCAATAATCCAATTATTTAACTTAAAAGCAAGTTTCCTCATCCCACAGCAATGTGTTGCAGGATGTGTAACCTCATCCCACATGGACAAACTCCCTTCATCCCCCCTGTAACATGTAAACACCAGCATGCTTGAGTGTGCTCAGACAGCTGAACATACACTGACATATGAACACCATTTAGGCCCACCAGACACGCACATAAACACACACGCACACGTACACTTCAACAACATACAAATAATTGAGTAAGATTTGCTGGTACATTAAGTTTAATGTGTTTGACATTCGTGCAGGGGGGGGGAATGGTAGGCATGAAGTGGAGTAGCCGCTCTGCGCGTTTCTTCAATCAGGGCTCTGCAGGGCTTCAGTTTACAACGCAAATGCAAACCTGGGCCCGTCAGAGCTAATTAGCGCTGTTGCAAATGGATGCAGGTCATGGCTCTCAGCGGATTGGTCCGCACAGGGGTCACTAGAGGTCAAACCTCCAGTATGGAATGATATAAACAATCATCTATAGACCACAAACCAATCAATCCCTTTTAACACTATCCACTTCCTGGTTGGCTGCTCTCAGAGGGCAGAGGTCAATGTACAAAAAGACAACTGAGCCAGTGGGTTTATGAGTGAGAAGCTGATCTTCTATTCATTTTTCTTTAAGCAATCAATATACCAGCTAAATATCAATGGTGGTAGAAGAAATAATATGATGGGTTTTTTTCAAAGAAAATTTACCTTAGTGTGCTTTTTTTCGTTTTAAATTCATCTTTAAGCCATCAAGTTACTGTGCCTGCAAAAAATCAACGGTAGAACAAATTATTGGATATTTTCAGTTTAAAAGAATTAACTTCTCTCTGTGCTTTCTTTTCTATCCATTGTAACTTATTGAGTTCATTTTTTTATTACTTTTCTCTGTACATCAGCATGTTTCTTTGCACACTGAATGAAACCACTTCAATATCTACATGAAGTTGTGCAATTAGCCAAAGAAAGAGAAAAAAGGATAGAAGGACTGGGAGGAGAATGGGGGGGGGGGGGAGAAAGATGGAAACCAACGCTTGAGGAATTGAATTACCAGAGCCTTTTCTCATTATCATTTAGCCGTCTTTTATGGCCCACCAGTAAGAGATGATGTTCCCATGACCCCGCACAATACACAGACATATTATTCAATCCTGCCTCGATGAAATTCCTGCAAATAAAACCTTTGTGCCCGGCAACAGCTAATTATTTGACAGATTGGCCCCCTTCTGGCTCAGGTTACAGTGTGGAGTGGCCATGTTTTAGCCCCCCGTCCCTCCCTCCCTCCCTCACCCAAACCCACACCAACAGCACTCACCCACTCTCCCCCGGCCCCAGTGCAAAGAGGGGCCACTTTGAGAAAATCCCAGAGGGCCTCATTCTTTTCAGGAGATTATATATTTCAGCCCCCCCCCCCCCCCCCCCCCCCCTCCTCACCCTTCCTCCTCTTCCAACCATCTATCCATCCAAAATCAGGAGAGCGTGGTGTGTATGTGTGTGTATGTAAGGGGGGGGGGGGGGGGTCTGTGTGTCAGTAACAGCAGTCATTTCATAGTTTAAAGGGTGTTCTCAAGCAGAAATATTTAATCTTCCCACGAAAATAAGTTGGATGGTGAAAGACTGGTGCAGAGAGAGAGAGAGACAAGAGGAGAAAGAGAGACAGAAATCACTACAGATATGCTCTGTGTATATCACTGTAAATGTTACACTACCAACGCATGGAGTGTATTCTTTACGTAGTACCAAATGACAGAGTACAGGACATTAAGGGATTACAATTTTGGGTGGGCATGCCTTTGGCTCGGATTCAGTCCACTAATAACAAGAGTTTGTCATTAGTGTTCGGACATGGACCACCAAGATAAATGCCAACACATGTTTAAATTATCCAGAGAGTAATGGCGTTTTTTCCTTCAGCCCTTTCCCTCCTCATAAAGATCACTTGTTGACTCCACTATGCCGACATTTTGAGTTATCAGCAAATGTTTAATCTGTTGCTTGTTCTGCAGCCATGCAGAAGTTATAATTCACGGAGGAGTAGGTGTTAAAAGAGGTTGAAACTAAACAAGTAATTGGAATAATGGAGAGGAACTTGACAGGGGAACAATAAAGTTAAACTGATGAGCTTTAAAAGCTCCTGAATGAACTTTTAAATATAAAAAATAGGTATACAATCAAGAGGAAATTTGCTTGAAATCAACATGAAAAATTACATTAAAACAGAACAAATTATGTTTTTTTTTTTTTTTTTTTTGTCCATTAACTTAAGAGAGAAAGTCTACTCTTACCATCTGGCAGAAAATGCTGCAGGCCATGCAAACTGAACTGTTTATATGTTAAATAATATTTCTTTAGGCTGGATATGTTGTGCAATAGCATCTTGGTGCTCTTATTTTCTCTTACTTATGTTGTGTTTTTTATGCAGATCCTGTGCAAAATGGGTGATGTGCAATATATTCGGGGGTACATGGATTTCATTGGTATTTGCTTCTAGTTCAAATGTGTATTGTTGATTGTTTCTATAGTTTTTTATTCATTGATTCTACTATGGAGGCAGTTAAATGTGTGCAGCACTGGAGTCCAAGACAAATTTACCCCAGAGGACAATAAAGTGTTTTTTATCGTATCATGTTGGATCGTCTCATCATTTCCAAGGCCAACTATGTTATTTTTTGTCTGATCATCTTCTCCAAACGCATTTCTATTTTAAAACATTTGAATTTTAAAGAACGACACCCAATAAATCCTACATTCTTAAACATGTATATAATCTTATTTTTGGCCCTATAACTCTGACCGAGTAAGTGTTAACCTGGAACTCAAAGTCACTGATCATTATTATTATCCTGGCACCCAGTGCTTTTACAACCACACACACACTTTTGCCTACAACCTCAGAAAACTAAAAAAAAGGGAACTGTTACTATAGCTTGATCATGAGGCATTTCTGCTGTGGCTCTGTCTACATTTTCCATATAGCTGAAGATGGCTAAATAAGGAAATGATATCATATAATGAAACAAGGGAAAGTAGAAGTTGATTTACTGTAAATAGAATGCCCAGGAGAATGTGTCACGCACGGCATTTCTTATTACGGCAAGAGAGAATCAGTGGATGTGTTGTTATCTCTGCAGTAGAGTTACACTGAAAACAGATGGAAGAATGACATATTGACATTTAGAAAGTTGATTTTTTTATATTTTGCTTTCCATTAGAAATATATAAAACATTTCAATACTTTGCATTCTGTGTTCTACCTAAACTGCAATCCACCACATTAGCCTGCTGTGATGCTGCCGTGTGAAGGTGTATGGACTAGATGATTGCCCTCTGCAGGTTTAAAAATGATTTCCACCCATTCCCCTCTAGTTATGACAACCTTAGCAAAAAGAGGAAAATAATTAAGCTTTTATCGTCAAAATGTCAGCAATTTTTTTGCCATTGCATTCTCACATTTCTGCCTCTGTGTGTCTGCAGCAGCCGGTTTGCTCGACGAGCTCCGGTTGTATGTCTGGGACGCTCCACTACTGTGCTCACCTGGCATGAACCCAAGCGAGAGGAGCCTGGAGTATTCATTGCTCAACCTGGGTGAAGGTCATAGAAAGCAGCTCTCTCCCTGCTCCACTCCCCAATGAGCAAACATATGGTCATGGAGCACCTTGAACATGTTTGGGTGACCACAACTACTTGGCCTGAGCCCGCCACAGCAAAAGAGACAAAGGCGCTGAAGGAGGCTTATAGGCTAACCTTGCTAAAGCAGAACAAGGAGAAGGAGTAAGAACCAGGCCCAAAAAACCACAGTGATCATCACTCACTAGTTGCTCGCACACAAAAAAACTCATGTGAAGTCAACAGACTGGCTGTGAAAAGCTGCAGACCTCTTGGCTTATTGCTCCTCTCTTGTTTCTGTTGATATAAGTGCGTGTAATCATAAGGTGCAATATCATCAACCCGTTGTTCAAACAGCCAAACCTCGTCTAATAGCTTCCATGTTTCCTCAGTGTTAAGCTCATTAGTGGGTGACCTAAAGGCATGCAGCGGGAAAAAAAGACAAAAAAAAAATCTTAGGATAATGGATGCTTGCTGTTTTGAGACAGTAAAAATAAACAGGTCTGTGGCTTTGATAATGAATATGTTGTAAACATCAGCCCAGAGTGAGAGTATATCACAAACATCCAGACAATAGCTAAACTGTGTGCATGTGCATTCTTATATAGTGTACATGTGCGATCATTCAAGCATTTGAGCTTGTGTGTCATTGTGTGTGTTTGTCTTTAGGCTTGCTGAGGGACGAAGGTGACGGGGTGGGGTGATGAAGATGATGACTCGCTGTTAGACTTTGTGAATGGGACACGAGAGTGTCTCTGGTGTCTGAGTGTCTGGCCCAGGTGGCGACTAGAAGGCCGACTTCATTAGCCTTAAAGAGGAAACAAAGGAAGATGCATCGTAAAAAAGTGCCATCCCTCATCTGCGAGGCCACCGCCTGACACATTAGGAATCTGTATGCTCAATTAACCACTGGCAGGCTCATTTTTCCTCTCTCTCTCTCTCCCTCTCTCTCTCTCTCCCACTCTCTATCCTCTCGCTCTTGATCAAACAGAGCAATCACATTGGATTGAAGAAAGACTTACTACACGGCATGTTTATCAAGTTAGCAAACATGTTGCTGTACAGACTTGAAGTTATTTATGTGGATGTTTTTTTATGTAAAAGATTGTTGATTTATCCTGCCCTGATTAATCTAAGAAAAGCTTGAATGCACTAAAAAAAATGCTTAAAAACAATTATCTTTAAATTTCACGACTGCTTCCTTGTTTCTTTACAGGACGAAGAGGATAATCTGGCGCCCAGAAGGTCAGGAAATCACAAAGCAAAGACACATTATTCCTGAGGTCAAGTTTGAATGTGAGTCAAATAAATAGAACTTCTGTTTCACCCAATTTTGGTTTATACATCACAGATTACAAAAATGGCAGATGCACGTGACGTAAGGATGGCCAAAATCAAATCTCTTGCTCATTGACACCCTTTGTAAGATTTCTAAATGAATACATGCATGCAGCAGAACCACAATTCCATCAAAAACCTGGAGCTTATATTAACCAGAGTGCAACCTGACCACACGTTTAGTTAAAGATTGAGACTAGCTAATTTAATCATGAGTCTCACTTTTTCTCACAAAACAGCCCAAAGTTTTTTTTTTCTGATACAGACTTCAGTGACATCATCTGAGGCAAATTAACAGATTCCCCCTGAGGCCAAAAAAGGCTTTCCATGTTCTCTTTAAGAAATCGAGTAGGACCTCCTGTCACCAGTAAACAGACCTTATGGATGAAATAAAGATCCCCTTAAATGAGAGCTAAAAAAGTAAGCATATATGTAAATATTTGCAGAAACACATTTTTATGCACCACACACAAAAATCAAACAAACACCGAACATTGTTTCTCTCCTGTGTGACACCTGAGGATCTGTATCTTCCCATGAACCTCCTGTGAAAATGACAGTGTGCCATAAGGACCTGGCTGAGGTAAGGGTTTAGGTGGTGTGTGTGTGTGTGTGTGTGTGTGTGTGTGGGTTGGGGTGGGGGGGTCATTGTGATACGCATCAGCCTTTGATTAACGAGGTGAGCTAGGAGCTCTTTAAAATCACAGGGGTCACAGCTTAGGAGGCCTCCATCCAACACTTCGCCACACTTCACAGGGCCAACTTCTTTTATTATTGGACACGCCCCCTTTTCTCTCTCTCTCTCTCTCTCTCTCTTCTGTCCCACCAACCTCGCTCCCCCCCCCACCCCTTCATGCCCCTCTTTTGAGGTCTATCAGAGAGATGAAAAATGGCGTGCAGCTGGCCGCGTACTTCCTTCCTCTTGTCAGGTCAACAGTTCACTGTGCTGATAGAGACCCTCACACCTCCATTAATAAAAGCTCCCCCTGCACTCACACAGGTCGCTTTGCTGCATCGCTGGACGCACATCACTTATAACTTTGTCAGGATTTTCTTCCTTCTTCCTATCATTACATTCCTCCATCATTGATCTTTTTTGGTGATGACTGATAGCAGCGGAACTCAAAGTGAATCCATAGTATTATTATTTATGATCCTGAAATTGAATAAATGAAAAATATTGCTTTAAAGATGATGCATTTGAAAAGTCTTTGTTGTTTTCTAACTGTATTTTGTGTTAAAGTAATGTTGAAGCAATCCTCTTGCTTTTTCTTATAGCCTTGATCAACATGGTTATAAAAGATAGATCATATCAAAAATGTGAATATTTTAGCAATACCTCCCCCCCAAAAACACGTTTTTCAATATTCCCAAGACTTTCAAACACTTTAACATGTTACAAAGTGTTTTGGATGGGAGGTTTTTGTTTTTTGGCTTTTATGGTTTTAAAAGAAAATATTGATAGCTGTCAGCATCAGTTCCCCCGGTTCCTCACTTTGGTGAAACTACAGCTGTTCTGTTTTGGCTAAAAATAAAATCCAACACAGCCACCAGTGGCTGCTGATGGGACTTGCAGTCTTTAAATGAAAAAAAGGAAAGTCAATGACTAGTTTAAAAACAAATTTTCCCAAAAAATACTATTGTACCATGAAAGCATTGATCATACTCAGACAAAAACAAAAGGTTTTAAATGTATTTTTTTCTGGGCAGTGTAGGGCGGAGTAGATTGACAGCAGAGGCCAGGCTGGTCAGATTTAGAGTGTGCTCAAAAAAAGAGGTGCTAATCATAATGCTGAGCTAGCCTTGTTGAGCTGCTAATTACCTCCATTATGAAGATGCAGAGTGCCTGATCAGAGGCGCCCCAGTATTTGTGTGTGTGTTTGGGTGTGCGTGTACACACGTGTGTGTACTGGTGTGTGTGCCGATTAAGAGGAGGATTAGCTGTCCATCCTGAGGAAGAAGGCAACCAGGGGGTACAAGGAGAGATGTGAGAGGAGGGGGGGAGGGCTGGTGGTGGTGATAGAGGGGTGGGGTTTTTGGGGGGGGGGGGGTCCCCCCTCCTGGAGACTAGCCCTGACCTTCTCATTTCATCCTCATTAGTATCTCATGTCAACAGAGCAGCCACTCCTTAATCATCTGCTATCATCCCAGGCCTACACACACACACACACACACACACACACACACACACACACACACACACACACACACACACACACGCACGCACACACAAATAAAGAAATAGATAAACACAAACATGTAGGCTGGCTTGGCTACTTTTAAAGAACGATACTCAAATTTTCATCTTATCCATAAATGAAAAAAAGTGTTTCAATTTCAGTATACATAAGATGTAAGTGCCATGCTACTGTATAAATAACCACATAAACATCAATAACGTGTCTCCTAAAGATTTTATTGTTATCATTTTTGTAATGTTCTGAACTCTAAAGTTGGATAAAAGTAAACAAAATATTTTATTAATTTCCTAACATCAGTAAAAAAAAAACATTGCTGTATTTGTTGGAGTTAGCTTTATGTATCCTGTGGTGGACAGCAGAATGGCGGCGTGGCAGAGGGTGGGCTCGTCTGTCTGTGTCGGCCTCGGTGCCACAGAGGCCTCAGCAGGGTCGGGGGGGAGCGGGGGCTCAGGGTGCCAGCACAAATGAGCTCCATTCATTTCCCCACTTCGGCATATGGTGGCCCATTGTCCTCGGCCACAGAGGCAGAAGTGATGCAATTTGTTGGCATGTCCTGTCATTTCACAAAGTGCCCATCCCACTGAGGCCTGGGCCGGCAGAAGACAAGCAAGGGCAGCATGTTGTTTCACTGCATCCACACCACAACATGAACTGGGCACAAACAGGATCAAGACATATGTTGTCTTTTGCACAAATATTTTCACAAACAGAAGAAGAAAGAGGGAAAAAAAAACAGGATCATTCTGAGTAAATCTTCAAAAGATTAATATATGCAGTATCTGTGTCAATCCCTGTTGTTTTCCAGGTTATAACAAAAGATTATCCTTATTTACAGTATAAGATTTAGTCTAATCTTAGCACTGAGACATGATAGCCTCCTTAATTTCTTACAAAGACATCGGATTTGGCAAAACAACAAACAGGATAACAACATAATAGTTGACTTAAAATGAATTCACAATAAATGTAGGAAGACAAAACAAGGAAACATTAGATTTATGAGTAAGAGTGAACTGGGCTGCTCACCCCTGGTCTGTTCCTGGTTTCACTATGCAAAGCATGAAGCTACTGTCTGACAGGAGAGGGGAAGGAGTCTTGTTTAACTTCCTGAAAAAAAAAGCAAACTTTTGACATGAGCTGCACAATATAGGCAATGCAGCAGCAGAAAGAAAGAAGTGTCTAGACATGATTGCATTTAGGTCAGACAGAGGAAAACATATGATCACACAGTCATGCACAAAACGATGCTAGTATATGGTGTTGACAGGCGTTAGAATCGCAGGGTCAAATGTCACTGAACCCATTCCACCATAACATTTGTATGATTGTGTGTGTGGTACTGAATCCCCCCTCCACGGCGTTGTTTCACTCAATACTGGACGTGTCAGTTGGCGGTTTTGTGTTCATTGTCTGCACAGCGGGCAGCCATTCGTGTGCAGGCTCTCTCGGCGTGTGACGGGAAGCGCGGGCTCTCCACTGAGCTCCCGAGAAGAAATCAACAGAGTGCTGCACCTTCAGACAGAAGTCAGCTTCACTTCAGCCACCCTGAAGATTGATGACGATGGTCCTCGTTTCAGTGGGAGTAAGAAACAAGTGGCCCTCAGAGACTCATTACACCTCAGAAAGCTTTGGAGAATGGAGTGACACTGCTCCTGATTACCAGATTCATCATTTGTATTGGTCTGGGATGCTCTTTGACAAATGTCAGCGGGAGTACTGTACTAAAATTAGAGATGTGGTCGCATGTCCTGGACTGTAAAAACTCTAGAGGGAGAAAAATTCTTGCAAAAACAAACGTAAGACATGCAAAAACACACAGATAATCCATCTTTGTTCCACACACAAACATTTAACTACGCTAGCCGTGGTCCATCTAATACCCCAATCATATATCTGTGACCTCAATCCTGGCCACACTCCCCCTCCTTGCTCTTCAAGCCATCATGCTGCTTTAACTGAGATCCCTCTCCAGCCCTATCCTTAACCCCATTTGTACCCTCCACCCCCACCTACCCCACAACCTGTCAGGGACCAGCTTCCCATGTCCATCACTGCCTGATGGATGGGGTGGAAGGTCATCACCCCACTCTCCAGAGTTCACTGATCCCATCAGCAATGCACCTCCAAATCATAGTGGGGGGACGTTACTGAAATAATACATTTTTGGTGAACACCCTGAAACAGGGATGTGCTACTTTGTAAAATTTGCTTTTAGAAAAATGAAAACAATAAGTCATATTTGAAGATGTCATTGGTTGTCCTAATAATTCTAAAGCTTCTTGTAGTGAAGGAAACCGTGCAGGAGGAAAATTTGTAAAGTAACAGTCAAGCATTTTTGTGAGTACTTCAAAGATCTAGTGTTGCCCCTAAAACATTGGTACATTCATGATAAAATAGATGTAGAAGACATATTGTCTTTTTTTTAACACAGTCTTCACCCTTGTCACAACCCTTGTCTCCATGATACCCACAATGCAACTGAGCTGCCAAGAGTTCAGTGGGACATTAACATGTGTTATGCTAGTATTTGCTAAAGAGGCCTTGAGTTGCTGGCCTTGGGCAGAGAGAGCAGGCTGAGGAGGTCTGCAGGCTGTATTCTTGTTAACTTATCACTCTAAGACTTTAAAAGACCTTTCAGAATCATAATGATGGTTTTACTGAGAAGTCACATTTAGGTAGATCACCCTGGATCAGACATCTTTGCAAAAAGTGTTAAGAGATGTGTCACTGCCATAAAACATATCTCTACATTTAGTTGTTTGTGACACATATCTGATGCTATTTTCAAGAGAGCCCCATAGGAGGAAATGTATAATAATGGAAACATATTGTGTTTAATATTGTTGTCCTGTGATTTAGCTTTGCAATCCAATAATATGTATCGAATCATGACAAAAACTGAAGCAGCAGAAACAGAAAAATGAACATTATATGTTTCCTCTGTATTGCCAATAGTTGGCACCAATCTAACTTAAATTGCAACTCTACAGGTGACAGGTCAGTGGGACCTTCAGATGTACCTTGCTAGTAGTGGCTGCCTTGCAGTTAGTCTTTGGAAATATTAAAGAGCAGGCTACAGAGGTAGACTTGGCTTTATGCTACACATTCACACTTTTTCATGTCAAAGTTTGGGTCTTCAGTCCCAGCCAAAGCTGACTCAAAATAAATCACTTGAGGAGATTTATCATCATGCAGTTCGCCCTGAATCTATAAAAGACTTTATACAACTTTTTTACACATGCAGTGATACTCTTTATATAATACCATGTGTAAAATTGTTGGTATTACCATTCAAAGTATATAGTTTGAAAAAGGTTTAATTTAGTCATTGTGTCATACATACATTTATATGCCAAGCCCGGCTTATGTAACACCATGAATTTAAACTGTAAACTGTACAGGATCAGAGTACATATCATTGAGTCAAAGCGATAAATTTACCACAAGAATAAACAATACACAATGGTGTCAAGTCTCACAACTGACAGGGGCATAGATCAATGTTATTTCCCGCTTTTGCAAAAATACCTAATTCCCCTTATTTAATCAAGCGCCTCCTTTGCTCGGGGCCCCTCCCGCTGATTTATAAGGCTCGCCGCCTTTATGAGTACCTGTTTCATTTTCTTGTCTCTGCTCTGACACCTAAAGTGATAGGAATTTTATGCTTTTGATAACAATATGAGTTTCACTTTGGCCTACAATTCATAGTCCTGACAGCAGGCAATAAATAACAGCAGGATGGTGGAAACATTCACAAGCTTCCATGACAAAGCGTCCACCCAATGGCTTTTTACTGTGGGATGGGAGCAAAAAGGATGGAGCTATAAATAGAACAAGAGAGAGAGAGAGAGAGAGAGAGAGGGAAGCACAGGAGGGGACATCTTTGGGATGGAATGTAGGATCACAGTAAAAGGTCATGTCAGCGAGAGTAGAAGTGCAAACTGTTTCCCGGTGTCGTCTCATCAGGATTCATAATTGGTGTGCTGTCATATATGAGCATTTTGATAATGTCACATGAACATAAATGCCATGCTGTGACAAACTGTTCTACAGCAATCATAAGTATGTAACGCAGGTGAGCCTAAACATTTTCACGTCACGGACCCTCAAGGAAAATCATTACAGGTCATGGACCTCCATTTGACTTTTATCAAAGGCCTAAGCTGAGTGAAGATCTTTGTTGTTGGTGGTTTAGTTGATTTCCTTAAAGCCCCTGTGAGGAACTTTCTTTTTGTATTGGATTGGGTGATCCCTTTGGATGAAATCTGGAGTGTTTTTCTGAGATGACGCCTGTATTTGCCTAAGCACCAACACTCAGTGTCATGAAATATGCATTTTTTGGTATGCTCCTACTCTTCTTCACCCTCCTCTTGAACAAAAGATGTATGTGCAAAGAGGTGATGTATTTATTTGTAGCTACGCATGTTCAAAATCTGCAGCTTGACGACGGCAAAACTTTGTAATTTCTGACGTATCGGTTTACATTACTCATCACTGTCATGAGTAACTCCTGTTCAGTTTGTTTGTTCCTTGTTGTTGTTGCTTGGTTCTGATTTCCTGTTTTGTTTGGTCTTTTGTATGTTTCTCATTTCCCTGCGTGTGCTTTTCTCTAGTATTGTCTTTAGTGTTTATTGTATTATTGAGTATTTATTTCCTCTTGTGTCATCTCTTGTTTGAACCCCCCCCCCCCCCTTTCTCCCTCCTTGTGTGGTTTGTTACCGTTATATTCTCGAGTTCTCTTTTGGTTTTTAGTTTCCTGTTTTATTTTGCAGTTCTTGTCCTCAGTGTTTTTTGTCTTGTGCATCCTCCTCCCTTTGCGTGCTTCCCTCCCTTTTTGATTGCACTCATTAGTTTCACCCGTGTCTCGTTCTTCACACCTGGAATTGATTGACCCCTTTATTTAGTCTCTGACTGTGTCCGAAATCACTTCCTATTTTTTAGTGGTGTCCCAATTCTGAGTGAGCATGATCATACCCTATATAGTCCACTTATTGTATTCCATAATGTATTGTGAAAAGGAGTGTACAGCCGATGGTCACTATCCAAGCAAAATATACCTTAAAGCATTGCGGTTCAAGGTGCAGAAAGTCATAAGCCAGGCTATGTCTCCCGCTTGCATATTAATACATAAGTCCATCTTGTGCCTAAAGTTGTCTATAACTGGCTGTAGACGCTAGAAGAGTCTTATTTGTGCAAAATCCGTCATATAACTGTACCTTGTCAGTTGACAAGGGTCCTTGGCTTCTCACAACACTGGACCTCTGGTTGTTGGGGGGAGTAGCGGGGGAGGCATACAATCACTGTGTGTTTTAGGACAGTGTAGATGCACTGAGTCGCTCGGTGGGCGCCAAAGTTCACCAAGCCACATTCTTACATATTGTTGCTTTTTCACTTCATGGATATATTTTGTCAGTGGGAAGTTGAGATTGTTTTGGAAGGTAGAGAAGATAATTCTGTGTGGTTTAAGAGTACAAGAAAACAGACAGTTGTTTTATTTGAAGGGCTTGTTGCTATAAATAGTCTTTCTTGTCTGCTATTGCCATGTTATGTACATCTTCTTGAAATATCCTGGAAACAATGCATGTAGGTTATTCAACATTACTATTTGTAATTATATCTGATGGATATCACCCACATTTAAATATTGTCAGGCCTTATGCCATTTCACGGCTACCTTCAGTATTCTTTACTTTTGCTAACTGAACATTATCCTCTCGGTTACTTTGACTTCAAAATATTTCCTTGTCAAATCATTTTCTCACGCAATATTTGCTGTCCCTAGATTTCAAAGAAGAGTAATAATGAACGCAACCGTTTGTTAACATCATTTACTACAACAATGAACTCAAAAACTTGGTCCTGTTTCTAAGTATTATAAATTGATAAATAAGTCAATATGTTTTCCTCGTGCCAGACATTAATTTTCTCCTTACAGTAAGAACAAAGCACTATATTTGTCAGTCATCAACTAAGAAGGTCATGTCCTTCTCTCCCTTCTCCCTACTCTGTAAGCCTGAGCTTGTGCCTCTTACCAATCTGTCATCCGCTGTAATAAAAGTGTGACAAAATACACTCAATATTCTAATATGGATTTAAAATGTTTTCTCTTGAATGAAGCACAAGTAGGGGTGAGGTAGGTTCATATTGAAACTTCACACATTCCATTGACAAATTGTCCGTTACTGCGTTGTTGCCAAAAACCTGCTGGTTACCTAGGCGATGACATTAAAGCGGATGAAAACAGCTCTTTAGGTGTGATAAAGTCAAACAAAGATGACGCACTGTACCCGACAACTAAAACTAAGGAATAGGAAGCGAAATGTCAAGCATTTCAAAAGTAAGCTGCTGTAAACTGTGGTTATGGAGACTATAAAGAATCACTGCCCGACCCCAAAGATCTCTTTGTTTCAGCCCCTCCTGGTCCTCACTAAGTGAATATTATGAGTCTGAGTGAGGGGATGGTAGAGAGAGAGAGAGAGAGAGAGAGAGAGAGAGAGAGAGAGAGAGAGAGAGAGAGAGAGAGATGTGTTTTTGTGTATCCCTACTTGAGTCCTGTGTGTGTTTGGCACAGGGGCCTCAAAAGAGCATGAAGAAAAGAAAAGGCTGGGTCACGACAAGTATTCTGCACTAAAGGGGTGTGAACTGGCACAGAGTCTTGGCATGGGCACAATGCATGTTGGGATGGCAGCACTCAGGAGCCTCCTGACAGAGACAGAAGCTGCTTGGGGCCAGACCAGCGCCTCAGTGGGGCAACAGAGAAAGACTGGAGGAAGACCAGATCAGAAGCAGAGGGGAAAATTGAGACAGATTTTCTTGCAGGTGTTGAGATAATAGACCAGCAAATGATCTAATTGTTGGAGCGTTTTCTGGAAACTCTAGCAGGGGAAGGGCTTATAATGGGTTTGGGTGGAGGTTCAGAGATCACAGAGTTGCAGGATTTGAATTACAAAGGATTACAGGTTGACATATGCAAAGCTGAAAACCATGACAGATACTGGAAGCCTTTCATATGTGAAACTCTTGCTGCACCATCAGAGGTGTGAACATTGATATTGAACTGGAGATTTCAAATAAGCTCAGTTAAGTTATATGTTTAGCCACGGTTGGATTTTTTCAAGAGGACAAAGTCAACTGGTCCTGTCTTTTTTCAAAGCATTAGTTTGTCTAATTGTTCACTTCATTAAAGTGTGAATACAGTTCAGTGACTTTTCATCAAAGGCAAACATTATTTTGACATAATTGCAATGTCTCAACATTTATCTTTGCCCTTGAATTCAGTGCATACATTTATGTTCTTTGTGGAATGAATTCAAATCCCTTGGGTGTTTTCCTCCGTGCTCTTAAAATATTAGTTGGCCCAATAGGCCTACTTTGGGTCATGAGCAAATATTCTAAAACTTTGATATTCTAATGAGCCTCGCCCATACTATGTCTTCATTGCTTAGTTTTTGTCAAACAAGTTTGAAATGTTGGCATGCTTACACCAAATAGGATTTTTACCAGGGTTAAAAAAACACACCTTGAACTCAACATACAAGCTGTCATTTCAATTACGCACATTTTACTTTAGCCTCAAAGCTTTAAAAACTGCTCAACTTTAGGAAAGCCTAACAGACCTGCTTGCAACTCTACAGATATTTACTTTATGCTCCTGTTTCCACAGCGAGCAACGCGGTCCGTCTCTGGTGCGTGCCAGCAGCGCTTCTGCTCTGCGTTTAAAATATGCTGCAAGTCAATTTCTGATGGAACTAGCTGCAAGCAAGGGTCAAACTGGACAGAATAGATCGAGTCGGACAGAATGTCACCCCTAAATTCCACCAGATGCTACCCGGTCCATCAATTTACCACAGAAGATAGAGTAGGACAGGAAGTCAGACACAGAAACAACATCAAAACATCCGGTTTATTTTCAGAATAAAACACTCAGTTTTGACGGTTCAGAACAATGAACTTAAGTTGCTTTGTTGATGTGTTTATAAGGGTTGTGCTCACGTTTCAGAAATGGATCCAGTGGGGCAGGGCATGCGCCGTCCAATGGAGCAAGACCCTGGTGCACGGAGTATGTGGAAATTGGCATTCATTGGCTGCTGGGGGTATTCTGTCAGAGGCAGTCCGACCTTGAATTGTAATTATGAAACATGTTTGATATGGTACGATTCCAGAGGGGGAGGCTCTGACTTCATGCAGAGCAGTGAAACAATTGTAGTGACACCACACACTTAAGGATTATTTGGACACATTATCGTTTGCGACAAGTCCAAAATCAGACCATGACCCCCTGGTTGTTTAAGGGGGCATATCTGGCCTTAAATAGTAGTATAGAGTATTATTTTTTATTTAATGCATATTGTTGCAATAATGATTGTTTAATCTAGGGATGACTTTGTTGCGTAAACAACTTTAATTTACAATATAAATGGAAAGTCTGTATTTCTGTTCTTTCAATTTTCATAATTTTTATTAGTATTTCATTCTAACAGACTTTTCTTCATCACCTGTTGGAGGTCAAACTGCACCGTGACACCACTTCATATTCAAACAAAGCTGATGCAGTGCCGTGTATTAGTACATGGGCTACTGTATTACATTAAAGATGCAGACCTGTAACACGAAAACACATTCACACACATCCTAATCAACAAGCTCCACTTTAAATGATTCAGAGACACGACTCGGCCCTATCCATATTCTCTGGTGAGAGAAGCCAGGATATATTTGGAACATCACACTTTTAAGAGCGTGAGCCTCAACTCCCCTGGGTCATTTTCTGCTCTGCCCTTAATTGAGAGTGTTCTGGAAAAATCATTACTATATTAATGATTTAACACAAAGTAACTACCTGCTTTTTTCCAGGAGGAAAGGGAGATTTGCTTCGAATCAATACCCATGCACGCTCATTATAAAGGGGGTGAAGTTATAGTAATTAGGCAGACACCAATAACTTTTTAATGATCTTTGTTTTTAATTGCATATTATCGGGTTGCACAGTCTCTGTGTTTATACCTAAATATAAGATAATGGTGAGTGGAGAAGTAGATTAAAGAGAGGAGGCACCTGCAAGCTTTTTCACCTTAACAACAACAGCCTTGATGGTTTACAGCATGCACGCAGGAGGAGAAGATGAATGGGAGCATCTTGTCTTTTCTTTTTCGTGCAGTTTCCCAGTAATGTGCCTGATGTGCGTGTTGTGAAATAACACTTCCCTTCCTGCTGTCTATAGGGTGAGGAAGTGAAAGCACGGTCAGAAAAAAATGGCGTGAGGAAGTTTCAGAGGAATCAAACCATTAATGTGCCAGTTGAATCGTTAGGTGTAAGACTTACACTCTTCCTCTCTGCAAGAAAATGCTCTACAGGTAAAGTTGACCCCCCAAGAATAAAAAAAATCTACTTTTTTTTTACTTTATTTCAACTAAATTGTTGGAGTCTGTGTGCACTTCATGACTAAGCTACCATTTGTGGAAATGGTGGAGAAAAACTATAGAATATGTATGAAATGAGGATGAAATGCAAGAACAATTGGTAGCCATCTGTTTGCTCTTAAAGGGGAAGTGGTGTACTCAAAGCAGTGGAGGGGAGAGCATCTAAGAGAGAATAGGGAGGGAGGGAGTGCGCCGGATAAATGTGGTGATAGAAAGAGCCCAGGAATGCCAGGCTGGCAATCCAGGACTGCTCTGAATGAGTGCGCCAGCCAAGAGCTTTTTTTCCCCCTCTTCTTCTCATTCTGCCTGATGCCTTCCTTCACCCCCTCGTCCCTTACCCTCCTCCCTTCCTCCCTCGGCCTGTTCGCTCTGGCCCGCTCCCTGAAACTCCACGGCAGATTGTCGATTCAATGACTCCCTTGTCAGGTGATTATCTAGAAGCTTTAATGTAATCTTCCACTCACACGTACCATATTTCAATTACGACTGCCATTGTGGAACAAGCTGCATATTCAATTCACCAATCGCCCCGCTGCTGCCTCGGCAATGTCAACTGTAAAAGAACGCCAGCTGAAGGCAATTATGCATGTTTTCAGAGCCAATTATGATAGCTCTCACGGCGGCGGTTATGCCACGAGCAAGGGAGTGTTTGGAAATTTTTAATTTAATGACAATATGCTCGCGGTAGGATTCAGCATGCCGCCCCCACTCCCAGGCCTGCCATCCCGGCATCCACACAGGGAACCATTAAGGCAGATAGGAGAAGATTATGGCCTCTCTCAAGGGCCACACTGGGAGCACAGGGAGGGTCTCAGCAGTGCAGGGTAGATGGCATCCACTCATCCTCTCTGCAGGATCACAGCTGGCAGGGCTGGGTCCAAGCTACACTGTCGGGCTGGTTAGCTCATTTTCCAGTTTGGACTATGCCTGCAGAGGGAGCATAAACTCACACATTGCCACAGCAGGCCACAGACTGAGACATGCTGCCGAGAGATATCAAAGTCTGCTCTGTGGGGCTTCCTTTCTCAATATTTCTGAGATGCAGGCTTGACACCATTGGCTCTGAAAGCTTCTAGGAATTTGTCTCATTTTGACTTTCATTACAAACCAAATCGATTCAATGTATACGAAGGAAAAATGAATAATTAAACCCCTTTAATGTAATTCATCATGTATTGTTTTTTTTTAATGCACTATTAGTTGTATGATATTTTGGTAAAAATGATGGAAAAATCAGAACTTGCAAGATTTCAATACGACATCCTCAAAAAGCGTCCTTTTTTACTTTTTACAAAGTCTCAATACAGCAAGATGTCGTTTTCTAGACTGCTGTGATACAAATCACTTGTGCCAAATATTGATATATATACATTTAAAAATATTCAGCACTCTAAATCGATTTTTCTGCCAAATTGACTCACCATGTCACTACTTCATGAGTCCTCAAGGTGGCACTTATGACATGAATGGCGTGAAAGAAGAAGAAGTTGACAGGGTAATAAAAGAAGAAGAAGACTGCAAATTAATGTTGGACAGCGGTAAAAAGATGTATGAAGCATGATGAGAGGTGTAACTGACATCAAACTTAACAGTGAATACATACTTTAATCCTGCACTTTACGTGATCAGAAACATTTTAGATTCTTTATTATTTATCACAGAATTGTTGTATCGTAATATTAGTGTTATCATTGACCATGTATCACATACCCTGCCATTCCCAACACTATGTCTTTTTTTACTGTAAGCTGGTAAATCAGTGAAATAAGATTTTTATTCACCATCATAAAACTAAAGTAGTGCAGGGACTGAAAATGTATCGTTCTGGGCAACCAGATTTAAAAGCCCCATCGTTCAAACAGCAGAATGCAGGTGAGATCTGAGCCTCCCCTCCCTCTCCCGCTGGGATGTTTGTATAAAACCCAGTCAGTTCTCAGGGGTAGAGGTTGACAGGAGAAGACATCGCCCCAGTCCCTGGGAGATTGGCGAACACAACACATATATTAATGCATTAAATGTGTTGACTGTGTTCAGCCCAGGGATGTAGGAGAGAGAGAGAGAGAAAGGTTAGGGGGAAGAGGGGAAAAAAAGCTGTTGTAATGTATGGTGTTGTCTTGTATAGCGTGTCTGGCAGCGGGCGGGGGGGGGGGGGGGGGGGGGGGGGGGGGGGTTTGGGGTTGGAGGAGTGTCGGCCAGATTATAAGGCCTGTGGTGAGAGATGAGGGATGGCCGACTTGTAAACAAGTGACAAGCGTCCTGGATGACAATTCCTAATCCATCATAGTGCTGTCAGCGGTGACCGGTGAGGTGACGGACAGGACCCAGGAGAGGGGACAGCTGCTGCACGTCAATCCACATCATAATTTGAAAAGCTTTTCCACATGAGCAAGAACAGAGGGAGAGGGAAGAAGAAGTCATACATCCCTGCACATAATCTGCTTCCTCCTCCTCAATCTGCCTCCATCTCCATCCAGTCCCACTCACTTTTCCTCCTCTCTTTTTCTGCCTTTCTCTTTCGGGGCAGAGTGGATGGAGCTTCCTCCTTTCATGTTGAAATAGAAACTTAATCATAGAGGTGTCATGAGTTTCTGGTTTAGTTTATTTTGTTTATTTCAGAGTTAAGATTTCCTTTCTTGTTTGAGGTTGTCTCATTCTTCCCTGGTGTTGCTTGTTTCCCTTGTGTGTTACTTTTTTAATGTGTCTTAGCTTATCCTTTGGTGTTTCCTGTTTTTGTTGTCATTTCTTATCCTTGTGTTTCTCTGTGTCCTGTGTGTATTGTTACTGTTACATTCTTCTTGAGTTCTCTGCGAGTCTTTACTGTTTCCTGTTTTATGTTGTAGTTATTTTCCCCACTGTCGCTTGTCTTGTCTTACTTCCTCTCTTTGTCTGGTTTCCCTCCACTTTGATTGCCCTGATTGTCTTCACCTGTGTCGTTAGTCTCACCTGTGTCTGATTAGCCCTGTGTCTATTTAGTCTCCAGGTACCTTCCCTTCTTGTTGTCAGTTTGTCATATGTCACACATCCCAAGTGTTTAGCACTTTTAGCTCTGTCATGCTTTTTCTTTGTTTGTATTTCCTGTGGCTTCACTCTGTGATTTTGAACAAGTGAGCTCTGTGTAGATCTTTGTTTTATTAAACGTTTTTTGAGTTCTGCAATTGGGTCAATTTCCTTCATTTAAATATTCAGAGGCTTGACAACAGGCTTTTAACTTTGGTAATATATTACATTAAGAGCATAAAGTCACAAGATAAAGTGCTTCAAATGTATCTGCAAATGTACAAAAGACTTTTGCTATCGTCAAAAAGACAAATGTTGGAAAAAGATCTGAGGAGTCTAACATGACAAACATGAGTCATCTAAGATTAATGAAACACATATGAGCTCACATATTCAAAAACACTTCAACACCAGAATTTCATTTTTCATTAACTGTTGAAACTTTTTTTTTTTTTTTTTACAAAGTTGATGAAACTGCAAAGAATAACTTTCTTTGCCACAAACCAATATTGCAGATGAGACAAAACAGATTCCACCTTAAAGCATTGTTCTTACCCCAAACTGAATATTTATTTAATATTGCCTTTAAACACGCACGCACGCACGCACGCACACACACACACACACACACACACACACACACACACACACACACACACACACACACACACACACATAAAGGCTGTCAGCAATGAATGCATTCATTTTTTATCACATGCTATTTTCTCCTTTTAGGTGTCTCCCTGTAGTCATAGTGACGGAAAATAACTGCTGCACCTTTGAAAGTGTTTCATTTCACTTTAAAAAACTCTCAGACAGCTCAGTAGACGAGTCCAAAGTAAAAACCTCCTTATAATATCAAACATTTCACTTCTTTAACGTTCCTTTTAGCTGTTTCCATTTGGTTTTTGATCCGTAACAAGTTCCTTTTTCGAAGGCCCTTCAATCTACCAGAAGGTCATTAGTTTATTTCAAAATTAAAGCAGGGTTGAATTCAAACAGCAAGCTAAGTACAGTTTAGGACAGTAAAAAATTAACTATGGAAATGTAATGATTAAAAAAAATGAGCTTGTAATATTGACTTTTTTCTGCATTACTTTCATCACAAATAAAGAGTTTCAAAAACTCCCGCTCAACTGATGTAAAGTTGTTCACTGTAGCAGACTAGTGTAATTACAACAAAAACATGGCGGTAAAACCATTTGAAGTATGTTTTTGTCTGAGCTGTCAATTCTTATTCATTGAAAAACATTTTAGTAAATCAAATCATCAATCATGAAATCATGCCTCAAAGAGATTTTTTTTATTAAATGAATGAACCACTGATTAACTTAATGCAGAACATACAGATGAGAATAACAACTTAAACGAAAGTGACTTTTTCAGCAATATTTGATTTATATCAGTTCTCAAATTCTACAGTAAATGTATGTTAAGTTCAGGTGTGTCTAGATCTGAGCTGCTTGTTAACACTACGGGTGTAAAGAGGCCCTATGAGTATTAATCGTCCTCCTGGCTTTCGACGGGCTGATTTAGTCACCCATGTTGGGTCAAGGCCCTCATTCTTTCCTTGAAGACCTTGCTTCCCTGCCAAACCAGGATTTCCGATTGAAGGGCCTCAATACCAACTTTGATGTGGACGACGTCCTAAAGGGTGAAGTGAAAGGCGAGGGGGAGGAGGGCCGCACAATGGCCCCAACCTTCCTACTGCATCTGCACAGAGCACAGTCTAAATGGTCACATTGATGCTGCTGCTTAGCTCTGTGCTGGGAATCCTGATGGAGCCAACACTGGGGACTGGGACACAGCAAAGCCTGGGCACCTGCCAACAGACAGGGACAAATTGATTGAGATCAGGCCAGCTCTTATTGCATTTAACCCCCTGCTCTTACCAGTTAGTCCTTCCTGGAGCAGTGCATAAGTAAACTGAGGAGGAAGTGTAAATGGAGAAGACTTTCTCAACCAAAAAGATTTACTTTTAAATTGTTACCTATGTTTACTGACTATGGGCACTTTTGTTCTTTTTCCCCCTATTTTGTTCATTTCTATGCAATTTCATCTTGTCGTCATTGAAATTTTGGCCTTCAATTTTTTTGGCTCAGTTTGCAGAAACACTTGTGAATAAAAACATAGTCAGAAGAGACTGCATGCATCTTGCCAGAGGCATTGTTGCTCCAAATGATGAAGGTGAAATTAAAATCCCTCTAAACCATGTTTTTCTTTTACTTCAACAACTTAATGAAAACAACTCGTGAAGACAATTTATTTCTATGAAAACATTTGGAGGCAGCACTGTGCCTTATATGTGAGAAGATGGAGGTTTTATTCTCCCTCTGGGGGTCACAGATTGGGCTGTGTATATGGTGATTCACCTTCACTAAAGTATCTGGAAACCTTTGTCCTGTCAGGTATGTTGTGTAGAACTAAAGTCAGAACAACATCTGTGTGTTTCACAACCTTCTCTTGCGTTATCAATGAAAAAAGCTGTGTGTTCGTCCCTTTCTCACTCCCAAGTCTTCAAATATGGCGGCCTAGTTATCCCAGGGCATCAAAGTATGAAACTAACCAGCTCACAACACTTCTGGAAACTTACTGTTGTGATGTGTCCTTGGATTTAGTTGAAGAACTTTAAAAAGCCCATATAGTCATTTTTCTTCTTTTATGAAGTTGACTTCTTTTGATGTTATTTTGAATGTAAGTCAGACAAAGGATTGATGTCATTTATGAGTAGCGTATCCCTCACGTATGATTCCATTATTTAAAGCTCCTGTGAGGAATTTTAACTGGCTATCAAACAGTCTGAAATTATAACTCCTACCTAAAAGAGGGAGTCAGCCGTTTTTTTTATAAAAATTTAAAGAAGAAGTTATGCCACTCAATCATTACTTATGGACCTCCATATATGTGTGCTGGTGACTATACAGAGAGCCTGTCCTTTGTCTGCATCTTGATGTTTTGGTTTGTTTGACTCTGATGTTTCTGGGCAGGGAGCTTGTGTGTTTCCCCCAGCCAATGCGCAGGGCAGTTTAAAAGTAGGTACAATTGGCGATTGGACTCTATACTCTAACTATTTTTTATTTGTGCAGGCTGGATAACAGCAGCAGCTACTGACCGGAGCTGCATGCTGCATTCAGGTGCTCCTCAGATGGTCACAGTTTCCGAGTTGGAAAGTCATTCATCCGACTTCAGTGTGGTCACGTGTTTTCAGTTTTAAAAGTTGGAATGTCGTTACAACAACAACAGACAGCGTGGATGCTACGAAGCCGATGTGTGTAATGTCTCTGTTACAAGTATCCTAATATTTGAGCAAAACGTTGATGTAAAATACGTGAATTAGCCTATTAAAAAGTATCTTAACATTAACAAAACAAATTTTGCCCCCCAAGTTGGTGACGAACATGTCGGCAAGTCGGGCACCTAATTATTTCCCCAATTTCCAACTTGTTGTTCCAAATTGAGCAGGCGTTTCTGTACGTTTTACAACTCGGAAACTCGTTTTTTAGATGTGTTCGACACCACATGAATGCAGCTACAGCCCAAACTAGTGATGCGTGGCTACGGTACACACAATTCGACAGGCTTTGGTGCGCTTGACAAAGTGCAGTCTGAAGGCAAACCGAACCAAGTGAAAAATGCAACAATGTTGCAACTTTACCCCTGAATCGCACCGAGTCCACCAAACTTTATACGTGAAAGCGACCTTACTTGTTGTTGCTAACTTTGTTGCTTTAATTATAAAATGCTTTACCCGACATTGCAAGTAAGAAATTGTGAACTTGATAGCCGAGCTCTGCACGTGCCAAACCAACCGTTTAGCGCGACTCACCAGGTTGCTGTATTTGATGAGTTAGGAGTGCATGTCATTTTAAATCTTTTAATGCAAGTCAAGTTTTGATAAGTGAGACTTCCAACATTAACTTGCTTCCTTCTGGTCATATGCTTTCATTCTATGTCACTACAATGATATTTTTTCTGTCTGAAGAAACCCCCCCCCCCTTTAACAGATGGTTTTCTCTGTCTTGGTCTTACACTTAAGGTCACAAAAAGACAAGAGTGGGAAGAATCAAGGAGCAAAAGGCAAAATGGTTTGTGTCGATTTAAGCAAGAAGGGGGGGGGGGGGATCAATAGCAACATAAAATTGACTTAGTGTGTGTCATAAAACATAAGTAAGTGCTCTGAGATGGAGAAAACCGGAGTCTCAATTTAATCTGTGCAAAAGCTGCACTGTACAGATGAAGTGCTGTGAAGAGAGAGAGAGATAGAAAGAGGAAAAAGGGGGGGGGAGTGGGTGGGAGGTGAAAAAAAGGAGGGAGGACAGAGGCGCCCAGAAGATAGAGGGAAAGATACAATAAAATCTAAAGGACAGACACTTAATTGTCATATTAAAGACTCTCTCCAGAGCTCGGCAGAGTGGAAGGTTAGCTCCCATTCATCATCTGGCTAACAGCCACTTCAATGAAATCACAATTAAAATCTGCTCAATATTGTCCCTGGGACGTTTTGCGAGCATTAATTTTTTCCCATTGATTCTCTTCCCCCCATAAATCAGAAATGTTGCAGCGCATGTAATGGTTTATGGAGAAAGGATTATGGTGTTATGAAGCTAATGCAGCAGAACAGTCTCATTTAAACACAGCCTCTCTGGCCGCCGTGCACACGGGACAGAGTTATTACACTATTACACAGCCTATCACAAACACAACACACTGACACTGTTAAAAAGCCGCATGTAATTGGACAATACTGTAGATTTATAACATTTATGATCATAATAGCAACGTGTTAAAGAATCTTCTTTATCGCCAGCACTTAAAGCAGAGGAGGTACTGTACATTAGGGGGGGAAAGTACGGAACATAAAGGGTCAGTTCACCCAAATTATAAAAATGAAATTTTATACAATTGTATAGTTTAACTGTATGCAAGTATTATTTTTTATTTGTTTGTGTTACATTTACCCAAGCCCATAGTTTTTGCTTTACCAACCTTATTTTGACATGCATGCTGGTATCGTTCTTCTGGTATAAAATCTATCTCTCAAATCAATCCCGCATTGACTTCTTCCTGTAAAATACACGCTCAGAAGTTTGTGCATTTTCAACATAGTTACAAAACATATACACAGACAGGACAGGACAGGAATAACACTGTAATTTTCATTTTTGACAAAGCTGAAGACATGGCAACTAAAGGTTACTGTTTGTCTGTTTGTCATGTGGATATAAGGCTACTTAAACTCCGTTTTTTTTAACAAGCTGAACAGTTAAAACATTGGGATGGCAAGAGCATTTATTTTAAATAGTTTATACAATGAACAGAACTCAAAAGAATTACTCATGCCTCCATCTCTTAACACCGTCTAACAGGACTAAAACTGAACTCACAAAGAAGTAAAGTCAGACTTTACATACTTAGCCAAGCTCAAAACAGGCAGGTTTTTTTTTTTGCTGTTTTGGATGGAAGATAGATATCCATTATTGTCAGATTGCATTTCCCAATCAATATATCTGTAAGACTCGACACCTGAATCTCTGATATACATAAAATCAAAAACACACAGCAAGCTCACTTAACATCAATATTCCTGAAACACCTTAATGTCTTGTTATTAGTTTTTCAACTTCACACCTTTAACAGAATTTTGACAGATTAAATGGTGGCGATTAAGTCAAATATGGCACACAATATATTTACTTTGATGATGAGCTGATTTGGGCCCTGTCATGCAGCTTGATATATTCACACATGTTCTAGTGACTTTAATTTTGAAGTGTAGTGAAGCTTATTATTTCATCCAGAAGACCCTCACTGACGTTTATGGCCAAGTGAAAAGGTTTGTTGTCTCTCAATTAATGATAAAAATAGCTACTCATAGGGGGTCTGGTACACTTTCTATGTCAGATGGCACAACTAATGTATAACTGGAAAATGTTATTTTATCACAAAAGTCTTGATTATACTGTATTTTTAAAATGTGTGTGTGAACTTGCAAGAGAGAACAAAAGTAGCGTGATTTTTACAAGCAGATGTCTGTTTAATTCTAAAAGAGTTGCAAATGTCAGGTGGCGCAACCAGGAAGTCAAGTCATACACTAAGTTAGAGACTTGGGCCCTTTCCGAAAAGCCACAGTTCAGTATGGAGTGCGGACTTGTCAGTAGGGGGTTTCAGTAGACTGAACCCTCGTGGTCATTCAGTAGGCATTTTTGGGGTCCACCTCAGTAGACTGAACATTTCAGGATTGATGCCAACTTCCGGGTTTTGTGCAGTATGGTTTGGATGCGTCCTTTCAGGAAATGAGTTGTATTTTAACACCCACAATGCTGTGCGAAATTAAATGTAAAACGTCACTTCACGTGCGCCTCCAAATCAAAACAGACGAGGATGGAATAAAACCAATAACGAGGACGAATGTGGCTGGTTCGGGTTAAGCGTTTAAATGTTAAGTTATTAAATAGTTTACATGCAATGTGAAGTTTTGTATTATTTATTGTGCATAGCACATCTGAGTTGGAGTGTCAATAACATGAGGCGGGCTAATGACGCCACTTCCACACTGAATGATCCAGACGAAGAAGGAACAAATATCAGCCTGCTGTGCGAGCCTACTGAACAGTAGGTCCTAAAAGTATACAGCACGGATAGTAGGGACTGTCTACTGTCAGATTGTGTAGGCACTTTACAATTCGGAAGCATCCTTGGACTTTCCAAAGCAGGATGAACATATAGTTAATAGTTTACGCAAGTGGCTCATTTGGCCTAGCAAGCTAGCATGCACAACATGAAGATGCTGAAATAAAGCAGCTAAAAATAATTCAATAATAATTCACACTTGTACTTTTTCTGCTGTGTAAAAAAATCCACTTTACAAAAGGTTTGTAACATATTTTATTGATTGTAACCAAATCTCAAAGAAATAAAAACCAATGTGTTTATATTTCTCTGAATACTTTCCAAATCCTCAATCGTCTCTATGTCATTTCCTGTATTTATTGTAATAGCATATTAAAGGATATACTTATAGAGAAATGATTCCTGGTTATAGAACCTGAAATAAAATAATCTTTGTGTAGATGAGTGAAATCCAGTAGGAGTTGTGAATTCAATAGGAAGAGAATTTGTCAGTATGCTCACACAGCTGAGGGACACATTGCTGTTTCTGATGGCTGCAGCCCCATGCAGTCGCTCACTGATCCCAGAGATTCCAGCTCTGACTATCATAGCTCAATCTGAGCAGGGAGGAAAGAGGCCCAGTGCCCGAGCATCAAATCATCATCACATAAAACGGTCCTGACACTAGCTAAAAAGGGAGATGGATCATGTGGCTTTGTGTTGCCAGAGAAGTTTGTCCCTTGATAGAGCCCTTAACTCAAAGCTACTGCACCCCCCTCCTGCTCCCATCACCACCAGACGTTCATTTATAACACACACACACGCGCACACACACACACACACACACACACACACACACACACACACACACACACACACACACACACACACACACACACGCGCGTGCCTGCTTCCCAACAGAGGTCTCTCTCTTCAGGGTCAACAGCTTAACAAGGCCAAATCATAGCAAGCACCTCTTGGCTCAAGCATCCCACTTGGACTCGTGTGTGCAGGTGTGTGTGTGTGTGTGTGTGTGTGTGTGTGTGTGTTTGCACTGCATGGATGTGTTAACTGTAGTGTAACTTCAAACCACAATAACAGAAATGATATAATACGAGCAGCAGGGAAACAGCCTCCTCTGGTATTTCAATATGAAGATGAAAAGCAGTAAGTCTTTTTGACAGGCCTCGGCTTGCAAGTGAGTACATGTAAAAATGATGAATGTGAAGAGAAATATCTATAAGTGGCACGGCCTGCGATGTTTCCCATACATGGCTTTTACAGAGTGTAGCGACATGGAGAGGGCACTGCATGCACAGACATAAATGACAGCTTTACAGTCTTCATAAAAACCACTGCAAAGAGAGAAGCATGTACTCACATTACCCTGTGTCTCCAACTCTTAGGAAACATCAGGATTCCTCTTGGGTTTTAGACAGACTCAGATAGTGATCTAGTATATAGAAGTGTACATGACTAAATGACTCATTATAGTGCACTTACTCAGCATTTAAGAGACCATGTCAGTTTAAGGGAAAATGCAAAATAAATCATAACCTTGTTAAAAGTGAAAGAACATTTGCTCTACATACTGTACTGAATATAATGTCCATACTTCCATCGTGTCCTGTCTGCTTTTAAACATTTCTGACACAATATTGAACATTTCATGGCCATTTAAATAAGCTACACATATCTGAAAGCTAAACAAGTACAGTAACATTAGGAATTCATGTTAAATACAACCATTATCTTAATACATTGTTTTATATTAAAGGTCACATGTTATGCAAAATACACTCACCATGTTTTTTTAACACTAATATGTGTCTCTAAAACCCCCCAATGTCTTTTGCCTACTCCACTTTCTCAGAAAATGTGTGCTCAAACAGGCTGTTAAGAGATTTTCCCTTCATGACATCACAAAGGGCAGTAACCCCTCCCCCAGGTGGGTGACACTCCCACAGCTAGGTGTTTGATCTGCCGTCTGAGTCTGCCTTCTCACCGTTAACAATACGGCATGGAGCAAGAAAGCCAGAGCCACCCAAGCCCTTCCAGAGAGGGGCGTGGTCACACACAGCTCATTTGCATTTAAAGCTACAGACACAGAAACAGCCTGTTCTGAGCAGGGCTGAAATAGAGGGGTTTATAGGCATGATAGAATACAGGATCAGAGTGGATTTATAACAAGAGACTTCACATGTTTTGGTGAGCTCTGAGACTTATTTAAACTTGTTGAAAAGGAGGAGAATATGTGATCCTTAAACAACCCAGCTGCTTATGACATGTTGCTTCTTCTCAATGTGCTACATAAATATTCTGTTTTGAATCAATACAGCAGTATTATCAATATATTATTATGATTCAAAATATATATATAATACTTCCAAGAGTCATTGGGCCTCATGGCACAGACTTCTTCTTTTGTTATCACTTCAAAATAAGAGCAATTGTTCATGTATTTGGATATAAAAGTTAGATGAATTGAATGATTTATTTACACAGGGATAACATTTTAGCGTGGACCATGCCACAAACAAGCGCAAGTATAGCTATGCTGCAATGTCTGTATAATGATTTGATCTATAAAAATACTCAGAAATCAACCACCCAATTCATTAAAAAAAAACACGAAACACAAAGAAAAAATGTGTTGTATGGCTACTTTAAATTATTATTCCACTTCTTCAAATAATAAGAATGTTTCTTAACATACCGAACCATGTAATGAGCTACTCTGAGTAAACAAACTAAAATTAGGTTTCCTCATACAGTAGGGACATGTAATGTAAGAAAAAGAGAAATGAAAGAGATGAAGGAAGAACCTTGTTTTGGGGTAAATCACTAACAGTTACTAACACTAAATAAGGAAAGGGTCTGTTTTAACATCAGAAAGTGCTACACCTAAGGAGGTGAATGAAGTGTCAATTCACAATGACAACTCCTTTGTCACAGGGATGTTAGTAAAACTGTACCCACAAAAAAGATGAAAAATGAAAGCCATGAGACCTCTATCTACACATGTAGTCTTTTTATCTCAAATTGAAACCACATCTGCTTCTTCTTGCAAAGCTTTTCTGCTCAGTGTTTTATCTGTGGATTATTGTAAAAAGGAACTGTGATTCTCTTTCAGTATTTGCACAGGCTGCATTTACCAGAATCTCCAAAGAGCTGGAGGTAAAATGCTCTGCTCTTGATTTACACTGTGAAGAAATTCCACCTGTTAATGTTGTTAAGAAGCTCCTTGTAACACTCTCAAAAGAACCACCAAACACATCCGAGTGTCGTTACCTTCACTTTGTACGTACTGCTCCCAGGGCTGAGGAATAATGAGGAGCCTGTAGAAACCTCAGGGGTAATGTTGGAAGCCCTTGTAGTACAACAGATAAACAAATCATGTGCTGTAATGCGTATGTTATCTAAATAATGATATCACCGTGAATAATGTTATTTGAACGGCGATAAATGGACGCTTGATAAGCAGAGCGGGGATTTACAGTGTCTGCAGGGACAAACATGATAGTAGTGAAATAAATGCAGTCTGAAGCACGATGTTGTAATTCAATCTTTAGCTCAGATCTTTACGGTACAGCCGGGGCCTCCACCGGCAGCAGCAGCAGACTGCCACAGAGCGCCACATCGTTCAGATAAATTCTCATGACAGTCTGCGAAATGCTCCCATAACCGGTGACACTGGATGATTTCCCGCCTCTGACAAGCCCCAGTATTGAGTATGATAACACTTACTTTGTCTTCATCCTTGGCTGGAGTATAATATCAATCCGTTTGATGATCCAGCAAACCGAGTCGAGCACTTGTGTATCAATCTTCATACATCGCTGCCTAGTGTCTAACAAAGAGCCCAGAATGGGATCATTCAATCACTCGTGGGCCGCGCTGTGCTCCGTACACTTGGCCTTCCCTACAGCTCAAGTGTTTCACTCCCTGTCAGTGTTCCTCCGATTTTTCATCGTCTTCTTCTCCCTGTCTCTTTCTTTTGCTCTCGTGGAGGATAAAGACACAAATTAAACATGATCACAGAACTGCGTGCTTGTCATAACTGAACGTCACATGATCAAATAGAAAAGCTTCAGAGGATGAACCTGCCTGTTCTCATCTTCCTGGTCCTTCACCTTTCTCATGACTAAACTTTACTTCTACTACCCATAAATCACAACAGCTTTACTTTTTCACCCTTCAACAATTTAAAATGTGTCCTTCATTACTCGTCTTCCTTCATCAGAGAATGAAAACCAACAAAAAAGAAAATGTACAACTTGAACCCAACTATGGCTAAGCATGTTGGAATGTTTGCGTACTGTATTTGCTGCATTGCAAAGTGATATATGAAGAGGTTGAATAGCGGCGTCATGTTTATACACTAAAATAAGGCTAACACTGGCAGGCACATTTTCTGCTTTTCACTACCTTTTAGTGAATAAACAAAATCGGTTTCAATGATGAGCTTTTAAGGTGCTGCAAAACAGATTGTGTTACTTTAAACAGAGCCAGAACAGGTTAAGTTTTTTCCCTTCTGTTTCAAGTCCTGTTACAATAAACTAACCTGCTACTGTGATAGCTTCACATTTACCAATCACACATTAGTGTGGTGTCGATCTTTTCATCTCAATTTTGGCATAAAACAAAAGTGAGTCCCAAAAATGTTTGTGAAAAGATCTGCAACCTTGTATAACACAAGAGGGTGAGAATTAATTTCAGTATTAGTTTAGTGGTTTTGGGATTTGTGCTCTCAGTAATTCAGATAGCCCAACACGGCGGCTGTGGCTCAGTTGGTAAAGTCGTCATCTCTCAACATGAAGGTTGGAGATACGATCCCCAGCTCCTGCAGCAACATGTCCGATGTGTCCTTGAGCAAGACACTTAACCCCCTGTTGCTCCCGCTGCTTGGTCGGCGGCGAATGAATGAGAGTGAATGGGATTTGTTACTTCTGATGGTCACTTTACATAGCAGCCTCTACCATCAGTGTGTGAATGGGTGTTGAATGGGTAGGTGTGACCTGCGGTGTAAAAGTGCTTTGAGTAGTCAGAAGAGAAAAGCGCTATATAAGCTCAAGTCCATTTATCATTTAACACAATACCTTTAGACATGTGACATTATTACATAAAAACAGCTTTTGCGTGCTCTTCTTCTATTATCAGGGTGTGTTATGCTGTGATTTACTATGTGAAATGATTGCTGGAAAAAAAAAAAATTCCTCTGGTGTTTCTGAATACTGGAACTGTACTATAAAAAGTTGCCTTCATATTTGAAAACACATACTTGCTTGGCACAATATCAACATCCAGCTGAAGCTAATGGATTTGTTATCATGTTCTCTTTAATAGAAGAATCATCTACTGCTTCTCACACTTTTATAAATGGGAATTACAAATGACAGTTCAACAGCACCACAAATGACATACTCATGCTCTTAAATGGCCAAGCAGTTAAAAGAACAATACAGTAACAGATCAACAATTGTTCAGTTTGCATTACCTTTATGAAAGTTTTCACACTGGAAGTGTACCATATTTGGAAAAGAAATGTGATAAACTAATGCTGGTACGATTGTGAAGATTTTTTTTTGGAAAGTTTTATTTTGGGTTTTTTAACCCCTTTGTTAGCTATACTGTAGGACAGTGGATAGAGTTAAACATGGGGGAGAGAGAGAGTGGGGAAATACATGCAGGAAAGGAGCCAACATCTATAATGTTTGGAGGACTATAGCCTTCATACATGGGGCGCGCCCACCAACCACTAGGCTACCTGCGCCGGATTGTGATGAACAACATTCAGTTCTACATAGTGCCTGTATCTTATTTGCGGTGCTTTCATTTATGTTGTCATTTTAAACATCTAGATGACGTTCCTAACTGTATACGTGTTCATTATAATAAAAGTAAACAACTGTATCTCACTGACTCTTTCTGTGTATTTACGCTGACCAGCTGCGTTAAATGTGGCTCTGCAGCATTGTTGGGTGCACTGTGAAGACAACTATGAGGCTGTGCTCTCCCAGTGAAATATAGTTCAATCAATAGACGCTCAGCAATCAACTTTTACTTGTCAGTTTTGATATATCCGATCATAGCTCTGGGTTGTTTTGCGATGTCTAATGTTCTGTGAAGATGGGCTTTTCATATTCTTTATCGTTTCTCTCGGTTTTTTTGCCCCCATCGACAAAAAAATGTATCCACACTTTTGTGAAATAAAGCCTCAGAGTAAGAGGAGAGAGGGGGTAAAATGAGAGGGGTAGAGGGGGGCGGGAGGAAACAATGAAATTTAACCCGTTTAAAACTGTATCATTTTCAGACCACACCTCAGGGCGCTGGGTGTTTATCGGCAGGACTGGAGAAGCAGAGATCACCGGACTGGTAATTGTTTCCTCTAAATCTGCTGAGCTCTGAGGAACACCGAGTGCAGTTTTTCATCAGACAGAGAATGAGAGGGTAAAAGGACAATACTAAGAAAAGCAAAAATGCTTCAGTCCATCATGTTGGATTTTATCACTTCATCTAACGCGAGTAAGGCCACTAGCCTTGCACACAACGTAATTATAAACACAGCTTTGGCTTCCGCTGTGTTCACTCTAGAGAAATGTGGGTGTTGGTTTCTTCAGCAACATTTTCTGTGAATAAAGCCACCTGAATGAAATGGAGGGGAAAAATACACAATAAATTGAATTTTAAATTTGATCGAAAGAAGCAGAATTGAGGTGTTTTTGAAAAGCACCTTGAAGCTAACTTGATTTGACATTTTGCTATTGAGTCAAAGCTCAGCAATAGGCCTGATATCTCATTTAGCCGTAAAGTGATGTGCTCTCCACGCTGCAGCGAAAAAGACATCAGAAAAGCAAAGTACTGCCACTCCGCTCAGATCAATTTGTCTCCATCACTCCATTCATATAAACACTGAATGATTTAACTAAAAATGTGCACAGAATCAAGGTTTGGATTCTATGCGTGCGTTTGGCTTTGAAAGTCTCAGATTTAGTGCGGTGGTATTGGCTCATTTTTCATATCCATTGTTGGCTTGTCAGGGTGTCATAGCTGTTCCACAGAGCTGTTAGATCAGTCCAAATGTATAAATCATCCAGGATCTGACACACTCATTTAATTTGGGGGGCCGTTGGTGCAGCAGCGGGCCTATTAATGAAAAATCCCTGCCCTGTTTGCTGAGTGGGAACATTCAGCCTTTTTTATTTTATTTTTTATTAACATTGATATTCTGTATGATTTCCCTCAGTAGCCTGTTGGCTGCCAACCTGGCCCTTTGTCATTTATCATCATATGTTATGTTTGTCAAATTGTTGAATTCTCTCAGTCAAAAGTCCTTTACAAAAACACGCTTTGCATATTAAGAAAAAAGGGAGCGAACTCTGAGGGCGCTAGGTGAGCGAAACCTCTCACATTCCTCTGTGCAGCGGTGGTTCCAACCCCGGAGCCTGTGTTATTGTTTTCCATCTGTGAAATAAAGTAACAGGTACTTAATGTACCAAAAACAATTTGTACAGCAGTTCTTTTTCCCCATTGAAGGCGTGCATGGCTCGCTGAGGGCTCCCCTTATCTCAGCGAGGCTAATCCATTTTCACACTGCGCTCCGGCGCTCTCATTTTACAGCTGAGGAGCTCTCCGGCTCCACGCTGGGCCTGAAATGGGACCCCAGTCACTGCGGCCCCTTGGAGTTTGCGTAGGTAAGTGTGCAGAACAAATGCTGAAAAGTCTTTAAAAAGTTAAAGGGACTAGTTTGGCTTCTCTCTCTCCCTCACTCTCTCTCTCTTTTGCTCTCTCTCTGGGTCCCACCTATACACCTACATTTTTCCTGCATCTCACAGAGTGAGCAGCTGTACTTGAGCTCTGTCAAAGGAGGGAGTTTGTAAGCGAAGAAGCCCACAGTAAGTCCAAAATAATGTACTTCTGTTCTCTTGTTATATTGAACTGATGTGCAATGACTAACTGTTTTGGATTGTTATGATTTATTAAAACAAATGTGACTACAAACTTCAAGTGGATTTACTTGTGCAGGCTGATATAAAGCCAATTCTTATGAGAATGTATTAATACCACATGTGTAAGCTGCAGTGTGAGCTGCATAAATGGAAGCAAGTGGGATTGATTGTGGTTGAAATGATCACCACAAAACTTGATGCACCAGTGTTGCACATCAAAAAAGCCCTGATTAGGATGTAAAGCATCAGCGAAATAAATCCTTCCTGAAATTACTTGAATATGATATAATGGTTGGATCCTTTTTTCATACATTTGGCATTAATAGCATGTAATTTGTTGAGGTCTGAGCAATATTTTACATTTAAAGCATGCAGAACTTCCTATTTAAAAAATTCCATTTGAAACTCAAAAGAAGAAGATTTCTTTCACATGCAAAGAATGTGCATCACAACAGACTGTGGCGCAACAAAAGGCTGGCAGGTCTGTTGCTTGATAATGATATTGCGGTCCCATAGCTTCCACGTGAATTACTAACTAATGGGGGCCCTTCTGGTGGTCTGGTATTATGAGTGCAGGTTGGAAGTCCTTTCTGGGGAGTCTTTGTTCGAAACAGTCAGCCAAGACTAACTGGGATCAACCTGCATGGGTCAAAGTTAGCAGCGAGAAAGTCCAGGAGAGAGAGGTAATTCTGCACATCAGTTTGATTGTGTATATAAAAAAAGGGATATCTCAGACACAAATTGAGACAGTCAAAAGTTTTATTTGTAAGAAAAAAAATTATTAGTTAAAGGAAATAAAATAATTAATTTATGCAAGTGAAAGAAAATTAAGAAATGTGTCATTTGCAAAACTGAATTTCAGTGCAGTAATTATCACCTATTGTATTACAACTCACAAGTGTGACTCTCCCTCTATGTCTGCTTTAGTAGTTTGATATTCCGACAACATTCCCAACAAAAACTGAAAAACTGTTTTGATTTACTTGCGAGCCGTGCTCCTGCCCCTTCGCTATCCCATCATGCCAAGTCATTTAAGGCATCTGTGGCCTCTCTGGCCCAGCCTCTGCAGCCCCATCAACCCCCTGCCGCGGGCCACTACAGCGCATGCCCACTTGGCTGGGCCAGCCGGGAGGGCAGCCGGGCCAGGACTCCCAGGACTCCCAAGCATCCAGAGCAGCTGGAAGTCCCATCTTCCCACCCGGCTTCTCAGCAAAACAATCAAAACACAGAAAATCTATAATAAATCAGTCTCAGGCTCTATCTGGGAAAAAAAAGAAAAAAAGGAGGCACGGTCGAGGAAAAGCTGTCTGGAAATGGAAAACAATACATTTTATTCTGCAGTTTAAAAGAAAAGGTTACTCAATTGATTTTAAGTTTGAATGCTGCAGGTTTGAAACCTTTATAGCAGCTTTTAAAATGAGTCCTTCCAACTGCAAATAGTAATGGTTCCCTTTCTGCTAATAATTCAACAAAGTTTAAACAAAAAAAGCATGATCAATTTGAACCTCTTCATGACTGCCAGAGACCTGCACTTTATATAAAGGGAGGGCAGAGGGAATGTGATTACCTCTAGGTTGTACATTTGCAATTGTGCATAAGTGAATGTGCAAGTCTGCTGATGTGATTCACAGTTCAAACTTACTTAGCCTCATTGAGTTAACCCCTCTAACCTAAACAACTGTAATGGAGAGCATGAAAAATCCCCCTCTCTTTCTTTCCCTCTTTCTTCTTGCACCCCCTGAGCACACACACACACACACACACACACACACACACACACACACACACACACACACACACACACACACACACATACACATTATTTAGTCTGACCACCCCACAGCTAATGCAGTTGACTCAGAAGGTCATCTGCAGTTCACCGAGAGGTTAGAGATAAAGAAACACATATTCTCTGTTCGTGTTTGCTCTTGTCGTCTGGGGATGAAAAGGAAAAAGAAACACAAAGGTAGGAGAAGGAAAAGATGTCAAGATGTAAGCCTTATCAGTATGACCTCTAGGTTTCATTTTAAGACAATGTGTTTTTTTTTCTTAGTAAAAACCCAAATTGCTCCAATTTGTGCAGTATGACTCTTGTAAAACCAAATCACATTACAAGAGTTTCTCAAAAAAGAAAGTTCTCCCCACAGCAGCTCCTATTTTGGGTGGGCTCACCACTGAGCTCAATTGTTTACATTAAGATGAGCTGGATTCATTCTCCCCCTCACTCACTCGCTCACTCACTGGGAGTGATTTGAAGTTTGCTCTCTCATCCATGTAACTAATGCTGAGCGAGGCCAAGCTAGACTGCATCTGAATGGGGCCTGGGAGCTGCTAGAGGAAGAGATTCATAATCACAGGCAACATGACAGGTGGATCAAATTTCTAAACTTTTTTGTGTGAGCGGCGACAGACGATCAGTCAGCGGGCCAGGACGGTGTTTTCTTAACCCCAGAGTTGCATTAAGTTGACATCCTGCTGCGTGGCGGAACTAGGTGACATATTGATGTGGAGGAAATATAACAGGCGGGAAGCTTTAAGACTTAAGTGCTTGGCAGGAGAGAGAAAAAAAAATTACAAGCAAGAGGGGTTTGGGGGTTTTATGGGTAACAGTCAAACTAAGCGACCATCTTTATGGCGTGTCTCTGAATATGAATGCTTCAGCGCTGCAGAAACACCATCAGAGAAGTTTGATGCGTTAAATCAAAATGCAGCAAACAAAAGAGAGCGAAATCAAAAAGCTGATGTTCATCATTTTGAAATAAAATATATTTCCTCTGAAAAAACATAATTTATATTGATTAATACAAAGTAAACACCAAATGGACACCCTACAGCAATTTTTCAATTTAGAACTTGAATGGTGATGGCCCCCGTAAGCCGGGAGAGTATATTGGTAAGACAGGCTAAAACCCCTGCATCAAATCAAAGTGGAGAGTGTTACCATAAGCATGAAGACAAACTGCTCTCACGTTTCTAAGTACAGAAGTCTACGTTCAGTTACTTTGTCACAAATCACTGCAAGGCTTCCCTCCCAATCCATCATTTTGGGATTACCGGGAGATTGCGTGGCGCTGCCGTCGGCACACAAGCCTGTCACCTGCTCAGTGGGGGTAATAATTGGTATGAAATAGCGTTATGGACAGCTGAAAGGTAGGTGCTCTGAGTGACGGAATCCACTCCGAGGATTCCTGTTTTACACTTTGTCAGGGTTCTCGCTTGTCCTTAACTCTCTGCTCTTTTTCTTCCTCTCTCCAAACGTTCAACCATGCTTTTTTTTTTCTTCTTGTCTTTTTAGTGCTATGGATTTGTTGTCATGGAGGCCCTGACAATCTTGCTGACACGTCTGTCAGAATTATTTTTTTTTTTTCAGCCAGCCCCTTGATTGACTCCATTTGTGGGGTGTAACTCTATCAGAAAACGTCAGTCTCCTGCTCATTCAGTCATCCTTTCTGTAACTAGTGGAGGGGAGAGTCGGACGGAGACAGCGAGTAAAGAAGCGACATAGATTAAAAAGGAGTGATGGAGAAAAAGATACCAAAGCTTTCAGTAAAGTATCAAGTATGTTTGAATAAGGTTTCCTTTTTGTCATGTATGTCACCTCAAGAGTATATTCTGCACAGACAAAAGAGAGAAGATAGTAAAGATGGGGAGAGTCGGGGAAGTGAGTGTGCGGTCACGCTGCATGCTGACGCACTGCACGCCTGTATAGAACAAACAGGCGTAGAAATCCGCACTACACCAGGATGTGCATTACAAATCACATTACACGACATGCATCTGACAGTGAACAAAGGGAATTTGTTTCACTCTATCACTTGAGACAAAGATGGGAAAGAGAGAGAAGGATGAGAAAATACAGGTGGGATAAAATTACATCTTTTTATACGGATGTGATTTTAAATGCATACGACAAACATTTGCTAAATGAGCACACACAAAAAAGATACAGAAAAATAAACCTAGAAACGTAAACTAAGGTCGGAAAGCTTTCTAAAATGTCAAATGGACACTGCATTGTGGGAGGTAAAAAAAAAGAAGAAGAAAATATGGCCCTCCTTCAGATCAGCCAGTTGTTATTTGTGCCTTAATGCAGCCGCTGATGTTCAAGCAGTGGACCCGATGCTCCGAGCTGCACATATTCTTTTCTTTGGCTTATCAGTCGGGCAGCCAGAGGAGCTGTCCAGTCTCATTCTCTCATTGGAGAGTACATGTCAGGACCTATTTGCCACTGGTTACTTTGAGAGTGACATCAGTGATGACCTCTTGACCCCCGACTGACGGAGAAATGCTTCTGCAATAGTTTTCCATTTACAGAGGCGAGAGAGCACGGACACCAGACGGATATGTTGAAATGGGAAAATAGGAAAACTGGAAAAGGCATTTAGACCTGTATTTGACCTATCATGTTTCAGTTTTCTGCAGAAGCCTGTTATGAAATGAGTATTTGACCCATAAACAAATCCTTTGTCATGTCTCCCATGTGATTTCAATGAATGTCCACCAAAGGCAATTACAGTGGATAAAACAGGCATCATTACAGCAGCTCGCTTAGCTTCGATTCATTTTGCTCAACCCTTTTATTTTCCTGCAATGACATATACCTGTTTCTCAGTCTGGCAATGTGTGGATCAGCCTTGAATGTATCTGTAGAGTCTCAAATTAGGGGACAAATTGTTGTGACCGAGCTTTCGACATGCCTCTCAACAGGTTGGATACCAGCATTTCATATAGATTTGAGCTGAGCAAAGTCGACACCGATGTTTGTTCATCCGAGAACACTCTGTTTGAGGTTGCCATTGTAGTTCTCCAACATGATAAATAACTCACAGATTCTGGCTGAATCTCAAATTGTATCACTACAATCAATGTACTGTACTGTTTTTTGCGATACCACCTGCAAGTTTGTCTCTGGATCTGGAAATCCTATGAAATGAGCACAAATGATTTTGTGTGAGAAAGGGAAAAAAACACAGTTCCAATTCAAAGTGTTATTTAGAATAGGGCAGATTATACCAAGTGATAGTCTCAATTTGAACCTGTATGTTTTTTTTAATGCCTGCATGTCATGAATAGTAATATAATATTCTATACATGTCACCTCTTTGACAACCATGAACCTTCTTAAAATGTGCCTTGAGGTAGATTGTTCTTACAATTACAGTATGTCAGAGTCAGACTGTATTCATACTTCACGTGAAAATACAACTTAGCATTTATTAGTATTGTTCCCAACGCCAAAACTATATGACTTTATCATACAGTCTTTAAGATTTAACAAGATGTAACTTGCTTTTGCATTTTTACAGGTATGGACAGACAGGTTTTGTTACCTTTTGACTGAGACAGAACAACCCTTTGTAGTCGTCCTCTATTTCAAAGCCTGAAGAAAAGCTAAGCTAATTAGCTACAAGCTTTAACTTCATATTCAACTGTCAGATGTAAGAGTCTTATCATTCTTTGCATACTCTAGTGCCAAAAGCCATAGTCTGACAAAAGATCAATGTTTCCCAATAATACCCCGATTCTTTCCAGAGATTTAATTGATTGTATACCTTCAACAAGGTCTTTGACTCAGTCCACAGCTCCTCCGGTCCACATGTCTAGCTCTCCTTGGGATGCCATCTGTGTGTTTGTGCGAATGGTTAAAGAGGGAAATTGTAAAGCACATTATATAATGGTTAGATAACTTATGAATGCAGGCACACCAACAGTTTAATGACCAACATTTTACTCCAAGGTAACCTCTTTTCATGACAACCAGGAGTCATGATGTCTCAATTTGTGTGAATTGCAGAGAGTGGATTTGTAACATTGACAACATTTCTGATTCATAATTATTTGTTAAACTCATTGAAAGAAGGGGGAAGCATTACTGCATCTGTACTGATGCCTCGTTTCTGTTTGAGTAACTTCAACTAAAAAGTACATTATGCTTCCTGCCGGTGCTGATTATGTTCTGAAGAGATTACATGAAACTGCAGCTCATCCACCAGCGTCCCACATTGTGATACTGCATAATAGTCCTTTGACACTTGTAAATCTATTATATGAACATCATTAACAGCATCTGTGCCGCTCCATCAAAGTGTGATTGACAAATTACCGGCTGTAAACCATGAACACGAAAGCAAACAGTGTGGGAAGATGTCCACTTAGACGTTGATTTATGTAATATGAAGGGGATGCTTGATGGTGGTATTTCTGTCTTATCACCCATTATGCTTCCCCACAGCTCATAAAGACATATGTCACGGCTGGAAAGCTTCGCAGGTCAGCCTTGAGAGACAGCAAAACGTGCTAGCTAGTCCGCTACCACTGCTGGCCTTTGGCTTCGTGATAAATTACATTTATGAAAGCTGCAATTACCTGATTACCTCGCTGCTCTGGCTCCCACTCACTAGCAGGAGTCATCACGGCCCTATAATTTCATTCAAATTACCAATGAACCTTGGTCTAGGGTGTCAACAGTAAATGCCATTGTGACCCTTTTGAGTGTAAGTAATGTCCTCTGCGGTCAGCACAGTAGCAAGTGAAATAATAAGCTGTTTCTTAAAATGAGGGACAGATATTAGAGGAATGAACATGCTAATAAGTGACATCCTAATCACTCAGGAGTCAGTGGAGGATGAGGAAGGTGTAGTTTAGACTCTGGTGTATGCTGGGATCGGCATGTAGCTGATGACATTGTGACATAGCCCCCTGGATTATCTTTTCCAACAGCCCCACAGGAAGCTTGCAGAAGAATATTATCTCCAGTTCCTACCCTTTCCCCCAGCAAACTGACCTCCTCAGACCTCCCAATATACCTGCTCCTGTATCGTCAGACCAACAGCACCCCGAGGAGTCAAAAAACAAACTTACCGCTGGGCTGGTATGGGCCCTCCTATGGTCCACCATCTCTCACTCGGCATGGTGGCGGCACTTCTGATTCTGCTCTCACACACTGAATCTTACCGAGCTATGAAATGTTATGTACTGCTGAAGTCTTAGACATCTAAGGTGATCAAGTTGCAACAACTAAGTTTTCAGTCCCCAGGAGGTGCCTCGCAACGTGAAAGCGGGAAAGAGCGCGGAGTTGATTTCCTCACGCATTCATAAATTCATTAGTCTAAACTTTTCAGTGTATCACTTACATTAAGCCTCATTAACTTCTTTTTTCCTGCTTTATATTAGCTAATTAGCTCAGGGGTGGCCACAAATTAATTACCATCTTCTACAGCCCCATGCAATTGCATTGTGTTTATTTAGTCTCTCCTATTAACTTTTAATCTTTTCCTACTCGTAAAAACAGGCAATTAACATTTTTTGATAAACAAAAATGATGCCAGCTCAGGGATAATCAGCAGCTCGGCATGTCGTCCGCACAAAATTACCCTGTCAGCTAATTTGACCCTCAAACCAGCCGCAGTCCAGAGTGGCTTGTGTAGTTCAAAAACAGCATGTGACAAAAGTGTGACCTTTGTTTCCTTGTTGCTCTTGTCTTTTCTCCAGCGCTTCTTCCCATGCATCTAATGCAGTTTTGTGTGCGCATGGAAACTGCCAATCGCCGGAAAATGTTGGTTTTGAATTCTTTCTTTGGACGAGTGTTGCCATCGAGTAATATGACAGCAGAGCATTCACACAAAGATGCTGCAGAAGTCTTCAATTTCCCTCAGTGTATTTCAATAAACCAACACAATAGCTGCTTCATTAGCCCATTGATTCATTAATGCAGCCATCATTCTTCCTCATATTCACAGAGCACAAACAGCAATGATACAAAAGGTAACAGTAATGATAACTCCATCCACGGTCGAATTCCTGTTAAGGCACCAGGCGCCTATTCGCTTTGATAAAGAGGCCCATTTATACGCTGTCTCCAAGCACAGGGTCATCCTTCTCCATATTCTGTGTATTGACCCGGGTTGTTCCTTTTATTACAAGCAGGTTTTTATTGAAGGATGATTACATTGAATGATGTCAAGCGAGGGGAGAAAAGATCGACCAGAATAATGACGTTCCGGAGAAGCAGAAAGCTGTGGGGGTGGGCGGAGGGGTCGATGGCTGCACTTGCCCTGTCTTACTGCGCGGCCTCACAAATTGAGTCGCATCCTTGCTCATCCATTATTTAAGGCCGATCGGACACTCTTGGCAACTATGGATTTGATAATCATTCCCATGTCCATATTAAATATGTGACATAAATATCACGGTACGGGCTTGTCAATAAGAGAGCAGCAGTGTGAAACTGCAGCGTAAAAGAGAAACTAATATATGGATATGAGGCAGGGAGGAGATGAGAAGCTTGTGTGGATGTTTTCCTTCTTCCATGATAGGAGCTGTTAACTGTTGTAAATGTAGTCCTGGTGCACCTGAATAAGCAGAGGTCCCTACTAAACACATCTAAGGCTTTTCAATATGATACACTAATTACTGAAATATTTTTGAAAAATAATTTCAAATTAATCCTTGAATGCATTGTCTATGACTCCTGAGATACTCGTGGTGTCTGCCTCACCAGATTTGGGTGTTCTGGTTGGTATTTTCTCTATAGTCAAAGTACTATCAATGTCAATGAAGAGCAAAAGATGCAAACGCAGTCTGTCCCTTTCCAATCCTTGATCCCATTTGGAAGTCATTTGATGGCGATAACCTTTAAACAACATGTAACAGACATCTGCATGCAAGTTCAGCTAACAACCTACACCAACTCCATTCTCGCTTCTCAAGTTTGTATTCAACCTGTAAAAAAGACAACACACTAAAGTGGTTTAACGAAGAGATAGGGTTGCAAGTCGGCTTATTAAACGACATTCCTTTATAATGACATTTTACAAGTCATTTTTACAAGTCACTCCCCAAGGAGGGTAACCAGTGATTTATTTAATGTTGATATTTAATGTTGTACTTTTGTATATAGAGAGCACAGTTCTCCAAAGTCAAATTCCTTGTGTGTGTAAGCGTACCTGACCAATAAAGCTAATTATGATTTAACAGATATCCCCTATTTTGCAATAGAATATTCAACAGACTTTGTACATGCAAACACACAAAAGGAAAGCCAAGCCATCTCAGATTAAGCAATATACTGTAAACTGAAACAAAAAGTCTGCACTAAGGTGAACACAAACAACAAAAACTGTCATTTTCAGGAGAATCACAGTTCAGAAAATATCTCTGTCTGTTCAGTACAAAAAGGTTCAAACAAGGCAATACAAGTGTCTTTCAGTTCATTGTTTCTCCCCCAAAATATCTACAGAGTGAGCCCTCTTTCCTAATCAAACTCTCTGTGTAAGGCAGCTTGTTTTAAAAAGAAAACAAAATGAGTGAGCTCAAAACTCTTTGACCAAAAGAAAATAAATTTCTCTGACGCTGTCCAAGTTACCTCAAATGCCTGTAGTTTTTTTGTCCTCATGAACGGTATGTATGAAGATTTCCTTACAGGGACGGTTATACAACGGGATGAGACACTCCGATGGATTGCACAACGCTCACTTTTCTCATAAAATGGTCAGGAAGGCCATGGACTGCTCAGCTACAACTCTGTCCTCTTGCTTCAAGCGAGTCTCCATTTTATTGACTGGTGTAAATGCAGAGATTCCATTGGAGCATGAACAAAATGTGATATATTAAACAATATCTTTGGCAGAACACCTCAACAAATAAGAAGCACATCTAGGCTGGATGTTCTTTATGCCAAACTGGGGGCTACACTGGGAGCCTCCAAAGTTGCCCATCGATCCCAGATAGCATATTTTCATCGGATCACAGCCAATAAGTTCTGAGATTGAATAATTAGCAATTGTTATCATGCTAACAACATGTGTGCAACCTTGTTAAGCATCATAAACATTATGAGCATGTTAGCATGCTGATGTTAGCATTTAGCTCAAAGTCTCACTGCACTAAAACACAGCTTCCTAAAGACATTCAGTAATCATGCATAGTCTCTTTTCTACCAACAGCGCACAACAGAACTAAACATAAGGCTTAATTCCATATCTTGTTGCAAGAAGAAGCACATATTTCTCATGTTCCTCACTTTAACTTAATGCTGTTTGAGAATTGCCTGAATTGTCAGGAACTGTTTAATGACAAAGTATCAGAATGTGCTATGCCACTGCCATATCTGTCATAAGCAACAAAACAGACATTTATTAATATGAAAATGTGTCTGTGTGGGCAAAGGAGCAGTGTGTTAGGGGGAAAAAACGGGTGTCGGGTTGTAAGTCACTACATAAATAAGGTGCAGAGAGGGCTGATAACAAGAACCAGCATCTGCCAGGCAGGCAGGCAGGCAGTATGTCTCCTTTCTGCACGGTGGACTCTTCGTCTCCTGTGATTTTCTCCAGCTGCTGGCCATGAATACTGGCCTATGCACTCTAGATTAAAGCAAAACACATGTTTCTCTGCAGGCTAGACTATACATCATCCCCTGATAACCAATGACAAACGCTCCTACATATTGTCCCAGAGCAAAAACGGAGAATGGAAAAACGATGTTTGGATGTGAGCGATTGAGGAAGTGATATATCTGTTAGTCAGCAGTCCGACTGACAGATCGAATATCTGCCCTGCTCATTCAAATTGATATGTCATTTGGATGTTTTATGTCATTTTATGTAATTATAATGTCATTTTGCATGTTTGTGTTATGTACACATTTAGCCAGTTAGGGTTAGTGTATTCAGTTCTTATGGGGCTGCTGCAGAAATCAGAAGTGTCCAGGGAATTCCAAGAACAATTCCTTTTACTCAAAGGAACGAGAAAAAACATAACTCCTGTGGCTGTCTGAGAAAACAATTCACAAGTCTGCTGTTCCTGCAACGAAATGGTCTTCATGGTTTACCCATTGTGGTAATGTTTTATATGTCTTATTGGCACTATGTTGCATCATGGGAGTCTTAGCCTTCTTAAATTCATCTCCTCAAATAAAGCTTCAGCCTAATGACAGTGAGGTTGCAGTGACCTCTCTGCTTATCTGAGGCTCATTCTTTCGTGCTTACATTAGACCTTTTGTAGATGACAGAGATTCAGTGCTGCTCAGGGTACAGGATGCTCCGTCATCCTTTACTTTCAGGGTGGCCCTTGGGGTCATTTTCTTGCCTTCACATAAAAAAGACTTAGCCACTGTCATGTTAAAAGAACTTTGAGGAAATAAAACCCTACACACAGCTTTCTCCATGTTTACTTAAAACTTCATATATTTCAAGTGTTGTATCCTCTTTGGGGATAGCATTAACCAACAAAATAATTGATTTTGAAGTATGTTTCCATTAAAAGGAGCTGGAGATTTTACCCTCCATCAGAAACACATTCATGAGCTCCACCGTCACATTAACATCTCAGTTGAAAGACAGCTAACACTATAAAAAGAAGCTTTCTAAAAATATGATTAAAAAAAAACATGAAAGACGAAATAAAAAAGTGCAAGAAATATTGTTCTGAGAAACCTACCATTAAAGCAAATTCCTTTCTATTACATCTTAATTAGTCGTCTGTTTCCCAGGTCTAGATCTTTAGGGCTGAAAGTGTAATTTAGAAAAAAAAAAAAAACATGTGTTTAACTTTACAACATAACATACATCATGGCAAAGAGATGTGGCTGGGCCATTCATTCATTTTAATTTACAATATAGAAAACAAAAGTTTCTTTAAAAATGTTCATCCTGCTTTCTCTTTAACAGTCAAGTGTATTACTGATCTGTACCTCTTTGCAGTAAACAAAAATGTATGATAAAAGTGCTTCTGCTGCAGGGTGTGTCTGACACCTAACCTGTGGCAGCCGTTACGGGCCTCACCACTGTTCTCTGAATCAGCCATTAGGCGTCAGAGCTCTCGTAGGGCAGTCACACGAGCCTCCATCAGCGGTGATTGTCTTGTCCCAATGTACAAGACATCTTTTGGCCAGTCTGCTTTCTCTGCAAAGGGGACAAAACTTTGGAACTCTCTGCCCACTAGCATAAAAGAGAGCCACAGTGATGCTTTTAACAGAGGACTCAAACAATGGCTCAAATCAAAACAACAGTGCTCACATGAAAAGCCTATGACTGGTTTAGTGTCTGATCATGCTGCCTTTGCTCAACAGTTTATGTGTATTTATTCATTATCTCTTTATTGCTGTTCTCTGTCTTCCTATCTTAATTGTTTTCTTTTCAAAAGCCTGCTGTGGACAGATGTTGAGGACTAGCATGTTTGCTCAAACACATAAACAATGAATCTGTGATGTCCATGTCAAATAAAGTCTATAATAATAATAAATATGACTATATAGAAAAAGTCTATCTTCATGCTGATGGTTTTGTTTGCGGTTGTAGCTCATAAATAGGCATCAGTATTAATTCTAGTCATTTTCATTGATAGTTAAAAACTCATCGTGGGAGCTTTGAAGGGGAAAAGTCTCTGTTTTGGAATTTTGGACGTTAAGGTGTCGTTGACTTTAATACCTTGACACTGTCATTTAACCTTAGTTTCACTTCTGTCACATAACCATATCATGTCAACCACAGTCATCTAATGCCACTGTATAGTTTGAATGACCAACAGTGGATATTCTAACATGTCAGACATGGGTTTTTATAAGTAACAAAGTTAGATCTGAATTCCATTTTGATGATGAATCTATGTTACCCTGCTGCCTGGAAAATGTGCATTGTTGTTTTTTTTCATATGTACACATGTACTGTATTTAAAGTGATATTTACATCTAATACTTATACTGTCTGCTCAATGTAATGCCATGTGGCAGTAGCTCAGTCTTTAGCGACTTGGGTTGGAAACCGGAGGGTTGCTGGTTCATGTCCCGGTATATGGAAGTTGGTCTGGTAACCGGAGAGGTGCCAGGGCACTTCCCGAGCACTGCCGAGGTGCCCTTGAGCAAGGCACCAAACCCCATAAGGTCTGGCCCGCTCCCTGCGTAGCAGTGTGTAGCAGCCCCACTCTGACATCTCTCCACATGTTGTGTTTGTGCATGTGTTTATGTGTGTGAGAAGCATGTCTCTCAATAACACTGTAAACCGGAATTTCCCTCAGGGATCAATAAAGTATGTAAAATAAATTAAATAAAACAAGTTGTGGAAGATAGGGTCTTCATTGCAATTATTATAAGAATGTTTGTCAGGTTGTTACATTTTTCCCCGGGCACAACATGCCTTATTATATGTAATTCAAAACTGTAAGTATGTTTAAGTTTGAATTCATTTTGTAAAGCCTACAGTATTTTATTGTACATTTAAGCTGAAATTAAATTTACTTTACAAATACTTACTTGCTCCATTCATGCAGATTCCTCTCTTTTCTCTATTCGATTGTTATACCATGTGAGATACAGGAACACTAACGAATGTTTTTCCCTGCCAATAAAAATCAGAGCAATTTTCCTCTTGTTAATTTAAAAAAACACACATCTGAGCACACAACAGTTACTCCAGTAAGCTGGTGAAGTCCAGCATGATGAGCTACAGATGGCATGTGTTTCACACTATTTTATTCAATCACGACAGGAGCTGGGGTTGTATCATTTATATCATGGCGATTTATGTCATGTCTCTTTGTGAGACAGAACAGAAGGCAAATCTGCCCCTTAAACCTTTCAGCGATTTTGTTTTATTGAAATACATGCCTGACCATCTAATTTCAACATTATACATTTGATTGAGGTAATTTGTCTTTGTTTTCAATCGTTCCTGATTTCCGCTGCTGTCATGTAAGTTTGCTGTTTTATAGGCACTTAAAACTGACTGACAGGGGAAAACAGTGCAATGGAAACACCACAGAATGCTGTATTACAGACTTTAAATCATTATCACGTAGAATATTTCCATTTATATTGTCGCTATGCAATAAATCTGTATAAAAACCGATAAGTGATATCCACAACAAATAATAAAGCTTAACAGGCTGAGACTGCCTGTGAAATTGTCATGATGAAAAACAGACTCTTTCTTGGCTTTAATAGGAATACCCATTGTCATTGTTGCCCCCTGTATCAGGATAGAGGTAAGTATCAGTGGAGCAGGGAAAACAAATTCAATATTAATTAACTTGGGTCATCTACTCATCTGCTATGGCTCATAAACCTTAGAGAAAATTTCCCCCAGAACTTTTGCAAGGCCTTGAAGTCTCCCACATGCCTGCAGGAGACGCTTAGATCCAAACAGCTCTTTGTTTCTCTTTGTATCCCAGTTTGCACATGCCAAAAAATCTCTGAAACATCATGTTGAACTTTTGTGAATAGAAACACGGGTTTGTTTAGGATTTTACCTGGATGTTGTCTTTGTGTTTTGGTGACCAGTATGGCTTCCTTTAACACCAACAAGTATACGTACTTGACATTTGTTGTAGCAGTCGGAATGACATTACCGCACACCTTAATCATACCTCCGTTCATGGCTTCCTCCGTCATCCACACGCAAAATCATCTCATAATCCAATGGAAAACACCCACAGTTCCCCACACAGTCTGAATCTGTCCTCCAGGAAGGGCATTTTGTAGGAGTCCAAGCCTCTCATCCATTCTTTGCACTGCTGTTTGGTGATTGTAGTTAAAATACATTTTTTTTAAATTGCATTGCTGGTTTGTTTGTTTGCTTTAGCGGCTTGCGTTGCTGTGCTCGATGAATTTGTTCCTTGCTATTGCTTGATTAGTATTTTGTGTGGGTTGACAAAAATATGTTTGTTTGTATGTATTTTAATTTGTCAGACTTGACTCTGACTGGCACCCCAAATTAAATCTTGTCAAATCCACTACACATTTCTAACCTATCAACTTTCTGATTTTTATGATATCAACTTTAAACATGACTTTTTAAACATGGCTTGATTCAATAGATTTTTCTGAATATCTTTGATTCTAAAGTGAAGTACTTTTTCTCACAAAACTCTTGCCAAAGAAATCACAGGAAATAAATTGATATTTGATTCGGAGTTTGATAGCAGTGTGTCTCTGGAGTCTAAGTTAAAGCTCCTGGGAGGAAAGTTTATTGGATTATGAAACTGACTGAAAATAATATGTATAACTCTTTGTGTCCAAAAAAAGCATACATGACCATGAGTAAGAATACTGACTTCTTCTGTATTGTTATTTTTAATGTATGAAACTGCTGCCATGCGGTAGGTGTTAAACAAACTGATTGAATGTAAGCTGCCAAAACAGCCTATTTGTCATGATTTGGTCTTGGTTTAGTTTGTATTTTGGAGTTTTGAGTTGAGATTTCTTGTATTGTTTTAGTTCTCTTCTTCCCTTGTTGCTTGTTTCCCTGTGTGTTAATTTCCTAGTGTTGATTGTTTAGTCTTTAGTGTTTCCTGTTTTATTTTGTAATTTCTTCTCCTTGTGTCTCTCTGTGTTTTTGTGGTTACTCCTGTCTCTGTGTTTCCCCTCAATCCTGATTTGCCCTGATTGTCCTCACCTGTGTCTTGTTAGTTTCACCTGTGTCTTTAGTCTCACCTGTGTTGATTACCCCTGTGTCTATTTAGTCTCTGTGTGTTCCCCTCTGTGTCGGTTCATTGTTGTTTTGTCGTACGTCGGTGTTAAGGCGCATTCACACATACTCCGTGCCCGCCGCGGTCCGTCTGCGCCACGGTTTTGTTCCGTCTGACGGCGCGCGCCCATTCACACTGGATCCGTTTCTGGAACGTCAGCGCAGCGAAGCGCACTCATGATCAGCTGTACACACATCACGGGAGAACTACAAGATCACGTGGGAATAAAGAGAAAAACGTGCAGACAACATGTCTCTTTGTCTTTCTGAGGATGATTTGTTGTTCGTTTGGTGCCTGTTTTGACGTTACGTTGATAAAGTGATAAAAAATACGATCGCGAGTCCGTATATTGTGTTTTATTTTGAAATTGACCGGATGCTCTGTGCGTTTCCTTGTCTGACTTCCTGTCCGGGTTGTGATATTCTGTCTAGCTTGACGCGTGTCTGCAGCGTACTCCGTCGAAAATAGACCTGCAGCGTATTTGAAACGGAGCAGAGCGACGTGGCGCTGGTGGCACGCTCCGGAGACGGACCGCAGCGCCGGCTGTGTGAACACAATGATTGACTAGAGTGGCGGCTAACTACGGCGTAGTGCGCGGCGCTGACGGACCGCGGCGCGCACGGAGTATGTGTGAATGCGCCTTTAGTGTTGTATCTCTGCATGTCAGTTTTCATAGTCAGTCTCCCTCAATGTTTTTTTACCCTCAGTGGTTTTTCAGTTTGAGGAGTTTGCCTTGTGGCTTTTTGAGTTAAATAAATCATTATTTCATCATTCTGCATTTGGGTCCTCCTCCTCATTCCTGCTGTGACACTATTAACATTTCCCTGGCAAGGATTCTTGATGAGAGACACATTTGTCTGTTCAAAGAAAGCTGGATGAGATTATTTTGTCAAAAAACACCACTTACACATGTTCCAGACAAAATTAGCAAAGACCTGTTTGACTAAAGGTTGCCTAAAGTACACAGAACACACGTTCCTTACAGGAGCTTTAACCTCCTTTATGTGGTAAAAGGAAAGGGGAACTGCGTCAGTACCTCACTACACAAAAGCATGCCCTACACAAATATCTGGCTAACAATGGATTGTCCTAAAATGTTGGCCTAAAATTATAAACACCTACAGTATGTGGATCTCTGAAGGCGTGTTAAACCTGCTGAGGGATCATTCATTTGAGACAGGGAGGCCTGAGAGCATTCTCCTCAGGCCTTGCTGTAGCAGCTCCTAGTTATGCTGCTTTAGGCTTAGACTGCTGGGGGAACTGCCACACTGAGCTCTCTCTCTCTCTCTCTCTCTCTCTCTCTCTATCTCTCTCTCTCTCTTTCTCTCTCTCTATTTATCCGTCTATCTGTATGCATTCACATCATATTACTGTGATGTCCCTACCTGTAAATATCCATGTACCCTTAACTGTAAGTTACTTACCATATATCTTCCTGGGAGCTCCTGAGCTCCAACTGCTACAATGAATATCAGTCAGTTTCATTATCATCGCATGCTTATGATGACATCAGTCTAATATCATACTTAGCTCATTTTGAGCCAGGAAAAACCCTGTTAAAATAATATTGGCAAAACACAAGATGTATACAACATATTAATCCTGTTTATATACACATATAAAGAGGATGTAAGCAAATTAAAGCTCCTGTGGGTGACTTCTAGTTTCTATCAATATTGGCGCCCACTGTGGACAAAGCAGTGCCTTTTATCTGTTTGATCATTTTGTGCTCTTAATGTGTACATTGTTGTTTTTTATTAATCTTTTTGTTATTTTTTTTATTCTCTCATTGTTAATCTCTTAAAACATGTATTTTATTTTTAACATCTTCATGCACAGTGTTGTAAATTTAAGAAAACATATTCATGCATCCCTGCAATGCAAAAAAATTACCTACATTTTTTTACTGCATGAATAAAATCATTTCATTGAGTTCTTGATTTTGAGTTTCGGAGGTTTTTCTGTAAAAAGAAAAGGCTATTGAACATTTTTAAGAAGAGCAAAGTCTCAATATTCATATTATTGTAAGTGAAATATAGCCAGCAGTGCATGTCCTCAGATTTAGTAAACAGGTGATCAATCATCATTTTATCCAAACCTGAAATCAACACTTGGAAATTTGATTAACAATATTTCTGCTTAGTTGTTACTTGATGTTAGAAGAATTTGTCACCTTTAACGGTCCTTTATAGAATTAAAGGAATTTCAAGACCCTCCTGAGCCGCAAGGCCTTTGTGACCTGTCGGCCATCTTGGTTTTTAGAAGACATTTTTGGTACACTTACTACAGCTGGCCAGTGGGTGGCACTGTATGGGATGACTTCTTAACTTCCACTGAAATGTATGCTGTGAAACCATTCTGTCAGAACCCATACATTTAGCGGAAAATGGCTGTGAAGAGCTGTCCACTGTAGTGACCACTAAAGGGTTGAATAACTGCTTGATATTTAACATGTAAAGAAAGCAAAAATCCAACATAGCATGAACATCTCAATACCAGAAATAACATTTAAATGATGGTTGGAATTGTCATGTAATGACAAGAAAATGTTACAAATAAGAAGGGGAAGAGAGTGAACTATTTTTCTGATCACTACATTTAGCAAAACCTCCTTCTCCTCCTTACATCTACTGTCTTCTACTCTCCCCCAGGCAGTGTGGCCCTTCAGGGTTGCCGACTCTGTTGTTGTGTGTCGTATGAGCTGCTCTCTATGCCGGCTGTCAGCTGGCTGTGGAGCTAATATCAGGGCTGCCTCTCTGGCTGGCAGACCCAATCAGACTCTGGAAGCCGGGCTGATTGGACTGACATACTCCATCAAACGCAGCATCAAAGCGCCTCTGACCATACACTGGGGTCTGACTGCTTCGGACATCACGGAGTAGGCCGGCTCGGGCTTTTTTAAACAATCCTAATATAGATCACAGAGGTTTCTTTCTCACTGCCTCTCAGTGGAGAGACAAAACAGGAGTTTTAGATGCATTTTTAAGAAGTCTCAGGTTGTTTGTTTGTAGTCACGGCGAGGCATGTGCAGTTACTTTTGTTGCAGAGGAATTATTATGAAGAAGTCTAACATAAACAAAAAGTCAGTCCTGAGTGTTTTTTTTTAAAAGATATTTCAGCATCTTAAGTAACTTACTTTAATGGATGTAGACTGATTCTCCAGACGTTTGTACCGTGTAGTATTTAATATCAAAGCATGTGGCATCAAGACTTGCACACTTTAAACTGCTTTTAATCCAAGCATCTAACCATACCGCACTCCCCAAATAAAACTGTTACTACTTTGACATAATTAAGTATTTCATATAATTGGCTTGACTTTAATCATCTTTAATCACCCAAATATATTCTAAAATTGAAATGTTTATGAGAACACGGGATTTTTGTGGGTATGATCACAACCCTGAAAGCCTTGGACAAACATGTTGAACCTTCTAATTATCTGCTATAGTTAAGGAAGTACACTCAGCATATGTGCGTGCGTGTTTCATTCATTTCCGCCTGGAGGGGAGCATAAAATGTTGTGAAAATTTGTCACACTGTGCACGAGGAGCTTTCCAATGTCAACAACATTGTGCGTGTCTTCAGAAGCATCTTAAAAGGCACTCCCAACCATCAAAGGCCTTGTTTCATGTTTTTAAGTTTCTTATAAGAATTGATTGCTTTTAAGAAACAGAGGCAAAAAAATACAATTTTAGTGCTCCAAGCCGCCTTTCACAGACACCTTAATGGAGCATTTGTAAATGATTTAATTGTCTGCTTTCACTGACAGCTGCAGACCCAAACCATACGCTGTCCTCTCAAAGGCTGAGGAGGTATGCCAATCGTGCTGCCATTGTTTCCAAAAACGACAACAATATGGATTAAAATGCATGAGTGCTGCTTAGACAACATTTACCTCTCGACGCTGCATCCGTTATGTGGCAATTTAAAACCCGGGGGGTCCGACTTGGAAACTGTAGCCGGAAAAAACGTCAAGGCCTGCATCACAGAGCTGAGCCCACTGCTCGCGAAGACACATCAGGCTGTCCTCTGCCACCACAGGGGGCCCACAACATGGCACCAGCAAACACATATAATTATCACTATATTCAACAATAAGGACGACAGTCAACGCAACACTGTCCAGTGGAGCGGAGGTAGATTGGAAAAAGAAGACATCAGGCCCTCAGAATGATCCTTCATTTTATAAATAACATTATAATAATGGCCAAAAATCTTAAATGCTAGAAAATAAGTGTAAAGTTCTTTGCAAAAGAAATAAAGAAAAAGAAAGATATAAAACTGCAGAAAACTTCAAACGCTAAACAAGCTGAAGAACAGAAAGGCATAAAAAAACGACTTCTGTGTATACAAGTCTGTAAACTTACATTCAAAAACTAATATTTTAAAGATGACTACCTGATTGTAAAAACACAATGATCCCTCGTTTTAATGTCTTTGCATAGAGAAGGTGTCCAATGACCTGCTTTGTTGCTATTTTGTCCTTTTTTCCTCCGACTTTGCGTGGAACCAAAAGGGCCGAGACACAAATCCGTTTGTATTCCTCCTCGTGGCGATGTTCAATGACTGCTCTGAAGGCGGGGTTGAATTAATGATACATTTATTCATTATCATTTTAATATAGCCACAGTGCACAATCAGCTGCAATACAACCATACAGAGCTGAGAAAACAAATTAGAAGAGAGCCTAAGGAATATTTTTTTTACCCTCTATTCTGCATCCTGGTGGCATATGGCTACCTATTTGCAACAAGAGTTCATTTGCAGATATATAAAGAAATCAGTGCAGGGACAAATAAAATTATGTAATAAAACTCAACCAAGAAGAAATATTGCCAGTCTAACATATGGCACTGTCAAAAATTATCACTTGAGATGCTTAACACAAAACACTGGCAAGTACAATTTCAACACGTTCCAGCCTAAATGAATTAATTCACTTCATTATAGAGTAGAAAGGTAGGAGTTATAATCGCCTCAATTAGAGCGAAGCCATAAAGTGAAGATAATGTATATGTAATTCCTTTTAATTTAGCTACCATCTGTTTGTTGCAATTGAACGCACTGTAATATTTCGCTTTTCATTCGTTTGTTTTTCTCTCAGCGAGACGATCATTGTGTATGAGCATGAGAATGTTTGAGTTTAATAAAGCCAGGATGACAGATTTCACGTGATAATGGAGTTTAAGTGCGGTATTCATAATGCAACCTTCTTCACACGAAAAAAGAGGAATCCTTTGAGACACATTTGTGTGGGCATGTGCCGTGTATTCATGCCCAGTGAAGGTGTAAAAAGGGAAATCAGAGTTACTGTATGCAGCAGCATGAATACCACAGGGTTACAGACCTCCTTTCATCTGGTTCGACAACTCAAACTCTCTCAATAGTTCTCCAGAAGCCTCTCAAGCATATGTCTCCTCATCTGCTTATCTTGGCAAACACTTGGCTCTGTAGATGAGGGCCGCATGGAGGAGAGGAAGAGTCGAGTCGACTCCTTTCCCTGATGGTTTCACAGGCCTCGCTGCCTGGCTCGGCTGCTGCACACAGAGCGAGTGCTCTCCCCACAAACCTGCCATATGGGAGCCATAGCGCTTTTCTTTATCATCTCTTCTTTTTATGCCTACTGGTTGTGTGGCTGCCTTTGTTGTTCTGGAATAATCAAATGTTGATAGCATAGTTCAAATGGACCATTAAGTATGTGAGAATGCTCTATGGAGATGGAGCAGATAAGAGAGCAGGAGCCAGGCAGTCTGCCACGTTCAATAGCCAGCCTAGTGGTGGTGCTAATTTGATTATAATATAGTCATCTCCGAAGATTAGAGCTATTCAATTAAATATTCTAATTAACCTGAAGTATTAGGCAAATGATGCTAATTACAAATATCCTCAAGAGAGCCGGCTGGATGAAAGGCTCGGCTCACGACTGATACTTCAGACCAGTGTCTCGTAACAAGATGTCCTATATCATAGACTCGGCGAATATTAAATTCCTGGCTAATTTGCCTCAGCCCCATTTGTTTAATGGCATTTGCATTTTGTTTGAAATTGTAATAAACATGTGTACGCGGCTCTTAACTTCACTGAGAAAGTGCACTCTTGGGGTAGCTTAGTATTTCTGTTTACACAGCTCCCTGTAACATTGTCCCTCTCTCTCTCTCTCTCTCTCTCTCTCTCTCTCTCTCTCTCTCTCTTACGCACACGTGCACACACAAACAAACACACAAACACTCACACAGCCTGGCCCATTAAATTCAAAGTGCTTGTACTGACTGCGATGTGGCAGCAATATTTTCTAGGCCTGTGCACAACATGAGATCTTTTGGGTTTTTTTCAAGTGGATGTTTTTTATAATTAGGAATATACTGATTTATGAGGAGTGTGTCTAATAAGTGCTATAATTTTGATGCAGTAAAGGACTTGTGTGTGTGTGTGTGTGTGTGTGTGTGTGTGTGTGTGTGTGTGTGTGTGTGTGTGTGTGTGTGTGTGTGTGTGTGTGTGTGTGTGTGTGTGTGCGTGCGTGCGTGCGTGCGTGCGTGCGTGCGTGCGTGCGTGCGTGCGTGCGTGCGTGCGTGCGTGCGTGCGTGCGTGCGTGCGTGCGTGCGTGTGTGTGTGTGTGTGTGTGCGTGTGTGTGTGTGTGGTAATAAAGGAAAGACACTTTCACAAAGACAATTCATTGTGGAAAAGCAGGCACCAAAGCTCTGTCTAAAATCATGAAATCATCATTTTTGACAAAGGTTAGAGGAAAAGCAAAGCTATCATGGTAGAGAAACATGTAGGTGCCGTCAGTGATTACTTTATATTCATAGTTTTTCCACTCCAAGGTCCTGAATATGTCATGTGCATAATGTCGGCCCTCACTGTGGCATTATAGTCACTCCAAGCAACGTGTTTCAATAAGGCAATTTTCTCACTGCCTAAGAACATCAGTGGGGCGCCATTCTCAACAAAGACAGAGTATGACATGTTATCCAAGCATACATCTGCAGGACAGAACTATACTTTATTAAAGGAAAATAGGATTTCACAAATGTTTTGACAAGCAGGGGGAAGGGGAGGGGTGCAGGGTGAAAACTGGGAGGGGAGGGGGCTGAAGGTGACAGGAAGGGGCTTGATTCATGGATTGTGAGTAAGGTTCATGAAAAAGGGTTAGATAAAGAAAAGTGGGGAGAGCCCCCCGTGAGAATCAAATACCTGCAGGTTGCGAAAGACAACACAACAGTTTTGAATATGTTTAGAATTGTCTCATCTCATCAAACACAAATCACAGCATGACAGACAACGTGCCGTGGGGAAGACAGAGGTGAGATTAGCCCTTTCTTGTATCCAAGCTGGATGAGTCAGGGCAGCTCTTGGCTAAAATGGGTTATTAACCTTGCCAGAATCAAAACCACAATTATTTAGAATATATGTTTTTCATTATAGCCCTCAAAATATACACTCATATTTTTATTTATATATATATATACGGAGCCCACAAGGTGTTATAGATGTTGTTGTTTTTTATGCATGCAAGCTTTCTGTTTCGCGCACCTGAGTCATAAATTGCACAAGCATTTTATTCAAAGACGTACAAAAAAAAACAGACCATATTCCGTGAAGCTCAAGTGATGTTTTCCTGTCTTATTGTTATGCTCCAGGTTTACGTCATGTTAACCTCGCAAATCTGAGTAACTGTTTTCATTAATGAGAAAGTACACAAACAGTGAGTACTGACAAGACAGAACAGGTCGTGGTTTACCCTTGTTTAGTTCGTTGTTCCTTGTTTTGTTGCATAGTTGTCTTTTCCTGTCTTATTTGGTCATTCCTCCCTATTGTTTCTTGTTCCTCTTGTGTGTATCTTTATTGTATTAACGTCTTTATCTTTTCCTGTTGTAGTTTGTCTTGCTCCTCCCTCGAGTTGCTTTATCTCTGTTTGTATTTTTCTGTTCATATTTTCGGGCTTAAGTTTTGAGTGTTTTCTGTTTTATTTTGTAGTTCTTGCCCCTGTGTATCATGTCTCATGTTGCTTCCTCCCTCTGATTGCCTTCACCTGTTTCACCTGTGTGTTGTTTGTCACACCTGTGTCCAATCACCAAAAGTCTATTTAGTGTCTGTGTGCTTTCTCTTCCTTGTCCTTTTTTTCTCTGTCAAACCTTCTCCCTGTCTCCTTGAGGATTTTTCTGAGCTCTAGTGTCTTTTTGTTTATCGCTGTGTTTTGACTTTTATGTTCGGCTTGGAAAGGAAACTAAGTTTTTGCCTTCTATTAAAATAAATCTCTTTTGTTAAACCTGCAGTTGGTTCCTAGTTCCTCTGTAACTTATTTCATGACCCTTATGTTAAGCTTGTGAAATATAATTAATATTTTTAATAACAATCTATCGGATGACAATTTGAAAAAATGTCAGATTTTGGAAGGGGTCATTAATAATGATGAATCTACTGGAAACTTGAATCTGCAGTTTATATCAGCCAAGAGCTCCTACAGGAAGATTTTAGCCACAAATGAAACAGACACATTTATTTGAATACCTCATTATGTCTTACCAAAGCAAACAAGACCACCAGTGACAGATAGAACATTTCTATTCAGTTATTTTTAATGCCTGAAACCGCTGTGGTGGGAAGGTGTCAGATAAATGCCCAAACTTTTTTTTACATTTTTTATAGCAAATATTCTTAATGAGTGATACATTTAGCTGTTAAAGGAAAGCAGAATTAGGTTTTTTTTTGTTAAAACTAAGCGTATGCATGTAGGAAAAAAAATCAGTAAAGCGCAAAACAGGAGCTTTGATGGGGCTTTAGCTCGTTGTTTAACTGAGATTCCCTTCCATTGTTTTCATAGTGTTTGGCAATAGGCAGATGTTGCCTTTACAGCCTTACTGTAAGCTAGCCACAACTTTGTATCAACAGCAGCCTGACATTTGCAAACTGACTGATGTGGTGTTTAGCAGGTTTACGGGCCAGCTGGTGGGCACCAAAAACAGAATTCACAGAGAATGAATGTTGGACTTCATTCACAATTCAAGATATATGATTCCAAATAAATTCCGAAGCTAGTGAAGAGCAAGTGTTTGCTAATAAGTTGCCTTGATAATTAAAAAGTTGAAGGAAAGCAACAAAAAAAACATTTTCTGCAGGTTTTAACATTATATGAATATTAAGTTCAGGCATGGGACCCTGGATAGAACATTGTCAATCCCAAGCATTTATATGTGATGACATGTTCATAGATTACTACTTCTGAGAAGCTTCAGTTTGTAAAATCTTAAAATGTGTCACCAAAAAAGCAAATTTAAGAGACATGTCCTGTATGGAAGCTACAAATTGGCAGATCACCAATTCACTCTTCTGCCTCCCTATCCCAGTAATCATCTCTTGACCTCTCAGCATGCATCTTGTTGAAAATGTACCACCATGTCAATGTAATACAAAAGACCATATGAAAGCAATCCCAGTTCTTTTCCACCTACAGCTGTATGTGTCCTGTTTCTGTCTGCCTTTGAAACATAAAAGGACACAAAGGCATTTTCAATCCTCCAGAAATGTTTTATTTCTCATTTTTACAGATTCCCATTGGCATCCCAATTCCACAGCATACTGTGCAGCCCAGAGCATCTCTGAGCTTGTTGGATGTCTGCATAAGGGTTGATACAGCGACTGTATTTACTACTGGGGGATATCATATGAGTCGGGCTAAGCCGGGAGGGATGATATCAGCTTTTGTTTGAGCCTCGGCTACGTGGAGAGACAGTCGTAAGTACTGTACACCTGTCTCATTAGGAGAACCATGCTGTTGACCCAGTGTATTAGCCTGGGCCTAATCCTGGCGGATCTGAACAGGCTTCTCTAAGCCTCTCATATGGATAAGTCTTCCCCTGAGCCACCATGACAAGGCTGCAGCACAATGGAAAACCGGGCCAGGCTAAACACATTATTATGCTCTCCCAAACAGATACAGATTATGAGAGAGGCTGGGTTTTGTTTGTTTATTGGCAACATTACTGTCAAATTATTGTTCTTACCAGTAGGCACCACAAGAGGCTATTCACACCACAAACACACACTCACAGTTATGTTGTTACACATCCACAAACACAAACATGTTCATACAACCACATCCACCACCAATATGGAATCACTGGAGCTACTGATGTTTTTTTTATTATTATTTTAGTTAGGAGTCATACACGCCTTACTTTACAAGAGTTAGTTTAATAAAGATTACTACCACTTTCATGTCTGTCGCCTAGGTCCTGTTCGGTTAGCCCAAACACTGGAAACTGGTTGAAAAAGCTATCTTTGTTAAACCCTCTGGATCCAGCCAAACATACAAAATCTGCCTACCAGTAACTTTCACACAAAAAAAATGAACACTATATAAAGCCCTCACATGTACTCCCAAAAAAAACAAAGAATTTTGGGCAGCACATGTCCATAATATCTTCCTGAGTTGCCCTTTCACACGTCTCTGAGAAGAAGATTTTTTTGCAGTCGGACACTAATTTAGTAGACGCTTTATCCAAAGTGACGTACATCCGAGAATAAGAACAACACAAGCAAGGATCTAATAGGAGACAGGATATGACCTAGAAAGGATGCTTCAAAATTCAGAATGTGATGTGTAGTTCATACCCAATATGGCTGACAAAGCAATAGAGTCTGAAGCTGAGATAACCCTGTTTTGCCTTTATATCAATGCAACGTGTAATTAAACACATTTACAGTTTAAACCAATGTGTGCAAAGAACATGCTGGCTAGCAGAGAAGATTAGGAAGCAGCTTTAATACATGCACAAAGATCCTGGCAGTTTCACACAGGGTGCATTATATAAACATCACATCAACCCACTGTCTTGTGGGTAATTTTCTTTAATTTTTTCTGCTGTGTTCACACATTGGCTCGCAGAATTAGTGTGGAAATGTTACTTTTTGGGCTGGTAGGAAAAAAATCCAGATAAAGTTCAAGCTGAAATATCAGCCATTTGTGTTCAAACATACAGCCCACCCCGAAAGATGATGATTTTTTTAGGAGTACAGTGCATGTGTGAAAGGGGATTGCGTCTTTCGTTTACTCTACTTTCAAAAGACAAACTTTTTCTTATTTAGAGAAAGTACCCCTCTGCAGTCTCTTCTAAATTCCTGAAAAATAATCACGACAAGATGTCAGAAAGTCACTAAATTTGACCAGAAATGTTTGAAGTGTTTGTAGTGATCAATGTGAAGCTAGTTAGTCCACATGCTAAGGTAATCTTCCGACTCTCGTTGGCTGTGAGAATTTACAATATCCTATGCAACATGCAAATACGCCTTTATAATATATCACTCCATTCATATATTATAGTTGGGAACTTTAAGGTGTATTACAGTTATATGCCTATTTTTTTATGTTAAAAATAATCACAAGCCCAGGTCACAAAATGAAAATGGAAAGCTAAGAGAACATAAACTGCTAAACCAAGATATATTGTTGGCCACAAAAGGACAAAAGGTACAAATTCTGAACTTTTCCTTTAAAGCAGAAATGAGATGTCCCCTTTTAGTATTTTTTATCCATTTTAAAACCTGCAATTATCATCTGCCACCAATACATTAGCCCTACAATATTAGAATATTAAAATACAGCCAGTTACAGGGAAGTGTTTGTCTTCAGTATAGGAATGCGTCTTTGTTTTTTCATCAATGTGGACGGTCCTCGTCACGTCTGCCATCATCAATGTCATATCGAGAGAAAGAGAGAGACAGAGTCAGAGACAATAATGTCTGATTTGGACTGGAAGTAGAAATCAAAGCCAATCACAAAGCTCCCTCTCCACGTATTGACTCTTTTTTGTAAACATCAAGATGAGCAGATTGATTATTGAGAGGAGGTAAAGGAGTGTCCACAGCTTCTCTTCACACGTCCTTGTCATTTCTCTCTGTTGTTTCTTCACATTATCAGCTACAAGGAGTACAACTTTGATTATAAACCAAAGCTTTAGTGTAGTTGCGTGGTTATTTAATCTGATGTCTTTATAAAGCTCAATTGATGTCTTACACTGTAGGTTCCTGAGTTTATATTTTTCCACACGCTAATCTAACCTCTACGAAACAGAACCCAGCATGCTACCAGAAGAATATCTCCATTCTTCTCTTCGCAAATGTGCAACCGTGACCCTGTTGGAGATGAGAGCTGGTGATTGAACAAAGCGCTCATTGGAAGGAAGCTGTCGAACCTCTGAGCGCCCGTTTGCATCGCGGATCAGCCTGGCAAAATGCAAATGTCAAGTGACACTCGACAAGTCTGTGATTAAGATTTAATAGAGAAAAATGTGAGGCGAGGATATTAGCCTAACTAAGACACATCAGCCAGCTCTTCTCAGGGCGTCCTACCTCTCACATCTCAAACAAAACACTCCTAGTCGCAGCAGGGGGGGCAACTATGACCAAGAGCACAAATTATGATCTTGCAGGCAGAAAATAGTGTGGCATGTGCGAGAGGTTTTTTATACTATTTTACACAACAGTCATGTCTTAAATGAGTTACTTGTTTAGTTTGTTTTCTTTGAATGAATCATGGCAGATTTTTCTTTTGGCAAATTAGTTAGTCAAGTGTTGCCTTGCATTCATATGCTTATTGGACTCTGGAGTCTGTTCATGAGCTTCAAACTGGAATGTAAAAAATGCATAGATAAGATGTGTGATTTCTGTATGCTTAGAACTAAACTTGATCACTCCTGTGGACAGCAACTAACAATAAACACCTCTAATAATATATAAACGACAAATAAGCCAATAAATACATCTGCAATAGTGAATAAATTGAACGTTTTTCCCCATGGAGCGACATTTCCTTTTGTATGCCATGTTGATGCATATAAAGTCGTTGATTGGCAACTGGGCAACATTTTCCAGATGTTGTTTAAACAAGGGAGCCTCTTATCAAAATGTCCAAGTCAAAAACAGATTTTTCTGATAATCGAAAGTGATTCAAAGTAAATGATATCCAAAACACACTTCACCATGACACATCCATACAACTTGGAGCTCTATATTTGCAGCAAAATCGCCAAGAGGTCAAACATCACAAGGAGGAGACCATCCAGAGGAATCCTATGAGCACACTTGCAGTCCGAAGGTCAGCGCTGCTCTGCCAGCACTTAGCATCCAACACCGTCACCAACCAATCCCCCCGCTGCAAATCTCCTCTGAAATTTTAAAAATTTAATTTGTCAACATGTTTCTATCATATGCTCCATCACTGTCCGAGCCGGTGGCAGGGGCCAGAGGCACATGGGGGGAGGGAGATGATGGGGGTTTGGAGGGGAGGGGTTAAGGGGAGCGGGGGGGGTGTTACGGGGCCAAGGCAGCTGCTCTCAGATGGGAAGACGGTGCTGTGATTAGGCCCTCACGCTGGCTGGAATTGTCCCGGACAGCCTAGAAATCAGATTATTAAGTCTGATCGCAGACACTCTGTCTCCTGGCTGGGATTAGTATGAAAATTTTGATATGGATCGATAAGCAATCTTTCCCCGTCTTCACAATCTCCCAAGGCTTCATTAATCTGTGTGTATGTTTATGTCAAGGAATTAAGACATCCCTGTTATCCTGTCATCCCCCCCCTCCCTTCCCCCCCATCAGCTCTGCCCTTTCAGGATGTTAGATGGGAGCATCTCATAGAGATTTATTAAATCAAGTAGTGCCTCTACTTACTTCAAAGAAAATTGCCTCCTGTTTCTCCATGCGACCTCTGAGGTCTCGACATAAGCCCAAAGATCAGCCTTCTTTCCACTTAGGCTTGTTATACTGTATGTCAATATAAGACGAGACTAATATACAGTAGACACGTTGTTTACTCAGGCAAATATGAAGAAACTGTAGGAAAAAAAGACTGCTTTTCATGAATCTGCATGTAATCCTAATGCGTTACATAACAGTTTAATATTGAAATGTTCACATTTTGGGTGCATTTGAAAATTATTCTTTTTTTTTAACCTTGAGAAAAAACGTCTGTTTTCAAAACGGTTGCGATCAAGTGGATATCTCTTGAAAAGTAGTTTCTGGTGACAAATATAAACAGTTTGCATATGAATAAATAACAAAGGGGGAGTTCCCCTATATCCAAAAGTTTGTTCAAATATTAAAATTGTTAAATTTATATCATTGGAACATATTTTAATGTTCCACTGATATAAATTATATATGGATAATGTGATTGGGAATATTACACTTTTTCTTACCCAGAAAACACTGAAAGTCGTGATTGGAGTCATACACATTTATTGTAATCATGTTAAAGCCCATATGAGGAGGTATTAGTTGGTTAAATGAAACACACTGAAATTCATATTGTTTATTAATAATGTTGATGAGCTACAAAAGCAAAAGATACAGTATCATCACAATTAAGATTTACATTTTCTTTATAGCTATTTTCAATCCCTGAAACTGGTAAAAAAAAAAACTCATTTAAATTTAAACTTACGACATTGACACTTAAAGGTATAGTATGTAGAATTGCATGCTAATGTTTACATTAAAATATGTCACTTAAATTAAAAATATCCTAAACCCATGTTATATACAGTATATTTTTTAGTTTGGCAGAGAGAATCACTCCCATGATACCCTGCGAGCCTCGACGTCATCTTTTGTTATTGTTTTGATTGAGAGCCCCCTAGCGGCGAATTTTACTTACTGTGCGTTTAAAGGCACGAAGATCTCTCAATCAATACAATAAAAAAAATAATGTTGAGGCTGGTGGGGGATCATGGGAGTTCTCTCTACTATCCCCACCCCCTTCCCCCCACCACGTTGACCGTAGTGAAGACAAACGGGCGAAACAGCCCAGAGGAAGAGAATATGTTTACCAACAATGTATACAAACTATTATTTATACGATGTTTATATCACAGCAGCATATACAGCAACAGAACGACAGCTTTCACTAGCAATTCCCGCTTCCTCATGTAGCGGCCTTTCACGTAACATACGGTGTTTCCTACGGCAACGATAAACATGCCATGTGACACGTCCCGTTAGAATAATATTTCAGATTTCTCTGGCTTTTATAACTGTTGGAAATATTTGAGGTAATGAAAATATTCAACAAAGAAATATATAACATAGGTTTGGTCAATGTTTGGATTTTAGATAGTTTAATGTAAACATTGTAATAAAATTTGACATATTGTTAGTTTAATTGAATTGAACAAAAAATATCATATGATAATATTATACTTAATATAAGCCACTTTCACTTGAGATGTTTACTTGTAAAGTTTCTTTATTAGACATTGATCTCATTTCAAGAAACGTACCATGTACATTTTACTTGTCAGCTCTTTAAAAGCAGTTTAGACGTTGTTTTTTTTATCTATGAAAGAAGATATTTATCTGGACTTGTTTATCTGTTAGGTGAATGTGGCTTATGTTAATTGTAATAAGATATTTTGACTCGAGGAGACAAACAATCTTTGTTACATGAGTTTATCTCTGTGTATAAGAACTACTCACAGTGAGATTCACTATTGTCTTTTTCATAAAACCTCAGAGAATGACGTTATGTGATCACTCTACAGGCTCAAATGTCTCCTCTGAGTCTCCTGACGTGAAAGATAACTAAATAAATATATAAGTGTAATAAATAAATAACACACATAATGAAAGGAATATGTGAATGTGTTGATGGATGATCTGAAACTCAAGTCATGGGCAGAGAGTGCCCGAGCATAGCCTGTGGAGCGGATCAGTGCTCGTATAATTATGACCCATACACAGAGCATAATTAATCTGGCCTGCATCATTAGGAAACACGAGTCTCGCCATGTCGTTAAAGTGCTTTTAGTCTTTCTACTGTCCTCCCTTTGCCCCGATGCACTCTTTGTTTTACCAGCCCACGGCTGGTCATTTACAGAAAGAGCACTCATCTACGCGGCGGCACGACTCCTCGCATATTGTCTTTATGTCCAATCACGGTTAATAATGAAGAGCTTTAGAAGGAAGGAAATGAATACATTAAAGTCTGGGGGGAAATATGGAGTCAAGTTTGACAGTGGTGGAGGATTTCTTTTCTGGCTGAACTCGGGCTGTTTTTTATGATTTGATGAAACGTGTCAGCTATCTGATTAAAACTCTCCATGATGTGTAAGAAAGAAGTCAGACTGTATTTAAAGCTGCAGACTTAAAGAGGAAATTCAAATATCTGATATGTTTAAACTTTTGCTTCTACACATATTGTTTTTTTTAAGTAATAGGCTACATGTGGAAAAAAAGGCTTCAATGTAACATAATTAGCACACTTTCCTCTGTGGTTTCCATGTATACTATAAGTAGAGTCATATTATTCACTGAAGTGCTAATCGTATATTCTCCCATGTCCATTAACAAAGTGAGGTATGTGTGTAGGTAAGTGGATCCAATTGGCTAAGAGCTTGTGGTTTCAGCAGAGAGAGCTTTTAAGTCTGCTCACTCCAAAGTATCGGACTAGGGGTCAGGTTCAAATTAATTAAAGGGCTATAAATGAAAGAGCCCGCTAATGACTGCAATCTAACCTACCCAATATTTAATATTTCATCATTAAACAGTAAAATGACCCGATATGATCCTAATACAGTCCCAATTATGCAGCATTGATCAAAGTGACCTTTTCATACCGAGGAGTGGAAAAGAAATCAATCAAGCACCTCCTCCTCTTTTCTTTTCCATCCTGCCTTTTTATTCCCTGCATACTAAAGTTGCTCTGGCTACAGTTGCAGCCCGAACATATACCTCTATACAATATATAGCAAGGCAAAAAAACTGCTTGTCAAATCAAGTGACCTCAGCACAGAAAGCAATCTCTCCATGCCCACACGTCTAATTCTTTTGTTCACAAGCATGTTGTATTTCTCCTTGTGTTTGTTTGTTTTTGCCTCCCACCTGTGTCCCCTCCCCCCCGCCGCCTCGTCTTGTCTGCCACCAGACACCCAGCCATGTTAAATCCCAGAGGCAGAGACAGGTGACGAAAACAGGGCCAGACTTCTCTGCCCATCAGTCGAAGCGCCGGGCTCGGAGCCATCATAATGGCTAATTCCTCCCCGCCCGGCCCAGGGAGCAGGAAAAGAAGCGAGACGGGAAAAGTGAAATCGGTACAATGCCTAAACACATTTCGCTGCAGGATCTGTCTTGATTTGGTGTACTGCTTGACACTCTCCATTTTCTGTTTGACTGGTAACTGCTGATGTGCTTTTCCCCTGTCAACTCACCATGAAACAAGTTCAATGTATTTTCTGCAGATTGCAGAGTTTGGCTGCTTTTTAGCTCGAGAACAATGGACCAGATCTACTTGATTAAAGTTTCAATGACTAAAGAGACATTCTCCAAAGGAAAAACATTTTGTATGTACAGTCTGCAGAGAAATATGTTAGAGTGAGAGGATCAAGGTTTGTGGTGTGAAACAAACCAAGGGCATGTATTTCAGGCGGTCTGAATGCACAGTTGTGAATCTCTATATACTGTATTTGCTTTATAACTTGCTGTGCCCATTAAGCCCATAGGAAACATGAATGCTCAAAACTCCTGGTTTTGTCAATGTGTATTTGCTGGTTGTACTGTCATGTTAGAGAATTTGAGTCAAATTCCTTTTTTCTTTGAATTCTTTTTCCATTTTGTATCACTGAACCTTTATTAAAGAGTTTTCTAAAGGTTTGCTGCTTTTATATTGATGCCTTTATATGACCTACAAGGTAATATCACCATCCCCAAGAAGATTGCCTGCATCTAAATAAATAAATAAATACATGTTGTATTTTTGTGCCATGTTTGCTTTTGTTGGATTGAACAGCTGTAGAGAGACAGGAAACGTCGGGAGGAGAGCGGGGGATGCCATGCAGCAAAGAGCCTAGGGCGGATTCGAGCGCACGACCGCCTTGACGATGACCACAGCCTCCGCACTTCGGGCGCGGAACACAACAGCCATGCAGGCCATCCGCCACTATCTAAAAGGCCTTTCTCCAGGGTCATTAGGCTGGGTTCTGACAGAGTGATTCACTGCATGCAGACGAGTAGAATCCTTAGTTACCATTTTCCACTGTAAAGTTTTACAGTCATTTGTACGTCAGAGAGTTTAAAGCACAACTTGTGCATGTAAAAGACGGGATAAGCAAAGAGAAAAAGTAAGTAATTCCGCAGCATCATCATAAAATGGAAGTTCATGGTACCTTAAATATAAACCTGGTACTGGAATAAATAATGCTGCATGGATATGACCAGTAATAGGTTACTGAAGATCTAGACATGATTGTCCCTTATGTCCAAAATAGCTTCAAAGAAAAAACCCCTCGTTTGGCATTGATCTTCTAAAAATAAACACAAATGTTATGTCGGAAACACAATGTCTTTAATCAAAAGAAGAAAAACAAAAAGTGTAACCACTCATCTTATCCGGGCTGAATTAATCACACACAGACAAATGTGAGGCGAGTCATAAACTAATCTCCCACATCATGGGCTCTCTTTATGAATCATAGCCTGTTCAAACTGTATGGGCTTTAGCAGAAAGGTAAAAGATTGCTTTTATTCTTTATGACTTGCCTGAGGAACAGCAGCTTATAATCCACTAAGCACATCTTAATCAATGTTCCCCTCTGCCGTGCCGGAGCCAAACAGAACATGATGGATATAATCTGTGTAAAACCTCCCTCCCCCGGAGCAGATTAATTATGATCTTTGTAAGTCATAAACACATCTTTTTAATTATTGATGGCTAACCCTTTGAAATGAAATTGAAATGAAATCTGTGTGATTTACAGTGGCAGCGTTATGAGCTGCCGCGCTCTCGGCAGCTTATAGAGAGCGAGGTAGGTCAGTAATTGCATAAAACATTTCATTGGCTAAATGGAGAGGGATCATACGCTCACATCAGAATTAGCTCGTTTTCATTGACGCACTTCACAGGGTTTCAAGGTGAGCAGGTTGATGGGACGTGTGTGTGTTTATAGGTGTTTGTGTGCAGGGGGGAGGGACTCCTGTTTTGCCATGACAGCCCTGCTTGAATCAAGTGTGGCACCCTCATATGAGTGAAAATAATGGAATCCTATATGTCTTTGAGCATGTCAGCATTTCACAGCAGGCCCAAATGGAAGGTGACGGCTGGCCGTTGCAGTGGCGGAGGATAGAGATGGAGAAATGGGAATCGGGCGACCATAAGGGCATCTCCGTGGCTGACCCGCAGTCAAACAGAGCCGGGAGTCGCTGTCATCAAACATCAAGCAGCTAAAAAGCTCCAACCTCTCATTTTCTCTCTTTGTTTACCTGTCTGTTTATCTAAAGTGGAAGGAAAGTGCGTAGGGATACATACAAATGTACAAGTTATTTTACCATGACCATAAGGTTTGTAAAAATGTGTACCTTTAGAGGGTCAGTGCACGACAGTGACAAAAAATAAAGTATAAATTGTACCCCATGTTGTTTCTAACCAGGTAGATTGTTAAAGGGGCTCTTATGTCAGTGATGAACTTAAGTTCATTTACTCAGGTACTTTTAAGGTCACATATTATGCAAAATGCACTTTACCATGTTTTTCTAACAACAATATGTGTCCCTAGCCTGTCTACAAACCCCCCAATTATGAGAAATCCTCTCCATCTTTTGCCTGCTCCACTCTTCAGAAAATGTGTGCTCAAACAGACCGTTTGGAGATTTTCCCTTCATGACATCACAAAGGGCCCCCCCAGTGGGTGACACTCCCACAGCTAGGTGTTTGTTCCGCACTCTAAATCTGCCTTCTCACCGTTAACGATAGGGCATGGTGCAAGAAAGCCTGAGCCACATCCCCTTCCAGAGAGGTGTGGCCACAACTGTTCACTTGCATTTAAAGCTACAGACACAGAAACAGCCTGTTCTGAGCAGGGCTGAAATAGAGGGGTTTATAGGCATGATAAAATGCAGGATCAGAGTGGATTTTTGGCAAGAAACTTCAAAGACGTGTTGGGGAGCTCTGAGACTAATTTCAACTTGTTGAAAAGGAGGAGAATATGTGACCTTTAAGTACAGTTCTGAAGTACTTAATTAAATTTTGGGATGAAATTATTCATTTTTTTGCATCCACAACTATTGTATAGTTACTTTGCATGTTCATTTTTTTTGCCATGGAATCAAATTATGACTCTCCAAAGAATGATCATTTGTTGTTTATAATGTCCATAACAGTCAGGAATAACAACAGCTCACTATCTGTGACAACTGAACAAGCAATGGCTTTGAAAACGTTACCAACCACCCAAAAGTACAACTCCATTGACACACATTCACGCTATACGCCGGTGTAGCAGTGAGAATGATTTGAGGTTCAGAGTCTTGCCCAAGGACACTTCGACATGTGACTACAGGAGCTGGGGATCAAACCCCCCACCTTTCAGCTGGATGACAACCAACTCTGCCACTGCGCCACAGCTGCCTGACTACTATACACTTCCCTATAAAAGATATGACATTAAAGGTCCCATATTATGCTTTTTCTGGTTTTATATGCTCTTTAGTGTGATTTCCAGGTGTCTTGTGCATGTTTAGGCACATCTATGTGCACAAATTAAAAGTCCGCGGAACCGCGGCTTCTCCTACCTCCTCCTAGCAGTAGCAGTAGTTGCATGTAACGCTCGGTTCTAGCCCCCCTCTTTGAAAAGTGCAGTGTGATATCACACTGCGAGCATGTCACTGATCCAAGCCCATTGGCTCGTTGTGGCAAGCACAAGCTCATGCTGCACATTAGCTACATTCCCAATATGGTAAAAGGGGCGTAATATTTCCGAGAATTGTCCGAACGACTGACCAATTACAACAGAGCAGATCGGCCAACCAATCAGGTCAGACTTGGCACACGTGGGGACCCTGATGTGGGCACTTCTGAGCGTAACAAACACAGGCAGATGAGACAGGCTGCATCAATCGGCAGTACATGAAAACAGACACTTTTTTCGAACATTAGCGATTGTGAACGTAGATATTTGAACCCCAAAAAGGGCATAATATGGGATCTTTAATGTAGGAAAGACAGTTATATAGAAACAACCTTACTTCCAATTTCATGACGACATGGTCATAAAATAGCATTCGTCTTAATAAGATCATTCACTATATCTCACATTGAGGTTGTTTCATGACCACCTGAAAATCACAGTTTACTAACCATTTGTCATTACTACATAACTTAGTGTGTAGATAATGGCCAATGGGCTGGATTACACTGTGACATCTCTATTTCATCCTATGGCTTTATTTACCCCACCACCTAAAATAAAATTAGAAACCTCCGTCCTGAGATAAAGGGCCGTGGTGTACGGCTGATTTAAAGCATCGCAGGAGTTTCTTGAGTTTGTGGCTGAGGGCAACATGCCCAAGTAAGTATGGGGGTCGGATAACCTGGAACCACTTACAACATAGGATGTCCTTTTTCTTTCCTAACACCGACTTCCTTCCACTCTACTGTAACACACTGTAGAAAAACAACAACACCTCCCTCCCCCCAGTGATCCCCCAACCCCTTTGCACATAACTAAGCCATTATCCCCTCCCCCCCAGCAGCACCCATCCTAATCAAAGATACAGAGATGAAAAGGCTTTATTAATAAAAGTTCCCCCTTCAGGAGGATGGGAACTAAATGATTGCTTGAATGTGCCCAATTTGAGGCAGATCTGCTGGCAGACTGGGCATCTGGACTGGGCGGGGCCAACAGGAAACTTGTGCATCTGGAAGCTGTTTACTCCGCAGAAAATTAAGAGACGCACCACGCACAGATATACCACCCGCAGTCACTAACTCAGAGTGTAAGTGAGTGTGTGTCTGCGCAAGTAACACATGTTTTTCTTTCCATTTTCCTACCCATTTTTTTGATGTTTGGCTTCCCTATATTGCTCATTTTACTAATAAAACTGTATGCGTCTACTTTTCCTCCATCTCTAGGAACTATTTTTTTGTGTGATGCGGTGGAAACACTTCTAAGCTTCCAGATGTAGCGCACAATACTGTAGCTTCAGCAGGTTTAATGGATGCAAAGTGAAACAGATGCAGCTGTGATGCTTCATAAAAATCCATTTGTGCACAACAAGCCATTACACTTCTGCAACAGCGAAGGACATCCAAAAACACTTTACAGAAGATGTGGAATCTGTGCCTGTACAGCACAGCAGCGTTTTTCCTTTTTTTCTTTCTCTCATACTACTTTTCTGCTGCTCAGAGGCTTTTCTCTGTGGTTGCTGTGGTGATGGAGGAATGTCACATTAGTCTGTGATTATCTCTATGAGGTCTGCATTCGGTTTCCTCCAACTTGAGTAATTGCATTTTTCGTCTTTCTTCTTCCTTTTTTTTCTTTTTTAATCAAACACACAAACAATAAGCAAGCGGGCGTTGACAGAAAGTCAATGTGGCTCGGACAGCCGTGTGGTCTGAGAAGAAGGCCCGACAGCAACACCTTTTATGCTTGGGATGACGAGGCCAAGTGGGCCCCATCACATGGCCGCCAGGTTAAACAAAAAAGCCTCTGAGCAATCGGCCTCAGAGGGCTGAAGCGAAATCCAGTTCAGCAGCGCAGACAGCCACCACTGTGCAATTCTAGTCGTCAGACAAAAGACTGATGCTATCTAATAAAGAGGGCTGCATCCATCTGAAGCACACAAACATCAGCGACAACACAGAAAGGCAGAAAGAGGAAGAGAATGGGTATTTGTAAAGAGAGGCAGCTGTGACAGTTGTTGACTCTCTAGTACCGTAAATAGTAGCTGGAGTCTGTCAATGAGAAATGAGCTAAATAAATGAAGACTACGATAGTGGATTGCAGATGCAGGGCAATAACATGAGGTCATTTTTTAAGTCATTGGTGTTCAAAATAGGACCTCGGAGACTCTGAAGGGCCATTTTAGGGCTTGAAGCAGCTAAAAAGCAAATGTGCTGGAAGTTACAGTACTTTCATGTTAAACCAATAGAGTGGACATTATTTAAACTTGAGGGCGCAGTTTCATAGCTATGACGACACCATGTACTGTATGTACATAAATAGATGAGAGATGTTTTTTATCTTTTCATTTTCTATCGGTCAGAACACTTTTTTATGTCCTGTTTTTTTTACATTAATCTTTTATGTTTTTATTGAACAGCACTTTGGTCAGCTTAAGCCGTTTTTAAATGTGCTTTTGATTTTGATTTTTTGGTTTGCTAGTTTCTGGCCTTTGCCATTTTCCATTTGCAAACATTCGTTTAAGTGCTACAACTTGGTTGAAAGTCATTCGGTGCTGTGTTTATCCTGCTTTTTGAGGGCACATTATGCAGGCATAGGCAGAAAACTGTGTATCCGTCTCAATAGACAGTAGACAATCGACACACACCTGCCAAAAAATAGCAATGTGCAGTCGAGATACAACTTTGTTTTTGATGTAAAAAAAAAAAAAGGAAAAGACTGGAATTGGTTTGATTAATGTATGCACAAAACAAACATAATTCAGATACTTGTTACATCTGCCTTGTGCTTTACTTTGTGCGCACTTTATGTGCTTTAAAGCCAGCAAGAGGGGATAGACATACCCTAACTGCACTTTTGCTTTTCCTTTAGCCCATGCAATGTTGAACAGTGCCCTCAGCCAAGTTTTCTTTATAATTTATGACGAAACGCTGCACTATTTTGGGGAGTCTGTGAGATGACAATATGCCTGATCAAATACAGATTAACACACTGCCTGAGTAATGATATATACTGTATATATGATAAACAAAAAAACACAGCTGCAGATAGCGGACACTTGCAAGGGATTAGAGGTGAAATGGTGCTGTAAAGACTGGAAGAGGATGGGATTTGACTGCTGTTAAAATTGAATACTTGGTGAGAATGCATTTTCATGGCAACAGCAGGCTCATGTCAGCCTGCTTGTTATCACCGCTAACATATGCATGACAGCGGTCGCTTGAGATGTTTGCTAATTTCCCCCCAATTTTAAAATTCCATTTTATTTGTACTCATTGATTTTGTGTGAGGACGGGAATGGCCAACCATCAGAGCTCCAGGAATAAAACGCTGGCACTGACCTGTGCATAGATAATTCGCCATGAAAGACAATCAATAAATAACAAACACTCCCTAATCAGCCAAGGAGCTGACAGAATGACATTCCATTATCCCCATCTGGCCCGATGCAGTCAGAACAGGCAAACCTCAGAGGGCCAGGGTCCACACACACTTTCTTACCAAAGCCTGTCCAGTAACTGATGTCACATCACAACACACACACACAGGAACAGATAAATAATTGCCTTACAGACACAATGGGCCTCATTTATCAAACGAACGTACGACCGAAAACCGTGCGTACGACCATTTCCACGCAAACTTCGGCATTTATCAATTTGGACGTAAGCGGAAGCTGCGATCAGATCTCACGTCAGGTCTGAGCTCGTGTACGCAAATTCGAGTCTGTGGATTTGCGGTGCAGCACAGCAAAATCTGGCGGAAAATAATGAACAAACCTCAGCTGTCATTAAGCATAAGCAGTCACATATTTAGAACAGATCAAAACGGATTATTAAAACGAAAACATTTCTTTTAAAGCCCATGTTTTTACTGATACCACTTTCAAAAAATTAAACAATAGGATAAATAGCCTAAGATGACAACTAATTATTACACATTAAAATGTGAAAGAATCATAAATACAAGCAGAAATGTGTGTTTGCAAATTAACTAAAGGCAAAAAGGTGTAATTGTGTTTGTTTTTGTCCGATGGGTGTGACAGAACTGGAACAAAAATTGAAAGCACCTGTTGAGATAATCATCGTTCCACTGTGGTTGGTCAGATGTTTATTCATTCCCCTATTTAAACAGATGCTTTGACAGTTATCAAGTCTTGATGATGGCAGACTTGCTTATTTTGGAGGAGCAATACGCGCGTGTCAGACGTGAGCGCGTCTTCAGGGACCGCAGGGATCTCCTCATGGAGAGTGATGCCTGGTTGATCAGTCGCTTTCGGCTCCCAAGGCATGTGCTTATTGATTTATGCAATAATGTAGCTGCTGGATTAAAGAGAGAAACCAGGCGGTCAAATGCCTTACCTGTACCAGTTCAGGTGCTCGCCACGCTGGGGTTTTTGGCCACCGGGACCTTTCAGCGAGAGGTCGGGGACAGGGCTGGGGTCTCCCAGCCAACGATCAGCAGGACGATGCCAGCAGTGTTGGCTGCAATAAAATCTCTCTCCCGAAAATACATTCGGTTCCCATACAATGATGTGATTAAAAGGCAATTTTATGAGATTGCTGGGTTTCCAAATGTGGTTAGAGCGATTGATTGTACTCCTGTGCGCCTGAAGGCACCATCCATGAATGATTACGCATTCATCAATCGCAAAAACTACCACTCCATAAATGTCCAGGTGATTTGTGATGCCAAGCTATCACTTTTAAACGTGGTGGCCAGGTGGCCAGGGGGGACACACGATTCTTTTATTTTTCAAAACAGCTCTGTTGGCGCGCGGCTGCAGGAGGGCGCACTGCAGAGCCAAAGTCATCTCCTCGGTAAGTGGCTACCCTCGATAAATTGCATTACACTAAACAAGGTATCAGATGATTAACATTTTGGTATGGTTCTTCTAGGTGACAAGGGTTATCCTCTAACGGAATACCTTATAACCCCGCTACAGAGCAGGAACGCAGGTTCAACAGTGCGCACACACGCACACGGGTCACAGTCGAGCGCTGCTTCGGGTTGCTGAAGGGCAGGTGGCTCTGTCTCGGACCTGCAGGGGGAATGCTACTGTATACCCCAGACAAAGTGTGCGATATCATTTTGGCCTGTTCAGTTTTGCACAACATTGCACTGGTGAATGAGCGGCGCAGCCGGATGAGCCCATGCCCATGGAGCCGTGGCCAGCACAGCCTCCACAGGGGGCTGTACGGAGGAGACAGGACCTCATTTGTCGCTTTTAAAACGTAAAGTATACCTTAAACTCTTGCAAATGCTCTGCAGTATTAATCAGTAATGTGAAGTATTGTTGGTGGAATTGGCTAAAGGCATACTAAACACAGACAACATTTAGTCATTTAAACATTTTATTATGGCTTTTTTAGAGTTTCATTTATTTCTTTTAGTGTCTCATTAATTGCGTCAAGTGCGCCGACGACTGAGGCCAATAACCTGCATATCTCCCCTTGTCTCTCCAGGACCTCTGCCGTGATCAGGTTCGGTCTGGGCGCAGCACGGGGGGCCGAGGGCACGCGCTCACTCTCGGCAGTAATAGTGGGACCGCCCTGGGGAGCAGATCTGGCTGACATCATGCTGGTGCCTGGCTCTGAAATATTTAATACAATAAAAATGTCACCCATGTAACATGTGTAAGCCTTATTATTTGTAAGAAATGGTGTACAGTCAGTTTGATTTTTCAATGCAAGCAAAAGGGGGTTGTTAGTTACCATTCTGCTCTGGGTCTGATGCCAGTGCGTCTGTGTCACCTCCACCACTTATGCCACAGATCGACTCGGACCCAATTAAGGAGGCAATTCTTTCCTCCGTCCCCGTCAGGATCAGGCTGGAGTCTGGTTGGCCTCCTCCAGTCTTCCTGATGCTGCGTTTAAACGCAGCAACACGTTTCTTGGTGGCCAGCTTCAAATCCGACCATTTTTTCTTGACCTAAATGTAAAGAATTGTTTTGATCAATTAGCAGACATAAGCTTTTAGGCTGCGGATGAAAAGATTCATTTAAGTCGTTAGGCATGGGTTAAGTTATTGAGAATTATATTCAAACCTCAGCTGGAGTCCGTTCCTGTACGGCAACGCTGTTGACTGCCTCCGTTATCTTTTTCCAGACAGCGTTTTTATGAGCCCCTTTTATGCCACTCTTCAGACTGCCAAAAAGCACTGTTTTGTTTTGTTCCACCTCCGATGTCAGGATGCCGATCTCCGTGTCAGAAAAGTTTCTTTTCTTAATCGTGTTTCGTCTCTCCATGTTTGACCTCAGTGGGCGAGGCCTCCGAACCAGGAATATTTATGGGCGTAACATGTTAATGACGATCGAATTCAGCCGCCGCATTTATCAAGGCCCGCTCATTCGTACGCTCAGATTGGTCAGATACGAACGTTTCATAAATCGCACGTGTGTCCTGTCGTAAGACCAAATCTGCGCTCAGATCTGCGCCTGTTTTCACGCAAGATTGATAAATGAGGCCCACTGTGTCAATGCTAGCACCCCTAGCAAAAACATCTCGTACTATTTACCAAAATGCAGAATGTTTTTTATAGAGACAATTATAGCCACACTATGCTCCTCCACATCAACATAGTCATGGCACAGTTGGTGTCATGAATGAAACAGTTGAGTAATGTTTACATTTAAACAATTAAACGGCCAAAGATAGGCAACAGGCGATCAACCATTTCTGTTTGGATCATTTTCTTTTGGTTAGCTCATTTAGCAATAGCTTGATTTAGGTGTTTCACATGTTCTGTGAGTATGGACCCAAATTCCCTATCAATTTCTTCCAGGTTCTTGGTTTCCTAAAACTCTAAAAGACCTGCCATAGATATAAAAAAGTGGGTTTAAGGAATACTCCTATAATTGCACTTGACCAAGGCAGAGCTTCAATGACTTTAAAATACGATATATTGGCGCAGCCCTTGACCTGCTCGGAGATCACCGACAAGTGTCTCTTTGATACCATGGGAAATTGTGGCTGACAATGGAACAATGGCTGTCGGAACTTTAATTTCGTTGCTTTAGAAAAAAAGACATCTATTTCGAATAGGAACCTCAAAGCCTTTCATCATCGGAGAAACAACAGGCTTGTTTTTGTTTTTGCACACTTAAAGCAACCATCCTATCCAAAAAATAGCTCCCTCTGGTGGTGAAATGTTTCGGCATTGATGGGTTTCGAAATTTTGGACCATTTTAAACTGCCTGAATACATAAATGCATATGATCAGATGTTAGTGAGACCCAGTTGGTATAGAAATGAGGATAAGTACCAAAACATTGTTGATGTTAACCTTGTTGGATTCCTTAGAGTATGGGGCATTTTGAAATGCAGACATGAAAAGCGCGTTAATACCACTGAATCCATAATGAGAGAGACAAAACTTAATTTAATTCGGACCTGGCAGAATTTGCTCCAGGGTCCGGGTTAAGTTACCAACAATGCAATGAGATCTATTCTTATTCATCATAAGAAGGGACGAAGAAATTACTCGATTTGCAGTTAAGATAAACCTTGTTGCAAGTTTCCACTCAACTATCCAACTTCTTCAGCTTTTCTTCAATCAACCCAAGAGACGGCAGAAATATCAGCCTGCTTGAATGTACTTGCTTGGATACTTTGCTATGTTTAGCTTTTCCAAACTTCAATCTGCAGTGCCAATTCATGGATGCAACAACTCAACTGTTAGCACACACAGAAATTATAGTGCTGCTCACTGTCGTCATAATCTCAACCACTTCCCATTTTGCAGCTACCCGGTCCCCACTTAGCACACATCAGTTGGGTGAGTCATGAAAATAAGAGGTTGTCTCCACATGGTTCCCAGACCACAGCTACCTCTGATTTATCAGTCTGCTGTATGTAGTTTGAAGTGGTGTGAGAGTTTTATGATCTTACATGGAAAGTTTTGTAGGATAACATCCAGAGTACATTATGCACTCTTTTGGAGATAGTTATATGGGTGTGGTCTACTGTCTGTACTTCATGGAAATATGAAGAAAAACAATAACAATTTTCTTTTTAGCTTATTAAAATGAACACAAAGCAATTCCCCTGTTCTTGCTGACGGAAAATCTGATTTTCAGCTTGTGTTTTTCCTGGGAAACATGTAATGGACGCAGGATGTTTAGAGCAGCAAAATAAAAAGCTTTCATGATCTAATGTGTACATGTGTGTTTGTGTACTTACCAATGAAGGTCCCCTGGTCTCTCTTGCTGACTTAGGGGAGTGAGGCTATAAAGGCAGTAAAGCTCTCCATGTCTAAGCGGTTTACAGTTAACCCCAACTGGGAGGTAACAATACCATTGGTGGAATTACACACATATTGTCTCAGATGTGAGTGTGTGTGTGTGTGTGTGTGTGTGTGTGTGTGTGTGTGCGTGTGTGTGTGCGTGCGTGTGTGTGTGTGTGTGTGTGCGTGCGTGCGTGCGTGCGTGGGCGTGCTTGTGCGTGTGTATGTGTGCAGGCATTTGACAAGGTAACTGTGCAGCCTCCAGTGGTAATCTCTCATTGGTGTGTTTCACTCCCATTCAAAACATGAAAATCAGTATGACAGACAAGAACAATTAACATTCTGGGTTTTGTAAAGGATGGATTGAGCAGCATAAACAAAGCCTCTTAACATGCAGCTGAATACATGCACTGCAACATTTTGAGGTGATTATGCTTGTATAAAGGATGAAAAGCATACAGGTACAATGTGTGTCAACACTCACAATTGTGCAGATTATGGGTAATCTGCTGCTGTGTTGTGCGTGTCTTTGAATGTGTGTGCACTCCAATGGGAGTTTCCTATTTCAACAAGCCCACCTCATCACTCATGCTCCTCAGCAAGAGCAGCTAGTTTTCATAAAGTGCCAATACCAAGCATTCACTGAAAACGCATGTGGTATCATGTTGCCTTTGAGCATGCCAAACCATTAAGTCGCCTTTTTTATTCAAAGATGGGACGGAAATGGCATGCTGTGAATCATGTCTCCGTCTCGTGCTCCATTTTAGAAATTAAAACATTCCTAATTAATCTAATGGAGCTAATGTGGCGATACTTCCTGCCGTCTTCTGCCTGGAATCCTTCTGTAACCTGAGGAGCCACCTCGCTAAACTGAGAGGTGCTGGAGGGCAAAGTGCTACAAGCCGCCAAAGGCATTTGGACCTGTTCCTCTCTGACATCATCGCCCTGGCTGAATGAGCTGTCTAAGTAGCTGATGAAGCATGAAAACAGACAATTTGGTATCACTAGCTGGCCGCTGTTAAAATGCTAATTACTTAAACATGTACTTCAGTTCACAAATAAACAGCCGCACCACAAAACGACAGCCAATTCTTGTCCAAGAACAGTCAACAACAGTCTACGAGTGCACAGTATCTAGTGACGACCCAAAGTTGGCCTATGAATACTTTAAGGGGCCGCAGTTTAATTATTAAAATGGCTCAATAAAAAAGTACTCTGAGTTTTTACTGCTCAGTGCTACCATATCTCACTCCTTCTCAACCGCATGTCACACATTTTCTCTGAGCACTCAGGGCCAAAATGAGTTTCAGTCATGGATCATGGCAAGTAATGAAATAATCCCAAAATGACACTGTGAAATTGCTGGATGAGAGAAGGTGCCGCTTGTCAGGCAGCTGATTCTATTCCCCCATCTATCTCTGATCTGCCAAAGTCACACACTATCAAGGAGAAGTGCCGCTGCTGTATATATTTGTTTGAGATGTGCCGGCTGGTGACAAGGGGGGGTGAAATCAGCCGTGAGGGAGTTATCGGATGTTCCAGTTTGTGGCCCCATAACATCGACATGAGACACCTCCTGCTTCTCCCACCTCTCATTTCGGCGGGCGGTTAAAGGTGGGGAGTTGAAAGAGCAAACAAGAAGGCAGCGGCCACTCACTGACTTAACCTCTGTCATCTGAGTGCTCCCGTGTCAGCGTGCGAATCAAATCAAGATGAATGGGGCCTATCCCGACCACTGGAGGCGCGCCTCATTGGGCCCAATTTCATCAGCGCCAGTAACTGTTCATATAGAAAGATTAATAGAGCGTCCGAGCATGCGGCTGTGTGAGGAAGAAACACAGACGCATACAAATAGATTCCCAGTCCTCGAGCGAGGGGGAGTTATTACGGTGTTGCACGACAGGAAGAATAGGTGGAAACACCTCAGAGGGGGGCCTCCACTTTGATGCCTAATTGATAAGGTTCCACAGTGACATGTTCATTTGTGAGACTTTATTGTTTTAATTGTGTTACACTTTGTCACTGGACTACTGTCTGCTGTTTCTGTCTCTCTTTTGCCTCTGCTGTAATCTTACAGTGCTTTACATGGTTATTTGTGTGGACCAGGACGCTTTACGAGCACCCGTATTGGCTCACAGCCCGGGTGCATTAAAAATACGAACATATTTTCCAATAAGACATAAACATAAAAGTCATGTGCTGAGCTTGTGCATTTGGATGAAATTCACTGCACGGATCTCTGTAAATGATGCACAAGTATATAAAAATCTACATCAGGTTAAGCAGCTCAAAGCATCAGCCAGACGATCAGCAGCCGGCTCATAGTGTCAGTTCTGTAAAGGTTAAACTGCTGCTCTCCCTCCAGCTATTATCCTTTCGCAGCCGTGTCGACAAGCTTATGTTTATGCTGTTACAACATCCCTTTATGCTTTAGGATGTAATCTTGTTAATGGTGTAAGCTGTTTTGTGTACTATTGTTTTGAGTATTTGTGTGTGCCGTTGTGCGTCCTCGTTCATTCTCCTCCTCTTCCTTTCTCTCTCCCGGTTTTATTTTGTAATTCTTTTTTGTTTGCTTTGGCCCAGTAGTACAATGCAAGGTCTGTAAATACAATTGTGGCCTGGTTAAGAGGCTCCACTCTTCCATTTGAAGGGTACATTTTCTTGTTTTCTTCCTCTCCTTAACATGATTATAAGGAAGTTGGTTGCTTGTAACTTTCCTCAGCTGCTGTGTAAAATGCGGCCTTTTTCATACACACAACATAACACCAGAGGGTGACTCAAACTCCACTTCTAATATGACATACAATGAATATGACCTATATGCAGTATATTAAATTAGGAATAAAACATTAAGAGGAGATATGTATTAATAAAAAGAGGAACTTTTATTTCTTCTTAATTCCTTTTTCCCATGCAGTTTTGATTTAACTGAACAAATAAAGAGTCCATGCACTGCAGAAATGGGGTCTCATGCTGTGTCATTTTGTCTTACTAAAAGTCAACTGTACTGCATAGTTATGAAAGAAGAAATAGACTTATGTATTTGGATTTGGATTCAGTAAACAAGTTTTCTGCCAGTGTTCTACTGTCAATCAATCAATCATTATTTGTAAATCGCCAATTTATAACAAGTGTTATCTCGAGACGCTTTACAAAAAGAACATATGGGATAATGTGCAGGCAGGATTTCTCCTTTGTATTCCTCGCGATGTTGTCCACACTTCCTTGCTGCTGAGGTGGAGGTCGTGCATGAATGAGGACGGCGGTGGTTGTGTGGACGACACAGTCCAATGGTGGTGGCTGGGCGTTATGTGGTGGTTGTGGGACGACACAGTCCAATGGTGGTGGCTGGGCGTTATGTGGTGGTTGTGGGGACGACACAGTCTGATGGTGGTGGCTGGGCGTTATGTGGTGGTTGTGGGGACGACACAGTACCGATGGTGGTGGCTGGATGTTGGGTGGTGGTTGTGGGATGACACAGTCCAATGGTGGTGGCTGGGCGTTATGTGGTGGTTGTGGGGACGACACAGTACCGATGGTGGTGGCTGGGTGTTGGGTGGTGGTTGTGGGACGACACAGTCCGATGGTGGTGGCTAGGGGTCAGGTGGTGGTTGTGGGGACGACACAGTCCAATGGTGGTGGCTGGGCGTCAGGTGGTGGTTGTGGGACAACACAGTCCGATGGTGGTGGCTGGGCGTCAGGGACGTCAGGTGGTGGTTGTGGGACGACACAGTCCAATGGTGGTGGCTGGGCGTCGGGTGGTGGTTGTGGGACGACACAGTACCGATGGTGGTGGCTGGGCGTCAGGTGGTGGTTGTGGGGACGACACAGTCCAATGGTGGTGGCTGGGCGTCAGGTGGTAGGAGTACCAGATGGCCTTGCTGAAGGTACTATACTGGATTAATGGAAGAAAATCTATGACCTGGGGTAGGTTTCAGTAGAGTCTGAGAAATACTTAACATGCCTAAAATATGAATGTAGGCTGATAAGCCTACTGTATGTTGTCAGACATACAGCTGTACTGTATTGAATAATATTAGACTGTAGAAGGTAAGTACATAGAGTACAGTACATGACATTCCTACTTTGAATATACCATACACTGTAAATATTAATCGACGAAGCCTGAGTGATGTCATCCATCTGTTACTTCTGGAAATGCTGTCTCCACCTAACTTTCTGTTAACCTAACGAGAGTCTGAGAGCTGAAGCTAAGGTGGGTTTTAAGCGTCTAGACAAATAGTTACACCGCACCCTCCTGTCAATCAGGTCAGCTACTGGCCTTATGGTTAATAACGCTTATCCTTGTGAAAACAGATGAGTTATCAAAAAATGTTTCCCCCCCTACAGTGTGTGCCGATAGAGATATGAGCTAATCAGACCTATTTTGTTTTTTGAACCAAGCTGTAAACATATTCATTTATGCTGTAAAAAAACACTTTTTTTGAATCGGGTGTGTGTGTGTGACTTCATGTGCTTCTGCAGTGAGCCTCAAGTGGACACTCGACGAACTGCAGGATTTTGCAGTTAACCATTGGCTTCATTTTTCAATACCAGAGGTTGCCGCTTGGAATAAACTTGTAGACTTTCAATCAAAAATCTTTCACACATTTGATCTCAAGAAGACACTAAAGAACCCTCTGATAAAAATTGGAGCCCAGGGCCTTTGCCCAGTTGGTCAGTGTAAATAATTAAATCCAACCAAATCCTTTTTTAAAATATATTATATCCAAATCTTATGTAAATATAAAAGAGAGTGGTGCAGATTCCCTTCCAACTCTTTCCCCCCTTTATATTTCGGTACTACTGTTGCAGTTATACCTTCTGCCCTGACGATGCACTGACAGTTTTCTGTTTCATAATCTCACTTTCTCTCTCTCTCTCTCTCTCTCTCTCTCTCTCTCTCTCTCTCTCTCTCTCTCTCTCTCTCTTTCTCTCTCTCTCTACCCCACACACCCCCCTGGCCACTGGCATCACTCTTGTCCTGAGGCTTGCATTAATGAATTCAATAAATAAAGTACCACACTGACCCATCCATTATGTGCATTCATTTCAGAACAAAACATGAATCAATCCAACTGTATGTACTTATGCAGCGGCACCAATCAATCTGAACTTCTTATGACAATTAACAAAGCTTTAGCGGTCGCTCTGAAACATGCTGACCCATCAATCGCTGTCTCCATTAAACTGCTTGGCACTAATGGCAGCTCACCCCGGATTCTCTCTCTCTCGCTCTCTCTCTCTCTCTCTCTCTTTCTCTACCTAACTCCACTGTGGGTATGAAAACGCTAACTCACACACACAGACAAAGAGGGTTTGTGGAGTGCAGACAAGGATCAATTCATATCAATTATACATGCTTAGCAAGATGTGTTAATTCACATGCTTGATTACACCTCTACATATTCATGTGACACTGCGACACACACATATCATCTCCAGTGTGTTCTCGCTGTTGACATTACATTTTTTTAAAGAACAGATGAAACCATCTGTTCCAAAGTTTTCAAATGTTTATGTAAATCTTTGTTTAATCTGAGGCAAAGTGTTTTATGTGAATAATGAACCCAATACAACAAAGAAAATCAGCTCTTCTGCTTGTGTAAAATGTAGATTGCAGCCACTTAAAGGCTGACATATTTGGCTTACATCTTTTGCCTTTTTGCTGAAACAAAAGAGTCTCAGAGAGTGAAAGCTAGCTCATGAAAGAAAAGAAAATGAAATATGTATTTTTCTCTGTCTGTCATCTGGAAATCGCACATTTGAATGAAGTAATGTGTTTTATTCTCACTACTGTAACATGAGATACAGTTTTTTTTAAATCTGCAATCTTGAATGAGAAAAAACCCAACAATGCTAAAGTGTACTAATAGTCTTAGAAAAGCCGCTGTCTTAGCTGTGACTTTTAATATAATTAAAACAACATGCTATGGGTTAGGCATCCTAAAGCCACTAACAGATATTTATGGAATTTAAAAATTATAATTGTTTGGTTTGGTCGGTGGTAGCTCGATGTAAAGATACCCAGTGATAAAAGATTTGAGGCCTTTTGCAGTCTCCAAAACCTACGGATTTATTTTTTGGAATCAAACGTATATTGTTACACAAACAATTAAAAAATGTCCGATGTCAATATTTAGATAAAGTCAAGTAAGATTAAAGATTATCTTCGGTAGGGTAGAGTGAATATCTGCCTTTTTAAATTAAATGCTGGATCGAAGGCAATGATTGTGTAGGTTAAATTATGTTATGCAATTATTTGCATAAAATGAAGGCGTTGCAAACTGCTGTTACGTGATTGGCCAGCTAACTAAGGCCCTCTCAGTTCCGCTTACTTCAGTCTGTCTTTGTGCAGAATAGGTCGGTAAAAGAAGAATCACCACAGGTGCTGATTTCCTCTCCATCAGTGTTTCCTTTTTATTCATTCTTGTGCAGATTTCCTTCCTCATCCTCAGCTGTCTTTCTGAATGCACCCCCACCTTCCTAACCCCCCCCCTTTTCCTCCAGCGGGCCTCAGTGGCGGCCCCGGGGCCCTGATCCCATGTCAGAGGCAGCATGTTGGTACCAGAGTTCACCCCAGAGCATGTCTGCCTGCATAATTAGAGAAGTGAATCTAGCCACTCTGTTCTAAGAACAAGCGTAGCCCTCCTCCCCACCCACCTCTCTCTCTCTCCAGCCTGCCTGCCTGCCTGCCTGCCTGCTGTACACGGCTTAACGCGAGCGTGTCACGACTATAACAAAGGTGAGCGGAAGATGGTAATTAAAAATTAAAGTGGACAAGGAGTGGCTGGATACACCTCTTTTAACAGCAGGCAATCGGGTGGGGGAAAAAAAGGGAAAGACGTGCTGGTGGCAAACCAAATGAGGCTGCCTGTTAGGTACAACAGCTGACTCGTCTCTGCTGCTCACTGATTTGTGTTTAATCAAAGAGAAACTATCAGCAGCACATGTTGAAGATTTACATCTGTTTCTCAGCGATGCATTTATTGAATTAAATCCTCCAAAATGCTGAAAAGAGCGTTGTCGACAAAGCTCAAAGGCCCAAGAATAAACAGCGTAAAATCTGAATGTATGTTTTTAGATTCAAAGATGACTGAGGTGCAGAATAAGGGCAGTATTCATCATAGAAGAGCATTAAAGCATTAAGGGCATTAAAGTTGATCTGGATCTATTTAAATCTGCTGGGGGGGTTTTATACATTTGGCGTATTCTTTTAAAGAAAAGTGACTTGTTAGCAAAGGCTTACTTCTCCCAGAGACCCCTGCTGTATACTACAATTACTTTATTGTCATGTTTCTGGTCTTGTGGAAAATATTAAAGCAATGTTCAATCTCCTTTTCAGAGTCAAATATCAAACTAAACACTTAAGATACATCACAATCACCAGGTAACCAGGTAGTCTTTAAATATGTGGGTCTGCTTTTCGGTGGTATGTACTGTATATGACATGCCATTGATTTTTTTTTCCTATAGCTTTGAGGCCAATAAATATGATTATTGTGCCTGAAAATGATTTCACAGCATATAGAGACGGAACCAAAACAGTAAAATTGCAGGCCAGAGAACCCCAAACAATGAGCTCAAAGACTCTTAAATGCTCCATAGAGCTGACAGATGAAACCTGTCTGTCATCATGTATCATTTCTTTTATTATAAGGAAGTGTGGACAACGGGAACACGAGGAATATAAAGGAGAAATCCTGTCTGCATATTATCCCACAGGCTCTTTTGTAAAGCGTCTCGAGATAACACTTGTTATGAATGGGCGCTGTACATATAATGATTGATTATCATTATTAGAATATTGACTTTAGCAGCCTTACATTTTTTCTGAGTACTGTCTCTGTTTAATGCTAAATGTAAATAGTGGTGCGGTTTATTTCAATCAAAACATTGCACAAGTAATCTAGGCTAACTATATCAACAAAATGTACGGCTAGATTCTTGTTTGTTGACTCCAGGGACAGTTGAGGGGTACATTAACAAATCACACAATCAAATACGCACGGTGTACATCTCGGCTTAACAGAGGTGGACTTCTGAAACGTAGAACTCCAAATGCACGTTTAGTTTTGTCCTTTCACACTTGCTTTTGTGAAGTCTGTGCAGAAATGCAGAGAGAAAGAGCAGGGAAAGCAGCAAACCTGGAAGTCTGTGCCAGCACACTGGAGTCTATTAAAGTGATCGCTGCAAGTAGCCCTAAATCATTCAAATGATGTAAACACTTTGTTGTTATTTGCTCCCCCCCGTTTGGCCACCAGTGCACTGTTTTAGAGAATTACCTGGACCATTTACATAGCAGCAGGTCACAGTTGGACTATTGGATTTTATGTGGCCTAAATATAATTTAGGTCTCCAAAGCGAGGAAAAGCTGCATAGTGTTTTAGGAGTGATAACAACCTCTTGCATTTACATATACATTTACTTTGTCTCTTGTCACAATGTCTTAACCTCTCTGTCCCTGTTCCAGCCGTAAATGAACCTGTCTGAGACGCCTTTCCTACCCTCTCTCTAAACACGCACACGCTTCTCGTTCTCCTCTTCTTCCTCTTCTTCTCATCCTCCTTCTAAATTGCAACCCTATATTTCTGGACCTCTGATGCAATTATGCCACCGCGATTGCCTTGACGTGGAAGCGGGAGAAGGTGAAGAAAAGAAAAAAAAAACAGCCGCACACAAAGCCTGCCTTTTGTGTATCGAGAAAATAAAGGCTTGAAATTGCCTCAGACCACCGCTCTGTCTCTGGTATTCTCTTCTTCTCCCTCTCATGCACACAAACAACGCTCTCGTCCGCTGTCTCGGTCACACACACAAACACGTTCAGCAGACAGCCAGGCTTCCCTGAGATGGGACAGGATAAAAGTCGACAGTTTCTATTATCAATAACAAGATAAAATACAGAGGTCTTTTATCTCTTAAAATGTAAATTTATACAAGGCTCCATACCTCCATGCTGTAAATATCTAACATCTCTTAAGACCACAGTACTAGACTCAATTGATTTTTCTCCCCTCCTCCTGGTTGCAGCCATCTGCAAAATCTCCAAGTCTGGCATAATATCAATGATGAAATTAAAAATCCTCCATTTGTCTAAACCATGAGGGAGATCACCTCGGTTCAAGCCGTTTACTCTTTAAATTATATGATTGATTTCCTTTAAGGTTAGTTGTTTATTTCAATGTTCATATCTGCTCTATCTAAATCATTTCTCAAGTTTATTCTATTGATTCCAGGGGACACTGGCCTTTCTCCCCTTTTCTTTCTGTAACCTTGCCTTAACCATATCAGTTTCCTTCAGAGCTCATTTGCATGAAATAGGCTTGGAAAATGCATTGATTTCCTCCATTACACTCTGGTGCCCGGTCCCTGGTTATTTGTGATGAATGCGCCCAGTATTTCATGCTTCTAAGTCTGGAGCATAATCAGCTCACAGTGTTGAAGGAATTTGAGGACATTTACAATGACTCATATTCCTTGCCAAGCTGTAGGTTTTAGAGTAATGCAGAGTTAATGTGGCTTATAGAGGTTATTATTTGAAAGGAGAATGTAAATAGATCATGAAATGTCATTGGATGCAGTGGCGCAGAGATTATACAGTATGCATGGTGGAAAATTTGACAAAGATAACAACTACAAAAGCATGACGTGCTTGTTTTGCTCTGTGTTTTCACAGATGGTATGCATGAAATTCAGATTTTCTGGTTATATCTAGTAATATTTCTTAAAGCAAATAGGAGACACTTATATTCCTGTATGCTTCTAATTTAGTTTTTCTTGATTATTTCTTTATCGTTATTCTTTATATTTGATGTTAAACTGGTAAACAGTTGTAATAGAAAGATCAACTCTTCATCTTGGTAAACTCTCTGTGAAATTCAGCACATTTTCTCCATTTTTCTCCATTCACTACGAGGCTAACATTATTCTCTTATGACAGGACCAACAGTACAGAAGTCTCAGCAGTACTTTCTGAGTGTCTAACCCTGTCTGTGGCACACACGATAAAGTCTGTGTATTCCTGTTAACTTGAATATTTAAAGAAACAGCACAGACATTAACTTTCTGGTTTTTTTTGGAATGGTTAAGCATCCTCAGTTCTTAGCAAAGGTTACTCGAAGAGATGCAACATGTGCACTGGGGACTATTTTCATCTGAGGATTAACAGTTACTGTGTTTGTCTGTTTACAGAGCAATGTGTCAAAATAAACTACAGCACAGATCTTTATAGAAGGGGTATTTTTTCCAGTTCAGTTACGTCTTTTTGACTCTGACTCTGTCCACGTGCATAAAAAATAGAATAAATTGTTGCAGATTTCTTTATGGCTTGAAAACAAGGAACATTAAATATTGCCAACAGTAAACAAAACAGTGCAGTAAACCTAAATATCTAGAATCATTTATTAAGCCTAAGTTTTTTCAATGTTTCTTGAAACTCTTTGCATGTTCTCCAGCCAGTCTGCTTCCAACACATTACATCTATTAAGAACTTCCTTAACCAAAGTGGCTGTTTTACCCTCAACTTCACCTACAAACATTAACCTGAGCTTTATCAGGACGGCCGCTCCGCCCTTGCAGACGGATCCACAGTCACAAATACTTAACATCACTTCCACTGCACTCAATACCAACAGCCTGGATTTATGCAATGACACAAAAAGCCACACAATATCATGTGCGATTCTCCCATATAACCAGTGACCCAAGAACTGAGCCGATCAAAGCCACCCTGTTTATGTCCCTTTGATTTTTTTTTTCTTTCTTTCAGCCTTGTCGCTGATCCCGTTGCAGCTTTTAGATAATGCTAATAGATCACAGGCCAACGGGACGGAGCAGGATAATGGAGCTTTCATTGCAGCCTGATTAACTTGGCTGTAGGGTTCCACCTCACCCCTTTCGGCATGATGGCCCTAATTAATAACGATTGCTCCCCAAAATGTGCAAATGGAACGATAAACGAAGGACCAACTAATTAACTGCAACCATTTCTACTAATCATTAGTTAACATCCCGTTTTGTCATCATTACACTGATGCGTGTGCAAGGGCAGATAAAACAGGTCAGCCCTTTTTTCCTGCCCCCCATAAACCCTGACAGCCATATTTTCTTCCCCTATAAAAAGACTAACAAGTAATTAAAGTGAGAGCTGAAGTTTGGAAACTTCCATCACTTAAATATTCCACTGTAGGCCAGGATGTCGCCATTTTTCAAAAGACTGTGCATCCAGCAGGGTAAGATTTTGTTTTGCTGTCAACAGCAGACAGGACAAGAAATAAGCAAAAAAGAAATACACAAAACTACTTTGAGAAAGGCTGTCAGCACTCAGCGTCTTCGTTTCTGCAGCGTGTTGCAAGTCATTTATTTCTGTGACTTTTTGCCAGCAAGGAAATCAGCGTCAGTGAAATGCTGCTGTTTTTCTTTATGGCCATGTGATGCAGCCCTTTCAGAGGATGCTGAGATGCACTGTTCATACTCGGGTCTTTGAATTTATGTGCTGTTTCCAGATGCTGAGAAATCGACAGGGCTCAATGATGAACAGGCAGCGTCAGCCCTGCTGCCAATCAAAAAGTTAATAGTCTGTCCATCGAGGAGGGGAAATGACCCCCTGGGCTTCAGCCTGCACATTTCTCATGCTCACAGCAACTCAAATGCAACTGCTTTTGACTTTGTCTGCGTGCATACAAAACACAAGTGTTTCCTGTCAGCCTGCTCTTCATGCCTCTGCCAGTTCTACTTCTCTCATTCAATGCCTGTCTTTATCTCTGTATTGTGTCTTTGGAGAACTTTTGCAGCCATCTATATGTATGACACATTCAACGCAGAAAATATTGTTTAAGGAAAGGTAAGAGATTAAAACTAAAGACTTCTGTCCTCTTGTTTTGCCCTCAGCAATGTGTCTTTGCATTGTTTTTCTGTCCCCACCTCTCTGCACGCCTTCATATGTGAATTTCTCAGCTGCAAGCTTAAGGCGGTCTTTGTCAACGCTAAATTGGAAAGTAATCCTGTTATGACCTCGCTGAGGTTATATGTTCAACTGGGTGATTAAAATTACCTCCAAATATTCCAAAGGAGCCATTATTTATTGGTGCATGAAAGACACACAGGAGAAAGGCACTCTCGTATTGCTAATAATCAAAAACGCTTTAGAGAACACTATGTATGGTAATGAAAAAACTGTCGATAGCCCTTTTAAGGGGCCTGATTTACTAAAACTTTTATGAAGACAGTAAATTTCATGTCTTATTTTCTTGATCCTTCCAAAGAAGGGAACATGGGGAAATCAATAGCCTTCCAACCTGGCCCTGAATTTTGTCAACCTCTAATTATTATCTGGCTTGTGGCGATGATCAGCGAGTAATTGCAACTACTGGGCTTCTGATGCCAACGACAGGTCCAATAGAGAATGTCTACATGCAAAGCACTTACCTGGATTAGTAAAATCTATACAAGAAGGTCACAATCCCTGCAGAGATGCAGCTGGCATGTGATGCTTTCGGTGAAATAATATGTGAATTCATCATTAGTGCTGGCTTTAATAATCTGCGATCACGCTTTATTGTCATTCCGGTGCCTCACCGGTGTTGCATCCTTTGTGTGCTCAAAGTGTGTATCATGGATCTCATCCAATGTGTCCATTGTTAATGGCTTCTGTGGTCATTGAATTTAATGCAGCTCATTTACAAGCAAACAAAAGAGCAGTGTGCAAAAACTCGGACAGCCCCTTCCAGTACTATTGATATTTCAGTGGCTGCATCATAAAGCTCGATAATCCCCTTTGACTGGAAGTTAAGTGGTGGAAATCATTTCAGTGGCCCCAATGTAATCATAAACTAAAAGCATTTTCATGTTTATGCATTGTATAAGCGGCTAATGTTTACCAGTATGCAATTATATCTGCTGGACGTGAACATCTAAGTTCAGACAGATGTTACACAATGGCTCCTTGTCTTATAGTAATGCTCTCTTGCTTTTGTTAAACTGGATGGCCCTTTAGGCCCAAGGGTTGCCTTGTTGTTTATGGAAAAGTCCTTCTTTAACTTCTTTAGTGTATATATTTTAGGGTTTACATATCTTCTTCTTACTATTCTATATTTAACTGTAACATCATAAACTGCTAAGCAGTACTGCTTTCTATCAATTCTGGTTTGATGCTGAACTACAAAGAGTTGTCTCTGTACTTGTAATTTAAAATTGCATACACATCACTGCACTGTTATTAACAGTCAAACATACATCAGTTTACATCATGACGGCATAATGTCTACAGACAATACATCCTTTGATGGCAGATGGTACTTTGCTAATGATAAGTGCATGTTTTTGGTTTCATACATCGTCTTTTACTTGTTAATTAGAAGGTTTTTTTTTACAGTTTTGTATATTAGCTCAGGACAGAAGTACCACCTCATGTTGTCATGAGTTGGTCTTATTTGGTTTTGTATATTTTCAGAGTTTAGAGTTTCTTGTTTTAGTTTGCATTCTTCCCTGGTGTTGCTTGTGTCCCTGGTGTGTTTCTTTATCTTAATGTTTCCTAGTTTAGTCTTTAGTGTTTTTATTTTGTAATTTCCTATACTTGTGTTTCTTTGTACTAGTGTGTATTGTTGTTAAATTGAGTTTTCTGTGTCTTTAGTGTTTCCAGTTATACTTTGTAGTTTCTTTTTCCCTCTGTGAATCTTGTCTGTGTGTTTCCCTCCAGTGTTGATTGCCCTCATTGTCTTCACCTGTGTCGTTAGTCTCACCTGTGTTTGATTACCCCATGTCTATTTAGTCTCAGTGTTCCTTCTCTCTTGTTGTCAGTTCATTGTTAGATGTCAGTCTATGTATATCTATGCCAGACCTCTACTTGTGTTTCCTGTGTTTTTCCTTGTGGCTCCTTGTTTTCCCTTTTGTTGTGAAGTAAGCCTTGTTTTTGACTCTTGACTTTTTGTTTAATAAATCTGTTTTGTTAGTTCTGCACGTGGGTCCTCTTAGTTTTTTTCAAGTCATGACACATGTGGACAGCCACCAAAATAAAGCCTCTCCTTATTCTCAGTCAGATATAACAGTTATTTGCATACTACTTTAAAGGGGACATATTATGAAAATCCACTTTTACAGTGTTTTTGAACATATATTTGGGTGACCTGAGTGTCTATTGACCCACAAAATTTGAAATAAATCCATCCAGTCCTTTGTTTGTGGTCTGCATAAGTCTTACAACACAGAGGAAAAATGCTCCGTTTCAAATTTTCTCAACTTGTGACATCACAAGTTGGATTCTGGTAAAAAAAAATACCCTCCCCTCCCCTGTTTTTTCCACCCATGGACTCCACCCCCAGCCTAGAGCAAAACTTTTGCGCAGGTCCGCCATTTTTATTCTCGCTACAGAGGAGTGATGTCACACACACCAAAACGGAGCGTTCTGAGAGAGCTGGTTTATACAGGGTCTCAAACCTTTTCTGGTGCTTGATTCATGTTATATTTTGACCAAAGCACAGCACAGATGCTTCATTTAGACCACAGGGGACTGTTTGAAAAGTTGAAAAAGGGGGATAATATGTCCTCTTTAAGCATTTATGTTAATTAAATTCAAGTTTCATTATTTGTAGGATAATCTATAAAACGGAAATGCATCATGTCCATGCTTTCAGGTGTTAATATGTGTTTTATGAAGATCACTGATTTGTGGTCAGACTTTGAGCCTCTTTGTCACAGAACAGCTCATTATTATAAAAACATTTAACCCTGACTTTGCTGTAAAAAGAAGAACAACATGAGTTATCTGAGAGAGATGGAGAGCTGTCTCGGGCACTGACATTGACACAGGCATCAGACAGAGTGGATGGATAGAGGGGTCGGGGGTGACAAATAATAGGGGAATTAGAAATTAATGATTCCTCCAGTATGTAAATGGCAATTAAAGGACGAGCAGTGCTGCAGGCTCTCTGGCCTGAACCGCCTCCATTTGTTTGGACAGGGACTGACACACACACACACACACACACACACACACACACACACACACACACACACACACACACACACACACACACACACACACACACGCTTGTGATGCATGTTGAGGCTGTGACACACATCCATATGGGCATAAAAGAAAATAAATCCACAGCGCCCTGGACCAGATCAAATCAATCGGCCATAATGGCAGGGCTGATCATTATGTGCTGCTTTTGTTTGTTTAAATGAAGAGTGAGTGTGTCTGCCATATTGAGTTGGATTAGGCACCGGGAAACTGTTGCCTGCAGCTTCAAACAGTGGATGAGAGCTGCCACATCAGACTCTACAGTAAAACACAACGATGGCCTATTGAGAAATCAATGTGAAAGTTTCATTTATTAGGTCAACACTTTACATATATCGTCCGATCGCTGTGGGTCAACGAGGCAGGAGAGGATGTCAGAGCATAAGTGCAAAGATTTGAATTCCACAAACACAATCTTCCGTATGGACCGTTAGGTTTGAATATTGACACGTCTGTCAAAAATGTGCAGCATCTGCTTTAATTTTAAAGATGGTTAAAGTAAAAAAAAAAAAAAAAGAAGAGCAGTGCTCAGAAAAATCCAGCTTGCAGGCTCATTGACAGGCAGACTAAAAGGCCTGTCTTCGGATGATGTATGTGCAGCTGCAGGTACTGATGAAGGGCCCTAAAGAGGGGGGGGGGGGGGTCAGTGCTGACCTAAACTGTCATGGATAAGCTAATTCTGCTGTTTTGGTCATAAAGAGGCTAATGAGATTATTGGTTCGTCACATGTGGGGGCAGATGTATGAAAAACTGTGTGAGGTTATCCAAAAGAGGAACACACTTTGGAGGAGCTGTTAACATAATGTCAGTTTTTTCAGAGTAGTAACATTTTTCACAAAAAATGTATATCAGCTAAATCAGTTAACTTAACAAAATAAAATAAAATCCCTTGAAGTGCGTTATAAGTGCAATAATATATACAATAGGCAGATAAACAGCAGGAGGAAACACTTCATAAAACTCTTTTATGTTATATGTTTATAAAATTTAACAAAATAAAAGCAAGGATAGCTCCCAGATTGTCATGCTTTTATTTTTACAGTTCAAGACTAAATTCAAAAGACATAATTATCATTTCAATAGTTGATTGACGTTTGAATTGTTGTTCAGATTAAAGTAAAGTAGACTGATAACCTTAAAAAACAGTTACTACTTTGATACACGTGTTAATAAAATTTTAAAAAAAATCCGAAATTAGAACCGTAATGCACAAAAGAATAATAAAAAATTCACTAAACCAAATTTTTAAAAATGTACTACACTGTCCTATGACACACTTACCTCTTACAAATATTGTTTAAACCATGCTTAATGTCCACAAGAGATATTGTTGGTGGTGTGAAACCATTATATTTACTGGAGACATCGGGATGTTGTCAGATTGTTTGGTGGGCACTATGCACCAAACCTTGACACCAAACATGAGTCGGGCCTCAAAGACAATTTAGCACTGGTTATTGAAAGTGGACATCATTACAGTTACATGTTCATAATTACATCACATACATACATTAAACACATGGATTTCATTTAACAGATATATTTATATATCTTGACAACATTCCCCTCCTCATGTCAATGGGATCTGAGGTGTAATCATGTCTTGAAATCATTAAGCTGAAGCTGTGATGAAATAGAATGTTTTTAGTCTTGTGAAATGTAAAACGTATTTATCAGTCTTTAAAAACATGACTTTTTATGTTGTAGTTTACTCCATTGTGGTATTATTATTACTAATCAATCAATCAATCAATCTTCTTTTATATTGCGCTAAGGCCCCATGTCCACCTAGCGTTTTTTCTGGGCAGAAAAGCACTGGCTGTGCGCTCGGGAGTGTGTGTATGAAGCGTTTGTTCGCTGAGAAGAAAAGCGCTGCACGTCCATCCTGTCTTTATGACAACAGTTTGTTGACAACGGCCGCTGTATGACTGACACAACGCCGTTACTTTTTACTGCATGTTTTATATTTGAGATCGTTTTTTGCCCCAGCAGACACGGAGCAAAGAGGATGCGGGTACAAGATACGATCCGTAGGAGAGTAAAATATGGCGAATATCATACATTTTGAAAAGAGCGCCAGTGACATCAACAGCGCCTTTCTGAAAAGTTGAAAGACTTTCAACTTGAGCGCTCGGAGCGGCCGCACAAAAACGGCAGAGCGCTTCTTCAAAAGACGCTGGACGCTGCGCTTTTCATCCAGGCCACGGCTTTGTGCTGCAAACGCTCTCTACCCATTGAAAACAACTGAAAAAAGACGCTGGCGCTAAGAAAAAAACGCTATGTGGACACGGGGCCTAATTCATGACAAATGTTCAATACACTGTATTTGGAGACCTAACATACCATGAGCATGTGGCTCAGTTGGTAGAGTCAGTGTGTGAATGGGACCTGCAGTGTAAGAGTGCTTTGAGTAGTCAGAAAGCTAGAAAACTGCCAAACAAGCACAAGTCCATTCACCATTTACCAAAGCACTTGGTAACAAGTAGCAGTGACAAGGAAAACTTCCTTTTTTAGGCAGAAACCTCGAGCAGAACCAGACTTACGTTGAACAGCCATCTGCTGTTACTGTCTTAAGGCGCATTCACACATAATCCGTGCGCGCCGCGGTCCGCCGCGCACTACGCCGTAGTTAGCCGCCACTCTAGTCAATCATTGTGTTCACACAGCCGGCGCTGCGGTCCGTCTCCGGAGCGTGCCACCAGCGCCACGTCGCTCTGCTCCGTTTCAAATACGCTGCAGGTCTATTTTCGACGGAGTACGCTGCAGACACGCGTCAAGCTAGACAGAATATCACAACCCGGACAGGAAGTCAGACAAGGAAACGCAGAAACGGAGAGCTTCCGGTCAATTTCAAAATAAAACACAATATACGGACTCACGATCGTATTTTTCATCACTTTATCAACGTTACGTCAAAACAGGCACCAAACGAACAACAAATCATCCTCAGAAAGACAAAGAGACATGTTGTCTGCACGTTTTTGTCTTTATTCCCGCGTGATCTTGTAGTTCTCACGTGATGTGTGTACAGCTGCGCTTCGCTGCGCTCACGTTCCAGAAACGGATCCAGTGTGAATGGGCGCGCGCCGTCCGACGGAAGAAAACCGCGGCGCAGACGGACCGCGGCGCGCACGGAGTATGTGTGAATGCGCCTTAAGGCTTGGATAGAAACAGAGAAACAACAACAGCAACGAATAAAGCAGATATAGCAGCAATGCCATTTTTAAGTTTCAATCCACAAGGAGGAACTTTAATAGAACTTATTAGAAGAAATATGAACACCTTTAACAACAACAAAAATTATTTGAATTGTTTGACACGTCAACCAATCTGGGAATTATTTTCAATTTCATATTTTAAGTGGCGACTGTTTACAAATCACAGGGATGCTCTTGGCTTCACCCTCATTACTAAAGTGAAAATCCTCCTCCGATCATCCCTCATCATATCCGACCACCCAGGGCATTAAAATGACAGAGTGTTAATTAATCCATCATGCTGGTTAATTGAAATGATGTATGATAGTCATTTGTTTTCTTTGATCCCTGAGCTATTAGCACTGTGTAACTGTATGACTAATTAGTATGAGAACACTTCTGAAATAATTGGCTGTAATTAATCTGTCAGCAGCGTGGAAAAATGACTGTGTCTGACAGTTATGACAAATAGCAGTGTTGATATAATTATGTAATGATCAAGAGCACTCAGTGTAATGAACCCCCGTGTCTTGCATGAAGTGTAAATCCAGTTTGTTCTCTGTTTGTGCGTCTCTCTATCCGCTGCTTGTTCATTTCCCTTACCTTTTTCTGCCACCCCAGTGTCTTCTTTTTCTCCTCTTTCTTGCTCCGTTCGACTGTGAGTATTGGATGAGCAGCTGAAATGATGCTATCTGACTCTCCTCTTGTTCTTTTTCAATGGTTTCTATGGCAACTGTGTCAAGTGAATGAGGTCGGGGGTCAAACTGACCAATAGTGAGTAAATTACATTTCTCTGAATGATTCCCCCTGAGCTGCTATTGAAATCGAGCTGCAGCCCTCTGATGGATACATCTTGTCATTCACAGTTTAGAAGGCAAGAGGGGAAAGTACAAACATGACACCAGGGGGGCTCGCCTTGCTCAAACAAAGAGGCTACTGGATGAATAAACACACAAACACATCTACGGCGGAGCTGCGACTTCAAATGGTACATTAGTTTGCATGCTTTGGACTCCATTCCAGCCAGTTTCTTTTGGTGTGGTAAGTGTAATATACTCTTTTTTAACTTTCAAAATTGGACAATGAATTGAAAGAGAAAATAAAGTGCTGTTCAAGCCTACATGTACCCACTTCTGGCAGTTTTTTAAAGCCACACAAAGAGCACTAAATAAGAAAAACACTAAGTTCCCTCCTCTATAAACACAGGGCCTGAAGGTCATTGGTTTGTCTGAACCAAAGCTCCCTCAATCCCTCAGCCAGAGTTCAAGTGCTGACGCTCGCCCTCCTCTTCTTCCTTCCACCCCCGGTCCTCAGAGACCAGCCCAACACCGGGGCCTCAACTGAGGAACAACGGAGCAAAGAAGGAGATAAAAACACAAACGATTGTGATTTATTGCTTATTGTGTACCACAGAGTGGGGAAGAGGTGGAAAAAAACACAGCATGAAATCCATTGCAAATTGAATTGTCTTTGTTAGAACCGGGCTTACTCAGAAAAAAAGGAAAAAATTTCTGACAGAGGCCATAAATGACAATGGCACAATAATCTACAGCAACCTGTCCGAGAGGCTGATAAGCCATCACTAAGGGGGCTGATCGATACTAACTATTCATTTCTGAAATTATCTCCACATTGATCCGGGGACAAGTGCCAGCAAGGCAGGGGCACACTGGCCTTAATACAATAATTATATAAAGGGTTACAAGCTCATCCTCCCAACCAATAAAGCTTGTCAGCAGCTCCGGGTACGTTGAAACCCCATAATCCATCAGCACATTGGCCCCTGACCTCTGGGCCAGGAGGCTTTTCCGTGGACCTCTATAAAAGTTGCTTACCAAAGGACACAATTGGTGGATATACCTCAACGAGAAGAGGTAGGAAACCAGATCTGCGGAGCTGATGCAATGATGCGATGTCAGTTGACCTGTCATTTGGCCTGGTTATTGCTTGGTCCTCTGAGGAAACTCACTTTCCCTCCATTAGGTGTCCTTTACTTAGAAACCGTGATCTTTGTACCAATAGTATTTTGGTTTTGCCATGACTCTAACAATACAATTGAATAATTCTCAGCAGCTATACATATAAGAAGCATCAAATAATGGTGATTATACTGACATCAGACTTTATTTGGGCATATTGAATGAATCTTCAGGGATATTCCTCTCTGTTTCTACATGTAAATCTTACTGAGTGATGAAGCTTTAAATTTCTTGGAGTAATCCCTGGAATTATCAAAATGAAATGAATATCAGAGCCACCTGTCATGGCTCAAGATGAAACTGTTGCATACAAAATGATAAGAGACCTGCCATCTGTCTGTATCACAAAGCATTTATGCACGATTAGGGACATATATAACTATTAAAAAAGGGGGAAAAAATCCCTAAGCCTGGATATAATACTTAATTTCATTTTGTAAAGTCACCCTTCCCAGAAAGCTACATGTGTTTACTACATGGAAATCCTTTACAGGTTGATCATTATAACATCTTATTACTGAAAGTAATCTATGAAAAAATGCAGATTCAGTTTGCAGGTCAAGTGTGTCAGACTACCTATTTTTAAAGAACACTCTGCAACATTGGACCCTTTCCAAATAGGAGCCAGGGTAGAGGACCTATGTCCCTGGTTATCTTAATAGACTAATTGATCTGCTATTGAAGAGGCACGTACCTCTGAGCATCACCGAGACAGCCCGGCTCCAATCAGACAGGCATGTGTTATCAAACTGGGGAGTCAATTAAGAGAGAGAGGAAGAGAGCGAGAGTGAAAAAGAGAGAGAGAGGGGACAGAGGGACTGGCTCCAAGCTGTCAGTAGACTGGTTCTCACAGAGGGAGGAGGGTTTCAGAGACTTAGTGCTAGCGACAGACATACAGGAGTCACTGTTGAAGTGATGGATGATGGAATATCAGGCACTGAAATGTAACTTTGCCTCTGTGACAGCATGTAACCTGCTCAAAGTCATAATCTCAAGTAGTTTGATGTCTCATTGGCTACCATTCATTTGATCACTGTATTATTCAATGTCCAGTTCATAAAAGCTTTTACACTTTATAATGTCAGTTTTGCATAATATGTGCAAAAGTACACAAAACATAAAGATTACATGCATGGGATACATTACTAAAAATACATATCAATTGGTCTTAACTATTGTTAAATGAAGCAATGATGAAAAGTAGTTCCATTAGTTTACTTATCACTGACTGATGGATCAATAAGTTAGATTACCTGTTCCGTTTGAAAGAGGCTTCAGAATCAAAAGTATAGTTTGTATGCATGTCATATTATGTGTTGAACATGTAGAGAAAGAGAAAATAAGACTGTTAATGCAGCCATCACACAGCCGGGAAGTAATGTCTGACTATCAAGAGCTAGTAAGGGCACCATCAAATAACATTTAACAGTATCAACAATAGATGAACCATTGTAATATCAGTAGTTGATTAATTACCTTCCATTTTGAACCCTCAAATTCAGCATTTTGGAACTTCTTTAGACAAGAGGGCAGCACTGGAACAGAGCAGGGGTTTGGAAGATGCCAAGTTATCAAAGCCAAATAATCTATGCCTGTTGCTTATTCATTGGCTGACAAATGAGCTAGTTAACCAGTTTCCAAACGAATGAGATTCTCATTGTGTTGGTAGCTAACTGGAGTTGGTAAGGCTAAAGAGGCTACAGTGGGAGTGCTTGTGAAATGAAGCAGAATTGAACGCTACCCCTCCAATGGATCAGCTAGCTTAGGCTAGGTCATTTCAAATGATCTGTCCTTTCATATCAGCCAATGTGCCTGTGGGGAAAAACCGACAACAATCTTGACTACCAAGTGAAAAAATACTGATCAAGCTAAAAAGCCACCAAAAATGACTTTTATGGTTTGGCTGCTAGTACAATAAACTACACAGAACACCATATGTAGCCTACAACGTTTACATGAAAAGTATCAACAAAGGGTTAAGGACTATAATAGCCTGAGGGGACAACTAGCAAACAGCTTGCTCTTCCCAATTGTTACTCTAAGAAGGCATGCAGCTAATAACACATAACTACAGTCACAAGTGGCCAGTCAATGAACTGCAGTTATTTTGCACCTTCTGTAACCAAAGATGTTTTCATAGTGTTTAGACATTCTGTTTTTGTAGAGCATCTTTTTCTATGTATCTCCATCCACATGTGTAAGCCTTGGAGAAGTTTTGTTTGTGAGTAGGTTAGTTCAGTTATGTCTACAGAAATAATACAATTCTTTTGTTATAACTTTTTGATGGTACATTTCGGAAAACAGTTTCTTAGAACAATGAAGAACTTGACAACATACAACACTTTTTCTTCAGTAAAAAATTGCGCAAGTGCTCTATGGAAACTCATTTCATGTTTGAAGCTAGCAATTATGACAGTCAAGTTGATATGTTTTTCCATCCTGTTAGGCATGCCTTGCTTTGTGCTAAGGTATCAGAAGGCCATCTGCTGTTTCCATTTTTCAGCCTTAGAGGTCAATGCTTGGTTATTTTCATCCCTAGCCATAATACTTTACAATCATGGCTGAAGTTAAAATATTGAGTCAACGCAAATGTTTGGTTCACATAGGAAAGAAAAAGTAGTATCATAAGTGGACGCCCTGTTCTTGACTCTACACTGGCTTCTCTTGGGATCACAAAAAATGATGTTGCAGGCATAAATAATCAGACCAGGCTCTTCTAAATGTAGCTAAGCAAACTAAGCAATTTGTTGCTGCCCAGCACTGCCAGTTTGACCTGTTGAGAGTTTGATGACAACGTTCACCGCTTACATATCCACATGATTTCATTCAAAAAGCCAAATTCCTTTTTTTCTCAGTGATTGTACCATCAAGGGTGCAGCCACACTGCTGTCTTATGTAGAAAATTATCCAAATGTTAAACTTACAATAGCCGTATCATCTCAAAAAGGCAAAGGAGACACACCTTACTTTTCTTTTAGCAGGGTTTATGGGTTGTACAGTTTTATAGAAAGTTTTAACCCATAAATTGTAAATTTTTCTGCAAACACAGCACACATCTACTATATGGGGTTTAATTAAGACTTCTGTGGCTGTCTAGCTAACTACATCTGTTGTAACCCAAGGGCTTGAAGAGCACTTTCCTGTTTGAATCACCACTCCTATTTTGAGCTCTGCTTTCATGAGGCTTATGTTGAGACATTTCAAACTCTTCACCATCTCATCACACAAGCCAAACTTCCTGGTGGAACCGCAACATATATCAGGACTATGTTTTGTGTTTCAGCTTTGGTTGAAATGCAGAGAAAAGGTAACTTCCATCATGCAGATGCCTGAACTTACAAAAAAAAGAAGAAAGTAACACATACAAAAACTCCCAGATCAGAGTTTAATGAAAAATGTGTCAGGGCAAAACTCCTGCTGTTTGATGGACAAGTGTTGTGCACACCCACCACGGAAATGAGATCTACCCTTGTGGGGACAAAGCAGAATAAATAAACAATGGTGTTATCATGTATTGCACGGATTACCACTTTAGGGTTAACAATAATGCTGATCTGAAAGCGGCCTCAGTATGCATTTTGCTTGAAATAGTAGATGTAGTGGATATTCTTTGGTATTCACAGGCATGTTACAGCTTTTGCAACGTGCATCTGTTATCTCCTCTCATTGGGGTCCTCTCTAAGGGGTGAAGATTACCCTTAATGTGTATTCTAAATGCACTTGTAATTGCATTAGTGATCATTTCAGATACAGCGACTAAATAGCTCTTTTCACAAAGAGGATGTAATAAATATTGAAAGGACGCACCGAGGCTTTATCCACCATTTTACTTAATTGCTTCAGACTGTGTGACAATGGCGGGTTACTGGACTGTGGCGGACGAGCGTTTCACCACGAGACAAACAGAGGATGTATCTATTATCTGAGCAGCACGAAGGTCGCAGACCTACGACAAGCATGGGTCCGGAGACATTACAGATCATGTGCAATTTAATCTTCACACAAAATAAAAGGAGGAGGATGGACAGAGAGGCAGCGGCAACAAAAGGAGGCCAGAAGAATGGACGGGCGCCTCGGACAGGCCCGTCCCCCAAGGATCCTGGGCATTTTCTTCTCAAGCCACTCAAAGCCATCGCGCTGTGCCTGATTCCACTCACTCTCTGACACTTGTATTAATGGTATTTTAGCCTGGGACTGTAGATGCTGAAAAGCGATTGTGCAGAAGCAGCTGTGTCTCTCTTACTGCCTCTTTCTCTTTCTTTCTCATACTTTACTAGTGTCCTTTTTACTGACTCCTCCATCCTTTCCAAGCCCTTTTTCTGTCCACCCCCCCCCCCCCCCCCCCCCTCCACACTAACACACACACACTTTCTCTATTCTCTATCCATTCGTTCAGTCATTACTGGTCAGTGTCAGCACTTGAAAACTGTTGTGCTTGCGGAGTCGGTGTCATCACAAGTGGAATTAACCATTTTCCCTGTGCCTGATTGCAAGAAGCCGGACTCATTTCAGCACTCCTATACACTCCATCAAGATCCACTGACGGACAGAGAGCCTCCCAGTTCTATTAAAGCATGATATAAGAGTACATGCTTGCAGCTCTTTGAACGCATCACAAGTTAAAAAACAAAAAGAAAAGAAAACAACTTCAAAATAATCCAAAGAAGATTCTGCGAAGAAGACCCCACTGCCATTGCTCTAAGAATCAAAATGTTCAACTTATATCTTTGGAAATATCTTTTTGAGCCACTCATAAACCCTTTGAGCACTGACGCAGTAGTCCTTTGATAAATTATGACTAAGGCAAAGCTTGAATGTTAATCCCAGTCGGGCACGGTTAAATAACATGTAATCAGTCATCCTCAGGTACAAGAGAGATAGGTCAGATACACAGAGTCTTAAGGCCAATGAAAGCATCCACCAGATTTGTCTTGATCTGAAGGAATAACATGCAAAACTATCAGTGCCACCTCATATAAACGCAGCTTACTATGTAAGATGATGGATGTAATTCCTTGCAGATAAAAAAAAAATCATAATCGCAGTGGGGGATTACGTCTGAAATCTTAATATCTTGTATTTAGGCTTTCACTGGAAGTAATCTGTTGTCTGATCTGCCGGGTACATTTCTTGAGACGTATGAGAAGATCATGAAATTGCATGTGTAATACAATACAAATCTGCTTTTTTTCCATCCTTTTTTTTTTTTTTTTATTCATGTCCTTCCAGAAGATTACAAGATTTGCAGAGATTTGATCTGACCCCTCTACCACTGCTGTAGGTGGCCTTGACATTAAAGTCAAAATGAGAACTTTAAATAACCATTACCACCCTTATCAGCGTTTCTTCTTTTTTTTTCACAGTGTGTGCATGGGAATAGATGTAATGCTCATATGGTCGGACACAAGAGAGAGGAAAAAAACAGGAATACAGAGGTCTCTCAGTTAATGTATCATCATCTGAGTGGGTTTGGATTGGAGTTATTAGAGTATTTCACTTCATTGCATGACCTCCTGTTCCTCCTCAGATCATGAATCCTATTCATTACCCAGTCCTTCTGGAGTGCCCGCCTTTATAATATTACTCAATTTATATTCTGAAGCGGGCTCCTGGGAGAGCGATCAGCGCTCCGAAACAGCGACCCCCCTATAACCCAATCACAATATTTAAAGGGCAGCAAAGAGCTTTTTAATGCGCGTCGTAGATAACCATTTAAAGTGGATTGCTTTGGTTTAATATGACCTTAACAGGCTGGCAGTCACATGTGAAGAATGAATAAGCTAATAGGAGAGACGACAGGGAGAAAGAATGAAATCAAAAAGCAGAATATGAGAGATTTGTTTCAATGCAAGCTGGCCTCTTGACGGCTGCAGAGAGGAGCATGATAGAGAATCACAAGCGTGTGAATGAAACAGGACAGGCGATGAATGAAGCTACTGCTCACATTTCTCTTTTCCCCCTTTTCCCAGAGTATGAGCTGCTTTATCATGATAAAAGACAAGACAGGTGTAAATGACACATTTACATTCTCCCATCAAAGGGAAACTTGACTCAATCTGGATGAAAGCAGCTGTGGATCTGGCTTTTCCTCTGTGTTCTCTGCAGGGGGAGAGGCAGTTACAGGATGATATAGTGGCTACATGCGATGTTTGTTTAGATATGTGATAAATGTTTTTATGGAAGAACACTCTGCTTGATGTAACGCTCTGATTTTTACAACGTGTTTGTGTCAAGACATTACAACACATTTATTTATTTCTTCTTTAATATTGAAGTAGTTCAAGATCTGAAGCAGTCGTTTTCTTCTGTCAGCAGTGGAGAGGAGCGAAGAACATTTAAATAAGTAAAGCTTCTACCAAAGTATGATTTGAAAGGACTCTACCTGGAATCTGCATGTTCTGTGACTTTTGGTACACCTCACTGCATTTACGTTCAAACATGTAACAGCATGCAAAGGCCATGTGTGACTTTTCAAATTTCAAAAGATACACTGAGTATGAAACAGTGTGTAAAACATTACCACTGAATAAAACCATGTCAGCTCATTAAAAAACATGATTGGACTGTAATGGGCCATCCTGCTTAATGATTTAGTTGGGAAAATATGATTATTATAATTGTATCTTCACTTTCTATGTAATTCCTGATCTTAAGGAAAACGACTGTTTGTACCCCACAAAGCAGAAATTAAACTTTTTTTTGGGTGGGGGATACCCTCTTGACATGTTAGCCGTATGACATTTTTGTTTGTTTTTTGTTTGTTTGGACGACTATTAAATTGCCTAAGAAACAGATATACCAGCTGTGACTCAGTGGATGAGCCGGTCGTCTTTCAACTAGAATTTCGGGGGTTTGATCCCCAGCACCTGCAGTCACATGTCGAAGTGTCCTTGGGCAAACAACTGAACTAGAATTCCTCCCGCTGCTTCGTCAGCGATGTGTAAATGTGTATGGGGTTAGTTAAAACTGATGGACACTTTACATAGAAGCCTCTAACTACAGTGTGTAAATGTGGTGTGATTGGGTAGGTGTGACCTGCAGTGTAAAAAAGCGCTATGAGCAGTCAGAAGAAACTAGAAAAGTGCTAAAATACATCTAGTTACATATTTAATGAGTGGAAACCTACAGTATGTAGTTTACTGAACAAGAAAGCTGATAAAGAAGTAAGAACACAGTTTTTATATTTTGGTGTGAAAAGTATTGTTTCCCTGAGCGCTTTAGTCCCAAAAAAATGTGCTTCAACTTAATCGACTTTCAAGATCCATGTAAAGACCGAAAATAAGTCATATGAAAATGAATGTTTCACAAATAATATATATTAATCAGCCGTAGTCACTGCTTTCAGCCATGTGAAGCCAGTTGTTAATCTTGTATCTGTAGCATCAGTCCCTATCAAGCCTGATACTCTCAATGTGTGCTGCTTCTTCCTTGTTATTATTGGCTCTGGGGTGATATTTATCTGTGTGTGATCTCTGCATGGTGCACACTCAGCATCGCTGAAGGCACATGCAGATCATCTATATTTAGATGTCCTTGACATTAATCACAGTCCATAACCAAAGGCATCATTTCATCTTAAATCTGGCTGAACAGAGCATTTTCAGCCAAATGAAAGAGTGTCGTGCCCTCCGCCTCTTTCATTAGAAAAAAGCACACGGACCCTTTGAAATTGACAGGCATCAACATTGACAAGCAAGGAAAATTAAGCATGCACGTAATTTATTGATATCCACTCAGATATGAACTTTTTTTTTTCATCTGGTGTGCTTTGTCATGACATGAAGGAAGAGATGCAACGAGACCACCACACAATACAATCTGCATGATTGAATACATCGTGCTAAGAGGGGGGAATTAAAGGCAGAAATAAATGACCTTGGTGATCAGACAAAAACAGCCAGTTCTTCAAGCTTTATTTGCATCAGCGTGATTGATATCTGGACATGCATTGTTTTGTCAGTTACTGGTCAAAACTTGCAATAAAGAATTTAGTGCTAAGTCAATTTGTCGCTCTTTTTAAGGATTTTAATTAGTAAATGAACTGCTCTTATGGATGGATGATTGATTCCCGGAATAAGCCCCCCCCCTCAGTGTGAGTGAACGAGTGTGTGAGCGCTGTGTGTGTATGCGAGCATGTGAATGATGCAGATGATATATAACGATCATCTGAAAAAGAGCGGCCAAATGAGAAACAACCATTACATTAATGTTTCAGAATGTGATCTAGAGGGTAGGGTCACTGTGTCTAACTGGTATTAAATACTAATTGGACATATTATGTTCTGGTAGCCTGTCAAAATAAAGGCTTTTGATTTAAGTGATAGCATAAGTGCCTTTAAGCCAATGTCAAAAATGCATTTCATGGATCAGTAATGTGTTTTTTAACAACGGCTGGTGCATTAATTCCATTTTTTACCATAGGCAAGACAAGGAAATGCACATTAGTTTTTAGAACATACGCTATACATTTTCTGAGAGAGGAAGACGGTTCTAAAAATGTTTGACTCCACGCTGCAGTTTAGTTACCTTTATTCAAATGAGCAGAAGTAGTAAATGAGGAAAAAGGAGATCTTTCTCGATACCATTTTGTCCGTTTGGGAACATTGAATGTGCAACTTAGCCTTCCTAGATGCTGATTGTACATTGGATCAGTGCTTATAGGGATTGATACCCTCATAGTGGGATCCTATTGGTTGCAGAAGAGTCTGTATAAATCATCCACTGGGCGCTGATATACAAACTGCATGATCAATGGGAAACCTAATGATGAAAACAATTATTTGGTCTTTTAACTTTTTTTTTTTTTTATCTCTGTGCAAAATGGAGCCATTTTGGAGACAGAAATGGTGACAAATAACAGTAAGAGGCCGTGAAACGCTGCCGTTCACACTTTCCCAGATTAACGTCATTTGTATCAGTTTAGTGCCAGAGGGGCCAAACTGCATGATGAAGGAGATCTGATTCGGCTTTCGATGAAACGGGGGAAAGAGGCGAGTAAGTGTGAAAGAAGTGAGCGAAAGTGGGATGCAGTGGACATAAGGATGTGTTTGTCATTTGTGTTGGGGAGCGAGGGACGATTCCTGGGTCAAAGGTGGATCTAAAGCAACAGAAACAGGGGAACGTTACATTTCCTCGGGCCACCCTTAAATAATGTCTGCAGGCCCAAGTTATTAACCTCTTTAAAGCCCACGGAGCAGAGGAGCACAAGCCTGAAGTCAGGCCTGGTTGCGGTCAGGGGACAGATAGCAGAGATAATAGAAGTGCACGCAGAGGAACAATGTACGGGTGTATCAAGGGGATGAAGGAGAGAGTAGCACAAGAGAGGCAGAAGAACCAAATAAAAAGAGAATAATCCCAGGCACAGATAATCAATGCTGAGATGAAGAGAGGAGTGCGGGAAATGCACTTGAATTTCTGTCTTACTTTTTTTTTGTTTTATTTGTAATAGAGTTTATGATGTGTGATTCCTGCCCTGTGCAGCGGCTCGGGCGTTGTGAGACTGTGTGCAGCTCTGAGGGGTGCTGTGGAGGCTAAGGATGCTGGTTCACGGAGGGTTCACCCATTACCCAGGCCCTGCAGCCAGCTGGGGGGCTAACCAGGATGATCAGCGCGAGCCACAGCCTGCACAGGCCCCAATGATTTTCACATCAAGCCGCCTGATGTACAGCTCCACCGTCTACCAATCGCTCTCCCATATCGATCCCCCCTTAAATGAGCCTTCCCCGCTTTGTACCATGAGCAATAATTAAAAAAGCAGCACATTGATTTTAACTAATATTATGAGAGATCAGGATGTGCACATGCTTACAAAACAGCTAAGGCGCTTCAGCGACCATCGGCAGCAGAAAAACAAAGCAGTGCAGAAAGAGAGGAAAGGGAGGGGGGGAGGAGTTGATTAAATTCAGGGTTACAAAAGGATGCAAACATGCGAAAATCACTGCAAAAGTGTTTAGTTTGTGTTGTAAAACACATACGATTCTACTAAAGGCTCAGTGAAGACACCATGTGCTTTTGGAGTGATACAGCCTGTGGATACTTTTAAATTCCTTTATGCAGCATATGTTACAATAAAGCTGATATTAAAGAGAAAATAAAACATCAGATGTGCCAAAAAAAAGGATTAAATTGGTGGATTTATGAGAAATAAAGTGAATACCTGTAAACTGAATGTGTATATTCTCAATCAGGTCAGGATGGTTATGTAATTATTAAAGCAATGTCTCTAAGGAATGTTAACTTTTGAGGGACAAAGACATGTGTTTTGCTTTTTTGCTTTCTAACATGATTTGTTTTAAGATATGAGGCATTTGATGGCTTAATTAGATTAAACAGGAGAACAGGAAATGTGGGAGAGGGTGATTGATGCAAACTCTCGACAGCTGTTTGTTTGTGGTTGCACCTTAACCTCTTGGCCACCACGACACTCCCTTAGTTTCTTTAAAGCTTAAGAAGAATATTTCATAGTCCATAAAGAAACATTTAATTCATCACTGGATCTACAAATTCTAAATCAACAGATTTGGAAATGGACTGGGACTTGATGCAGCCAGAGAATACTAGGTAAGACATATAAAACACACTCAGAATGAGATTATTTAATGCATAGTTTCAGGACGTGAACAGAAATAAGCAAGATGCTCAAATGCAAAATACCTTTGATTACATTCAGCCATACTGACAGAAGTACAATGATGATCAAATCGGGAAAAAACATAGATGTCCGAAAAGGCCAAGACAAAATGTATATGCATTGTCACACATCACAATCTAATGATGGTTGAATTACAGATTTCTGTGCTCGTTCTCACAGGGCTTTACAAACTGTGTGTGGCAGCAGAAAACTCCATCTATTGTCACATTACTAGACTTCAGCTGTTCTGTCTCCAATCCTCAATGACACTTTGAAAGAAGAGAAACTCAAAACACATAAAAAACGCTCTCAGCAGAGCCCTCTCTGTCCTCTGTTTCACTGTGCTTCTGTGAATACCTTTGAAAATGTAAATGAGAGGCTTATGACATTAAAGGCTCGCACACAGAGACTCAACATATGCTGTGACACTGCGGACGCTTTAATGTGATAAGTTAGTGTCACTTCGGGGAGGGGCGGGATTCCCCGGGCTGCTCTGTAGCTGAGGATGATGGTAGCCCCCAGTGGACACTCTGTTGTACTCGGCCATTGTGGCTCTAACACCGGCAGTGAGGGCCATTAAAGGCGCCCATAAAGTGACCACGGCCCGGGATCCTGGCTCTGCAGTGCTTTACACTTATGCGGCATGCAGGCATCCCATAATCCTTAGCATATGGCCTGTGAGTGTCGACAGGCATGAAATTACATCAAGGGCATTTTTTGATAACTGTCGATACTTTCACAAAGACGGTCAGCCTTATTGACGCCAAAGTCAAGGGCTGCTGTGTTTGTGTGTGTAGGTGTGTGTGTCTGTGTTTGTGTGAGGGGGCCTGCAATGTCAGACAGATGCCAGTGAGAAGTGATCCAGAGGGAGCCTGATCTTTATTGATATGAGTAAATTGATATTGATAAGATTTGGATTGCTATGGATTGTGTTAAGCAGCAGTATAATAGAGAGGTCCTCCAAAAGGATTGTGGTCAGAGAGTGACTTCTTGAGACAAGTTTTTGTCTCCCTTCACTTTCAATTCATTCATTCAAATCCAATAAGAGTAGGATTTCTTTATTTTTATTTCATTTTTCGTCAGTTCAAAGTGCAGTGGAACAAAAAGCCGAAAGTTTTGCTTCCAATAATCAGATATAATAAGATACAGTAAATCATTGCTTAAGATCCCAAAAAAGAGTCAGTATTTGTCCCTAATCGAATAAAATCATCTATCCCGAAAAGAGTGTTCAGTATTGACACATTTTCATCAAATTCCTAGATTTTCATATTTTTTAAAAATCTAAATCAGTTTCTTTGAAGATGTGGTTTTCACAAGAAATCAACACATATGACTTTATCTTGACATTAAAAAATATAGAAGAAACATCTACAAATACTCAGGAAATTCTTTTCAAATGTTTACACTAGTTTTCGTCTCTGTTTTGACACCAGTTGGAAAAGTGTTTTCTCTGCTGGTAAATGCCATCAAACAGCCAGGGTCAGATCAAAGACCTCTGTGCCTGAAGAAAAAGTGTTGGAGAGCGAGGAAACCTTACACGGAGGGGCAATATGCATATATGCAATTATAGTATACTATACTGCCACCTAGTGATCATTGAATGTGTGAATGTATTGAGTCTCATGCATATATCCTGCAGCCTGATCCCAGATCATTCTAAAGAAGATCAGATTTTTCCACTTACTTATTATGCATCTGTTATGAGAGAAATATCATAATTATTACAACCATTATAAATGTATGTTGTTCCTCATTTAACTCTACTTCTGACCTTCTGTTCAAAAACATCTGATAATAGCTGATTTTTTTTATTTTATTGCTGTCCCCTTTCTATATTTCACAGATACACAAAATCCTTATTCATAGTCATATTGATCAATAACTATGAGACAACAGGCCTTATGTAAGCCAGAGGCAATGTAACGAGCAGAGGCCCATGGGAATCATGGATTTTAATACAAGACGTTGAATAAAATGTCAACTCATCATCTCATTATGAACTGTAAAAGTAAAAAACAGAACTCCTTACAAGTTCTGAGACAAACTCATGTCTCTCTTTCTATCCTTTGTCTGAAGACGTGATGCTTTGCAGAGTGTCTGGTTCAGACAGACATCATCCTTCCTTTTTTAAACACATCAAAGTGGACTTTGGGCTTTAAACCTTCAAAACCTACTTTCTTTAAACACAATGTTTGTTCTGTAATCTAATACAACAACAAACATATGTGATGTAGATGATCGTTACATTTTTATACTTCCACTTTTTTTATTCTCCATCTATCTTACTTATTAGTATTCATGCAATTTGCTCAGTACAGTTCAATGGATGAGAGAGTAATAATTAAAGTGAAAGTTTCCATATGTTTTGACTTTTGAATTTAAGGAAACGGAAATACATTAAGAGATCAAATCCCAATTAGGCTTTTGTTTGAGCGTCACAACATTATGCAAACACATACGGGTCAAAGCTCCTGTCCCATGGGGGTGGGGGGTGGGGTGTGTGTGTGTGTGTGTGTGTGTGTGGGGGGGGGGGGGGATCAGACCTCTTTAGTGAATGAACAGCAGCTACGTCACTGGGACAGGACCATGGCACATTATTTGTGAATGACCTGTTTCCTGTTTTGCCCTACAGAAGCACTTTGTGCCCACCAACACCACCAATGGAGAAAAATAAGATACTTTTCTGTGATACAAATTTGTGAATTTGTAGACAGTGTTGAGTTTTTTATTTCTTTCCATCTACTTTTAAAAAAGTTGGGTAAAATTTAGATAGTGTGTGAGATATAAGGATGTCAACATTTTTACTGCTTTAATACTTTTTTACACCACATTTTTAAGAATGATCTCTTTGTTGAAATGATGGATAGTATTGAAAAGTACAAGTCACTGCAATTAAAAGAGAGTGAGTTCGGTTTAAAATGCACAGACACCTTGGCAACCTTTAGATACTGAAGCGTTCCCAATGTATTTGTGCATTTAAGACAATTTGCAGGAGTTTGCTTGCAATTTTTGTTAATTAAAAACAAGAATGTTCTCTATTATTTGATGCCTAGGACTTCTGTTTTTGCTGCCTTGGTTTAAAAACAGATATTGTTTGGTTTCTTCTAGATTCAAGTTTAAAATTCTGGTATTGTGACAACCCTAGTGAGATAGAAGTTTTATATCCTGATATCCTGACTCCAGGTTCCTCAGTACATTCAAAGCTAATGTGGCACACTTAGCATTGTGTCTAACTGCTTCCTGGTCTTATTAGCTGCCATTAACAGCTGCTAGCATCCCTGTTACCCTGTTGACACACATTTCCACACGCGCACACGCTCGTTCAGTCATTCACCCACTCTGACACACACACACACACACACACACAGAGACACACTTGGTTTCTCTTTCTGTTACACACACACATTCTCACACAAACGCACATGCACAGCCTGTACTTTACAGATATCAGCTGTTATCCCCGTCTAGCATCAGTCCCCAGGCACTATGCTAACAGCCTCCTCTACAAGCCAATTTACAAGGATTCTGGTCATGTTTACATTAGCCCTCTCTCAGTGCATGAAAAGAGCAGGGCCGCGCCGTAGAATAGAAATGAGCAAATATGAATAATTCAATCTTCCTCCCGGCCATTAACATGTTTCCCTTGAATAAAGTGATAATAGGTTATCATCTGTGAAATGGAAATTTCATAACAGAGACGGTGAGAAGAGTGTCTCCGGTTACACCAGAGGAAATTAATTTCACAGCACATCTGCTCCACAAAGCCCTGGCCCTCCAACGCTAAGTATGAGAAAATGTAGTCGTTCGGCTCCGCTAGCTTTCTAATTAGATTAGCATGCTTATTTGAAGGCGGGGAATCTTTAGTCCTAGTCAAAGGAATTAGTGTTCCCCATTACAGATACCTAATATTTATAATAATGAAATGACTTAGCCAATTAGGGAGGGTTAAAAATGCATTACTTTACCTTATTATATTAGCCAGATGGTACTCTGAATAGTCCATGTTGTGCCCTGCATCTGGATGAGGACTATTGTGGCCATCTCTACATAACATGATGTAGTAATAGCTGAGGACGGGCACTTTAGTCCTCAGCTTTCTGACTCCAGTGCCTTCTGAGGAAGCAGCTTTAGCTTGAGGAGCAATCAAAAGGTTTAATGAGAAAAAAGCCACTGCTTTCTCCCTCCCTCTATGTAGGAAAAGAATATAACGCCCCTGAAACAAATCAATCCTGAAATTGAAAACTTCTGCGGCGAGGATAAGGAAGTGACAGCGGCGGTGAACAGTTATGATTTTGTGATGGCTATCATCATAAGGAGGTACAACAATGGTGTTGAGGGAGCGAAACCTCTGCGGGAGTAAAGGACTTTGTCCCTTTTAACTCTCCTCTACCCTTCATCTCATTCTATCATTTTTTTGTTTTGTTTCGTTTTGTTGTTTACTGCTGGACAGCTGTAAATGATAAGAGATTGAGGGCCAGTATCTGAAATGGGGATCAGCAACTCCCTCTGGTGTTTGGCTATGAGACTCAAAGCAGCAGACTTTGGAACCCCACTGAGTGAGGAGGAAGACCAGGAGGAGCAAGCAGGAGGAGGAGGGAGGAGAGAGGAGGGAGGAGGAGGACGAGGGAGAGGAAGAGGAGGAGGAGGAGGCGTGTAAGGGATCATTGCATGTCCCTGCTGGCAGCTGCTGTTGGGCAGCACCTGGCATTTGAATAAGATTAAGTAGCTAAGTATTTAGATCAATATTTGATCATTTCATAATGTAGATCAGATTTCACCGCTCAGTGTTACTGCAGGAACTATGTTGTTCTTAAACAGCAGGTGGAAAGTGAGGGAGTGGAACTGAGCTTTAGTGGGAATTCGACACAAATCACTAAAGGTCATATCCTGTCAAACAGTTTTCTTTTTATGTACCGTAAACACAACATTTTTTGTTAAAAAACAACACCATTTTTTCTATTTCTAAATAATTAGATTATTTTTTTTTACACCTGTGGTTACTAGTGGAAACAGTAATTGTGGTTTCTAAAAGCCACTATGTCAAAAATAATGGACAGCTGGCGTATTCCTCCAGCTCAAGAAACCTGGTATTTGAATAAATGAGTGAGACGAGGAATATCAATCTGACTTCATGGCAAAGAAGAGTTGGTTACCCTGCATGGTGTGCAGTCTGTCACCTGCAGCTTCTCATGTAACTGCTTCCTGCAGCTGCTCCTGACTGCACATGCAACTCCCTGTCTGACTGTATGACTGTTTCTTTTTTTGTAGACGCATTTGTGATGAACTAATGCAGCGAGTGTTAACCTCAGTGACAGGTGCATCTGTGACTCCTTCACAACAAAAAAAGGCCACCCTGAATTTTGTAACTGTCTCCAAATTCTGTACCAAAGCGGGTGTATGCTGGGGTGTGTCCACACTGGTTTGACTGGGATGGCCCAACTGGCGCACTGACTTGAATAGCATTTATTTACCGTCGCCATAGTAATTCCTACTTGAACTATTAATCCTAAAGTATTAAACAGATGTTGTATTACTGTTTTGTTTTTTTACTTAAAGGTACAGTATGTAGAATTGCATGCTAATGTTTACATTAAAATATCTAACTTCAATTGACTAAACCCATGTTATATATGTGTTTAGTTACTAGTACTTACACCAAAAGTTATCAAAGCCAGAGAAATCCGTAATTTTATAGTTGTAACAGGACGTGTCTTTTAGGTGGCCGCCATGATGAGCCGCCATGATAGACACGAAATGTTGATCGTTGTCAAGGAAACACCGGAAGTTACGTCAAAGACCGCGGCATACGCTAGCGCTAGCTGCTACTGGAAGCTGCCGTTCTGTTGCTGTATGTGCTGCTGTGATAAAAACGTCATGTAAATTATACTTGGATACATCGTCAGTACACATATTGTCTTTCCTAGGTCGGTTTTGCCCGTTCGTATTGATTCAACACGGAGTTGTTCGTTTTCTCCCATAATACCCTGCGAATCTCTACGTCATCTTTTGTTATTGTTTTGAGTGTGAGAGCCCCCTAGCGGCGGATTTTACATACTGTACGTTTAAGTATCACAAGAAGAAGGCAACATTAAGCATCAAATCTACATTTTTTGGGGAAATTAAAAAAGAAGATGGTTGTCCAAGTCACAATTAAATGTCCTAACAAAAGGAAATGTGCAAATAAATCTTGAAGCAGCCCATTGGGTTGTTTATTTTAACGTAAGTCCCACTTAGAATTTTGGGGTGGCAAATCAGATTGGTGGAGGGGAGGGTCTTTTCCGCCCCTTGTTACCCGTCTGGACATGTCCCTGGCAGTATGAACTGTAAATGAAGTTGACGTTTAAATGAAGTGTATATCAATGCAACATTATTAACATGGTGCATTATTTCATTTCAGGCATCCAGGTAGATTTGCAGTTTAAAACTTTTTTATGTAGAAAAAAAATGTGAGCCTTTATTGGATAGGAAGAGACAGGACATGTTGGGAGGAGAGAGAGCAGGAGATGACAAGAAGCAGAGGGCAGAGGTTGGATTCTAACCCATAGCCGCTACGATGAGGACTAAAGCTTCTGTAAATGGGGCGTGCGACATAAACGCTAGGTAATCCGTCACCCCTTGCAGTTCTAAATCTTTATAGTGATGGGGTACTTATTCACAAAAGTTAGCACCACTGTAACAGCTGTTGCCTAATAAATCTTACCAGAGTTTAACTGGACGACAATCTAAGTTCAACGAAATATACTATCACCTCACCTAAAGCCTTAACTACTTCATCTGCTGTGACTTACCCTTCCCCCTGCCCTTCATTATACCATACTTTCTAAATTCAGATGTTTAAAAAAAATAATTAAAAAGTGTTAGTGGCGGAAGAAGCTCCATTTTTTTTTTTTTTTTTGCTTAAATAAAAGAATCCAAACAGTACCATTAAAACAGTTTTTTTAAACAGTTTAAGCCTGAGTTTAACTTTTTATATTCAAAGCATCTAAAGTAATTTACTCCTTAGACAATAAGAGTGGCCCCTTTCTGATTATAAGTTATGAATGGATTATTGGGATTAAAGTATTTTCAGATTCTTCCTGGTAAAGTAACAGTTAAGCACAGTTTTGACGTAAGGGAACTATTAAGTGTCAGAATTAAATGGGGGCTGGGGTTACCTTTTTTTAAAAGTGGAGCGGTAAAGAAATACAAAAAAAAATTGAAATACTCATAAACAAAAATGACCTCAACATGTTTCTTTAAAATCAGTATTCAGGTAATGTACTTAGTGTCCATGTGGGACTGAATACAATCATGGATTTTGAAAATCATCAAATATTTACATTCTTGTCAGTTGACAAGTTAAGAGATGGATGCCTAACACCTCCTTGAGTACGCTCTTTATACATATGCAGCTACTGTACAATCTTCTCCCTTGTTTTAATAATACTGACAATTATCCATTTGTGATTTTAACCTACCGGGTTGTGTAAGGTACCTGCTCACCTGCACTCTCCACACTACTCTCCTCCTGCACAGACCTTGTCAAGGTTAAACTCCTGCAGTTGACACATTGTTTTCCATTGCAATTCTCCACTGCTCTTCTATCTTGCTCCAGTCTTTTACAGATTAAGGCACTTGTATTATAAGACACAGAATTAAGCCTGCAGTGTCCTAAAGATATAGCCCAATTCACTGCTCTTAATTTTGCAATCCCATCACCCCGCTCCTGCAAAGCCCTGCTTCTCCATCAAAACCATTAAGGGCATTGAAGCCTGGAGTATCATCAACAATGACAGGTAAATATTTAGGCTGTCTCACTGGAGCAAATAAGCCATCCAAGGTCAAATGACTGCGTCTGCCCATTCCAGCCTAGCTACATTGGTCTGTAGGTCTCAGCAGAAACAATGTACACAAATCCCGAGCAGAGGCAGAGACAGGTTTTTCACTTTCTTGCAAAGAGAAAATGTCGACGTACCACCAAAGCATACGATAAAGGTGAGATAATGTAGCATTTAGAATATTTAGATAAAGAAAATATCTAGAGTTGCTCTTCTTTGCAGCATCACTTCATATCATTTCCAGCATCAAAAACAGTCACTACATCAGGGGAGAAAACAAACGCATCTCAGAGAAGAAAAAAGGTCAAGTTCGCCTATTTGCTGCTCAAGAAATCATCCAATCTTCAACAACTGACTTCCAAATGTGTCATTTATCATACAATCTGTCATACTGAAGCATTGCTTGGCCTGGGAAGAAAAAAAAATCATAATTGGAGTTTTTATCTTTTCCATTATTTCCTTCCACAAGCTCTGTCAACAACATCAAAATGCCTTTTTGAGTCACGTAGAAGAGAAGAGCAAGCTGCAGGCCGAGCGGCGGTGGCCTCGGAGATAGACTCGAGCCGGATAAGAAGTAAGTGAGTTCTTTGCTTTTGTGTCAACAGGAGACTTTATGGCTTTGAAGTAATAAATCATAAAATAACTACTCCGTTCCTAAACATTTATAGATAAGGGAGTTAGGAATCAAATCAATTTAAGTTTCTGTACACAAGGTCCCAGCGTGGCCTGCAAACAGTTTGAGTATCAAAACCATCTCAACGTGAAGACACTGTAAATGGGTTAGTGTGGGGAGAAATACGGGATGTCATCCTCGGTTTAATGCTACAGTATGACTTGAAAGAAATCACACAGGGTCAAATATGAAACATAGTTATAGCAAAAATACAGTAATTCAAGTAATAGCACTTGTTTTTGTGCATCCCCAATCCAGGACCATTTCAATACCATTAATCATTTAATCTTAACAAAGAAAATCGTTTTTATCATCACTTTTTTTTGTCAGTGAACAATTGAGTTTATTAGAGCAGTTATAGCTGCAAAGAAACGCCATCATAGTACACAAAATAAAGCTAAAAACTCTGACTTGTTGTGTAATGACCAGGTACCGAGGCAAAGCTGAATCTGTTATCTTTAATCAATCATTTTTATTGCAAGTAAATAGTGTACTTTGTCGGTATATGGCATTCCGTTTCCCTCCAGACATTCATTTCCAAAACATAAAAAAGCATTTATATGAGAAAAGAATAAAATCTGTAGCTCTCATTGTCTCCAGCTGCCTGACTCATTTTTTATTATTCTCCCTCCAGGAAGTCATCAGACTTCACAAACTGTCTCGGAAATGGTGCAGTTGGTGTTCATCGCAAACTTTTCTTTGTCACTTGAACTTATTTATGTGGTACAGTAATTAAGATTATAAGAGGGGGAGAGAAACTTTTAACATGCAAATTGTTCTGGAAAACTAAAGAAAAAGACATATCTAAAGTGATAATGGTGATTGATTTGACACGTGAAGAGAGCACTCAGGCTGAGTTACAGAGGGGCGGCTGTGGCTCAGTTGGTAGAGTCGGTCGTTTCTCAACGGGAAGGTTTGAGGTTCGATTCCCAGCTCCTGCAGCAACATGTCCGATGTGTCCTGAGGCAAGACACTTAACCCTGAATTGCTCCCGCTTCTTGGTCTGTGGTGTATGAGTGTGTATGAATGGGATTAGTTACTTCTCACTTTACACAGCAGCCTCTGCCGTCAGTGTGTGAATGGGTAGGTGTGACATGTGCGGTAAAAACACTTTAAAGTAGTCAGAAGACTAGAAAAGTGCTTTACTAGCTCAAGTCCATTTACTAATGTCCATGTTTTAGATGCTAGATTATTATGCTAAATGCTAAGTGTTATTATGCTAAATTCATTCTTCTCTTTTTTTAGTTTTGTGCATTTTGTGTAAACATGTGTGATGCAAAAGCAGCTTGTTCCTGAGGATTCATACAGCATGCATAAAGAGGCCCTTACCACCTGCACCTGTGGGGAAAAAACAACAAAGACAGTATGTGAGCTGTTGCTGTTAAATTAAAAGAGGGTGTAATTATAGACAGACTAAAATAGGTTTTTAAATACTTAAAATCTTCATGTACCTGTCAAGTTACCAACCATATATCTTCCAGGGAGTCTCCTGAGCTCCTTTGACTCGTATGATCTTCTGGATCGTTGCTGCAGACGACCTGCTGCTGTGGACCCACCTGACTCTAACTGCTTCAGCTATTCATATCACTCTAACCTTTCTTTTAATAATCATAAATGTTAACGTGAGTCAAAATGCTGCTCAACTCCATTTTCTATGATTAACATGATCAGTCCTCCACATTTAATTGACATTTTAGTGAATGATTGATCAGTCTAATATCATACATTGCTGTTTCTACCTCACAAACTTGTATCATGACTACTGGCTTTGTAGCCCTGAATCGGTTTTATTTGTTGTTGTTGTTGTTGTTTCTCTGTTTGAATTTCTTTTTCCATCTCTTTCTTTTTTTCTTTCTTCCTTTACCAACACAGTCTCAGCGGATGGCTGTTCAACATGAGTCTGGTTCTACTCGACTGTTAAAAGGACATTTTTCCTTGTTGCATTTTCTTTTCTTAATGATGCCAAGTGTATTGCTCATGGTGTTTTAATGCTGGGTCTTTGTAAATAATATACCAAAGACTGCGGTCTCAACCTGCTCTTTATGTAGAGCGTGTTGACATAATAATAGTAATGTGAATAAAGATTGATTGATTGAAATAACAGGTTGAAGTCTCTTTTTACCAGCTTGTGACTTGTTTCCCCACTGGGGCTCTGGTTTGCAGGTGAACAAATGATATCTACCCGCAACTGAACAAAACACCTGTACTTGAATTCAGTAACGCCCAGAAGCAAAGGAGATGTGAGGAAAAAAAACTTGAAAAAGAACTCAGGTAGATTTTAAAGCGGTCAAAGCTGAGGCCTGAGGTTAATACAAAAAGGTGTATTCTCCCAAAAGGCTCAACTTAAACTTGCTTCATTTTCAAATCAGGATTAAATGCGTAGGTTCCACCCAAATATGATCGAATTGCAGCAGGCCTGTGCACCATGAAACAATATTCTCTCTCCTCCTCCTCCTCCTCCTCCGCTCTGTAAAATTGTTCCATTGCATTTGATTGCAGAAACAATATAAAGTGCTTCACACTGAATGTTTAAGTGTGTAAAAAAAACACAGTTTTGCATACAGAGTAGTTTCTTTCTGCCTGAAGGACAAAATGAAATAAAATGTCTCACTGTTGGGTTTAATTAAGAACAGCTTAAGCATCAAACTTCAATTGCAGGGAAAAATATCCAAAGAAAAGCTTTATGTAAACACTTATTTCAAAGCTCAAAACAAGTTTGGCAATGGTTGTTTCTGACATTATGAAGAGAAGTAATTTTACAGAAAGAGATTTCAATGTCAATAATGGAAGAAAACAACGATTATATGACTTAAGTACCTCATCAGTTTGAAAAAATGTATCTGTGCCCAAACATATATGTGTTCTGTCTCTTTTCCTGCCACATTAAACCTCCCTATTACAAGAATCAGTGTCATTGATGTACTTATTATGTCCTCTGAAATGTGTGAGATCCAAAGAAAACATCATCCGAGTCCATCTTCATCCTTGATTGCTTTGTCTGATCACTTTGGACTTCCCTAATGTCCGTTCCACCACACAGTCTCTGAATAAAATTAATATTTCAAAAGTTGCGACGGGGCCGCTTGACTTGGCGGCGCGTCGGCGACAGGCCATTCATCACAGAGTTAAGTGTCAGCATTAAATTATCGCCGCTATTATGACAGCAACATTACTCATCAGGATTAGGACTAGCCAAACAGAGGCTCCTCGGCCGCAGCCATCTCCTGCTCCCTATCGATCGCTGTTCCCTCCATTACCAACACAGGGGCTATCTGCATGACACCGGCACACCGCGCATGTTGATGATGCTCTTGTCTTCTAGCAGAGGGAGAGAGAAGGAAGGAGCAAAACACAGGAGAAAAGAGGAGATAAAGAGAGACTGTACGCAGGGACTCTCCAGAGAGTGAGGCTATAATGAAGTGCTGGATAGGTTTAATACCAACAACAGAAGGGGCCACTACCGTAGTCAAGTGCTGTTAATATCTCCTCCATTCCTTAAGCAAATCAAGTTATCTGCCACTGCCTGTGTTTCGATAAGGAGCGGATGAGGTCCGTTGAGAACAGCTTGATTTAGATGTTTAAAGTGAATATCCAGATAGCTCAAACACATACTCTGTATGATCTGAATCTACTTGTATGTCTGCTTGTTTTTTCACTCGGCGGAGCGTGCACTCACACTGAAAGAGGGAGATAAAAAACTGCAGTGGCGTCTGCATAAATCCCTCATTTCTATGCCCTTGCCTCCAATGCCTCAAACGTGCCACAAGACATTACTTAAATAATGCCTGAAGGTGCAAACGCCACTGACGGTGTCCCCCTCCGTTCAATTTGAAACGCATCAAATCCTCCCTAATTCCACATTTCAGGCTTTTAAATTGCCCTGTGCTCTGAAACGTAACCAAAGGCTTCAACTTTGTTTCAAGACTTTTTTTTCCCACCCTTTTTTTTATTTTCTATTAATGTCAACTTTGTGTTACTCAGAGAGGATGAGATGAGAGAGGGAATAAAGCCATTTTGTTTTGGTTGTAAGTGTCCTCTGCACGGTCACACTGCAGAGTCCAAGGAGATAGAAGAGGAGAGTTTTCAAAGCAGGCCAATTTTAGGAAGTGAAAGCTGACCTCTTCAGGGACTTCCTCATGGCATGTGTCCCTCAAACAGACGAATCTCTCTGGACATCGTTCTCTAGATGGGACAACTGTGGACTACATGGACAGTACGACAACCTGTCTCATCTTAGAAACCCCCTATTGAGCAGCCAACACCTGATCAGACTTAATGACTCTATATACTCAAAAACTTTTCTTTGTTATAAATCACAGTTAGTGTCTGAGACTTACTTATTCAGAGCTCTCGGTTGAGAGACGACTGACTACCACTGAGCCACAGCAGCCCCGAAATCCACATTTACCAAAATAGAAAGTTGAGTTCGATCAACCCTGATAGACCTTGTTACCACAAGGAGAAGATTTTAACATGATGAATGTCGCATCAGCTTGAAATAAATATAATGTGTTTTCTACGTGGGACCAAGTCGCAGAAAAATCAATCCAGAGTTTTCAAAGGAAAATGTATCATTCTTTCCAAAAACTTTTTTATTCACTTTTCTCCAAACAAACTCTCTGAAGGCATCACACTACCCATAAAGTCCCTATACCGTTAACGATTGTATTCATTGATTAAATACAAGCAGAAAGTGACTCAATCACAGCTGTTCAAAAGATTATCTCCAATATTCAACGTGTCTTAACCACACTGCATCTGTGTGAATGCATGTTTATGTATCAGTGAAAAAATGTTCATGCACAGGCCTGCTGTAACTCAACCCTGCATGTGTGAATGTATACATCTAGAGCAGAGCACAGAGCAGATCAGGGAGTTCTCAAGCTATTCCACAAAGATGAAACTATTAAGAAAGAAGGACCTTAAGAAAGCGTGTGAAAGTATGATTGGATTGCAAAGCATTTTGAATTAGAAATAAGGGCCTGGATGTTTGAATGTGTCAATACATCACTGAATTATTAATATACAATTACGGGGTCTCAATATTTTTTGACATTGATTTTCTACTCTTTGACTAGGCCCCATTTTAAGCCAATGCTAATCCAAAAAAAAGCAGCCAGACACAGCTGCAGAGAGTGTCACTTTTCAAAATAAAGGATGTTATCAATGGAGTCGAGAAACACAGAGCGCCCTCACTCTTTGTTTCCTTTCCTTTAGCTCGTCTTATCGCTCTATTACAAATCTCCCCGCTTGGACCAACGTCATTTTTCTCCCATGTAGCTATCAAATGCCCCCCCACCCCACCCAGCCCCCATGTGTATCGACCACCCTCTCCTCCTGCAGATCAATGCTGGGCCTATGGAGGCTGGAACAAAAACTGTAATTACTCACAAAGCAACAAATTCCTCTGTGATAACAGCTTATTTCAGTCATTATTGCAAGTAGAAAAAAATACACATGGACACATTTTTTTGTGCAGACATCCAAATCTAAAGTAATTCTTAAAAAGACAAGAGTTTTGGCACCAAAACTTTTTCTTTCTTTAATATCATGTAACACAAAAAACAATTTAATTAAAGCAAAACAAAGAGCCTATGTGTGCATTTGAATAGGATTTGTTAATTTTGTTCTCATCATTTCATACTATCTTTATCACCTATGTGTCCAAAAAAAATCCATTTCGAACCTTAGATGGAAAAGATGAATTATTTCCCACCACAAGAAATAAGGTGAGCAATAAAACCTCTCATGATACAAAAGGTTGGGAAAGGATAACAAACAAGTGGGCGAGATTTGCTGCCTTTCAGCAACCCTCTTAAGTGGTAATGGGATAACCCTGGACACGTCAAGAGCCTATCAAACTGCCCCTCACATTCGACCCCTGGGTGAGACAGGAAGGGCCTGCTTTGTTTGTAGCAATTGGGTCCTGTGTGCAGGGCCGTAATGAAGTGACCTGAAATAATGGAAAGCCCTGGGCCCCGCGCGGATGATTTTTGCTGGGATAAGAGCAGGGATCCTGATTCAGAGTCACAGTTCATTTCATTTTTCGCCTCTGATGAGATCTCCTCTGTTATCTGATAAAATTGAACAGCCATTACCGGCAAGGGCTCAGGCCGGCCAAGCGGTAAAGCGCTGCCGACTGCTCCTAACAGAAATCCTATACACTCCACTTTGTCAGCAGTTTTGAATTCATCGTTTGCCGGGGGTTCAGCCCAGATGAAAGGAATAATCTCGGCCCAACCAAGATTGACACTTCATTTCAGAAATCAATATTTACAATTTACTTCTTTCAAAGTTCATTCTGGGAGAAGATTCCATATTATCCTTTCTCAATAAGCTGATCATATCACTCCCTAGTCCTGGAATGGCTTCTCCCAAAATGTGAATTTTTTGGTTTAGGAAGAAAAATCAATGTCACCATTGTGGGCTTTAATCTGCCCTTTGATGACAGTAAATCTTTTTTCTTTTTATAAGCAAACGGCTGTGGGCAGCTGACACCATTTCCTCCCAGAACAAAGCCCCTCGTCCCGTGTGGACGCTGGTAGATACATGGAGCCCTAATGTGGCTGGACACGCCACCGACGGGTCATTAATCAGACACTGTGACAGCCACTTCTTCCCAATCCAGCCCTGACTTCAGCCCCTCGACAAGCCCACTCAACTCCTCACCCACAGGAGGCCACGCAGGGAGCAGAGAGACAGCTAGAGAGAGAGAGGAGGATTCAACTGGAAGACAGGATAGAAAGGGATGAGGAGATATGCTACAAAGCCGAGGTATAAAGAGACTCAGGCATGATGGTTAGGCCTTACAGATAAAAGAATTACAGAAGTATTGGCGCTTGAGATAAACTGTAGTGCAACCTATGGGGAAAGTGGGATCTAAACATGATCATGGGTGGATCATAAAATGTTGTATATGACACATGTACCCACTCAAGTGTGCATCATATTGAAGGCTTGGAGCAGACTGGAGTTGATCTCTGCAAGGAGCACATGCACTTGCAATCAACATTTTTTTGTGTGGAAATGTGACCCAGTTCATGCATCTCAAAATCCGAACCCATGCTCACACCTTTTGGCTCTGTTTTTTTCTGCACGTGTCTCCCTCTTTATAATTGGCTTATTGGTCTCTGATATCCTAAACCCTAACACATCCTCTTCCACTGTCTTTTAAAACACAGAAAAACATCACATTATTAATGTATAGGGATTAAAAAACATGGAAGCAAGAAGAAATCAATATATGTTCTATAAGAGAAAAACACAGCAATTGTAAGACTTTTAATAGAGTAACATAACTGTCTGTCTGTCTGTCTGTCTGTCTGTCTGTCTGTCTGTCTGTCTGTCTGTCTGTCTGTCTGTCTGTCTGTCTGTCTGTCTGTCTGTCTGTCTGTCTGTCTGTCTGTCTTTCTGCCTGCCTGCCTGCCTGCCTGCCTGCCTGTCTACTAAGCAAAGCAGTGTTTTGAGCTAAATGCTATTATCTTAGCACATTTACATGCTTGCATTTTGAAATCATACATATGCTGATGTTTAAGGTTAGATATGAGGTTTACCATCTTGCATTAGCATATTAGCACACCAACATCTGCTAGTTAGTGTGAAAGCTAGGTTAATTAGGCTTAGGTTTTTTCAGGGGTTTCATTTTGTCTTAACAAAACCAGTCTGAACATTCACTGAACTGTTAGTACACTTGTCACAACTGTTTAATGGGATATCAAAAGTCCATTGCATGTCTGCAAAAGGTCATAATTCACCCAACACATTTCATTATTGTGTCAGTAAATTGGTCAATGCCACCATGGAAGGTTGTTTTTTCATCCTATGAGCAAAATGTTTAGGTCTTTTTTCAACTTGTTGATGGTTTTGTCACCATGCAGTCAACCCTGGAGAAGTTTCTTACATAAACATCTACATTTTTTACATCTACATCAACTGACTTTTTACTGCTCTATACAATTATTGTTCTGCTTCCACTGTATAATACCGCAGTATAAAGATCAGTACATCTGTATGTATGCAGTAAATCTGTCTGTGTAACGATGTGTTACATGTACTGTATACAGAAGAGTCACCTTTGGTCACATACAGAAAATGTGCAACACAATGACACCCATGTGTTTCTTTTTACAGTGAGCTGGAAGCTCATTGACAAATTAAGCAGACACCACAAAGGTTATGGATATTTATGGGATAGACATGTCTGACACATTTTGATAACTGAATGGACCATTTTGTTTGTGACGGATCAATTGATGAAATACGGTTTAGAAGTTGTGAAGAGTTTGACAGTTTCCCTGAGAATCAACAGATCACTTTCGATCAGTAGGTATAGGAGTGGTTAATGTGCAAATATGACAATTACAGGCTACGTAATGTTTTGCATTCATGTACCAAAATATGCCAACAATTTGCCTGAAGAATGAGAAACTCTCATTTGTTGTGGAAAAACAAACTGTGGAGAGATTTGAAATTATTGTGTGTTTTTTTAAGTGATTCTAATTTAAGAATTGAGTCAAACGATTGAGAAAAACTGTAATTAACCAACAAAAGTGCTCATATCACCACAGTTAAACAGCCCTGGCTGCCAATTAATTCTACAATTGAATTTAAATTAGAAAAAGTAGTAGTGACCAAAGTGAAAACAATCCATCAAAGGGACATGAATGTCTTGAACAAATTTTGAGGTAGTTTTTAGCTTAAATGTTTGCCAAAAATGTCCTGCTGGTGGTGAAAAAAGAAAAGTATGGGAATTTCCAAAGTTAGTTGACTTCATCCTCTGATGACTGGGATGAATGGCCCGGCAATCCATGCGCTACAACAATATTATTTTAGTGGGACCAATCACTGTATTGACGGACCAACTGGTAGACTGACTGTGGCCATTTGAACTGATCAAGGTGCCTGATTAGGGGGGCACCAGATAGCCTAGTGGTTATGTTGCATCCCTCATGTACAGAGGATATAATCTGCATCACATTGGCCATGGGTTTGATTCCGACCTCTGCCCTTTGCAGGATGCATCAATATTTCCTTGCTCTCTTCAGCAGGCTAAAAAAAGGCCCTCAAAAATAACTTTAAGAAAAAAAGTTTTGTCATTAGAATCAAAGTTTTTGATTGCCATAAGATGTACAAAAAGATAGTACTGTTGAATGAAGAACCTCTAAAAGCCCATTTCAGTTACGCAGCAGCTCAATGGTCTGTTGCATGATGGGACCGGAGCAGTGACAGGTCAGCAAGGAGAAGAATAGTGTAGGATCAGTAAACCATTCTCAGCCTGAAACACAGCACTCATGAGATAAAAATCAAGCTAATCCCGGTCACATTGAAGCTTGTGTTTGATATCTCTCTCTCTCTCTGAATGTGATTGCTCTGCATTTACCCCCCCAACAAAAGTCACCTGTAAACCTACCATGTGAAAATTCTGCATTTTGGAGTCCATGTAAAAACAACAACCAATGATCAAAACCTCTTATTTAGGATTTCATTTCAAAAGTCTTGCTTTCTGCGTTTGTTTGTTTCCAGGCCTGTGTGTCTCTGAGCCATAAGAAAGCCATAAGAACACACATTAACACAGATCATCACAAGCAAACCCTCAGAGGTACAACTTGATGCAGTTAAAGGAGAAATAACCAATCACAACTTTGGCTTTACTGAAAACCATAACATGATTTGCAGCTAAGTTAGAGCCCAGTGAGCATGTGTGTTATCCAATTTTCATTGTTCTTTGAGATTGAAGTGATGTTCCAAATCATCTTATAGGCACAGCTAATGCTGTTTCAATTGATCACAGGTTTGAAAGAGAACCATTTTCTCATTGTCTGTCAGCTGCCCGAGGACAGCATGTATACAGCATGTATACATCTGTCTTAAAACTGAATATGTGAGCATGATTATATACATCTGGGCTTTTCTATGCACCCAGGTGATCATTTAGTTCTTTCTGTTTACAGCGAGCGGCCTCTTCCTGAGCCACGAATACTCTATTAAGACCCCACTTCACCATAAGCCCCAGTGGATAACATAAAATACTGCACTTCTCCATATTGACTGAGTAAAATGAAATAATCTATGATGCATGAACAAGCTTTAAATTAAATAATAATGTCCTTAGCGGTGAAAAACGGATTGATGGTACAGTAATTGAGCAGATTTATTTCCAGCCGTTGGAAAATGGGAGGAGAGGGAGGCGGCAGTGGTCTGCTGAAAACTGCCCTGCTATTTTATTTAATCTCATATTGGAGGAATTATTGGCTGGTAATCTATTGTTAAACATCATTTAGGGTGATGGATTGAGAGCGTCAAGCTTTTCCCCCCACGTAATCAATTCATATCTCATTAGCACGTATTATTTATGATTCTCATAATGTCCCTGCGGGGATGAGGGCTGGGGGAGAGCCGGCCCCTCTGGAGGCCTCAGCTGTGGCTAAAATGAAGTGTGACATACTGTAGCTTATGACCTAATAACTGCATATAAAAATAATTTTGTTTGCACTATTGATTTGTTTCTGGCGGTCGTAAAAAGGATAGAAAAGATTAAGGGTGTAGGCGGCTGTTTCTCCTTTTTTTGCACAGAAAAATAGGACACATCCGTAAGGTTTCCAATATGTGTTTCTCATACCACCAAAAACTGAATCATAGCATGTAGGACACGTGGAATAAACTCATCAGTATAACTACCATGTCAATCTACCCATTGGAATTCACACTATACAGTGAAAGTGTCAAATGTACCCACATCAAAGTCAATTCTTGCTGACAACTGCACAAACTTTGTAGACAAAAAGAAGCTCAGTGAATACATCTGGTGTTTTTTTATAGATTTTTTCGGTATCGCTTTTAATGTCGACAAATCCCACAGAAATACCAAATCCAACAATGAATGGATCTTATTAGCTAAGTCCACTGTGCCATAGGGCTCCATTTTACTTTGCAAACTATCGCTCTGAGTGAACTGGTTATTTATTTGGAGGTAATCCCTGTCGAAGCTGAAAATAGTCCCTCACAAATACTCCACTCATTCTCATTCACTGCTTTGAGTAATGGTGGCTAGAAACTACAGAGCTGAGCTGTTTAGGGGAAACAGTCTACCTTTTTTATTAGATACACTAATTCATTTGATTCCATCATATAAAAAGATTGATGTCTTCAACTAGGCTTGAGGTTGAGTGCAACAGAGAGGTCAGGAAGTATTACAGGTAGGGTCAGAAGCGTTGTTCGTTGCAGCTTGTAAACACAACATTCAAACTGGACCCCTCCTCCTGGGCTCATCACCCCCAGAAGTGCACACTCACTCACAGGATGTAGTGTGTACGTGTAGTGCGTGTACCTACATTACAAGCTACCGCACATTAGCAGAAGCTAACCGCCGGTGTTTGGCGCCTGCCTGTCCAACAGAACGCAGACCAACTCTGCGTCTGCAGGTGAAAGCCAACGAAAGGTTTAACCGGATTTTAGAACAAGCTTTATCCTTTCACATCGCTAAGATTATATTTTCTCTTCTTTGCCTCTACGAGGCTGTCATTGGCTGTGAAGGCCTATAAGTGATGATTGAGCTGTATGACTTTTAAATTACTCTATATTTTATTTTTTAAGAAAAAGCTTCTGACCCTATCTTTATGAGATGGAAACTAACATTGATGTTTTCTTTACATCCGATGTTATTTGTTTACAATCAAAAGAAAGAATCCTGTAGGCTACAGTTATGTCCTTTAAGATGTAAATGTGTTGCATATATCTTAACGTTAGCTTACTACCTAATGAAGGAAAACAATATTTCTTAAAAGATAAAAATAAAGAAAATGATGTCTGCCCACTTAAAGATGTGGCTTTCATAACACACACTACCATTATTATACTGATTAAATTCAAACATGTCCTGCAAAAAGGACATCAACACTTCTTACAACACCAGATGTAAATGATTATTTGTTAAATCCTCATAATAAAGAGAGCCTCTGTGATGTTCTGACAATGAAAAAGCCAGAATGATTTTCTCTAACAGGCTGGAGAGGTCTTAAGCCTGAGATCTGTGATCAATATCCTGGACAGGGGGCATGCTGAGCTGCAGGAGCTTTCCTCCTGTTCACTGAGCCAGCACAGAAAAGGAAAAGTGTCATATTGTGATCTTTATCCAGTAATCGTCCTGACACACAGTCAAGTGATATATACGTCCGCTCTTTGCTCCGGGGCTCCACGACTGTCCGCAGTGTGTGTGCAATGCAGCCGAAGACCTCTAACTGAGCAGCTTGTAGCACTCTGCAGCAGAAAAATCTCTGAAGCAGAGGAGGAAAGAGGAGGGGGAAAAAGCAATTATAGACAAGTTATGTTCAATTGGAAGTTGTTTCAACAAAGCAGTCTAAGAATGGACGGATACTGGTGATACGTTTTTTGGATCGGTCAATGTTTATTTTCAGCAACGACGTAAAACAAGCTGTTCAGCTGAGTAGATGCACCACCTGTTCCATAGTAAAACTCGGAGGTGTAGAGAAGCATCGGAGCCAGCACTGATGCAGTGACTGCGTACAAATGTAGATATACACACAGGCAATAGCACTATAATCTGATTTAAAAAAACAATATGCCATTTGTTGAGATGTGAACTGCTGCACTTAGTTAAGGTTTAAATATAATGTTTGTGTTACAGTCCAGTACAGCAGACCTGCATTATGAACTTTTAACTGTAAAGATGAAATATTGATTTTTTTCTTTAGGACAGCTCTGGTAAAACTTAAAGGACCTTTATAGTCACACTTGTCTGTGAAGGTCTACAGGTACTGTATGTATGTTCTAGTACCATGACTATGAGACAGCATTCATCTCAGTTAACTCACCTGTAACACAAAGACTCATTTGATATAGCTCACAGCAGCAGATAAGCTGTGTGTGAAACCTCTTTAGTCAGTACTCTGCTGTTAAAAGAAGTTGGAAAAACTACTATGCTAGTGTGAAACCGCAACAACTACACAATACCTGTGTTTGTCCTAACTGACAGATCACAGTCTCAGATCTATGTGCACAAAACATGATGTCTGGAAGGGAAGATATAATAATATAATACACCTCACTGTGTCTAAACAACTTTAGGCTTAATTCAACTGAACATCAGGTTCAACAGTACGCATCCTGTTGAGGGACGATAAAGTGTCAGGAAGGTCATCGCCTCATCAGAACTGGAAGAATTTATTCCGACAGCATAGCTTTACTCATTAAGTATTTTTTTACTGTGGTACCTTGAGAAATATTGATCAACCAGTCAATCAATCAATCTTTATTTGTACAGCGCCAATTCATAACAAATGTCATCTCAAGACACTTTTCAAAGGAGCAGCTAAAAGATCACCTCGACTTTTTGAGTAAACCAACCAGCACACTTTGAGGTAATATAATTCACAACTCAATGTCAGGAGTTTTTATGATCATATGAGAACCAAGGTTCAACATAATCCAAGATCCAAGTGAAGAGATAGATAGAAGAGTATGAAATGAATAGACTCGGTAGAAATCTAAACTAAATTCTGTTGACTTTTAGTACGTTTGTTGTCAGGAAGCGCTGAGCCAAAAAAAAAAAGATGAAACAAACCAACACTGAGTTGTTTCAATATCTTGATTCAGTCACGCTCATCAGGATTAGCACTCAAGTCAAGGTGGCCATAGCAATGCCTTTTCAAAATAATGTGATAGGACATGTGTGCATGACAGCTGAGTGCTCTGAAAATAAACGAATCCATGTCAAAAAAACATGTTTGTCAATGTATGGAGATAAATGCAACAAAAACAGTCCTGTATTTCATCAATCTACAATGAAACCTGAACACACAGGCTGAACCTCAGCTCCACTATCAAGATGAAAGAACATCAATAACATGTTCACAGTAGTTTTATACTTGATATTTAAAATGTGTATTGTTTCATTTCTATTGAGAAATGAAAATGTTTTTTGTTTTTTTTATAATGTTTTTTTTTTTCCTTTCAGGTGATCACTGTTGTAAGTTAAGACAATGCAAACTGCTTTGTGCCCACCTAGATCAAAATGTTGTTCAAAACACGTTCTTAAGGCTGTATGGGTTGTGCAACACTTTCATAGTGTTTGTATCTATTTATTACAATGTTCTCTTATATATGTTGTGTATGTGCAATATATGTTGTTTATGGTTTATGTTAATTTGTGCTTTTCTGTTTGCATGTGGATTTGAGTTTTGTTCTCTTATTTATTGATTTTATTGTTGAGGCAGCTCAACGTGTCCAAGACAAATTTCTCCAAAGGGACAATAAAGTCAATCATATCATATTGTTACGTACCATACCTCATCCTATCGTATCATATAGTATTGTATCATATAATGCTTCTGCAGCACAAATTCATTCATCCATTTATTTACAGTATTTAATGCATGCTGCTGGGTTATCAGGTGCCCATCTGCACCAGAGTAAGAGGTAAGGGAGTGCTGGCACAGTTGAGTCTGCCTTTCATGAATACCTATGATGATGATGACGATGGTTTTGATATTATTGATGATGATGATGATGGTAATGATGATGGTTTTGTTTGATAAACACGATTTTAACATGGTTTCTATACTGATTAGAGCTCTCAAGAACAGCAGTCAATGTTGTGCTTTGCCTCTGTGCAATGCCTTTCAGCACCTGTGTGTCCAATCAGACTTAAAGCTTTTTGTTTGCACTTACCGATGTTGTTTCCTCTTTTTTTAGATCCTTGCTGGTGTTGTACTTACTCTCTGATGTACGTCGCTTTGGATAAAAGCGTCTGCTAAGTGAATTGTAGAATTACAGAACTGTAGTAAGAGTTCTCCTGATTTGTTACTTCATGTCAGCAGCCTTCAAAACCTTATGAAGCTTCATTAAGCACAACACTCAATCCATACAGTGTTTTAGTGAAGGCTGGAAAAACAAAGGACTTGGAGTTAGAGAGTATTTTACTTGTGGTGTGAGCATCCTCATGAGCTGGGCTACTTTTGGGACTTTTCAGTCTTTGCATGTACTGAGTTCATAGAGTATGAGTCTGACTGTGGAAGTGTCAGAGAGGTAAGAGTCCCTACCACCTTTTCTTATACAAACCTGACATCTACTGGGCAAATATAGGATTGACTTTAAGACAGCATGGAAGAAACTTAAAGATAGAGAAATACAACACAAGAGAATGTCATTGCACAATCTTTTGTAATTAAATATGCGGTTTGTCGTTTATTGATGCATACTGCTGATGCATATTTTCTGCTGTGCAATATGTTTGTTAATATGTGAAACATCTTCTGCCTGTGAAGAGCGTCAATACGTCGTTTAATGCCCATGCCTTAGTGAAAGCGTCCAGTTCAGTCTGCACTATGATCTGTATTTGTTGTATAGAAAACTGTCATATTGCATACGTCTCTGTTGCTTTTCCCATGCTCGAACATTCAAGAGGCATCTGCTAAGTTATTCATAAAGCCCCATTACTCCTTATGCATTTTTAATTTGCCAGACATAGCCTTTATGTCATGATATGGAGGCTTGTAATGAATATTTACTGTCTCATTATTAACGGCCAGGACGATTAATAACAAGCTGAAATGATGGCACATTAAATTCCACCACACTCTTCATTGTCAGAATAAAGGTTGGATTATAAATTGATGGATACATTCAACAACCATGAATATTGAGTGTGGTTTTAATCATTGAGCTTATTCTTTATACTTTGACCTTCATTCAAGGCATGAATGGCTTTTTATATATCATTCAAACTGCCGAGGAGAAATCAGTTTGTTCTGCGTCTGCTCTTAAAAACGACTAAACGACTCTGCAGAAGGTCTCACTACATTTGTCCCTCATTGGCTGCTGAGTAGAATATCATTGATTCTCCACCCCCCCCCCCCCACACACCATATGTCCTTACCTTGAGATGTTCATCACCCTTTTTTTTCCAATATTTGCTCACCATTGTGCCGTCCCATAACTCACGCAGACTTGAAGTGTGTTTAAAAATGCACCTTCAGCGACTCGACAGCCGCCTCAATGACTGCAAGCTCGACTTTTGAGACAGATGGGAGAAAAGGACGGAGTCTTGAATTTGCAAAGTGGGGGGAAAAAATAAAAAAATGCATGCTGGCTTTTTTTTTTTTTTAAATCACTTTAACCAGCAAAATTCTGCATAGTTTGAAAATGTAACCTTATGCATCTTTATTTTGTTTTTTAAGTCAGCTGTATAAACTGAGTTTTCTTTCAGGTTGTATTTCTCTCACTGTAACTGACACAGACAACCGAGCTACAAGAGCTACACGAGCTGTCCTATCTACTGTCTAGCATTTCTTTAATCACATTTAATGCTGTAATACCTGACTGCTGTTGTGACATCAGACGAGTGATAGGATGGTGAGACAGGACAGGACGGAGACGTATGCAGCTGTGTAGTAGAACACTCTATCAAACACATCCACTCTCAATATTTCATTTAGAATAACTATAAAATGCTGAATAAAGGTAATTGCATCTATTTCACGTCAAGTTGCATAAAAAGTGGAGGAAAAGACAAGACTAGCTTTTATTGAAGATGTATGAGCGTGTATGTATATAGTTCTGATCTCCCTAATTGAACTTAGGTATTGATATCAATCCCTTTATTTCATGAACACCATTTTTCGATGAGCTTCCGCGATTGAATTTCTAGATGGATGTCCTCTATTCTACAAGACACCTGTCTCTTATCTCCCTCTTATCTGTGAGGATCGAAGCATGCAGACTCTTGAATTACCTATCCATACAATGTCATCTGTTTGTCCCCCAAGTTGGTGTAACCCGACCTTGAAATCAGAGCCTCCTAAAATAAATAAATGAAACCCTAATCAAAAATGCTACTCTCCTTTGGATGGGTGTCAAAGAGGAAGGATGATCCGTCCTGATTTGATTTTGTTTCCAAACCACATGATGCATTCGGACAATTAAAATTTCAGCAAGTCATTCGCTGATAGCCCTGTGAGTGAGTGCCGCTGGGCCCGGTCCGGGGGTTTAGGGTTTCTTGCGGTTCTGCCGACACTCTGAGGGCAGGTTATTTATTTTGGCTCCCTGCCATGTCTGCGAAAACCATGTTTCTGTGAGTCATCGAGCAAGGTCAAAAGTGTTCAAAGAGCACTGAAGAGACACAGCTAACTACAACAGAGACTAGTCTTCTGTGGATTCACTCAGCTTGGTTATGCACAGAGGCTGGACAATTCTAGATTACATGTTAGTACATGAATACTCACTCAATAACACCGAGGGTCACACAAGTGAGTCATTACTAGTTTTTTGAGAAACTCAGTTTGCGGCTCTTTCTTATTACACTTATTACACTTATTACACATTCATAATGACAGATGTACTTTTTGTCCATTAAAAGAAAGTTAATTTTAAAATGTATCATTTGTATAAATGATTCTAAATATCCTCATTTATCAATAATCAGATTTATACAATATTATAGTTATTGTGTTCATTCAACAGAGTATAATTCTTAAATGAACATGTTAATATGTTTTTTGAACAAACTTAGCAAAGCACTGGAGCTTCGGAGGGACACGGAGGGACCACAGTCTTCACTCATAAATGTCACAGGTGTGTTGTTGTAATAAATTTGATGGAATCATTTTGTACAAATGTCAGTGATGGCCTTTACCATGTCAAACTGATGCAGATTAAAGGGAATTGTAAATATTTTTGTCATTTTTAAAAATGAGAATTTAGAAGCTTTTCTATGAAACAGCAACTAAAGGAATGTTTGACTATATCCAGTTTTTATAAAGTAAAATGTACTTTTATTACGGCTCCGTCCAACACTACAAGCAGCATGGAGTAACTACTTTTCATTATATACACACATTATACTTTATGAATCTCAATTTTGTTAAATGTATGAAATTCAATTTGACACTCTGTTGTTGAACATGCTACACACACATGCACAAACATGATCCAATGGACATGCACTAATGGAGAGATGTCAGAGTGAGGGGGCTGCCCACAGCGAGCACTCCTGAGCTGGTGGGGTTCGGTGCCTTGCTCAAGGGCACCTCGGCAGTGCTCAGGAAGTAAACTGGCACCCCTTCTGTCTCCAACCCAAGTCCCTACAGAGTGAGCTGCTGCCACCCTATCTTAATTTTACTTTTAATAAGAATAAACATTTATTAGTGACTTTTCATTGCAAAGGCATGGATACATTCTTGACACCATGTTTAAATGTGTTTTCAGTTTTCTTGTTTGTTTTTAATGGTTCGTGTCTTTTCTCTCTCAAGATTAGAAGAATCCAGTCCTTTACTTAGATTAAAAGTATCTCCTAGTGTTTACCATGTGGCATTAGGGCTGGAAGTTTCCCTTCAAATTAAACAAAGGGAAAACTTGTGTGAGGAATCGCAACATTTGTGTGTTCTTTTGTCCCTGTCTTTGAATGCATATGCACACACAGGCTTGTGTGCACCCACTTGTGGAGTGTTTTGCAGGCAGTGTGGCATGGCGGTGCCAAGATAAAAAGAAAATTGAACTGAATGTGATTAAGATGAAGTCATCAAGTATAATCTGCTGCTGCAAAGCAACACTGCAGGGACTTCTGATAGGGGATACTTCTGTGTTGGCCAATGGAAGAGCAGACACGAGTGTGCAGCAGTCCGTGTCACCCTTTTTACCCAGAGGGCTCCGTCCGCTGTGAGACTGACAGCAATGATGATGTCATCAAAATTGGCCCCGGCATGATGTGCTTGAAAACGGCGCTCGGCTATGGGGGGATTGTCGATTTAGCAAGCAGTGAAGCATGGAAACTCCACTACAGGCAGTGCGTAATTTCCAGCAACATGGAGAAAAGACATGGGCTTAATAAAAAGAAAGAAAGAAAGTATATGGCTTAACCATAAATAATGAAACACAAATGGCATTCTATACCTTCTGGCAGGCTATGCAGGGCTATTTTTGTTTTTCTTTTTACACTCCATTGGGTTTGTTCCTCTCTGAATTTTAATCTCAGAGGAATAAAGACCACTCTTCAAAAACAAGTCAACAGGAATTAACTAAATGAGCCCTCCTCAAGGATTAAAAACAGTCTGGGAACTTTGTTTAGAGGCTTTGCATTATTTCTGATTCTCTGAATAGAAGTTGTGACAGCATTTTTACCGAACTCATGCAAACCCATTTTTCCTTGAGCTTATTTTCCCAGTGCTTTCCGTTTCAGGATAAAAGTGAATGGAAATTTAACAGTTCATCAAGACTTTTATTTCCTTGGCAAATTTCATTCTGGAAAAAAAACCTTAGAAAATGTATTTTTGGAGCTTGGAGTTGATCAAACTTAAGAAAAATCAAGATTCCAAGGAAGAGAACTGAACCAAGACACACAAATAAAACAACAAAAGTTCATACTGTATTTAATATCTTTATTTTTTCCAATAAAACCCGTATTTTCCCAGATCATCTTAAACCAAACAGAATAATTGACCGATAACTGCATATACAGTACACATTAAATGAAATCCACAATAATATGGTCTGGATGGCACAAGTGTTATATAATGCTTATGTGAAAGAATTCAATAATCCAACAAGTCACAATGCTGCCATCAAGTGGGGACATGTAAACATTACATTGTTACCCTGCAACTGCCAGAAGATCATTGTTGTACTGTATAAAAAGAATCCAGCTCATTTCCTAAGCCCAATACAGTAAAAGGTGAGATATTTAATAACTGTTATTTCTAATTGATATCTTATAGTGAGTACAAAGTGTTTATAAATGAAGGCTGACTTCAGCTGAATGCTCACATATGTAGACTATATGCTAGCATGTCAATGTTTTTGGAAGTTTGATGTCTATGTTCCAAAGTGTTTTTGAGGCGTTGCATCATTTACCAACGTGTAGGACAAACTGAATATTTGAGCAGATTATTTTGGTTTTAAAAAGTCATGAGATCAAAGTTTTTCAAAACTCTTCTCTGTTGTGCCCTCTACAGGTATCCTCCAGTAACACACATAGTGCATATCCAAGTATGTTCATGACATGACACATGCACAAACACCAGGTTAAAAAGTAAGCATATCTCTGGCCTTAGAGTCAAATTTTGAGGATTGACAAAGTATTCTGGCTACATTAATAAGAAGTAGGACTGAGCCGATATGTATGTGAATGTAAAAGGTGATAGTGTGACGTTTATATACTGCGACTGATGTGAAGCTGGTTAGATCTTCCTCATGAAGCTACGTTTTTCTGCTTGCCAGTATTTTCTTTTCCACATTAATTGGATTGAATACGTCCAATTGATATATTGGTAGTATTGATAAATAGGCAAAAAGTAATTCTTTATCAAAGCATTGGACTATTTTGCTTCTACTGCCAGGAACCAGGAACAGGTGTCAGTCGGACCAATGACTGGAAACAAGGCACAGGTTGGGGCCAGGCTCTGAAGAGGAGGTAGCTATGTGATGCTGGGCAGCTAATCTTTGGGGTGGTGGGCAGTGGAGGCTCTATGGCACTAGGCAGTGGAGAAAGCCAGTTAAGTCTGTTGCCATAATGAACATGTCGCCCTCTACTGCCTCCAGGGGATACATTGAAAATGACCAAACATTTACCCTCCTGGGGGTTATCTTGGTGTCAGGGCTCAACAAGCTGTCCATTGATGCAGGGGATTCAGCTTCAAAACAGGTAGGAAGTTGACAAACTGAGAATAAAAACTCAGAATATGTAGATAGCGGGATATTGGTGTGATAGCCGGTTCATGACAGGCAAGATTTAAACTGGCAGGAAGCAGACTAGCTTTCCAAAGACAGGAAGGCGTTCACTGGAGTGAAGGTGGAAATTTGCTAGCAAACTGAGGGGTTCTCATAAAGCTAGAAGACAAGAAGCTACTGACTGGAGGTTATATGGCTAAACTGCTGGGGAAAGCCTGGTGGACTATAGCAGCTATAGTAGACAAGATATCAAGCTAACAGCTAACAGACTTGATGCTATAAGGCTAAAGAAGCACCTGGTGTCTGGCAGGCTGAGTTGCAAACAAGGAGGCAGGAGTGGTGGATGTTTCCTCCTTTGATCCAGTCAGCTGTTTGCTAGCACAGGACAGCAAAGATACTCAATGCAGTGTGAGATCTGCCAATTCCATCATAAGTGAACCAACAATGATTTATGTGGAGCCAGAGAAACAGCCCCAGGATCGCTGAATTCCAAGAATAAAAAAAAGTCAATCTCGTGATGGAACGTGATGAAAATATCAACAAAGTCAGTAAGATACATCATCTGAGGACCATGAATTATTATGATACTATTAATTATATTTTTTGGAATTTGCATACTTGAAAGTTATTTTTTTTTTATTAACCAGTCTTTCTGTGTTTATGAAATTTAATTTTATGACAATAATAATAACAACCTTCACTTTCAGTCTTTGCAAACTCTACCATCCATTTTTACACTAGTCAAAGGTAAAGTGTGGTAATTAGTGTGAGAGCTGCAGCTCTCACACTTATGCTATCTTCGCTCTTTATTAGTGTGAGAGCTGCAGCTCTCACACTTATGTTATCTTCGCTCTTTATTTTTATATCTTTTTATTATTATTATTATTCTGCCGTTTTTTGGCTTGTATCTCCTCCTATACGGTTTGTGCTAGAAACATGGTTCCAACTGGAAATGGTAGAGTTTGGTGAGGAGAAGTGCGCTATTACTTTTATTGATGCTACAATGGTACAGTGATTTTATATGAATATTTTAAACTGTAAAAATATGAATTGAATCCTATGGGACGCATTTTTGAAAGCTCATAACTCAAAAACTAAAAGTGCTAAAGTACTCAAACCTCGTAATATGGTCCCTAATGGTAAAATATTTAACATACTGAACGATAGTACTCATAGCGCCACCATGTGGTGAGATATTAAGCGTTTTGCTTTCAATGCTAATAACTTGCTAACAGTTAGCTGTATGAAAATAATATTCACACAGCGTGTTCCTTGGATGCTACTGATCATTTGCCGCGCTGCAACCTAGGGTCAATTCAGAAGTTCGTCACTCTATATTTTTCAAAATATGTATAATCAATTAACTACTGTAACTCATCGAGCCTTTACTCAAATCATACCAAAATTGGTACAGCCATTGGTGAGATACATCCCACCTTACAAATCGAATTTCATAAAGATCACTTAAACGGTGTGCCCGTGAGGACAGTAAACGTTTTACTGTAATCAGTACTGTAGGCAAAACATTTTCTATTTCGCTAAATGTTTGATCAAACTTCACCAAATTTGTGAACAGCCCTCAGGAAAGCATCAGGATATTGTGTGATTATTTTCAGAATTTATGATCACATTTTCAAAATTTGATGCATTTAAAGCTTAAAAGAGTTTTCCCCATGTGATGTCATTGCCTCATGTAGTGAAAGCGCATGCTGAGTCTTTGTCTTTACTGTGGCGCAAAGGCTTAGGCTGATGGCAAGTCCAACTAACTCGAAGATACTGGGTTCAATTCCCGAGAAAACACATAAGCTCCTCACTAACATGCTGACTCCTGGTCGTGTGTTGTGAGGGCTTTTGCTTTTCTCAACACTTAAATGTTTGAGTGATTTTAAATGAACTTTAGAAATATTAAATATCAATTGGAGCAGGTCCTGAAAGCTGATATCTCAAAAACTAAAAGTGCTATAGTATTCAAACTTGGCCCTATGGTTACTTGTTGTATGCTCAATATACTCATAAATGATCCTATAGCGCCACCATCTGGTCAGTCATCAAGAGTTTTGTTTTCAGGGCTCATCACTCATTTACCATTAGCCTTAGGAAAGTAATATTTACACAGCATGTTTTTGATTATGCTGATTGTTTGCTGTGGTGCAAGCTGTGTTCAATTTAGAAGTTCACTACTCTTTATAGTTGTGATACTTATGTTCAACATTTTTAAAATAAAAATGTTTTAAGTTTAAGATCTTAAAAAAAGTTTTTCCAGTGTTTTGTCATTGCCTCATGTTGTGGTATGGTTTGATGGTGTCTTGTCTTCTCTGTAGCTCAGTGGGTTAGACTGCTACACAGGTAATCTGATGATTGGGGGGTTCGATTCCCGAGAGTACTAATGGATTTCTTTTATGATGGAAACTTGTTCCTGTGGTGTCAACAGTCACCGATTTAGATGTTCACTGCTCTATCTTTTTTACATTTACTTTCCACATTTTCAAAATAAATGTGTTTTAAGTTTAAGGTTAAAAAAAGTTTTTCCATTGTTTTGTCATCGCCTCATGTTCTGGAATAGTTTTATGGTGTATTGTCTGCTCTGTAGCTCAGTGGGTAAAACTGCTGCTCAGGTAATCAGAAGGTCATGGGTTCGAGTCCTGAGAGGTCCTGGTTATGTTATGAAAGCTGCAAATGAGACTGTGGTAGCAATAGCTACAACAGCCACTGCTCTCATGGTAGCTTAACCATGCTCTGCAGCTCTCACACTGAAATTTCTTCAGGAATTTCCCATTCTAGTTTTTATTTATATATTTATTATTATTCTGCCATTTTTTGGCTGGTATCTCCTCCTATACGGTTTGTGCTAGAAACATGGTTCCAACTGGAAATGGTAGAGCTTGGTGACGAGAAGTGTGCTATTACTTTTATTGATGCTACAATGGTACAGTGATTTTATATGAATATTTTAAACTGTAAAAATATGAATTGAATCCTATGGAACGCATTTTTGAAAGCTCATAACTCAAAAACTAAAAGTGCTAAAGTACTCAAACTCTGTAATATGGTCCCTAATGGTAAAATGTTTAACATACTAAACGATGGTACTCATAGCGCCACCATGTGGTGAGATATTAAGCGTTTTGCTTTCAATGCTAATAAGTTGCTACCAGTTAGCTGTATGAAAATAATATTCGCACAGCGTGTTCCTTGGATGCTACTGATCGTTTGCCGCGCTGCAACCTAGGGTCAATTCAGAAGTTCGTCACTCTATATTTTTCAAAATATGTATAATCAATTAACTACTGTAACTCATCGAGCCTTTACTCAAATCATACCAAAATTGGTACAGCCATTGGTGAGATACTTTACACCCCACGAAACGAATTTCATAAAGATCACTTAAACGGTGTGCCCGTGAGGACAGTAAACATTTTACTGTAATCGGTACTGTAGGCAAAACATTTTCTGTTTCGCTAAATGTTTGATCAAACTTCACCAAATTTGTAAACAGCCCTCAGGAAAGCATCAGGATATTGTGTGATTATTTTCAGAATTTTATGATCACATTTTGAAAATTTGATGCATGTAAAGCTTAAAAGAGTTTTCCCCATGTGATGTCATTGCCTCATGTAGTGAAAGCGCATGTTGAGTCTTTGTCTTTACTGTGGCGCAAAGGCTTAGGCTGATGGCAAGTCCACCTAACTCGAAGATACTGGGTTCAATTCCCGAGAAAACACATAAGCTCCTCACTAACACGCAGACTCCTGGTTGTGTGTTGTGAGGGCTTTTGCTTTTCTCAACACTTAAATGTTTGAGCGATATTAAATGAACTTTCGAAATATTAAATATCAATTGGAGCAGGTCCTGAGAGCTGATATCTCAAAAACTAAAAGTGCTATAGTATTCAAACTTGGCCCTATGGTTACTTGTTGTATGCTCAATATACTCATAAATGATCCTATAGCGCCACCATCTGGTCAGTCATCAAGAGTTTTGTGTTCAAGGCTCATTACTCGTTTACCATTAGCCTTAGGAGTGTAATATTTGTACAGCATGTTTTTGATTATGCTGATTGTTTGCTGTGCTGCAAGCTGTATTCAATTTAGAAGTTCACTACTCTTTATAGTTTTGATACTTATGTTCAACATTTTGAAAATAAAAGTGTTTTAAGTTTAAGGTCTTAAAAAAAGTTTTTCCAGTGTTTTGTCATTGCCTCATATTGTGGAATTGTTCAAAGGTGTGTGTCTACTCTGTAGCTCAGATGGTAAGACTGCTAAGCAGGTAACCCGATGATTGTAGGTTCTAATCCCCAGAGTAGTACTAGATCTCATTTATGATTGGAACTTGTTCCTGTTGTGTCAACAGTCACTGATGTAGATGTTCACTGCTATCTTCTTTACATTTACTTTCCACATTTTGAAAATAAATGTCTTTTAAGTTTAAGGTTAAACCAAAGCTTTCCCAATGTTTTGTCATTGCCTCATCATGTGGTATTGCTTGATGATGTCTTGATGTCTCTGTTGCTCACTTGGTAAAACTGCTACTTAGGTAATCTGGTGGTCGTAGGTTCGAGTCCTGAGAGATGCGGGTTATGCTATGAAAACTGCACATGGTAGCTTATGGTAGCTTAACCATGCTCTGCAGCTCTCACACTGAAATTTCTTCAGGAATTTCCCATTCTAGTTTGTTAATGTTATGTATGTATCTGATGTGTATTAGTGTGTGTGTGTTTGCAGGGGGGTGGTGGTGATATGTGTGTGTGGGGGTGTGAATCTGATGGTAAAGGAATTGCTGTTTTATTCTCATTATCTACTCTCCTTCCCATATTCAGAGTCCTCATGTGTCTGACACTTAACTCAAGTAAGAGAGTTAAAAACTTTTCGGCTTTAAGAAACTTTCAAGGTCATGAAACCTTTTCTTCTGTTACACTTCCCTGTCGGCAGTTAAACAAGGATTACATCAGATTTGAATATTTATCTTCTTGTCTCCCCTGCCTTATAGTGAATGTTGGACAAGTCTTGAAATATGGGCTTTAGGGGCTCATTGGTATTGAAACATGTACGTCCTGATTTATCTCTTTCACTCAGCATAGTTTATAATGATATGCCTGTCACATCCTGCTAGAACAGAACATCCCCTGATGGTTTACCCAGAAAACAGATAGAACACTTTATCCTGCAGAGGTCACCAAAACACTGTGTAGAAAATCTCTGGAGTATTGTTCTTTCATGCTTCCCACAGTGAGAGGCCTAAATGAATACTCAATGATGTTCTCACCACAAGAAAATGTGCACATTTCTCTATTTAATCTAAATGACTTCATTTACTAAAAAGAGAATAACCGTCCATTCTTTTTATTTTCAGACTCAGGACCCCTGCATGTCAGTATTTAAGAAAAACGTAGTCATTGTGTTCAGGGTGTTGCAATTTGATCAACAAGTAAATGTAGTTATTGAATCAAAATATTATCCAGTCAGAGTTATGTACAAGATAAGACCCTTGGATCAAAACAGCCACAGTGGGCGGCTGTAACTCAGTTGGTAAAGTTGGTTGGAAGGTCGGGGGTTTGATCCCCAGCTCCTGCAGCCACATGTACGATAAAACAATCATTATTTTTATATTTGTAACAAATGTTATCTCTAGACGCTTTACAAACAGCAGGTAAAATACCTTAGTCATTGTTAGGTTACAGGAGAAAAATAGAGGGGACAAGATGCAGGAAGGGTTTCTCCTTTGTCTTCCTCGCATTAATGTTGTCCACACTTCCTTGCCGCTGAGGTGGAGCATGGAGCAGGCCGAGGCGTCCTTGGGTAAGACACTTAACCCTAAGTTCCTCCCGCTCGTTTGCAGAGTGTGAATGTGTATGACTGGGATGAGTTACTTCTGATGGTCACTTTACATAGCAGCCTCTGCCATCATGAATGGGTATAGGTGTGACCTGCGGTGTAAAAGCTCTTTGAGTAGTCATTTACCATTCTCTCGTTTGTAAAACTGTTTTTTGAATGTTTTCTCTTCACAAATCCGTGTATTATGATGTAAGTGTGAATCTCTTTACTTTGATACCACACAGGAACCTAATATTGACTTCATCTGGTTCAAGGTATCAAAGAAAAACAATGAGTTAAATGTAAAAAGAGACTGCCTGCACAGAGATGAATGAACATTGCTTTTCCATAAAGCACTGCAGTAGCATAGTCCTGCCCCTCTAATTGCTTCTATTTTGAATCGTCGGTCTATCCCCATATCACTCCCACTAAAAGAATACTCCTCGCCACTCATTTGATTTGAGGCACTTTGAATGAAAGCTTGCTGGCGAAACACTTAAACGAAATGGCCAGGAAACACATATTATTTGCAGTATCTAATGATTTACAATCAGCTGAAACCCAAATCTAACTTGAATAAAAACATAAAAGCATCTATAGGAATAATCTGTGTGGCATCCATTAGCTCAGTCATGTGATTGTGTGTACCAGAGAGGGATGAATAGAGGCTCCTGCTTTTCTGCTGCACTGAGGCTGACTGACAAATAAACATTCAACCTGATGAGACCTAATTTGACTCTGAACCAGATGTTGATCAGGTAAAGCTGCACGGTCCCCATGACAACAGGCATCCACAAGAAAGAAGATGGGATTTCAATTAAGATTACCCTAATTCTATTTAATGGGTTTAATAGAGCAGAGATGTGTGGGAAGATGACACCTTTAGACACTGCTCTATAAAAGCCCTAAAAAGCATTGGCTTGGGATGGGGAATAGTGAATTCATTACATTCATTTACTTTAATTTCTAAAATGTTTTTTTCCTTCTAATTTCATTTATGTAATACATTTTTCTTGTCAGTTTCTTTATTCTCTCTCTCTCTCTCTCTCTCTCTCTCTCTCTCTCTCTCTCTCTCCTTTATTGTCATTATCAAGCTTTGTTTTTTTGACATGCTGTTCAGAATCAGTCAGTTGTACCCAAGATTATCCCTCTTTTGTTTTGTATCAATGTGTATGCAAACGTCAATACTGTGATCACAAAACAGTCATATTTGAATATAGAATGGACTTCTCCGTTGATATGCTGACAGTTGATAATCCCAGAGGATTGATGTTAAAGATTCTAAGATAATGGCGAGCTACACCAGGAGTATGAGACATGCCCTTTTACATATCGTCAAAGGTATCTTGCTGAAATGTTGCAACAGATAAGTAGGTCACGATTTCAAGTTTTTTACTCTCAAACAACGACTAGGATCCACATGTATGCACACTAAAGAGTAATGTAAGGACATACAGTAAGAAATCCGCCAGTGTAAGGAGATGAAAAAGAAGCATATATAGTAAATGATGTATGCAGGTCGTGAAATGTAACAAATCAAACAAATGTTAGATTTGCAAATGGTTAGAGTAATGCATTAAACTGTTTGGCTTGGCCTGAGGGATACATAACAATGTGTCTGAATGAGAACAGCTGTAAGCATAAATATGTTTGTTCAAAAGAAAACCCCCCAGGGCAGTTGAAATAGCTTCCCACCTTTAGTTTTTTTAATTTTTAGATGCAAATTTGTTGAGGAAAACCGGATTTAAAAAAAGTCATCCTGGAGTATGTGAACATGTTTTAGTAAAGAAGTCTACATTTGAATCTTGAAGCTGGAGGTATTATCTAAACAGTTAAAACGCTAACCTCAGTAGCATATTTGTGACGTTACATTTCTTAGCATAGCTTTAGGCATGCTATCTTAGTTAAGCTGAAGATGATGGGAATGTGATTGACAGTTGTTTCATAAACCAAAGTATAGGATTTACTTTCTTAGACGAGAAGCCAAGTCTGTTGCCAACTCCAGACATCAATTCTTTGTCAAAGACCTCTGAGTTTTAAACAGACGCGTAGTTACCCTTCTGCATGAGTGCACCAGCCTTCCAACTAACTCCAATGTAAACCTGCTCAGAGTTAATGTCCTAATTGACCTATAGTATAAGAGCTCTTGAAATGTCCAGTATGGGGTATTGGATGTGTCAAAAAAAAGCAGCTCATGTCAGGCATGAAACCAAGGTCAGTGTTGGGTTGTTATTTTTAACCTACACCATGATGGACTACTTAAACTGTATCCATTTAGTTTTTATTCTGCCTGCTAACCACTTGATAGACAAGCAAATATCTGTCTTTTTTGAGACACCTGTACACTAAAAGGTTTGTGGGGGCAACTGTGGCTCAGTGGTAGTCGATCGTCTCTCAACCAGAAGGTCAGGGGTCTGATCCCCATGAATCCTGCAACCATGTGTCCTTGGGCAAGACAATTACAGTAACCCCAAACTGCAGCCGCTGTTGGCGGCATATGAATGTGTATGAATGGATTAGTTCAGTTATTGTAAGCTCTGTACAAGCTCAAATCCATTTACCATTTATAATGAGCTGCCAGGCGCCTTAACAAAGCACTTGGGACTGACATCCCATTGATGAAAAGTTGTTAAAATTCAGAATCACCAGTTATTATAATTAAATCTTTGGGCATGGATGCCTTGGGCCTGGTAACTGACAGACTGGTGCTATGATTCCCATGCAGCTAGAAGACTGAAAACCGGATTTAAAATGGACTACTCAGAGAACGATTCATTTTGAATTCTGCTCGTACATCCCATTGTTGCCAAAATTTGGCTTGGTTTGCAGAGGCTTTGCACGGCTGCTTCTGTCCTCTAAATTTTGCATGACCTTATTTATATAAAATAGATAACACGTTCCCATGAAATGGTTCAGTTTTCATCCAATCTTTTTCTTCCAAACTTACCTGCTGATACCACATAAACAAAAGGTGACTTTGACCTGCAAAGAGTGTTATGCATTAAAATAAACGGCTCACTGATTCAAAATATTATTCAGAGAGGAAATAGGGACATGCATTAGTTGGAAGCCTTTACCCATTACGAAAGGCAACATGTTTTTCATGAGCTGACATTATGAATATACAGCTCTTTTGACTCAAGGTTCCTCTGTCATTACTTCCAATTCATGTTTAAACAAAGAGTTAGATTAAATTAGAGATTACTGAATGATGACATTAATTAACTTCTTACAGACACACTCTGGCCTATGACTCACCTCTTTGAACACAGTAATTAAGCAGTGATTGCAGCATCATTTTCAGTGACTGACTGTTGATCAGTGACAGTGAAAGTTAACATTGACACGACGAATCCGTGCATTATTTGCACTATAGCTCAATTTGGCAGCCATGGATGAAGTAAACAGGGAAGGATGAATCGGAACATGACAGCTCATTTACTGTAATGGAATCTAATCGCAAAGGTTATACACCTACAATGTGTTTCTCTCACTGTGTCACACAGTGCTTTACAGCCTGGTACAAAAAAACTAAATAGGTCCAATCAGTTATTGTCATCACTGGCACACTCTGTACAGGGGGTGAATTTTTTTTTCAATCGGCTCCGTTTTGATAACGATATGTGTTATCCATAGTTAGGCGCGTAGCTGACATGATTGACAGGTGGGCGCGATGTAACGGTTCATCAAGAGGCTTAAACCCCGCCTCAGCTTTGGCTCTAAGCCTGTCGTGAGGTTGACTGAAAGTTAGGCTGAGACTGCATTTCCAGCATGGCGGCTGCTGCCGATCAGCCTCCGGCTTGGTCCATTAATATTTACAGTCTGTGGGTGCAACATAACCATAGGCTATCCGGCGCCCCTATAAATTGCATTCAAAACTTAATACCTGTATAAACAGTATAGCTTCTCTGCTGCTGTAACTTGTGATGTTTTCCTATTGAGGATGGATTCAGTCTAATCTACTGTCAATATAAACCTGAAATTTAGACCACTGCACAGCACTTTTCAAAAAAACGTCTTCATGACTAACTCTGGGATTACTCACACAGAGAACTGCTCTGACTAATGGAGTTTTAAATGTTTGTTCTGAGGGAGGAGAACAATGCAGAGCTAGCTCGGATATGATTTTCATTCCTCCTAAATCTCTTCTCATTATGAAGCCAATTAATCGCCCATAAATATGGCAAGATGACATTGCAAAGATTGAAGAAAGTCAAAGTTCATCCTGAAAAAGTGCTGTTAGACTATGAAAGATTAAAGTTATGTATCTCTTTAATCCTCATTAGCATCCATCTCTTTGCCCAGATTCAAATAGCCACCAGAGAGCAGCACAGAAGTATTATTAGTTGAATTTCTGTCTTGCTTAAGTCAGTGTGTTTGATTAAAAAAGAAAAACTGGTACTAAAGTGAGGGAACTTGGTGCCCACTCAACATACTATATACCATACTACATGATACTAACAGACAGTGGTCCTAAAAGCCACAGTTCAGTATGCAGTGCTGACTTGTCAGTAGGGGGTTCAGTAGACTGAACCCTCGTGGTCATTCAGTAGGCATTTTTGGGGTCCACCTCAGTAGACTGAACATTTCAGGATTGATGCTAACTTCCGGGGTTTTTTGCAGTATGGTTTGGATGCATCCTTTCAGGAAATGAATTGTATTTAAACACCCACAATGCTGTGCGAAATTAAATGTGAAACGTCACTTCACATGCGTTCATAAACAAGGTTAGATTACGATTACGATATACTTTATTGTCCCCAAAGGGAAATTCTTCTTGGACTCTGTCCTGCAGTTACAGAGAATACAAAAATAAAGTGCATACATAGAGATCATACAAAAAACATAGAGCATTTCATGTAACAATTCCACATATTCATAAAAACACCTTCTTGCAGCAGTAACATATTGGCATATTGCACAGCCCCTGGGCACATCATACATTACCTGTTATTAAGAATTTTAACGGACATTGGCACAAATTAATGTTTATAGCGGTTCAGCCGGGTCTGAGGGACTCTGAATCTTCTCCCCGAGGGTAAAAGCTGAAACTCAGAGTGAAGAATGTGGGTAGGATCAGACACTATTTTCTGTGCCTGTCTAACAACACTCTGCTCATAGAGTGTTTGAAGAGATGGATGTTTTTTGACACCCATGATTTTAAAAGCAGTCTGCACAAGACAAGCTATCTGTGACTTTAACTGGACAGACAAGTGACCGTACCAGGCTGTTATCCCGTATCTAATCATGCTTTCACAAACAGCATTGTAGAATAACAACATTTCTGCTGAACGCCATAGGCTCTCAGTCTGCGTAAGAAGTACATACATGGGTCCTTCAGCTGAGAGTATTGTCAATATGAACCCCGAGATACTTGTACGAGCAGACCTGTGTGATGGGTTCATTGTGGATGACCACAGGCTGATGATCACCCACCCCCCTGGGATCAAACACCATCTCCTCTGTCTTTTTAGCAGATGAGGCCGGTTCGGGTAACGCACCTTTCAAATGTTAAGTTGTTAAATAGTTTACATGCAGTGTGAAGTTTTGAATCAATTATTGAGCCATCGTGCATATCACATCTGAGTTGGAGTGTCAATAACATGAGGCGGGCTAATGACGCCACTTCCACACTGAATGAATCAGACGAAGAGGGAACAAATATCAGCCTACTTTGCGTGCCTACTGAACAGTAGGTCCTAAAAGTATACAGCACAGATAGTAGGGACTGTCTACTGTCAGATTATGTAGGCACTTTGCAATTCGGGTGCACCCTTTGTGACAATTAGCAGAATACCAGCTCTTGAGAACTTGTTGCTGTTAGCAATACCCTGGTTTCTGAAGTGAAGAAGGACTCTGACAGGATGGCAGCACGTGTCCCTAAGAAAGACAGACAGACAAACAGACAGACAGACACATATAGATGAGAGCTTTTGTCTCGAGAAAAGTGCAGCGTTGGCTTCAAAGTGGTTCATGCTGGGTTTTCATAACATGAAATGAAAAGTCACAATGCATTTTGTGATTGACTCACACCAATCATATTGCCATTCTTTCTCAGTCATGCACTGCTGAGTTCTATTTAACACATTAAGATTGAAAATGGAAATGAGTTCCCCTTTTTCTTTAGTTACAAACCATCTTGAATCCATATTTTATAAAGTGCCCTGGACTGCTCTGGAAAGACAACAAACCACAGAAAAGACAGCTGTTGATAAAAGCACGAGGGGTATTTGTGATTCATTAAACTCATTATTCATCCATTGTTAATTCCAGCTTGCTATATGAAAGCTGATCAAGCTTTCTATCAGCCAGTTTTGTGTGGGTGTGAAGAGAAATGAGTCTCTGTGATGTTCTATGTGGACAGGATGAATTAACTGATTACATTTCGCTCTAGCTCTCATTAGATACCCACCCTGAATTGGATACCCATGCCCTGCTTGCTGAGCAGACTGAGACCATTGCTACAATTTGGGATCCAAGCCTTTATTTTTCTGAGTCAATCAACTGTTCACAAGTCATTGAATTCATACATCTGGGAACTTTTAAGCAGCATAGAACAAGATCATTAAGAAAAATATCATAGAACATGTTTATTTTTAGGCCTACATGATACGAGAACAATGCAAAAAGTGCAACATGTGAGTGCAGTGTGCAATACTGTGGTAACAACAGAAGAGCTCATTTGCAAAACGATGTCATAAAACTTGATTTATTTATTGTTTATGTCATCTCGTATCACTCAGACTAAAGTGGTGTGGCTTTGACACAGTCCTCCATAATGCTGTATTTGGGTTTTTGCACCAGAGCAGGTTTTGGATCAGAAAGAGCTCTGATTAAAGTGCTAATCAAAACTCTCAGGGCACTTTTTTTGTTTTGTTTTTTTAATCAGAATTGCGTTTATCCATTTTTGCTTTTAACCAAAAGGAATGCATGTCAGCTATAACTCACAGTTTCTGTGTCTCATCATCTGCTCCTCGTGTTTTACACAACACCTTGATTTGCAACTTGTCCCTCCTTTGGCACCAATTATTCTGTCTGTAGCAGAGAAAGCTTAAGCTTCACTTACTGCATCTAAATAGTGTGAAAGCGTATAACATACCCAGGCCTCCATCCTAAACCATGTGTGAATGATGGATGAGAATGCATTGCTTGGCCCCTGATTTTTTTTTTCTCTAAATTTAGACATTTGGGATGCATTTATTTCAAATACTCATAATGTAATAACCATGAACATTTGATTTATATTGCATCCCTCACATGTAATCATAGAAGACATTCTAATTGTTGACAAAAATACTATTAATACGACAGTTGTCTTAAATTCTGTTTCATGTGCTTTCTCAGGGACAATGTACAGTAGAGGGAAAGAGTTGTTATAGCAGAATAGGGGAAGAGAGTTGAAGAAGGAGAGGTGGTTTTTGCGAGATGTGGTGCATCAATATTTAATTGATACCTTTTGATTGACAGGTGAGATAAGAGGCTGACTTTTCCGAGGAAAAAGAGATCAAAGCCCTCCATACTAGTCGTGAGTGGCTTGTAATGTTGAAGTGGTGAAAACCTTCAGGATATACCTTCAATCAGAGACGGAGCGAGGGGAGAGTGTTCCCTGCACTTCCTCTCCAGTCGTGCTCTCATGAGTCGGTTTCATTTTTTTAAAACCAGTGAAGTGTGCTAAGAGGAAATGACCTGTGACTCTCTCAAATCTCTCAGCCTATTTGCCTTTTCAAATAGCTGTGGAAATAACTGTCCATTTTCAGTACAGTATAAGTTCTTTTAAGTTTTTATTTTTCAGTATATGAAGAGCAGAGATTGAGAATTCTGTAAATATCTTGATATACAGTACGTATAATATCACACATTATCAATCAATGACCATTCACAACTGGCCACTCCTTGTTCTAGATGTGCTTTGCTGAGTGGTATGAGTAACCGTTTCTCTCGTGAAATAACCCATTTTTGATGTTTTTCCAACTACAGATCCAACTGAGATAAACTCAGTCATGCTTTCTCTAACTCTTATCCCTTTTAGTCGGATCCCCAGCTTTTAACAGATACTTTCCTTGATATCTTATGTATCCCTAATGTATTTATTTGATAATCAGAAAGAGTTGGATATTCCTAGTAATGAGAGAAGATGGCCACTTGTCATTTGCCGTCACGACTGATGTTGGGGCTCCCCAGGGTTGTGTGAGTTCAGCCGTGCTTTTCACTTCGTATTAGGGTTGCAAAATTCTAGGAATTTTCAAAGTTGGAAACTTTCCATGGGAATTAACGGGAATTTATGGGAATAAACAGGAATAAACTGGAAATTTACAAAAAATGAAGGTTGGCCCTTAATGTATTTTAGCATAATCTTGACTAAAACAACCAGATTTCAGTACACTTAAAATATCTATGCTATTCCTCAATCACATGCACATAGCACACTGCTTACTGCAGGGCTATTGAGGCCACGCCCCCTACATGCACTGTGCATTCCTCCATCACATGCACAGATGATTTCTAGAACCCTGGACCACACTTTAGAGGCCAGAGCACAAGACTATTGAAGCCACACATTTTAGTCCGTGGACTACATAAAGGGAAGTAAGTTTGGATGATATTATGGGGGTAATACAGTATATTTTAAACATTTGATGTAAATCTGTGGAAATGTCATGTTTTTTAATTGTATTATTTTGCATGGATGTCTGCTTAGGACAAAACAAAATGTTTATATTTATGCTTGGATATGATACCGTTCGATTAAATTACCCTCAATTTCCAGTTAATTCCCATAGAAAGTTTCCGATTTGGAATATTTCCAAAATTCCCCAGCTTAACTTCCCATGGAAAGTTTCCGTAAATTTACCGGAAACTTTCCACCCCTTTGCAACCCTGCTTCGTATACAGATGACTGCCGTTTAGATACACCAAATCAGTACATTCTAAAGTATTCTGACGATACAGCTCCATTATCTCTGCTAAGCGTTGACCGTTGACAGATCTTTTTGGGGGGAGTAAACAAATTCATGTTTTGTTTTCACTTCTGTAACTCTACGTGTCCTATACAGTACACCGATTATTACATGTGTCTGTGTCCTCTACTTTAAAGTCTAAACTGCTCCAGCTCCACTAATTAAAAATCTGCTCAAAGACTGTAGGCCAACCACTGCAGGGACTCTATGAATCAGCCTACAAAAACAACATGTTAAGGCTGGCTAACAACATCGTCTCTGACCCTACAACAGTGAACAATGAATATGAACTATTAGATACTGAGATACACTGTCCCACGTTTTTCATAAGGTCAGACTGAAGCACTCTTTTGTACACCAGTCAATCCTAAAATTAAACTTGCAGCTGAAAGATAAAAGTATGCTAAAAGCCAAGTATTTGTTTGGTGTTTAAATGTTTTGTCAAATGTTTGTATCTTTGTAATTTTCTCATTAATTTTGACTTTATCACTTTAAAACACAGTTTCAGCTCATTTTGTGGATTCTGTTTGACACAACACTTAGACTCTATCTTTTTACCTGAAAATATGGAGGATTCAAACCTACACACACACAAATACGCTGCCCCATAATGCATCCGACCATGGTGTTACTTTATAGAAACTTTTGGGTTGAACACTCTTACCTGGTGATATTTTTAGATTTTTTTTGTTATTATGGAGGATGTTCAAAAATGTGATAGTCTTTTTAGCTGGAAAACAGTGGATGCATATTTGGGAAGAAATCATAGAGCCTGTATTATTATTATAGTTTTTTTTAATGATTTTGCATTTAATCAGATGATGGAAAGCTCCTAGAGAGTATCAGAAGACACACAACAGTTCACAGATTCCTTTGAAGAGTGCAAACGACTTAGTTTTGAAAAAAACACTAATTCCTTTTAAGAAAGTAGTTTGACATTTTTGAGTACGGTTCCAGGTCCAAGGTTGCCGGCAGAATTTTCAGTTGGAGGCACTGGAAGCAGTTTTCTTTGTTGTTGCAATGGTGGAGATACTGCAGAGGCTGGTGGTTTTTGTCAGAGGCAGCAGGTGCAGTCACCAGCTGCAGGTTGTTTGCAGTGTCCACATGTGGAGTGAGCAGGTTATTTTTCTGGCAGAGGCAGCAGCTACTGGTGTTGCAGAGGCTTGAGCAACAGTCTGTATGAGGACCTGCATATTGTTGTCAGAGGTATGAGGTGGAGCTTTGGGCTACAGCTGAAGGCCACAAATTGCAGGTGGAGGCAGGCGCTTATTTCTGGCAGAGGCTTGAGTCGGTGACATTTGGGGCAGCTGTCTGTAATATTTGCAGGTGGAGGCAGTGGCTCCTGATGTGTGGCAGAGACTGAAGTTAGGGCTGGTGTCTGCTCATGTTTCATAGAGGTTTGATTTTGAGGCATGGTTTGTAGATGCACCCATACACTAAAGTGGAGGAATCTGTGTGTTTCTGGGAGAGGATTAAAGTTGAAGGCGTTGGAAGCAGCTGTCTTGAATATTGCACAGATGGAGGTAGAGGATAATGTTGTTGATCTTTTTGAATAAGCTGCAGGTTGAGGCGGCAGCTTTGGGTTGTTTGAAGAGCTTGCAGAGCTAGAACCTCACATTGTGCCTCATTCACCAACATCTTAATAACGCTGATTTTTAAAGAGGCTGACATTCACCAAAGTTTTCTTATGCGGGATTTATTCATAGCTAAGAATAAACTTATCTAAGAAAACTCGAGGGCACTCTTAGGCACATTTGAGTGCTGATGTCAAATTAAAGGGCATTGTGTTTTATAAATGAAGCACTTTAATATGATTGAAAACATTTATAAATACATGATTTAAATTTGGTCAACTTTTTTTAATCATGTTTTGTTTAATCATAACTGCAAAATGCTAAATATTGAATATAAACTTTGCACTTAGGTAAGAATTCTTTAATAAAATACTTATCCACAACAGAAAATAGCAAACCTTCACACAGAAGTATTGAAATGACAAACCTGTCGAATGTTGCTTCATTTTACAGCTTGAACTTTAAGATTAATTCAAGCTTCTTTCAAATGGTGGTTTGAGGAAAATAAATTATTGTTGAACTGGAATACTGTAAAACAAAATTTTTGATTTTTTTGAAACAGAAAAAAAGAGGAACAAATCAGCATGTTTGTAAACGGTGTTCACACTGAAAGAGTGTCTGAAGATACATTTCTGGCAATCATAATTGATAAAAAAATTGAAAAACCTCACATGAATACAAAGAGGAAAGTGTGTAAATGTATTGGTGTTTTGTACAGAGCAAAGGACAGTTTGGATTCTGCTTCTCTCCATATGTTGTATCATTCGCTTATTCTTCCATATTTCACTTATTGCAATGAGGTATGGGGCAGCACGTATGCGACTTATACTAAACCTTTGTATGTGTTACAGAAAAGAGCGATCAGACTTATAAACAAAGTGAACGTTAGAGAACATACCAACAGTGTTTATCCGCTCACGTGTTGAAATTTCAAGATCTAGTTCATTTGAAAACATTAGTCATGTTTAAAGCCAGAAATAGATCATTGCCTGAAAATGTAAAGAAGCTGTTTGTGTTTACATCTAATGAGGAGGATCATAGACGGAGATTGAATTTTAAAAGTCCATTTGCACGCACTACATTAAAACAAAGTAAATGGAGCTAAATTATGGAATTCTCTTGATAATCACTTAAAGTGCTGCACATCTATTATTCAATTTAAAAGAATGTATAAGTAAAAAGTTTTGGGAAATTATGAATTTATTGAGTTCATCTAACTGATTGCATTTGATTGTTTCTATATTGTTGCTCTATTTTTGTTTTGTGAAAGAAAGAGAAAACAACAGGTTAGCCATCTTGTTCTGTTTCAACAGTATCTTGTGTTATGAAGAAAGGGGCAGGTATTATAAGTTTTCTTCTTCCTGCTCCTGTCTGAATCTGACGTAGGCTTTTCTTCAGAACTTTCTTAAGAAAACATTGTTTTTATAGATATTGGTGAATGAGGCTCATTACTTGTAAAGGCTAGGGGCAGCAGCTGTTGTTGTTTGGCAGTAGTCCGAGTTGGATTCATTGGCTGTTAGCCAGGCTTGAGTTGGAGATGGTGGTCGCTGCTGCAGCTTTGCAGTTTGCTGTTAAGGCTAAGAGTTGAAGGCATTGGACGCAGCTGTCTTTCACATTGCAAAGGTAAAGGTGGAGGCAGATATTGTTGTATTTTTTTAAGAGGATGCATGTTGGAGGCTGCAGCTGATGGTTGCTGGCTGAGGTTTAGGGTGATGCTTTGTGCTGTAGCTGTCAGCCTAGATGTTCCAAACTGAAGGCAGAATCCTAATAGTAGCTGCAGGTGATGGTGGCGAAAGAATGTCACTTGCAGAGACTTCAGTTCGAGGTAGTGGCTGTTAGTGCATAGCAGAGGCTGTAGTTGGAGGTATTTGTTAAAGCTGTAAGCCACAAGGAGGCGGCTGCAGTTTGCTTGCAGAAGCTTCATTTGAGGGCATTGATGGCAGTGTTCATTACGGTGGAGGTTGAAGCTAATGTTTTCTGGCAGAAGCTTGAGCCAGAGGCATTCTAGGTAGCTGCCTTTCATATCCTGCAGGGGAATGCTGGGCCTTCAGGTTTTTGGCAGATGCTGCATTTGGAGTCAGACAGTCATTTTGGCTGCTGGCAGGGGCTGCAGATGGAGGCAATGACTGGTGATGTGTTTTTTCTGGCAGAAATTACAGGTGGATCTAGCACCTTAAATTGCTTATGGAGTTACAGATGGATGCAGCAGATGCTGATGATGTCAGCCACGATTTGCAGGTGAGCATTGGCTGTTACTGTTTTTCAGAGTCTGCAGTTGGATGCGTGGTCTGAAGCTATACAGCTGTAAGCCACACACTGCAGGTGGAGCCAGTGGCAGGTTGCTGGTAGAGGTATCTGTCCTTCATATTGTGCAGGTGGAGGTTGAGACTGATGATTATTCGCAGAGGCTGCAGACAGAGCTAGAAACCTCACATTGTAGAGGCTGCATTTTGAGATGGCTGTTGGTGTTCAGCAGAGGTCATACTTGGTGGCAGGGGTTGCAGCTTTTAGCAACCTAGTGCAGGCGGAGGTTGCTGTAGATTTCTGGCAGAGGCTTGAGTTGGAGATGCAGTGGTGACAGCTGACAGAGGCATGAGCTTGAGAGCTTGAAGCTGTCTTTAATGCTGATGAGGGCAGATGTTGATGGTCTGATTAAGAGGCTTGAGTAGAGTCGAAAGATGTTATTTCCCTGTGCAGCTTGGTGGCACATGTTGGAGGTCGCAGATGTTTTATGTTTTTTAAGGATGGAGGAGGAGGCAATTTGGATGTTGAGACGACTGGCTGTTTTGGTTGAAGCAGAGGCTGTAGGCTGAGAACGGTTTAGGTACTACAGTTTGTTTGCATAAAGTTTTTTGTCCTGGCACTTGGTGTATTTGAAGTTATTTTACTAGTACTCTTAACTAACAAATATTTTTTTAATCTAAATGTGTACTTTAAACTAAAAGTCTTGTTTTTCTTAAAACTAAATTATTTCCAGTATTTACAGAAGTACACTTAAGCTTAAAACTAGTCTTTACAGACTAACTAATGTAAAGACTTTCCTATCAGTTCTTTACTCTCTTTCTTGGTGGAGCTCCAGGCTGTGGTTCTCCAGATATGTTCACATCATACAGTGGAGGATAGACTCCAACCCCATATGAGATATTCACATGAACGAGTCCTGTCTGATCTATTGTTTCAGTGAACATTGGGCGATATTGTCCCTCCCACAGCTTCTGCTTCATACGAAGTCCCAGAGCTTGGCTGTAAGGTCGAAGACGGCCAGTCTTGTACCTCAGCATGCTGTCTACCACAGTGTGATACAGCAACTGGTACTCTGCCACTGAGAACCGGTGAATCTTCAGTGGGCCGTCATCCAGCAGAGGAGCGGTGCAGGGCTGGGGAGCGGGGACCACAGAGGAGACCATAGTTGATCAGGTAGAATGGTGGCCTGAGGCCTGAGGACCATAGTTGGTGATTCAGCATCATGAGCAGGGTGCTGAGGAGCAGGAGAAGTGGAAGGACGGGCCACGGAGGTCCGCTTCCTCTTCCTGGATCGTTCAGTAGCAGCTGCTGAGTGGTACTTTGAGTCCTGAAAGAACACGACAAATGAGAAGTTGTCAGGCTCCAGTTAAGTGCACACAGGAATACTTTTACAATCTCACAAGGGAATTTCAACTGCATGCAGAAAATATTTGGTTTCACACTGATTTTTAGTGTTGGGATTCTCTGTCCAACAGCTTAAAATGACAGAAGGCCATTTTGTCAAGTTTAGATGTTAGTGCCTAAAATATTCAGACTTGGAGGGATGTTTTTAGTGTTTATTTTATATATTAGTTATTTTAAGATACAAACAATTGAATCTATCATTTAAAGATATCATGCATTAACTGAGTCAGAAGTCTAGACTGTGCTTATCAAGTTTGTACGAATTCATGCATACAATTAATACGTTATTTTTATTTGTGGCATCTCCTAGTGGCAGAAACAATGAAGAATGTGTGCAATAGCTGTTTTTTTTGTGCCAAATTTGGATCAATTAGGATTACTGTAAAATACAATGTACAAAGTCTATTATGGTATTGAAACTTCCAGCTGATCCTGCAATCTAGAAAAATCTAGATATGAAAGTGAAAAATTGTAACAGTCCTGTCCTTTTCTAATTGAAATAGTCCAATATGTTTTTTTGTCTTTTAAAAATGTCATTTATCTATTTGAGAGTTACACTTTAGAACATTTGAACTTTTTTCCATTTGGAAATGAAATGTCTTACTAGGTCATTCCTGCAGCACGAACATCGAGTGAAAGATGAGGGCTTTCTCTCCCTGTGGCGTGCTGAGACTCTCACTGTCTGACAGTAGTCATGGTCCTTCAGGTGGACTGGAAAAGAACACTGTGACCAAACAGACACAAAAGAACGCTTAAGGGATACAGTAAATTCAAAAACAAGCATTAATGATGAACATGGGGGATTGTCTTGTCCCAATGTACAAGACATCTTTTGGCCAGTCTGCTTTCTCTGCAAAGGGGGCAAAACTTTGGAACTCTCTGCCCATAGCATAAAAGAGAGCCACAGTGATGCTTTTAACAGAGGACTCAAACAATGGCTCAAATCAAAACAACAGTGCTCACATGAAAAGCCTATGACTGGTTTAGTGTCTGATCATGCTGCCTTTGCTCAACAGTTTATGTGTATTTATTCATTCTCTCTTTATTGTTGTTCTCTGTCTTCCTATCTTAATTGTTTTCTTTTCAAAAGCCTGCTGTGGACAGATGTTGAGAACTAGCATGTTTGCTCAAACACTTAAACAATGAATCTGTGATGTCCATGCCAAATAAAGTCTATAATAATAATAATAACACTGTGGACATTTTGTTTGCAGCTGTGTAGTTTAGTTTACAATGTTTTTAAAAAATAATGTATTGTCTATTGCACCTGTAAAATTAGTTCATTAGTTCAAATTGTTGAATATTTACTTGGTAATCCTAGCTTTTAAAGCTATCTTTTTTATCTTTTGGTCATGCCCAGTTACTTTGTAACTCAACTACAGACACCATGGTAGGTCACCTTGTATTTCTCCTTCAGATTGTACCATTTTTTATTGGCCTGTTTGGCAGTAACAGCCACAACAAACAAACAAACACCCTATAAGAAAAATAGATTAAAAAAACAATAACACAAAAACATTATCAACCTGACAACTTAGAAGTGTAAACGCCAGAAGTGTCAGACGTTCTATACTTCTTTGATAACACACCAAAAGTTATAAAGGTTTACATCATTACAATCTATGTCTTATAGATTCATCATACTTAGTTTGTCATGGTTTTGGTTTTGTAGTTCAGAGTTTAGGTTTCCATGTTTTTATTTCTTCCCTAGTGTTACTTGTTTCCCTGTGTTTATGTTCCTAGTGTTGATTGTTTAGTCTTAGTGTTTCCTGTTTTATTTTGTATTTCTTCTCCTTGTGTCTCTCTGTGTTTTGTTACATTCTTCAGTTCTCTGTGTTTCATGATTTTGATTATAGTAGTCCCCAGTGTTGTCTTTACTCCAGTCTCTGGGTGCATTCGGATTGTCCCTCCTATCTACTTTCACTATCCACTTTACCTTAACCCCGTGAAAACGTCATGGGGTTAAGGAAAGGTGTTAGGAGAATTCATAAAGGACTTAGGGAAAGGCGATCGCGTTGTTTTGACAATCCGACCACATTTCCACTAGGCGACGTAATAATGCGACGGCGGCGGAGGTTAGTGACGTGGGTCTGCCGTGGTGAAACTACAATATTCAGAAAATGGACTACTAAAAGCTCATCTAAAAACGTTCCCCTGTGCCGTCTTACCGGTGAAATAATCCTAATAACCACGAGGTTGGAATTAAAATAAAAGGAACAAAGGTTACCAGGCTACTTCACTTTGATCGTTTTACAACATCAGCATCACGTTCATAGTTCACCTCTGAGTTTAAGATTGTTCAAAGTTGTTCAAGTCATATTGCAGTGGTAACTTCCATGATCTGCGTCCCTTTTCTTTTTTTATTAACAATGTTTTATATTCCAATTTCTCGTATGAATCAACATCAAATAACAGCAAAGCATCTCCACTAAACATGAGACAAGAATAAAACTAAAAGCAATGTTCACCTTCTTCACACACACAAAATAAAAATAAATAAATAAAAGGAATACAAAGGCAGTAACAAATTATAAGTCTAATCAATATATAAACCAAATGCAGATTGTCTCCTCATTTCTCCTCCAACAGATCGTTAGTTTTCGTGAACGGTCGGGTGCGCGAGTCGCTTTAAATATTGCGGCCGCAAGGAATTGTGGGGCGGCATTATCTCATCTCCTTTCGTAAAGGATGGTCCAGTGGTTCCTATGCTAAAGGAGGTTATAAAGGAAGCATTGACCCACCTTTCCTTAGCTTTTAGAGAATTCGAACGGCTCTTATCATGGCCGCCACTTAAATACTTCCGGGGTTAAGGAAAAAAGAATAGTGAAAGGAGATAGGAGGGACAATCCGAACGCACCCTCTGTGTTTCCCCTCAGTCCTGATTGCCCTGATTGTCCTCACCTGTGTCTTGTTAGTTTCACCTGTGTCATTAGTCTCACCTGTGTCTGATTACCCCCTGTCTATTTAGTCTCTGTGTTTCTTCCCCTCTGTGTCAGTTCATTGTTGTTCGTCGGTGTTCTATGTCAGCGTTGGTTGTTCGTTGTTTTTTCCGTGTTTCCTCGTGGCAACTTGTTTCACCTTTTGGACTTTGTTTTTTCAGTAAGTTTTAGTTTTTGCCTTTTTGTTTAAAATAAATCATTTTTCGTTATATCTGCAATTGGGTCCAGTTCCCTGTTTTCACCAGCCATGACATAGTTACCTTGCTTTAGAATACCACTTGCCTTATTTATGACAGATACAAACACAGCAAAATGACCAGCCCCGGCATCCAAATAAAATAAAACATACTCACTCCCATGCATTCCGGGAAGAATTCCTCCTGCCCGGAAAAAAGGGTCTCATTGGCGGCACGCCAGTCAACGAGTGCCCGTATTTCATCCGATGTCCCTGTTTTAGGAGTGAAACGTTAAGACTGTCGAGAGATTGTCGAGTATGTCAAAACAAATAAGAGCGGTTAGGGAAATGAAGATAGGAGCATACAATTGATCTGTCGATACATTCTTCAAAATATACGTTTTCATCATACTCTAGTTCGTTTAGAAGTCAAATTAGTGATGAAATAGTACACAGAAATCTTCTAATACGTACCGTGATGCTTCTTGTTGACCGTTGGATGCCGAAATGCATACTGGGATATCCCCACTCCGAATTTCACGAGAGTCACCAACCGATGCATCCTTGGAAAAAGGGGCGTGCCAAGAACGCTTCTGGAAATGTTTAAGTGTTATATTGCTCTGAAGTTCCTCGACCACAGAGTCTTGTCTTCCTAATGGACACAGTCACCTCCTGGTCTTGCCTAATTGAGATTGATTTAGGCTCACAGTTTGTGTCGGGCACGGCCCTAAGGTGCCCTGGAAACCCCACCCAGGGGTGCTGTGGTGGTGAAATCCACCCACAGTTACAATTCAACACTACAACAATTCATTATCGAGTGAGTTGTGTCTGTCAATAATAGTATAATAATCAGCTCTACACGCTGGGTAAAATATACCATTTGAAATGATTTTAAGTTTTTATTAAATGCATCTCACAACCCTCCTCTTGGTTGCACACTTTGGGAACAACTGATCTAAGATGTTATGGGACATCTTTGGTGTGTAATATTCAATGTTAGCTACTGCAAGGAACCACTTTTTTTTTTAACGAGTTATTGAAGACAACTTTTCAAATTTCAAAGAAACTAAAAACGTTCTCTTCACTGAAGCCTCGAGCTCGCTTTGACTTCAATAAGATTCACATTTTTCTCGAAGCTCCGCACTTTTCTGCAAAATGCATTTCACTTGATCTTACACAGTTCATGAACTCCATGTATTCATTTTATTATTTGAGTTTTATTGACCTGATGACAAGAATTTCTTCATGTTTTTATTCAAACTGATTTCTATTATGCTTTCCATGTTCTTATTTATTTTCAACTTCATGAACTATAATCTTTTGGGTTTTCCCCTTTTAGGACAGTGCATTTCATTTTCTTCATTGTTTGCACAAACTATATATAATATACTGTAGTATATACTAAATACTTTAGTAAGAATCAAAGGATATTGATACTTGTTTTGATACCACAGCAACATAAAATAAAGTCCTAAACACTCACATTTTCTTAATCGTTTTTAGTTAACTAAAAAATCTGACAAACTCCTGGAATTTCCTCTCCTCTGCTGTCTGTCTGATTACAAGAGACAGAAACGTTACACCAAACGTAACTCTCTCTCTCTCTCTCTCTCAGCTTTAGGTTAAAACATGACTGATGTTGTGTTTATTTAAAAGCTTTGGTAATAAAAAGACATGAGACAGTTTGCTCAATTTACATTAATACATTTATTAATTTATTGATTTTATTGATTTGACCAGATAAAGTGACAATTTAAAGTGTCCAATTGACTTAGAAGCTGCATGCTTTTGGGGTGTGGGAGGAAACCGGAGCGCCCCGGTGGAAACCCACGCAGTCACGGGGAGGACATGCAAACTCCACACAGAGAGGGGGATGTGTCTGCTGTGAGGCCGCGGTGCTAAGCACTTAGCCACCGTGCTGCCCTGTGAAGCTCTGAGAAGTTTTTTAGGCTGGCTACACACTAGACCAGGGATGGCCACTCTGTCTGTGTGAGGGTGTGTGTGTGTCTGTCTGTGGGAGGGTGTGTGTGTGTGTCTGTGTGTGTGTGTGTGTCTGTTTGTGTGAGGGTGTGTGTGTGCCTTTCTGTGTGAGGGTGTGTATGGGAAGTGGATCCATTCTAAATTCATGCGCACCAGTCACTCAAACGCGTACCCTGCGCCTGCCTCTGCGATCTGACTAACGTCTGACACTACACCTACAATTTCCATAGACTTATAATGGTTACACGGGCACAATACATAAGTCGCGTCCACATATGTGTATGATGCGCGTTAACACGTTAGCTGACGCCACACCTAACGCCACACTTTAAAGTGTATGCACACGCCACACCTGGATGACACCTAACAACAAATATATGCGAGTCCCACTTAGAAGCAGGTGTGGCGTGAGTGAAGCTACAGTGGTCAGGAGCCCTTCACTATCGAGCACCGTCTACGTGACATGTAACACTTAGAAAAAATTGCCAGGCGTGTACGCGCATGCAGCTCAGTAAGCTGTGCAGAGCGAGTGCAAACTGCGAAGCACTATGACGCGACATGTGCTGCTACACCTGAGAGTTTTTCTAGCTAACCCCTAACCCCTAGGAGAGAGAGAGGTGCAGACGGTGCTCGATAGTGAAGCGCTCCTGACCACTGCAGCTTCACTCACGCCACACCTGCCACTACACCTAACTACTTTAATTAGGTAAGTTTAGTGCAAGTTAGGCAGGCAGGTACACGTGTGAGTGACTGGTGCGCATGATTTTAGAATGGATTCACACGCCATAGTGTGTGGATGTCTGTCTGTGTGAGGGTTGGTGTGTGCCTGTCTGTGTGAGGGTGTGTGTGTGTGTGTCTGTCTGTGTGTGTGTCTGTGTGATGGTGTGTGTGTGAGTGACAAGGCTATTGTAAATTTTTAGATTTGAAATCTGTGTGTGAGAGAAATAGAGAGGAACGTGGAGGAGGACGAGAGTGTGGGAGGGACAGGGAAAGGCAGAGAGCAAAAGAGAGGGGAGGGGACAGGGGGATGTTCGTGTGTGCCTGTGTGTATGATGTTGCTCTTCAAAGTAACAAAAAGTAAAACAAAGTAACAAAGTAAAAAATGTGGCTCTTAGTCTCTGACTGGTTGGCGACCCCTGCACTAGACAATTTTAGTTTGCCCCCTACCCCGCAAGGGATCGGAGGGTGGGTGGCCCAATTTGTCGCAACAAATTATTTGTCCAAAAAATCCTCAAGTGTGAGGTGTCAATACGATTATTTAGCCTGTCTGTGGTCTCCCACATTTTTTAAATCGCTTAAGATTTGAAAATCGTCTAGTGAGTAGCCAGCCTTACAGAACATTTAACGCTCTGCGAAAAACTTCACAGAGCTTCGCTTCTTACCTCTTTCAACTTACATGACGCCGACTCGGTTGCAGAAGAACTTCCTCTTGAACCAGGATTTAAATCGCTGTAAGCAGTTCTTCTTCTTCTTCTTCTCCTTGCCGTCGTTGTCTGGGGATGATGGTGTCTCAGGGTCCTCAGTGTCGTCGTCTGGGGATGATGGTGTCTCAGGGTCCTTAGTGTCGTCGTCTGGGGATGATGGTGTCTCAGGGTCCTCAGTGTCGTCGTCTGGGGATGATGGTGTCTCAGGGTCCTTAGTGTCGTCGTCTGGGGATGATGGTGTCTCAGGGTCCTCAGTGTCGTCGTCTGGGGATGATGGTGTCTCAGGGTCCTCAGTGTCGTCGTCTGTGGATGATGGTGTCTCAGTGTCGTCGTCTGGGGATGATGGTGTCTCAGTGTCCTCAGTGTCGTCGTCTGGGGATGATGGTGTCTCAGTGTCCTCAGTGTCGTCGTCTGGGGATGATGGTGTCTCAGTGTCCTCAGTGTCGTCATCTGGGGTTGATGGTGTCTCAGTGTCCTCAGTGTCGTCGTCTGGGGATGATGGTGTCTCAGGGTCCTCAGTGTGCAGACTAAACACACAAACACACAAGAGTTTTGTTCCTGCTACTGTCATTACAACTTCAAAGAAGAATGTGTGACTTTTTGATCCAGTAGGTGTCACCCTTGAGCACCAGCATGAAACCAAAACAAACTGTTTGGCGACACCTCTGCCATCATCCAGCAACACATCGACAAAGCGCCTCCCCTCACGTTTGACGAAGGAGCCGAACGCATAAGATGGTCCTTGGCTCGAGCTACAATCGCCTGTGGCCTGCATTATTATCGTTAAAATATGCTGGATTGACAAGTATGGAAGAACAGGAATAGTAACACCCTAATTAAAATATTAACATCAAGTTAAAGAGGATTGGCATCAAAACTAGGAAAGTAAGCGTATATAAAGAATAAAATCTTTGTTACTATCCCATAGCTAAAAATCTCTTGCTCTAGCTCGTCTTTTGAGACGAAAGTAAGAATCTAATGAGTTATTGACTTGATTGTTGTAGTCTCATTTTCTAGCTAAGATCTTGAAGTGAAAAAGATGAGTGAAATATAAAGCCCCGTTTCCACCAAGCGGTCCGGTTCGGGCCGTCTCGGTACGGCACGCATTTTGTGGCGTTTCCATTGACTAAAGCCGTGAAGGTCCCCAAATTACCGACCCGTACCGTCCTACTTTTTTTTACCCTTCTGTTGGGGTGCCAAGTATATCGATCTGAGCATGTTGTTCCCCACTCTTTCTCTCCCTGATTTCCATCTCTTTACCCTGTCCTATCTCTCCAATAAAGGCACAAAAGCTCCCCACAAAAATCTTTTTAAAAAAAAGGTTCCTCTCACCTGACTGATGTCTCCTCTTCTTCTAGCTGTAGCGTGTTCTCGGGTGTTGCAGGCCGGACCAGGATCAGACCTGATGGAAGGACGGTTGGAGGTGGACTGTGCTGGTATTGGTGAGTGCTGGGGTTGGTCTTGACACCACTCTCCACATTTCTGTCACTCTGCAGGAGGCCATGTGCTGCTGAAGGACAGACTAGGATCACATCCAACGGGGGGACTGTTGGAGCTGGACTGATGGTCTTCCTTGTACTGCTCTTGCTCTTCTTCTTCCTGTTGTGTTCAAACATAAACTGTTACACTGATGTAAAGGTCATAAGCTAGTTCAGTCATTTCTTAGCATGTTTAGACCAAAGCAAAGCTAGTTTTAGCCTCATGTTGCCTTGATCACAAAATTATTGTGTTGATATTCATAGACTGTTTAAAATCATAGATGCGACCATTGGTTTCTGAAGAGGCGTTATGAAGCCAAACGATCATGGTCGCAATATTGGAACCACTCAGTATTTTCGAACCAAACAGTTTGGGGTACTTTTTGAAGAGGATTTATCCACTAGGGAGTTTCCTGAAAACCAAAAACCATGGGGACGTTTTTTCTGTCTTGATTCTCGCCACCATGGTGCTGGGAGAGTACCTACTCTGAAGCTAATAAGGTTCCTCTAAACGGGTTTAGTCCAAATCAATAATAAAAGGGGGAGGGTTCCAATAGTCCAAGAACTATGAAAAAGTTTCTCCCCCTAGCTCTAATCAATTTAAAAACAAAGAGACGGAGCTGAGGCGGGCCTTAAGCCTCCTGCCAAACAGCTGCAACGAGCCCACCTGTCCCATAATTTTAAACCTCAATAAAGTTAAAAAGGATACATTATTAAAAAACGAACTCCCAGTCCAGTGTTTACAAATAAAGAAATGAACTATTGATACCAAAGCTGTTATTTGTATCAGGCTGTAAACATGTTTCACATTTTAATATGGACCTAATGCGAATCAGTTGGCTTGTGCAACCAGCCTCAAGTGGACACTCGAGGAACTGCAGTTTTTTGCACTAAAAAGATGCTGCTGCTTGGTCTGAACAAAAATAAGACTTTCCAGTGAGGACCCCGCTTGGCAAAGACCCTGGTCTCCACAAAAGGGATTTGCCATAATATTTACACAGCATGCAAATCAATCACTGAAATTATAGAAAAATTAAATAATAAATAAATAAGTAGAAGAACTGAGATGTTAAATTCAACTAGCAAAACCAAAGTTTCAAACATTTTGCCTGACCTTCATCCATCAGTTAGAAACAAAAGCTACTTGAAAAAGTGAAAGTATTTACTGGGTGATGAAGGGGTGATGGAGGACTTCCGTGGGTGTGATCCTCTCGTTCTGATCCATCTGCAGCATGGCCTTCAGCAGCTCGATGCACTGCTCGTGTTCTGCATCCGCAGCTTTGTTCTTTAGTCCGCACTAGTTATGAAAAACAAGAAAGTCCACCATCAGTCAAGTCATCCTCCTCACCATCCATAAAGACAGAAAACTGACGGTGACAATGCAAGATGTTCCACACTTTACCTTTTTGAGACCATCCAGAGATGAGAAGTGGGGTCTAATGAGGGCTCCTCTGGGAAGGCTATTTATCCAGTACTCATCTGGCGTCTGAAAGAAGGTTCAGTGTGTTTATATAAATGTTTCTACATATAAATATAAATATTTTTACTTGTGCTCGAGGTAATTTCTATCTTTGTTGGTAAAAAAGTTGATACGCTAACACTTACATTTAACAGCTGTTTCTGCAGAACAATTCTTGTCTGCATCCAAACCCGAATACTAACGCTAGCTGTTGTTTGTAGCTAATGAGTTATGAAATATGTTGCTTAAACAAGGGATGTGTGTTTATTCAACCAAACAGTTAACTGTCATCACCCTCACTCGGCTCCACAAATACTTGTTTAAATAAATTATTTTTATATTGGCTCTCGGTATGTCCAAATGTTATGCTCAAACTGCAATGCAGTCACACACCACTATAGCTGGGGCTGGAGCCATAGACTGGCTGTAGCTCTGTTTAATGGGCGTTTTTGGGCGACAGTAGCTCAGTCCGTAGGGACTTGGGTTGGGAACTGGAGGGTCGCCGGTTCAAGTCCCGATGCGGACCAAAATATGGAAGTTGGTTTGGTAGCTGGAGAGGTGCCAGACTACTACTCGAGCACTGCCGAGGTGCCCTTGAGCAAGGCACCGAACCCCCACCAGCTCAGGGGGCGCCTCCTGTGGGGGCTGCCACCGCACTCTGACATCTCTCCATTAATGCATGTCCACAGGTCGTGTTTGTGCATGTGTGTGATTCAGGCCTGTGTGTGTGAGAAGCATGTCACTCAATAATTGAGTGTGAACCAGAATTTCCCCTCGGGGATTAATAAAGTATATAAAATTTAAAAAAATTTAAATTAAATTAATGGTCCTGCTCTCTGTGCTCTTCTACCCTGATGTAAACCAGCACAGTGAACTGGCATATTGACCAGAGCGTTGCGTTATAACATGTAGCACAGGCATGTGGACGCTAACATGCAGGGAAGATGCTGCTAACGTTAGACACACTCAGCACACTAAGGGCCTGTGTCAACTTGGTGTTTTTTTTCAGGCAGAACAGTGCTGGCTGTGTGATAGGGAGCGCTTGAATGAAGCACCTGTGGCCCTAGTTTAAACTAGAAATATTACCCAACATCCCTCTGGATTTTTCTCTATCCATCATCTCTTCTATCCATCATTTTTTTACAATAACCACTCCTGAATTAAAGCAATGTTTCATTACAGCAGCATTTGAACTACACAACCTGTGTGTAGAAAATGGCCCCCCCGAGGGGAAATGTTTAACAAACCAAGTTAGTTCACTCCATAAAGGAAATGCAACTTAGTCATGTCTTTCTTTTTTATGCAACAAGTTAAATTGTTACGTTTTCCTAACAATTGAATGGAAAAACATCTTATTAAATATCGTCTTATTCAGTAAGAGTGTAAAGGTAAAAAAAAAAGAAAAAGGAAACAACTTGTGGTACCTTGATCCTCCAGCTGTTGGACTCTGTCTTGATGAAAAAGTGTCTTGTCCATTTTCCTTGGTTTAGAAGCTCGTCCGGCAGTTGACCCATGAGTTCCATCATTAACCAAAGCTGGAGATAAAATGCATCGACACATCAAGAACAAGAACACTCCTCGTCTGAATGTACGCTGGCATAAATGTTGTTTTGCTTATTTTAAATTCCTGACTACATGTTAGCTACAGTAAATCCCTAAGTTGTAGATTTGATCATTTGCAGTATGCGAGGGCATTAAGGTAAGCTACAAGCTAAACCCAGCGTTTTAGGAGTGTATCCATGTTTCCATCTTAATCTGACACGAGGAAAACATTTCAGCAGTTTTATGTTGTCAGTTTTTCACCTATTACAAATTTGAAAATACATGTTTTCCCATATAAGTATGTTGAAATGACCCATCTAAATATTCTACTTATTCAGTCTATTACCTGATATCTACAAAGACTGAGATCTACAAAGTGGCTGAACAGACTTTAATTTAACAGATTGCATGCATTTCAAGCATACAACTCCTTTCATTCTTTTACAGTGTTTCCTTTAAGGACAGCCCTGAGCAATCTCTTAGAATATAGCGAACAAATAACCTTGTTCTCTGCATCCAGTAAAGGGACATTTCGTGTTTTTAATTACCAAAAACTGTAGGCAAACTCCTGCACACCGTCTGAATTGCACAAATTGCACAAATACAAACATTGGCGATGTTTCGTTTCTGAAAATGTCCACCATGTGGATATGTTTAATGCACTAAGTTCATTCACTCCAAAGCATCTGATGAAAATGCAAAAAGTATTTTCTTTTGCAACATTTCAAATGTTTTCTGAACAATTGAAGGAAACATTACTTGGTAAATGTTGTTTTAATTAGGAATGTGCCCAATTAGCATACTTAACTGTTAAAATCTAACCCTCGCTAGTTGACAACAGAATTAGTCTGTTGAAGAAATTATTAATATATCGTTAGGACTTCTCCTTGTTTTCAGAAAACGAACAGATAAACAGATTTGTTGTCCAAACTACATTTGTGCTTGAACTATTTGTGAAGTTCTGCTTCAACAAACATCGAGGTCAAAACGACTAAACCAGACCTGAGCTAGCAGCATTACTTGATCTGTTCACTAAAAGAGTCAAGCTTTAGTAAATGACTTACTGTGTTGTATTCTACTCTCCCAAACAGGAGCCCACTGAAGCGCATATTGAACAATAGGCAGCCCATTGACCACATGTCGATGGCCTCGGAAAATGGTAGACCCAAAATAATCTCTGGAGCCCTGATTGATGAAGAAAAGTGTTAGAATCAGTCAACCTGTAATATTCCAAGGAGTGAAAATAAAAACAGAAATTTAGAAAACAATGGATTTTTCCTCATTGGGAACAAATGAAAAAGTACGTTGTCCCATAGTCAACATGAGCTTGGATCTTACCTAAAACAATCTGCTTGTAGTTTCATGCCCGGCCTAGCTTCAGCTTTGTCTTTGGCCAAGCTTAAGTCTATGAGCTTGACTCTGAAGGGTCGTTGCTGGTCCACCAACATGATGTTGCTAGGTTTTATCTCCGTGTGGATCACCCCGATGCTCTGCAGAGCGTTAAGCGCTGTGGACAACTACAAACACAAAACATGTCAGAGACTGTATCGAGGGTTAAAAGACAGTTACCTGTGCTTTCTATTTGATGCTGCTGAATTCATACCTGTTCTATAACGGTCCTTATGTCACTCATCAGCATAGGCCGGGAGGAGTTGTTGATCATGTGGTCTTCTAATCTCATTTCTAGACTCTCAAAGACGAGAGCCTTGCCACTCTCCACGCGAAAACATTCATGGAACTTGACGATGTTTTGCTCGTCAAGTCTTTTGCACATTAACTTCTTCAGTATGGCCACCTGGAGACAAACGACAAGATGTGCACCAAAGTTGTAATCTTTACAAGTTTAAAAGTCAGGAAGAACAAGGGCCTATGGGACCCAGTGAAAACCTTTTGCAAAACATCTTCTAAACTAAATGATGTGAAGTTGATTGTCAATATATATCCATTCATCTCACTCACACAACAGTTTACGAAACAGTCTGTAAATGAAAACATATAAACTCCTACATGGACAAACACTTCCCTTTACATGTGTTTCAACATGTATTCAAACTAATGTCCACCAAGAGGAGTTTGAGCCTTGGTAGTGGCTAATGGAGAACCAATTACATTCATAACTACAACCTCATTTCCTTAAACGTTGGGAATTCTTAAAATAAAAACAGAATGTGATAATTTAGAAAACATTGAAACCCCATGTTTAACTGAAAATATGACAGACAACTATTCACATTTAGAAACTGTTATTGTTTTTTTTAAGTTGATGCTGAAAGCAGGCTTACAAAATTTATAATCTCTATTTTATATGGTGAACATAAAAGTCTAGCAAATGTCTCACCTCCTTTCTGCAGTATTGCTTGATCTTTATCACCACAACATTGGATGATTCCTTATTCAAACAGCGCAACACTTTCCCGCAGCTGCCCTCATCCACGACTGTCAGGAACTTGTATTTGGTGGGGAGATGGTAGGGGTTTTTGGGAGTCATAGCTTGCATTAGCTGATTGAAGCCCATTCTTACATTGGTGAACATCTTGAAAAAAAGACAAAATGAGAACAATGGAAATGTTACTTACATTCCTGTTTCATCTCCTTCATTATTGTGAATAAAACCTTTTTATCTGAAACACAAATATGATCTCTTTCTGAGCTCTGAAGCAGAAGAAGAAACAATCTCCTGTAAATGTAATATTGTACATTTCTTCTCTCTGTCCAACTCCAATTTGGAATAAACAAAGAGCTCAGAAATCTAGCTCCACCAAGGAGAGATAAGGAGTAACTTACCTTTATCAAAGAGGTTGATTCACTCTCCAATACTTGTGGTAACTTGTTGGATAACTCGAAGCTTGTGGTTTGTCAAGCTGCTCAAAGTAAAATGACTAAATTGTGACTCCTCTTCTTACTGAACCTTTCGTGATTCTAAAACACATTGTGATGTGGCGATCAAAGCCCACATTCTAAATTCTAGGTTCCCACGGCAACAAGTGCTTTAATGTAATTCCCTACATTCTTTTAGACAGACAGACAGACAGACAGACAGACAGACAGACAGACAGACAGACAGACAGACAGACAGACAGACAGGTACTTTATTAATCCTTTGCAGGAAATTACATCGTCACAGCAGCAACTGTAATCACAGTCAAGCCACCACACAGAAAACTAACAAATAACAAAAAAATAAATTAAAAAAATAAACAGAGACAATTTTTTTATCTGGGAGAGTCAAAGCTTTGAATGTACATAATTATGAAAAAGATGCCCACTGAGTGTTACAGTTTGTACATAGGCGACCGCCTGAGGACAAGCTTGTGGACTGACTCTGTATTTCCAATGTAGGTGACCAAAAATGTCCCCCCTACTGTCACACACACTGTGATGCCCCAGTAGGCTCAGCAGGTTATGCTTTCATGGTGATTGTCTGGGAAGTGTGTCTTACCTGTGTTCTCATTGTCACACTGATTAGAGTAACTCAGCACACCTGGGCCCAGTGTGCTGAGGTTACTTAAGCTCCTGCTGTTTCACACACTCTTTCTGCTCTGCTCTCACTGCTGTGACCTTCTCCACAGGTACATTTGGTTTGAGAATTATTAAATTTTTTTTTGAATGTGCATTTTAAGAGTTTCTTCATAAAGACATAATTAAAACACAAGGGAAAAACAAACTAACAAGGACAAACAAATACAAACCACCAAAAACAAAAGAAGAGAACAAAAACAAGCTGGTTACATAAGTCTTAGATACAGCGGCTGATCAATGTCTGATACATTTATGGTACAGGGATACAATATCATTAATGTATTAAAGGCAACAATGTACAAATTCATTTGCCTACATACAGTAGACAGATATGGACGTACATGCACACACATCTAAATTCATATTTTAGTTCATACACACATCTGTTAATATACATACTAAAAGGAAAGTTACTAACACACTTAAATTAATATCGTTTAACCAGAGGTGTCAGAAATTGTGTACTTCTCCCATTTTTCCCATCTCTCTTTAAAGATGTTAACCTGATTCCTAATTCTCATGGTAATTCTTTCCATTCCATATATTTCATTTACAAGCTCCTTCCATTTTGCATTAATTAAATTGTCATCTCTTAACCAACTCTTTATTTGTTTAATAATTGCTGCTCTAATAGCCAGAAACAAGTGAGAATCTTTCTTCTTCATCCCTTCTGGTAATTTCCCTAATAGTAGAACTTGTGGGTTTCTATTTAAAGGTACACCAAAAATATTTGAAAGTTCTCTGTTAGAGTTTTCCCAAAATCCACTTATAACTTTACAAGACCAAAATATATGACTGTGGTTGCCATTTGCTCGCCACATTGTCTCCAGCATCTTGGTGTGACATTTGCTTTGTACTTACTTTGAATTTGTGGTGTTTTAAAAAATCTGTTTAAGATCTTTCATACAAATTCTTTCCAATAGTTTGAGTTGTTTCATGGATGTTTTTACACATTTGTTCCCAGTCAGTTGGAGATATATTACACAAAAATTCATTCTCCCATTTCATTTGTACCTTGGCACCAATTTGTTTGTCATGTTGGTTGGATTTTATAGCTTTAACTATCCTAGTTAAAACTTTTGTGTCAAACCCACCATCACACATTTTTATCATATATTTTACCAATGGACTTATATCTTGTATCGATTTTATTTTGAGAATATCGGAAAGGTAACTTCTCACTTGGAAGAATCTGAATAAATGAGAGTTGGGTAGACCATACTGTAAAGATAATTGTTTAAAAGACTTCAGTTTGTTATCTCCATCTGTCCATATTTACAGAGACCTTTGGATGCCCATTTTACAAAAGTCTGATCAATTTTGTTTGGAGGAAAGTCTGGGTCCGTTGATATGTCTTTTAAGAGAGTTAAGTCTTCATATATTTTCTGATTCTGGCAAACTTCCCTCCATACCTTCAGTGTAGCAACTACCCATCTGTTATCTAAGTTTTCTATGTATGTTCTTTTATATTTTAAAAAAGGCAAGACAATTAATGGGATATCTCCGCAACTTATTTCATTCTCTCTCCATTTGATATGGGGACTTGCTTGCATCCACACTCTAATATTACTAATGTGTGCTGCTTGATAATATGTTTGCAGATTTGGCAAGTCCCCCCATCTCTTTTGATAGTTTGAGGTATTTCATTTTTATTCTTGGTTTCCTTCCATTCCATATAAATTTAGTAATAATAGAATCCCATTGTTTAAACGAACTGGAAGCTATATAAATGGGTAGCGTTTTAAACAGAAATAAAAATCTTGGCAAAATATTCATCTGTATGATTTTAACTCTTTCCCATAGGGAAAAGGGGACTATGGTCCATCTGTTTAAGTCCTGTTTAACTTGATTGATTAATTCTCCAAAATTTTTCAAGTATACATTTTCCAAATTCTTTGTAATACCCAAGGTATTTTATCCTCTCGACATCCCAATGAAATGCATATTTCTGTTTGATTTCATCCCCAATTGTACATCCCATTAGCATTACCTCAGACTTATTTATATTTAATGTGTACCCTGAAATGACTCCAAAGTCTTTAATTACCTTCATTAGTGCTTCAACTGACTGTTCAGGCTTTTATAAATAAATTATTATATCATCAGCATACATCGCCAATTTGTGATTTTCTCCTGCTGTAGATATGCCTTTTATTTTTTGTTCTATCCTAATATGTTCTGCCAGCGGTTCAATACATAGAACAAAAATCAATGGGGACAATGGATCCCCTTGTCTGGTACCTTTTGAGATCTTAAACATATCCGACATTACTCCATTAACTCTAACTCTGGCGTTAGGCTGCTTATACATAGCTTTCAACCAGTTTATAAAAGTGGTGTGAAGGCCAAATTTACTTAGGGTGTCAAACAGATAGGGCCATAGAACCTTATCAAAGGCCTTTTCTGCATCTACTGTAGTGTGATGAATCCCACAGGTAGATTTTGTTTCTGGGCTTTCTCTAAGATGTTTAATGTTCGTCTCACATTGTCAGCAAGCTGTCTTTGACTAATAAACCCAGACTGGTCTGGATGTATTAGATGTGGTACAATTTTTGCTAGCCTAGTGGCTAATATTGAGGTTAACAGTTTATGGTCTGTGTTTAACAGACTAATTGGTCTATAGGATGAGCACTCTTTAGGATTTTTACCCGGCGTATGGAGTACTGTTATGATTGCAGAATGCCACGTTTCTGCCCACGTTTCGGTTTCCAATGCCCAATTGTAGGCTTTACACAATAGTGGGACAATATCATACTGGAATTCGTTGTAAAACAGATTTGTATACCCATCACTTCCCGGAGACTTGTGTGTTTTAAGTTTATTGATATGATCATAAATTTCCTCCTCTGAGATTGATTTTGTAAGGGTATTATTCTGCTCTTCTGTGGTTTTTGGTAAGTTTAGCTTTTGGAAAAACTGTTTGAATTTAACTTCATTCACAGAGTTTTGAGAAGCATCATAAAGATCCTGATAATATTTAGAAAATGTATTTGTTATATCATTCCGGCCCCTTATTAATGTCTTTGTATTTTTATCCTGAAGCTGCACAACTGATACCTTCTTTTGCTGTTTTTTGAGTTTGTATGCCAACACCTTAGCTGCTCTAGGTCCTTCATCATATGTACTTTGTCTTGTGATGGACAGTGTTTTTTCTACTGCCAAAGCAGAGATCGTAGAACCGGGCTAATGTGTTTATTCCACCCTGCTGCAGTTTATGTTCTTCAACAGACTCGTCTCCCCCTCAGAGCGGGATCACCGCTGAACATGAAAACGAAACTTAAGAGTTAGTCCGTTAAAAGAACTCTATCCCGATAAATACAACTGTTTGAGATTTGTCCAAAACAACAGGGCTCGAGAAACAGTTATCTGAAGAGTTTGCAAAGTTAAGGTTTGTGGCCTACTTCGGATGGCGACACAACAAACCGTTTTAACGAGCCCAAGAGACGTTAAACAGTCTGCTGAGAGTCACACAGAGCGGAGCTCAGACAGACAGTCAGTGATGGGAGATATAACCCCGGTGTATAAACTGATGCTTCTGATGTTTTTCTGCTCTCTCTTGTTTTTCACAAGTTACCAACAAGCCTCTCCACCTGAAGCTCACCTGTTGTGATAACGGAAACGAGAATAAAACGATGTTATGAAACGGAGGGAGGCGATCATATCCGCGAGGTCCGGACCTTGGTGGTTTAAAAAAAATGTTTGAATTAGTATAATCATTTATTTCTATACATTGATTTCCATGCATACTGCTTTAACTTATAAGTGATGTCAGTCAGCTGCTCTCTCTCCTCTCGTTCAGTGTGCATCATGCAGGTGAGAGTGAGTAACCATGGTGACTGTCTGTTCGTCAATCAACGATGTCCCGCCCCCTCTATGAATAAAACTCTTCTAACAGTAGAACTTACTTTGACCATGTGTCACAGAATGAACACATTCTGTATTATGTTTGAAGTCCTCATGTTTTTAAATGAATGATAACTGTGTGAATGTACCTGAACACTAAAATAGATTTAAGACACAAAAGATGACACAATACTAAATCATTATTTCAAAGTGGAGCAGAAAACACTCAAATTGTGCATAAAAATGGATCAGAATGTAGGAAAGACATTTCTGATGTTAAAAATGTTTAGGGGGAGTCCTCCAGACCCCCAACAAAGACATTTTTAAATAGACTAAACTTATCATCACAGTGTTTGTGCATTTAAAAACATTATACGAGGTAATAAGTGGTTGAACTGGTCAGTAAATTTTTAAGATCAGTATGAAAAAAAATCGTGATATGATATTTTTTCTAATTTCACCCATTAATTTGAAAATACTGTATATACACAAATATGATGGTGTTTGGGCTATTGTGTGGTGTTCTAATGCCAGTGTTTGGAGAGGCCTAATAGTGTGCGTGGCTGTGTGCAATGTCAAATGTTTTAAGGACCTCCAGGGACAATGGGGGTCCCCAGTCTCTAGGACCGTTATATTGGGGGTCGCGGGCTGAAAAAGTTTGGGAACCCCTGCCCTAGGGTTTTGTGTACTTTTTCTAAGTCCTTAATTTTCCTTTCAAGTAACTTTCTTGCATATTTGTTTTGTTTGTTCCTAAAGGATGCGTAGGCTATTATCTTACCTCTTAGTGCAGTCTTTGCCCCTTCCCATAATATAACTGGATTTATTTCACATGTATCATTATTCTATAGTCTTGTAATACACTTTTTAACTTCATTCTAAATTCATTTTCTAACAAAAGAGAGTTATTAAATCTCCAAATACAAGTGTTTTTTTCTTCACAATATCTTAGTGTCATTTGTAGCGGTGCATGATCTGATAAATATATTTGTCCAATTTTTATATTTTTAACTGAAGGTAGGTCTTTGGAAAACATAAAAAAGTAGTCTAGTCTTGAGTAATTTCCTGTGGCTGAAGAGAAGTATGTGTAATCCTTTACAGTTGGATTTAATGTTCGCCATACATCCACTAATCCAATATCTTTAGTAAATGATCTCATCAAAAGTGCGTCCTTTCGAGCTTCGTGTTTAGTTCTACTTTGGGAGTCCATCTGTTCATTCATTAATAAATTAAAATCACCTCCTATAGAGTTAATCCTTTACTTTGTACTGTTATTAGGTCAATGATCTTCTCAATGTGCTTGGACCTTCCTCAGGAGGGTTATATAAATTAAGTAATGTGATGTATTCTCCATCAATTTTACCTATTACGAAAACATACCTGACCTCTTTATCACATACGCTATTTTCTACCTCAAAGGGTATGTGATTCCTTATCATAATTATAACTCCTCTTCTAGCTGAGTGATGAGAAGGAAAAAAAAGGCCTGAGATTTAAATCATTTTGCTAATTTCTCATGTTCTATTTTTGGTAAATGTGTTTCTTGCATAAATACAATATCTCCTCCAAGATGTTTCATTTGCGTAAGCACCTTGCTCCTCTTAATTGGCTTATTTAGACCGTTAACATTAAGTGAAATTATGTTTAAATTCATACACTACTACATTTTATTTTCTGTTCTAGCATATCCCCTATATAAGCAGTTGTCATTCTTTAGCCACGATGTAACCTGTAAATCATCTGAACAGCAAGAATATCTTGAATACACAATTTGCAACCAGCATTAAATTCATCATCAAAAAGCTTTTGGTTTGAGAATTTGGTCTAATTGGAATTAAATAAAAAATAAAGACTAATTTGGTTTAATTGGTTATTAAGAATTTTTCACTTATCTAATTTGGTTAAATCTGGCTTAATAAAGAAGTATTTAAACTTGTACTTGGTGTTGTCTCCCATTTTTGTTGGGACTTCCTGAGCCGGGTCATGACACACACCCTTCAGTATTAATGATGGAAAAAGCTTGCGGTGGAGGTAGCTTTTTTTTTTTTTTTTTTTTTTAACAGGTGGGACAATTCTTATATGGCATCCATCAATCGCACCTGCAATAAATGCGAAATGCGTCATGACCGGCCAGGTGGGCAAATCCTGTCCCCAGCTCCTTCATCTCCTCTGGCCTGCATGGGGAAATGAATGTTCTTGTGGAGGATGGTCATCATCATCCCCACAATATCATGCACTATTCTGCACACGCTGGCTCTCGGCACAGCGACGATGTCTGCTGTTACTTTGTAGGAGGTGCCACATGACCGCCAGTACCACCTGTATTTCTCGGCTCCGTCCATGAGCCTTTTCTTTAGGCAACATCCAGACCAGAATATCTATAGTTTCCCTCGAGAGCCTAAATGCTGGACAAACTAGTCGAGCATAAATCAAGGGGATAACATCAACTATAAACAGAATGTGATGACATTTTCATATGATGAAAGAGGACAGGCAAAACAGCATTGATGTGTAAATTATAAGGGGGGGTTCTCCGGTGTTCATGTTTTAAACCTTGGCATATCCGGTGTATCTACTGTATTGTATTTTGCCTGACGATTAAAGATCTAACCGAAGCGCTGCTTCAGCTAATCTTAAGACAACGTACATGGATCAAAATAAACGCTAGGAAAGCTTGGTTTCGTTCGCTCCTCCTCCTCGTCCTCGCTCTCCTTTTACGAATCCTCCTCCTCAGCTCGGCAGCCTCCTCCCTTCGCCTCTTGGTAAAGCTTACCGATTGTAGCTGCCATCAACGCCTGGTTCATCACCACAAACGTTAAACGCCACAAATTTAAAACAGCGGTTGGTTTGTTATATTCAGAAAAAAACAGGCTTGTGAGGATGATACCACGTAGAAAAAAAGACAAATAATGTCAGTGTCTTTTTCAGTCCTTTAGGATACAGATTCTGAAGACAAAGATACAGAGGAGGAGGCCCAGTGCCATGGAGATGTCCTCGCTCTCTTCTGTGATCACCTGCATTGCCATCCAATTTCGGCACAATGTGTTCAGACTGCATTGGATGACCCTCCCTGCAGCCTTTAAGCACCATCTTGGGTGTTGAGATGCCAGGAGTGCTATTATGAGCATGGCCCTGGAAGAGGGGATAATACCATTAACCATCTTAGCTCACATTTATTTGAAAGGCAAATCGAGTTAATATTACATAAACTACTTTTGTGTAACTGCTCAAATACTTTCGCCATTCGCGTTTCACTTTAAAGCATAGTTTGTAGTCCTACAAACGAAAAATAATGCTTGTATTTGAAATAATTTTACAGCACAACAAAATGTTCAAGAAGTGCAGTGCTTTTGATTAGGCATTAGTGCATTAGGCTCGAGCCGTGGTCGATGCATTGAAGAATTGACAATGGATTCAATCAACTGGAGTTACCTTTCTTGCTGTCAATGCTAAGATGATTTTTTTTTGCCAGAAAAACACTGTGAATGGTAAGGTGTCAGCTTTATTGACAGACACATGGTCCATTAGAACAGTCAGTGATGTCCATTTGTTAACTGGATACAATAAAGACTAGCCTTATTGAAAATGATCTGCAATCCAATTAATTAACACTTTCATACAAATATTCTCAACAGTGCTAAGTAGGTTACGTTATATCCTAAGTAGCTGGTTAACGTTAACCTAACATTGACTTACATCATCGTAGTTAGTTTTTGACATGACGTTAGCGTTACACTAGCTTAAACTTCAGTATTTGTCCGTTAGTTCGTTCTGTTTGAATGAATGCTACCGATGGAGTTAGTGTTTTCTTCTGAAGAAAGCTTGCGCATTGACAGGGCGCATATAAGTTTTTCAGGGGATGATAACAAGCCTACTTTTTGTGACTGGGTCAAAAGCAGTTCTATGGTTTGATTTGATTTATGTTTTGATTTGATTTCTTTATTTTGGACATGTAAAAAACAAACAAAAAAATAGCTGAAATTAAAAATATGTAGCAAACAAATGAAATAAAAACACAACGTAAGAAAGAAAAGTCAACGTCCGTCATTCGCTCTTACATGCTGAAAAGGAGTAGGAAGAAGTTATAACCTATTTAATCCTACCTCTGTTAACTTAATTTAATTGTTATTAATTAATATTAAATATTTATTTGTATTATCTAATTACAGACACATATAATGAATATTTCCATATCACCACAATATAACAATTTACAGTTTGATCAGCAATAGCATGCAAAACCTACAAACTAAAAAGCTTTACCAAACTAAATAATTACAAACACATCCCAGTGATTGTGATTACCCTTCCTCGTCCCTGTACCTCATGAGAACTTTATACTTCTTTACTAGCTTACTTTAGATCTGCCCTCAGATTGTTCCACAGTTTCACACCACAAATAGACAAACTAAAACGTTTCTGTGTCGTGTGGATACTACGTGTCTTGAAGTTTAAAAGCCCCCTTAATTCCCCTCCTCTCTTTGACAAAATATTTCCTGAATGTTGCGAGGCAGCAGATTGTTCCTCACTTTAAACATTATTTGTGCAGTTGTTAGCTTGACTAGTCAGACATTTTTAATAATTTAGACTGTAAGAATAATAAGTTGGTGTGGTCGTGAAATCTGACTTTGTGTAGTATTCATAAGGCTCTTTTTTGAAGTATATTGAGTGGTTGTTCCCCAGATTTCTGAACAGGAGTTAAGATAGGGTAAACACAGTGAGCAGTAAAGAATATGAAGCGATTTAAGATTCAGGAAGTGTTCTGGAAGTGAAATCCTTCTAGATAATTTGTCATGGACATGTTTAATGTGAGGTTTCCAGCAAATTCAGTCATCAATGAATACACCAATATTCCCTCTGAATGCACACTCATATTTCACTGTTTGTCTTGAAGTTTCCAAATACCATGCATTTTGTCTTGTTCAGATTTAATGATAATTTGTTATAGTCAAATATTTTTTTTAATTTGAGTTCTGAATTGATCACTTCCAAAATGTGTTGAAAATTCTCCCTTGATGCTAAAATGTTTGTATCACCAACGAATAATACAAACTTAAATGCATCTGTTAGTTTTACACAAGGAATTGATATACATATATTAATAATATTAGGCCCAACACTGACCCCTGGGGGACACCACATAAAAGGTCCAAACAATCAGTCAAACTCTCCCATATTCACAAATTGCTTTCTGTTTTTTAAATAGCTTCTGACCCATTGTAACACTACCCTCTCGTCCCATATCTTTCTAGTTTATTGATTAATATCTTATGGTTGAGTGTGTCAAATGCTTTTTTAGGGAAAACACCAACTGCATGTTTCTTATTGTCCAGGGAATTAGTTATTTCTACAATGAGTTCTGATAGAGCTAGTGATGTTTACCGTTTTTTTCTGAATCCAGACTGACTGTTGGAAAATAGTTTGTGTTTGTCTATGAATGTTTTCTGTCTGCTAATGAAAAGTTGTTCTATAATTGTTTTCATTTCAATTCCATTACAATCAGTGGATGTTTAGTTTTTGCATTCATTTAATCTATCAATTATTTTTCATCTGTTGCTTTGAGAAACATTGAACTAGGATTGTTATCTATTTTAGAAGTAATTATATATTCATCTTTATTATGCTCAGGAATTTCTTCAGCTAAGTTAGGTCCAACACTTAGCCTACAAAAAAATCTATTAAACTTGCTCACCATATCAACCATTTTATTTATATTGTTCTCATTTTCAATTAAAGTATTGAGATTAATTAACCTGTCTTGAATTTTTCCTAATTATGAAATACACTGTATTTTAATATAGTATTTTTATTATTTCCCCAATAAACTAAACAAAGCTGAAGAACCAGTAGAAAGCCTCGGAACCATACAGGTTCTTTGTCACGCAAGTGGTACTATATAGCACCTAAAACACCCCGAAGAACCACTGAAGAACTGGAGTCACGTTTATGAATGTTATCCAGGCCCAGTTCACCAAATGACTTATAGGGTGCATCTGAAAATAAAGGGGGTGAAGCATTTCTTTATTTTAAAACAATAAGCTTCAAACAAAACTCTTACCCTGCAGTACAAACGAGATCGGTAGTTATTTAGACATACTTGGATTTATAACAAAGGTCATCTGGGACTATCGGGCGGCTGCCGGGCAGTGGCAGTGTTTGAGTCCAGTCCTGGGGATAGGGTGGTGGTTAGGGTAGTAGTGCCAGTAGCCAGCATAGCCGCGACAGCTAGGCGGCTAACTTTGGCTGGAGTCTCGTTGCTGCTCATAATTTGACTAATCTCCACATGATCTGCTGGAGTTTCTGCAGCAGTGGAGGTAGTGTTGACCGTGTTCGGCTTCAGTGGCTGCTTCATCCGTTTTCTGATATATCCAGGAGCCATTGCATTTATTTTGAAAGCTCTGTGCAAATATAGCCTACATGGATTTACTGAAGTTAAACCTGCTGCTGTATGCATGTTTCAAATGAAGTGCATGTTTCGACTGACGTGCAGGACAGGTCACGTGCACCTGTCATGACCATTAGATCATGGCTGTCATACACGATCTGAGTCACTGTTGTCATTTGAAAGCCTTGATTACTTACTGTAAAAAAATATTTTTTTTTTTTGCAATCATTCAACTGAGTGCATACATTTCAAATGAGGATTGCAATACATCCTTTTGCAACCTCGTAGAACCGGGTCTGCTGACAACCAAAAGTAGGGACACAGTGTTCCAGTGCTCCCTCAGCAGAGTCTGCATTAATATATTAAAAGCAGATTGATAACAGCTGCACTGTCAGAAATTTTTCCGTAAAATAACAGTAAAAGTACTGAAAAGCATGGATTGGTCAGAGTTTTGTCAGTCCTGCAGCTGCCACAGAGGTCTGATTATTTTTGTTCCTTTTTCTGAATACATAATGTATTGATAACTCTCAGGATAGAAGGACCATTTCTCCCAGTATAACAAAACATGTTTCTCAACAGGATTACCAACTACAACTTTAATGCTTAACAGTGGTAACATGGTTATCTAGCTTCCCCTCCTACTGTAATAAATCTAAAACAAAGAGGTTATTTATGCTGTACTCACTTCTTGGTTTAGTAGCAACACCTTTGGCTCCTCTCCAAGGTACTTGATCAGGCCCCAGAGGAGGTTCAATGTGTCTGTGGTAACTCCCGTGATTCCCTTGCTGACAAGAAACTCAGTGATGGTCTTGCCCTTCTCCTCAATTTGGTTCAGCAGTTTCGTCTGGACAGGAAATCCGGTCAACTTCTCTGTGTGGTCGAGTAGATGGGTGGCTTCAAACAAGTACGGCCATTCTTCCATGACTTTGATTACGTTGTCTTGGTTATTCAGAGTGATGCGTTGGGCGCTGTATGTTTCTGACATTACTCTCTTGATGTCAATCTCAGATAGAAGATTTTCTTTATAGGCATCTTGCAGCATTTTCTTTTTTTTCTTCAGTCAGAGCCATTTGGTGCCACGGGTTGCCAGTTACTACAACCATAATAGTCTGATGACTTGCGTTTTTTCTTAGGTCTTCCTTCAGGGCTTGTGCTGACACCATACTGCCGTCTGACATTCTCGACTCGGTTCTCCATTTGTACCACAAGGGATGCAAAACCTTGACCCACTACATTTGTCCCGCACTGATCTAAGAAGGAATCCGGGTATCTCTCAACCAGCTGTTGTGCAACCTGCTTCAGCTTGTTTCTGCCTGGCCTGATGTCAGAAGCCATCATGTCTTCCATGATGATCCTAATCATGTGTCTTCTATCTTTTGGTTGTGGTCTCCTCTTCTCCTTCAGTGCAGTCATCATTTTAACTGGGAACTTCTGCCATGGGATTTGAAACTTCTCTGTATGTGTCATAGTTGATGTTCCCATCATGTGTGTCGTAGCTGGTGTCCCATTCATGTGTGTCGTAGCTGTTAGTGTCCCCATCAGATGCTCGGTGGAACTGAATCCATTGGGAACTGGACCAACTGGAGGAGAAGAGAAGAAAATTATTTTTACTATAATCAAGCAGCCCTACTACTTGTGAGACAGACTCTTTCCAGTTTTGAGTGAGAGAGTGTGTGAGTGAGTGTGTGAGAGAGTGTGTGAGTATGTGAGAGAGTGTGTGACTATGTGAGAGAGTGTGTGAGTATGTGAGAGAGTGTGCGAGTATGTGAGAGAGTGTGTGTGTGAGTGAGTGAGTGAGTGAGTGAGTGAGTGAGTGAGTGAGTGTGTTTGTTTAACATACACGTTTCAATTTGGAAGAGGGGGAGAGGGAGGGAGAGAGGAAATGGACGGACAAAGGGGGGGCAGACAGACAGAGAGAGCCAGACACGAGAGAGGGGAGACAGACAGACAGACAGACAGACAGACAGAAACAAAGTACCTGAGCAGAATGCATTGATCAGCCGCCTGGACTGTATTGGTGGCAAAATCCCATCCAAGTCTTCTGCTTTTAAAAACGTACAGTCGTCAAGATTTGTGACTCCAAGGTCCATCAACTTTGTGATAACAATGTCCACTTGCTCTTCTTCCAGTGAAAGCAGTGTTCTTCTGATCTTGTGCCTTACATGCTCCATGGTGGACTGTGTTTAAGTACAAACAGCTGCCTGCCACCTCTATGGTAATGCCTGATTGGAAAGTAATCAAGAAGCTCATCAATTCTTTTGCAAATAAAAGAACCCCCCACACTCTCTACTTCAAAAACACCACGATCTGGATCAAGGCTTGCACTTTTCTGTCTTAGCACAAGAAGCACTGACTTTTCTTCTTTCACCACAATGCATGCAATCAGCCCGACAGTTAAATTTCCAAGTTCACAGCTCAAAATGACAAGCATATCATTTGCATAACATGTGCCTCGTACAGTAATTCTGTCTGTCACTACTGCATTTGAATGTGAGACATTAAACTCTGTCAATGCACCCTTAACCTGACTATCATACAAGTCTGAGTAAAACCTTGTACAGTCAGACATGATCAACTCAGGGCAGAACACATTGCCACAGCTTAGGTAGGCCTGCAGCAGCTGATGCCTCTCTGAGAGGGTTTTTTATGATGTTCATGAAGTTTTTACTTGCTCGAATACACCTCTTAAAATAGCTGTGCTTGCTCTCGAATCTCATTGTCCATGTGCGAATTAAAGGTTCAAACTGTAGTGTGAGATCTGCATAATGTAAGACATAATGGTGTTTGGGTCTCAGCCGTGTAAGAGGGAAGAGGATATGTCTCGTTTTCAGGTACTCCTCAATGAGCACCTTCATGTATGCAACCTGTGACTCCGATAGTGTGGGAGCACACACGAGCTCAACCACCTGTCTCAGTAGCAGTATGAGTTGCCAGACGACTTCATCCTTGGGGTCTCTGACTCTGTCATCTAACAGTATTGGTAAATGTCTAAGCAGCCACCAGTTTTGGGCAGCATGCCCGCCAAGTTTTTTCCCACTGGTAGGTATAACATTGGCCTTGTTCTTACTCTCTCCTTTGAAGGTCACAATCCTGCTGTTAAGTACATTATAACTGAACCATTTCCTTGTTTTTACTAGGAACTGCAAGTACATCGCCAAATCATAGTCAACTATGCCCTCAAATAAATCATGGGCAAGGCAGGGTGGGAGTCCTGGTGCACAAACATGGAAATGTGTGAGCTTGTTAAGAACACTGCTTGACTTGATGCCTTGATGCATTTTCAGATCTCGGTTATTTTGCAACTCCTGCAATGATTCACTGTAACTAGCTGGTGTTCTCTCAGTGGCTGTAGAAAGAGGATTTCTTTGAAAGTCCTCTTTTCTAACATGACAGTTCCTACAAAAATATTGTGCACTGCTAAAGTTTTCAGTAAATCCTCCAAGATAGTGGGACCCAAGATTGTCTCCTATGACACAGGCAATACTACCTCTGAAGGTTTTCCCTCCAACACAAATGCCTGTTGTCTCCAAGTCACCCAAGTCTGACATCAAAGTGTCAAAAACTGTGTCAGGTCCAAACCATTTACAGTCCCTCTCCAAACAAAGTAATACAAGCTGGATAGAATCAACAGTGGATCTGTTATGGGCATAGACATTAGCTAGACTGTAGTACACCGCAAGAACTTTATGCTTTTGCCTGGCAGACCCCAACTCAACTCAACTCAAGTTTATTTATAAAGCGCTTTAAAACGGCCACAGCCTGATTTGATGACATGCCCATCTCCAATATCATGTAGCATGTTCTCACTGGCAGGTATGGGATGTATCACTTGATGCCGTACACCTTCATTTGCCAAGAGAGCTTTTAAGCTTTGTAAGATGGGAACGTAATGAAAATGTCATTGTTTGCCATTGTCATCACGGCCTAAATTTATCTGTACAGGTTCAACTAAGTTGAACTCTTTCCTGAAATACTGAAGTCTTCTGTGGTGTGTGGTTAAGCTGCCTTTATTTGTATGTAGTGTGTTCTGCATTGGGCTTTGCTCATATACATGTTGCCCTAGATTTTGTAAAGCCTCATCAGGTACACCATATTCTTGGAGACCTCTTGTAAACAAATCCATAGTAAACTCATGCTGGATGTCCTGAAGCACTCTCATTTCACTTGCAATCTTTGAGACTGTAGATGCCGGGACAAGATACTTGGCTTGTAAGCCAAACAAAAAAAGAGCCATGTTTTCAGTGTATCTATCCTCGGCTGACCCTGGGTCAGTGTCTCTATCTTGCTGCCCTGCTGCACTCTCTCCATCATCATGGTGGATTTCACCATCAATGTATGACCCTGGCCCATTATCAGAATCAGCATGTACATACTCTGTCTCACTGATATGACCTTGACAAATATGTGTAACATCACACTGCTTGTGACATCTTGACAAATGAGAAATAAAAGTAGATATGATTTTGAAAGTCTTTCCACATCCACTATAAGGACATGTCACTTCAAGACCCTCTTTCATATGAAACTTAAGATGAGCTACAAGACATGTTATGCTTCCACACTCTTTGCCACAAAATTCCCAAGAACACTTCAACTGTACAGATATGTTACGATTAAAAGACTGTTTCCTCCCCTCATGGTGATTTCTGGTCAAGTGCACATTAAAGGAATTGTAAGAGGTAAAGCTTCTTCCACAATCTGGAAAACCACAAGGAAAAACTGCCCGGCTAATGTTTCTATGGGTCCTGAAATGTTTTAAATAGGCAGACACTGAGGCACTTGTGAACTCACAGATACCACAATGAGGTGTCATACTGATAGCAAGTGTAATAACCTGGCTCAAGGGCCATGACAAATATGATGAAGGACACCAGTTTAAATTGCAAATAACAATGATTTATTAGTACCAACGCAAGCAAAGACCACAGCACAACCAAACATGGAGTAAATGTCAATGTGTCAAGAGAGAGAGAGCCAGCCAGAGTGCCAGGCGTTGGGCTTTTATGCCCTGAGAGCAACAGGGCCAGGTGCTCCAGATTGGACCAGTCAACTCTTCTGATAATGGGGAGACAGAAGCAATTAATAGTTAGTACACTATGACAGTGACCGTCACACATGTAAAAAAAAGAAAAAAAAGAATGCATGGCAATCCCATAAAACAAATAAGCTTTGAAGAGTAATGGCTACTAAGGCTTCTAGAGAGTCAACTGTAGTGTCCAAGGTAGTGTCAATGGTAGAGTCCAAAACCTGTTCACTCCATTATTCAAAAAGAAATAATAATGTGGAAAAATCATCGTATTCCTATGGTACCTGCACTGAGGCATAATGGATTGGCTTCTGGGGTGTCATGTGGTGTAGCCGTCCAAGAACTTTTGCATGGGTAGATGTTCACCTGAAAACAAGTACAGTAATTTTAGCCAACAAATATTTTCATATTTGAATTGAAAACACTGATATTGGCTTTATTGAACACAGACTATTACATTTTTTTCCCGAAACTGTACCAGGTTTTTTTAATTGCAAAAAAAAGTGTTCCAGGTTACTTGAAATGAATTGCAGCATATTAGGGTTTCACCAATGTTGTCTCTTTCACCTTCTCCCTTATTTTCCGCCCCTAAACTGCATCAGATTATGGCAAAATTCAAGATTAATTGAACTTTTTAACGTCAATTATGAGTAATGAACAATTATCTGGAAAAAAAAATACTGCACTGGCTGCAAAGAAAAATATTTTAAATAAATCAATTAGAAAATAAATACATTTTAATAAATATTCGCACAATATAACATTATGCTCTGCTCTGATGCCAGTCGGATATTCAGTAGTAAAAAGTGCCGTATTTTGTCCGGACTATATGTGGCACCGGAGTATTAGTCGCATCTATCAAAAAATACGCCATGAAGAGGAAAAAAACATACAAGTCGCATCGGCCTATAAGTCGCATTTATTTTTGATACATTTAATTAATAGCCAGGTCTCATATAATGGCCAGGGCTTTGTGTACACAAACAAATAAAGGCCAGAACTAAATAACCCGCTACAAACTGGGTTAAAAAAAGAAAAAAGGATAAAGAAAAACAACTCAGTCCTGGAACAAACTGATGGGGATTTGATCAGAAACTCCTTCAACTTGTGTGGACTGTCTGTTAAGACTGACGGGAGTGAAGCTCACCTCATCCTCTGCTTCAGAGAGGGACAGCCTTGCACTGTCGGACCTGGGTCTCTGCTCCATGTCCGGAGCCAGAGACAGAGACAGACCAGCGCACGTTGTGAAAATACTCTGAATTGACTCGAATGGGAGTGAAGCGCTACGGCGCAACGGAGACAGAGACCCGTGCCGGTCTGACAGCGCAGCAAGGAGAACAGCATGTGACGAGGATGAAGATGAGCTACTGAATGAGGAGGGATTTAGAAATAAAAGCCTCCCTCCCGTCTTGTGGTCATAGACAGGGTGCGAAATACCCGGTGGCAATCGGGGGGGTCCCCTTCAGGGCTTAAATAACTTTTTTTTTGGGGGGGGCGCGCACTTTAATAGTGTTCACCAACAGGTTAGGGGGGGGTCTGGGGATCTCCCCAGAAAATTTTGGACACGTAACATTCATTTTCCTGCATTCTGATTCAGTTTTTATGCACCAATTTGTGCCTATTCACTCGCACTTGCCTGCACACGCACTGAGCGCTGATACAGTACGCTGCACGGAGATAATTGCAAACGGTCTGGACTGCCGCACTGAACGCACCGAGTGTCTCCGGTGGCTCCGTGCACGACAACAGCACTCCCGTTTTAAAAAGTTCCGATCCCGGACCCGCGTGTGGGGAGATTTCTTATCAAGATGCAGCAAGAGAGCGCCTAATCACATCTCCAGCACAAAACAGGGAAATACATCGTTTGTTTGTGTGCTTTGCATTCAAAGACCTAACAGCGGACATCGCTCTCTTTTGCTCTCTCTCTCTGGTCCACTGCAGAGTGTAACGTCAATTGCAGGTGATTTTTTTTTCCAGAGACCCCCCCAAACTTTTGCTTTTGAGGCTTTCAGGGGGTTTCAAGTGTCATTTAAGGGGTCTCAGACCCCCCGAGACCCCCTGTATTTCGCACCCTGGTCATAGATGACTTAGCGTATATTTTTGATATACAAGTCGCTTCTAAATATAGGTCGCATGGCCAGCAAAACTACTAAAAAAAAGACGACTTATAGTCCGGAAAATATGTTAACGTTAGTGTTCCTTTACACCACTGATGTATTTTTTTTTCTTGTTTAAGGCTGCTATGTTATTTAACTTCCATTTAACTTTTAACTTCCAGTTGAACTGGGAAGTGGGAAATTCCGAGTTCCCAGTCGGAAGTTTCAACTGGAACGCCCCCTGAAGTCGTAATTACTAGTCGGAAACTCGGAGAAGTTGGAGCAGCCCGAGTTAAAATCCAACATGGCTGCTACGTGCATCAACCATACGTTAAAGCTGTAACTATAGTGTTTATTAGCCGCTTGTTCCTCTTTTTGTGTGATTAAATCAATCACACTGATAGTATCGGCAAGTTCTATCTGTGGACATGTTGTCATGTTATTTTTGTGCACAAACTATCACGTAGTGTGTTGTTATCGTCTGGTATTAGCTAACAAAACAAAGGTACTCCTGGAGGTGTCCATGTTGCTTTTCCGACTTGCAACTGGAACACGCTCAACTCGGGTGTGACGTCATTCCCAGCTCCGACTTCCCAGTTCCGAGGTAACTGGAACGCAGCATTAACGTTAGCTGTGGCTGCATATTCTTTACCCGTCTGCTCTGGTGAAATAAAGCCATATTTCCACAGTCAATAGGTTAAAAAAAAAAATATGTGGTCAGTTTTCCCATGTGCTATTTTTAATGTGTCAACAACGGGACAACAGGCAGCTAACAGACCAACCTAGCTAAAGCTAACGTAGCTAGCGAGTCACGAGACCATAGTAAAATACTTTAGCAAACGTTAACTCTAATCTACTAACATGAACGTTTATATAATATTTATTTAATATTTGAGAAAATCTCTCTTTGAAAGTTCCATCAATTGGCTTACCTTGACATGAAAGTAAAGAGGGCCAAATGAGACCTTGACAGACCTGCATTGACAGACGCACAGTGAGTGAGGAGGGGGTTGAGTTATGACGTGTCACGTGCGGTGGACAGAAAATACTGTCAATTATACTGTAAACTCACAGATGATGACCAACTGACGAGTGATCATTATCACGACAGACAGGCTCATATACAAAGCGGCTGTTTCTAATCTTGCAAACAATTAATTCATTTCTCAGTTTCTAAATTTAAAATAATCAAACCAAGTGTTTTAACTTACAATAAAGTATAACTAACGTTAGTCTAATGTTGCGAGCTACCGTTAGTGCTAGCAAACATTAACGTGATATCTGAGCCGTATTTTGACTTTATTGATTGATTTCTACTGTATTGTTAATTAATTAATTTTTTCCTTACCACAAATGAAATGCAGACACCTGCAAACAATGGCCGCCAAGAGAGGTTGGTTGGGAGATCAAAATCCCATAATGCAATTCGGGATGTAAATTTACAGAAATAAACCTGTGAATCCCATTTATGGACAATATCTGTTAAAATGTACAATCATTCAACTGTTAATACACAGATTTTTCTTACAGTGTGTAACATTATTTAAAATCATATTTGGAGCCAGACCTACACAAACCTGATTAATCAGTAAAACTGTATTTGTATTCATATTTAATAAGGGCATGCTTATACGAGTACGAGTGCAGCAGTGACCCTTGAGCAGTTGGAGATTTTTTTGTGTCTTTTCCTCACACATTTCTGTGATGAGCACAAGGATAGGCCAACTAAATAATTTGTTTTTGCTATGCTATTATATAAACCTAGAGGTAATGTGAAAACAGTACAGTAGAGGAGTTATGAGAAAGATCATAATTAAATGAATCTTTGTTCTGACACTGGCTGAGCTGTAAATATCAGAGTTTTATCAGAGTTATTTGTGAAGCCGTTTTAAATTAACTTTTCAACTTAGTCTATTTCTCTGCCTCCACTCAAAGAAACCAAGGACACTTGAAAATAAATGAACTGAAGCTCACTATAATCACACTCAAAGAGTGCCATGACTTTCCTTAGAACCCAGAAAATAACAAAAATAAAATAGGCCTGAAGTACTAGCTGAGAGCAAAACTTACAGTGTGTGTCAGAGAGTGTTTGGAGGATGGGCTGTCAAGTGGTCCTCCTATGCAACAACTGTGTGTTCACTAGCAAGGACCACGCCACAACCATAGACGTTTTAGATACAGTATTTAATGATAGATCATATGAATGATGGGACAGATGGATATATGCTAAGGTAATGATTATGATGGAGGAGGATGTTGTCGGTCGGCTGGTCTGGAAGGATGAACTGACTGCAGGGCAGAGGGAGACTCTGAGTAGGGGACCCGTCTCAAGCGTAGTTCTGCCCGAGCTGATCACGGCCCACACTGTACCTAGAATTTAGACAAATGAGATGGATGGATGGATGAGGAAGGAGGTTGAGTGGATGAGAGGAAGGGAAGGGAGGGTGGGTCGTCGAAGAACTGAGACAAACGGTGTGGAGTGGGATGGCTCAGTATAAGTTGGCTTGTCAAGTGATTGGAGGTGTAGTTTGGGCGTGGTCCTGCTCCCGAACCTAAGTTAATATACATTAACTCCCTTTACAACTGAAGTTCCAACACACCAAAATAATACTCAGCCAAAGACTAGCATTTTAAGAGTTTACCGGAAACACTATTAAGGCTTTGTTTTGTCTGAGGGAGCTGCTTGGGTGAACACAAACAACAGATTTTTCACCCCCACTACACCCAGAATGTTTTACTGTCAGCCCCATAGTAACATTTCCACATAAAGTTGGGGTGAGCCTGTGTGTGTGAAAGCAAGAGGAAATATTCAATTGTGCACATAATGAAGATGCTCCATACTTTTTTCAGCTTGCTAGTAAATGTTATCTACCACTCATAGATGATATTGTGAATTTGTTCAATGCCACATAGCATTGATATGAAGGCAAACACTGAACTGTCATCATTGTCCGCCATTCCGCATCGTCCTTATTGCATTATGTCCTGTCTCCTGAGAACCTCCCCTCCTGACCAATAGGGAAGACCCCATTGTGAGGTGTATAAATTAACAGGCATCTCAGGAAGATTGCAGTGGTGGCCTGCCCTGAATTTTGTCTAGAAATGTACAGGAGGGCATGAGTGAAAAAAGGCTTTGACATGTCATCATTATTTGTGTTGGCAAATTGATTTGTTCTCATTTTGGTTTGTTTGTTAACCAATAAAATAGAAAGTTCTGTTTTGTTTTCCTGTTCCTCCCCTCTTGTATCATGATGATATATTTCACTGAGTCTGTGTAATCTCAAAACTATTGTTTCTTTGTACTTGTACTTAATCTTAAATCCACTTGTTTTGAGCAGCCAGCATTGCTGTCAGCCTTTTTACTAGCTTTCTGTGTGAACTGCATGTTTCAATAATCTTTCCCAGAAAAGACGAGGTCAAATCAGCTCCCCAGTGTTTCTCCTATCACAACACAGCAGGAGATCAGTACTTCCTTCAGATGTCTACATGTGGTCTTTAAATTGTGTTTCTGATCGATTTGTAGAATTTTCAATTGGCTGATAACATTTTCATGACCTCAAAGTTGAACCAGCCACTCAGAGCAGCAGCTGTCTGGAGGCAACAGAGCACTCTTTTTCATTATCTATTCATGTCATATAGTTCCCTTGTTGCTCTCAAAAGCATGCCTACTTTAACTTGGGGCATGTCATCTCTCCCAACAGGAGCACTCAAGACAAGTGCACGCTGTGCCACGAAGGCCTACGGTACTTTTCCCAGCTCTTTGCGCAGTATGGGCTCCTTTGCGTTCTCTGTCAGTCAAGCTGGGAATCACATTGGAAAGTAACAGGCCTGTGTGTTTTTCACTCAATTGAGACACAAGGTTTACCAGCCGGAAAACAAGGCTTGAGGCTACATCTTGCAATGAGTGCAGACTTTCCTTTTTGTTGTTGTTTGCAAAGTTGGCAGTATAGGCTTATTTCATGTCTATTAAGGTGTATGTTTGAAGCTAATCTAATGAGATGCTGATCAACCCAGGTACCTGTATTAGCAGCTAGATATTTGTCCATGTCAACAACAGAGCAGTTCTAGACCACGTGTCTTTTATTCTCCTGTCTTTGGCTGCTTATGCAGACTGTATGATTTTGGGCCTTTCAAGGCCAAAGATGATCAAGCATGGCAATATCTGTGGCCGTGGCTCCAAATCGGTGGTCGTACAGTTAGTCTTACTGTGAGAGAGCATCAAAGATTGACCGATCTCACGCTCTTGTGACCAAAGATAGCCTGGGACAAATATCTGACAGTGTCAGAAATTTGGGATGATCATCTCACAATGTGAATGCTTCTACAATCTATGTCAACTATCAGCTAATAGAAATGCAGCATGAAACGATGCACTAATAAGCATGACCACACAGGCACCAGAGCTATAGAAAGCGTATGCTAACAATAACGTGACTTATCTCAAGCACTCTTTGCAACACCGGCATCCCAATAGCCTCTTTTTTCTAGCATGTCCACATTTTTCTATTCCTCCTCTTTTTTCTTTTTTATCCATGCACATGAACGCCACTATGCCAAGAGCTGCCTTGTACTGAGCGCCATGACAACCTCAGCCGCTCGCTGATGACGCTAATGACTTGCCTGGCAGCCTACAATTCGGGTACCTCATCGCACAGTGTACATGCATGTTGTACCCAACATTATGAGATCCGTGTAGCACAGTATCGCTTGCAATGAACTTATACGATTGTAAAAATCGCACAGTCTGAAGGAGGCTTTAGTTTTCTGCAACAAAAATGTCCTGCCGTGTTTGCGGCCAGATAAGACATGAGGGGGAGCACTGAAACCTCCTCATCCCTTCCCTTTAATGAGGCATGACAACAGGATACACAGGTGTCCTCTCAGGCCTGAAAGAGGAGGTGACTCACATCCAACAAGTTGTCGATCACACTCAATCAACACAGGGAAGCGGTCTCTCTTCTGACTCTAATGTTTAATTGTGGCACTGCTGCTGGTTATAGGTTTCAGCTTCCATGTGAAACACATTGCAGACAGCGCATATCTTCTTTGATTTTTGCTTCCACCACACAAAAACTGCTATTTTCTAGCTTTTGTTTCTTATCTTGGGTGGTCCATTGTTCATACTAATATAAAATGGGCAGCCATCTGCACAATAAAATAACTGCTATATATTTGTATTGTCCCACAACCTATACATTTGTTTTGAATGTAATCTTTTGGTAAATGTGTAATGCAAATGCTGAAAAACAAAGGGGTTCTTTAGGGGGCAAAATTTAGGAAATATATTTAATAGTATTTATTTAATTGTCAACACAGCACAAAAGGATCAATGTTATTAGCATTTTTTTTTTAAGAAATTCATATATATGCATCTCTGGTTGTGATTTTACAGTCAATATAACAGCTTTTTAAATGTTCGTTTGTGATAAAACACTGATTCAAACTGGATTTAATAGAGCTTTTTTTACAGTAATAACAGCAAAATACCCTTTGATGCTGCAGAAAAACTGAAAACAAATCTCTACCAAATGTTCTGAAGAAATTATGAATATAAAACACTTGCACAAATTCTCAAAATCATCACGTGTGTGTGTGTGAGTGCTTGTTGGTGAGTGCATCTTCCAGGCCTAATTTCGTCAACCGTTGCTGCTGCTGGTGAATGCACAGCAGCAGTAAAACAGTGAACCAATCAGAGGACAGACCCTGCCGACACACTCCTTTATAAAGCTTGGTCAGCCATCAGTCTGGGCGCAAAATGTTTGATTCAGCTCGCCACTGTGCCTCCTGATGTCTTTTGTGAATATTTGTAAATGTTCTGTCCGGTGTCATATGTTCCAACGCACTGGTTTGTGTTGGACTGGGCCAGGTTACAGATTAGTTTAGAAACATGCATACACTCACTAACCCTTAACCCTAACACTATAGGGGTGCTTTTCATTTGTTGATTCTTTTGGTTAGGTATTGTAGTTAGTTAAGTTTAAGTTTCACTTCTCATCACTGGAAAGTAAGGTTAGAAGTCAGAGTCCTTTTGTTTTCCTCTGTCACTTGTCAGCATTTTCAGTTTGCCTCACATTTATTTTGTAGTTTTTGCTGTACCACAATTTGACTTCTGTTGTAATAAATAACTTTAATATACCAAAAACACCTGGCTTTATGTCACTTCATTTTCCCCTCATTAGCCAGGTCCTAACAGTGGTCCCATTTGTTGAAAAAAATGTTTAAGTGAAGACTATCAGTGTGAAGACAAGGGATTTTTAATCCATTGACTGTAGAAAATATAGCCTATACATTTTTACATGTGAATATATGACTTTTGTTTGGTCATGGTAGAACTGCGTGATCTGTTATGGTATTAACGGGGCTTATTCTGATAGGTGCATTAAAATGCTTCAAATCAATTTGTAAGACAGTAAAAGTTGCAAAGGAGGTGAATATACATTCTATAAGAACTTTATTTTATGACTCATAATCATACATATATTTATCAAAATTCAATGTGCCTTCTTTGTGCTGTCCTGACTTGAATACATCATGATTTTTATGATGTGTGAATCACAATGTGCCTGTTATTATTGGTCATGAATATAGTCAGTGTCTCCTGTTCTTGCTCAGGCACAACATTTCTTCCTTTCTTTTCCATGTGCTGATATGATGGACATGTTCTTTGTTCTTCCCTCCTGTCTGCTTCTCATTATTGCCGTGACCTTTCATTGAGAAGTAAAGAGACAGTGAGTAAAGGAATTAAGCAAATTTATCAAATGGAAGCCAACTATGTTTAGAAATGGAGTACAGGGCTGTGACGGGACTTATCAAAGGTGTAACACACAACACCCTTTTCACTATTGGTTAACGAGAACACTCCTTAAAGGCTGAACTGCGATCAAACCCACAGACAGCTAAAGTTCTTCTACCAGAGACCTTGATTATAGACTTACACTGTAGCTCCAAAGTTATTAAACATATCTGAGCCAGACAGGGCCACTATCACAGCTTTTAATATCCCTGCAATTGGTATCTGTTGACATTTAGCTTTTAATATACCCAGACTTTAATATGTATGTCAGTCATGTATTTTTTTTTTTGCAGAGGCTGGATTGGGCTGCAGTCAAGCGAGGCCTACACCTGCCTTGTAACAAGAGTAAAAAGAAACGTTTAATAATAAAGCAGGAAATTCAAAGTTTGACTGTGAATGTGATTGCAGCACTTTTGTGTTTAGCAGTAAAAATATCTTTAGGAGTCAAAGATCACTTAAGGGTTTCTCATGAATTTCAATAGAGCTCTGTCACTGTCAGAGTTCATTTCAAAGTGCCAATCAGCTTCTCCTCTGTCAGTCTTGTCTTTTTGTGAATTTTTAAGCAGAATGGGAGACAAAGAAGCTCCTAATATTACCTGTCAAATATAACAGTCTGCTTTTTTTGTCGCCATACACACTGAACTGAAAACCCAAGGGCTTTGCGAGCCATCAAACACTGAATCTACAGCTCTGATGGATAAGTTCAGGATTTTTTTTATCATCATTGCAGATCCATTTTAATTGGGAGGGGTGACAGTCTTGCTCACTGTCAGTGTTGGTTTTGATTTGAAATGCACCCCAGGTGTTCCTTATTTTATTCCAATTAAAATTTTAGGAAGGAGGAGAAGGGGTTGTACGGTCATCATGTGCAGCTATGAACTGCTTCAATTATTAACTCAGATCCTCAACTGATTTGGAAAAGGTCATCCCTGCAATTATTTCCCTTTGCAAATGCAACTGTGATTCTTTTTTTTAAACTTAACTCTCCATACCTGCAGTCCATCCACAAGCCTGTAGCTGGGATTCAAATTAAAGATCATGTTACCACCATCTTGACTTTTGAGTCTTTTATTTAAGCTCATTGTATTTCAAACAGTAGCCTACATCTTGGCTGCCAATATCTCTTAACTTTCTTTACACTATATTTAAACTAAAACAAACACATGTTGCTATAGTTAATTGGCTTTTGTGTCTTGAATCAATTTATAACTGGCTTTTTAAATAGTGTTTGTCATTTTGACTAATGCTTTTACTTTTATTCAAATAAAGAAGAATTGACAGTCCAAAGTCTTGTCATTTCTTGAGTGATTGTTTAATGTGAGTGATTAAAGTCTTTATGGTTAGTTGTTGGCTAAATCTAAAAGCTTAAATATTTTTGTTTCATCTGGTTGACTTTTTCTGTCAAAGTTCCCTCCAGTCCTTTTTTCGTGCTCATATAATCCTATACAAACACTTAAATTAAAGCAGCCTATATTATAATTAAAAGAATGACACAGTATAAGAAGTAGGCTACCCCTTGGACCAGCAGTTAGCCTAAATGTTGGAGTGCATTGTCCGACTCTCGTCTCTATTCATGAACGCTGCATTCTTGAGGTCACGTGATCAACTCACTGACCAATCACGTCGCTGAAATGAAGTGACGCAGGAGATTCAAAGTTGGCAGCAACGTTTCTGTTTAACACACTCGCAGCTTACTGTTTTTATCCCCTTTCTGTTGAAGCTTAACAACTTCTATATTATCGATGTCCTCGAACGAGTAAAGTGGGTTTTCAGAACCAGAATGGAGGGCAAAGTTATCGGACCGGGTCCGTACAGAGCAACAAAGCTGGTGAGTTTGTTTTTAAGTGTTAGCAGGCCAGTCAGGCGTGACGCTCAAGAAATGCAACATTGTGCTTAGTTTGAACTGTGCAACTGTTGCACGTTTGGTAAATGTTTATGCATGTACCACCGCGAATTTAGATACACGTCATGATTAATATCCATATTTTGCGCTGGTGTTATATGTGACTTTAAGTTTAACTTCATTCGAGAGACGTCTTTATCTAACTCAGATATACTTCAGGCGTTTAAATACTGCCCTCGTGAGAAACGGCAAAACTGCACGTGAAGTCCTTAATTCACTTGTTAACAAAGGTCGTTTATTTTAAGAAGAACTGGGATAACATGCTCCTACATTGTTTGACTAGCTGTTCGGTATCAAATTCCTTTACACGTTTCATGCATATTGTCCGGACCAGTCGTTTGCTTTGCTCGGAATCCCTTTTAACAGAATACAACTGTATACATTATGTTTTTATTGGAAAACTATTGTAACATGCAATACAATAATAATCGAGATGGTATTATGTGTACCTCAGGATGTAGTAGTATTCTTAAAGTCAAATTGAAAACTAGTGTCCCCCACCCTCTGCTATTTACATTGTTCCCAACTAACCTTTTTCATTGCACACATTATATATTTGTTAAACTTGTTCTCATAGAGTTAACAATGTATGGTCCATTTTATTACACGGGTCAAGCAGGCCTCAAAAGTGTGTACAGAAACAGAACCCTGCTACTGAAACCACCCGGTCAGACATTATTAAAAAGAAATAAAGCATCCCTCCTGAAAAGAACAATGCAGGCAATACGTCAAAGTGTCATTGTGACCTTCAGAGACATGAATCAGAACAACAGATAAGGGCATGCAGATATAACTCATTTAAATTGTTTCTAGAGTTAATAACAGATGTGTTCAGTTTAGGGATGTAAAGATGAATCGTAAAATTGTGAAAAATTGATTCAAAGGTGTTAAAGATTCACATCGGTACTCTGGAAAATGAATCGCAATAATATCGTGAGCGTCATCAGCTGCAGAGCAATATTTTGAAATTGAGGATGCACCACCGTCTTTTAAATCGGACGTGTGGAAGCATTTTGGCTTCCCCAAGACAGAAAGTGAAAGAGGTGAGAAGATAACAGACAAGACAAAAACTGTGTGCAAGAAGACAGGGAACTACACAAATAGCACAACCAACATGATGCAGCATTTAATCGACACCACAATGAGAAGCTCCAATCACCTCCCCTTGTTGCAAGAAAAAAACAAACATTAAAAGGCCAAACCACACTGCAGCCCCTAAAGGAATCTTGTTCAGTCATAATTTGTCTACAGTCTCATTTTGTAAAATAAATCGTGAGAGAATCGTATCGTGATTCTTTGCATCCCTAGTTCAGTTTATTTAAAAGTCTTTTTTTAGGGTTTCGAGCAGCAATGTCGAGCAGCTTCAGCTTCACAGTTTGATGCTCTTCTTGGTTGTGACAAGGGGGTCCAGCCTAATTCTGTCCCTGCTTTTATCTACCTTTCATTTTTCTGTCAGGCCATCTGTGTTCTTTGTGGGATCTGATTATCCATCACCTCTGCACCATCCAAACACTATGAGGACATAATGTTCTCTTTGTTGTGAAACCCGCCTATGTTATCTGTGTTAAGAGGATATTAGATAGAGTTATTTCAGAGAAAAAAAGAGGGAACAAACAAGAACATGCAGAGTCTTTTTTCTAGTCTGCAGGTCGTGATATTATTGTCTTTAATTTACTTGATTCTGTAAGCATCATTTTTCAAAGTAAACACAAAAAATGGTCCTGATGCCCATGTCTTTGATCTTTCACATCATCTTCAGGGAAATATTTGTAATTCATCTATAACAGTAATTAACACCGCAGAAGAACACACAGCATTTTGTATGTCTGGGGAAAAAAGTGCTTTTATTTCTTTCATTCTGACTTTTCATCTCACGCCATCATGTGTCTCCCTGTCATCAGTGGAATGAAACCATCAAACTCTTCAGAGGAGGCATGCCGCTGAGAAGGCACTGGGCACACTTCCGCTACTTTGATTGCAGTTTCACAGGATCCGAGGCTGTAGATTATCTGCACGAGCTGCTGAGACGTAACTATAACTTTGGACCTGAGGTGACTCGCTACCAGACTCTGCAGCTGCTCAAGAAGTTCCTCAAGGCCCACGTCATCGAAGACATCAAAGGACGCCATGGGACAGAGGACTTTGAGGACAGCGGTCATCTGTACAGGTGATATATACTCTTTGTAATCTTAAACTGTTTTATGTTATGCCCCTTACACATTTCACAATATTTCCTCTACATGACATAGAAGTATGCTTCCACCTGAAATCAAATGACTATCACCCTTACTGTTTTTGTTCATATCAACACAAACAGAGGCACGTACTTGATGTAATATTTTAAATGTACTGCAACTACGCACATTTACGTTTTAAAACGAGTACATGCTGTATTGCACTTCCTGCAAATTAACCACTACTACCTCTGAACCAAAGTACTGATTGGTGGGACATACTGTAGTTATTTCCACATCTGCATACGGTGGCCTGCTGAGTAAAGATATAACGGCAGGGTTCTGCTGCTTCTCAATATAGGAGGGGAAGTTACCTTTCTCTGTTATTTTATGTACAGATGGATACATCATGAAAACAAGGAATCAGTGCTGGGAGCAGCTACTAGAGGGGACACATGCCGAGCTATTGCTAACCTTAAATTAGCTCAGCTTGTTTTGTTTTTAGTTAGGATTTCTTGAGTATTCTTTGTCAGTAAGTTTATTTTAGGCCTCAGGGGGCAGGACATGTCGTAAAAAGAAAACTCGGAAGAAGCAACAGAGTCTGCTATACACGCTATAATAAGAATTTTTGCCTTGTCAATGCTACCTGTAGTTCCACACGATCACAATATCAACAAAAGAACAGAGAAACATACTGGGTAACAGATACCACAAAGAAGCCGTTTCATTACGTGCATGGAGATGGTACTGTTCCCGTGCATGCAGTCTTTGGCCCTGTGCTGGTCTCAGGATATCAACATTACCATCCCCTCCCTCCCACTCGCTCGCGTTGAATTTACCAACTATCAGCTCACCCCGACTTCACATTGAAAAGTTAGAAGGGTGCTGGCAGGAAAAAGCCTAGATAAAATCATAGTGAAAAATGTGGCTGTTTGTGTTCACACATGCATCAGGAAAACTTCAGAAAGTTTTCAGGAGTTTTGTGCAAGTGTGAAAGCACTATTTGTCATTTTCTTTTTCAAATCGTAACCCCCTCCTTCTTTCATCACACACTGGGTTCAGCCCTTTGACAGTGGATACGACAAACACAGAGTAGAAGGAGGAAAGGTGGAGAGAGAACAGACGGAGCAACACGTGTCTTCATAAACGTCATTAATAAACTTGTCACTAAAGCTCGTACACTGTACGTGTCTATACCATTTTTTGGCAGAATGTCAGCTCACACTGTACGACTGAATCGTTTATGACGCACAAACTGTTCACACTGTAAGACCTCAGTATTTAACGGAGCGCACAGAATTTGTTTTATCTTATTTTATATCCATTAGTTATCAATATGCATGAATCTGTCATATTTAATTCACAGTCTTACTTCTCACGGCAGCTTAAACCTTACAATCACACACTCACAACATGAGTTTTAAGTGTCCCAACTCCCAAAGTAACAAAAGAAAAAAAGAATAATACAAGAATACTTTTTGAAAAACAATTGAACTCCCTCAGCCCCGGGGAGCACAAAAGAGAAGGAGAGCAAGAGGGTGTGAGCAAGTGGAATGCGTACTTACAGGCAGTGCAGATCTGCCCTTTGGGCAAGATGAGAAAGTGGTGGGGAGAATCCTGTGTGTATCCTGCAGTACATCAGTGCTTTTTTTTGGGCTCTACTGGGCACCTTATTTCCACACTGCTGACATGTTAGCTTGCCTTTTTAATGGCTGGCGGGTTAGGAATATGATAAGTGACATGATTTAAAACAGTAAAAACATGTGAGCCCCTAAATGTTTCAATGTCTGCTGAACAGCTGAAACCCATGTTAACATATTGGGTTTTGAATGGTATATCTTGTAAAGCTGTAATAAGTGGTAAACAGTGTTTTGGCTGAGTTGACTTGGAGTCTAAGCCAAGGTGCTGCCCTAAGCTTTGGCCAATTGAATGGCCAAAAGAACAAATCCAGTCGGGCTCTACCTTGGAGTGGAAATGAAGCCTTAGGTGATATAGCAGAAAGAAGGCTGTATGGATTCCTCGAATCAATCAAGTACCGGTACCTCAATTTATAAAAAAGCCTTGAGGCTTCGTTTAAATCAGGACTACTATACGGTGCACTTTTGAAAGGCACAAAATACTTTATATAATTTACGTAGACTTATTTATGGGCGGTTGTTTTACTTCAGCAAAGCATGAGCATCTGTATTATGTGTTTCTCTGTCCTGAGCAATATCACTCTTTTGCTGTTGTGTTCCTACCGTGGGTGAGTTTTCGTCTTTGACAACCTCACACATGACACCCAATACATCCATTTTTCATAACAGAGATAATTATTCTGTTCATTTTTATAACGGAGGGAGGGAGAGAGCTCGTCGGTGGGCGAGCTACATTGACTATTAACGGGAGAGAGAAAGCGGCTCGCTGCACGCTCTGTTGATGAGCGTGTCTCAATTGAAAAAGTCAATTTGTGCTTTTAACGTGTTTTTTTTAGGATCTATTAGTCTTAATATGAAATGTTTTTACAGCGATGAAATGGTAATAAGACAAGATGAGATAATCCTCTATAAATCCCTCAACGGGGGAATGTGCATTGTTACAGCAGCAAAGGTAAAAATACAGCAATGGTTGAAATAAGCACTAATAAAAATATAAATAATAATAAGTAAAAAAAAAAAAAAAAAACACATAAAAAGGGAAACTAAGTTAATTGTTTATTAAAGAGACCTATCTTATTTTCTCTTTTGTATAGTACTATTGAAGTAAGCAGGTGATTTAATGAAAAAAAAGGCTGACCACAAAATATTTTGTATCTGACTAATTGCCAGAAGAATTGATAGATTACCCGATCGATTACTAAGAGAATCGATTATTTACAGAAGAATTCATTGTTGCATGGTCAATGATTGTCCTTCCCTGTTTGGCTGATCCCGCTGCTGTCCACTTCCCTCTCAGGTTCCCGACACTTTCTCCCCTGAAATCGTTTCCAACGAGGCCTCTGTTGAAGGACGGCAGGGACTTGCCCAGACTCATTCGCTGGGATGACTACGAAGAATTGCCTCAGCGGGAAAACATCCCACCTCAGAAGTCTGCTGTCATGGTGAGAAAGAGCAAGAGACATTTCAGTGAACGCATGCTGCTTGAATTTCATCAGCATTGTGCAAACTTAATAGAGGACTGGATAAGCTAATAAAAAAAGAAATCATTTTCATGTTCTCTTTTTTTCAGTAACTACTGTAAGCAATACTTTCTCTAGTGTGAAGCATTCCAAACAAGAGCCCGACAGAAATGACTCCTTTACAATCTCCTTTATGGTAGACGCAATACCAAAAAGTATTACACCCACTTTTCTTTTTCTTTTGAGACTGCCATTGTAGTTTCTGTGTTGAACTCGTACATTTTAAAGTGGTCTTGTGTTGAAGTGAATAACATTGACGTTCTTTACAATAGTGTTTTGACTACTGTAGTTATTTATATTTACGAGGGAGGAGGCCTTACAGCTGACACTCTAACCTTTATTTTGTTACATTTCAGGATTGTTGTGTTTCACATTTGTTAGTGCTGTGTTCACTCAGTCTCAGTTAAAGGAACTCTTTGATTTATGTCTGCACATCTCTTTGAACAGACCTCAGATCTGTGGAACAAAAGGCACAGTGTAGCTATCGGGGACGTGCACGAATGCAAGCTCATACGGAGGAAGGAGATCACGCCGAAACAAGTGGACCACATTTGGAAATCGATGACAGTTGCACAGTATGTAACATGTTGACCACACACATTTAGCATTTACTCTGTTCATTTGGTTTGGATACTTTGCTCTCGGATTATATGTAACCATTTTTTTAGGCTATAGCATCTATTTAGAATAATTTAGTTTTAATAGCGACCAGAGTCTGCCCCCCTCAGTATAACAGACGGATAAAGATTTAACCGTAAAGTTAATTGAACAGATTGTCAGAGAGGGATTGAGCTTTCCTGCAAAAATCGCCAAATTCACTCCTGCCAGACAGAGCGTCTGTGTTGACAGCTTCTATGTATCAGTGTTTCTTTGAGCTCTTTAATCCTATCATATATTTCATCACCTGTTCTGACCTTTTTATGCTGAGACCCTGAAAATCCAGAGCTGGAAAGCATGTGTCAAGTCTCAAGCTGCAGCATAACAACTTCTTAAACAAAGTTTTCAATTTGATAATTGACATTTTTCTTAAAGTACTGAAAAATAAATCTTGGAGCAATATTTGCCTACCTTCAAGACCCCCTCAGACAGACACTAACTTTGTGAACCACTGCTAGATTGGATGCTAACTCTGTTGTTTTAGTTTACAGAGAGTGCTGGGCCTGCAGTCATTGGATGGAGTTTTAAACCACACACATGTGAATGGCAAGCACATCGTTCACAACGTGTTCAAGGTCAATAAGACGGGCATCGTTGTACTGGAGAATAAAGCCGGTATGATGGATTAATTCACAAGTTAAGAAGAATGGTTTGTGGCAACGCCAGAGATTTTTATAACTGAAGTTGACTTTTTTCTCTTGTCTTTCCAGAGGACATGCCGTATTGGGTGATATCAGCCATGAAATGTCTTGCTAATTGTAAGTATACCATTTCTTTGTATTAAAGGGGACATATTATGAAAATCAACTTTTACAGGGTTTTTGAACAAGTATTTGGGTAACCTGAGTGTCTACCAACCCACAAAATTTGAAATAAATCCATCCAGTCCTTTGTTTGTGGTCTGCATAAGTCTTATAACGAAAAGTTGAGAGCAAAGTGCTCCGTTTCAAATTTTCTCAGTTTGTGACATCACAAGTTGGATTCTGGTAAAAAAAATACCCTCCTTTCCCCTGGTTTCTCCACCCATGGACTCCACCCCCAGCCTAGAGCAAAACTTTTGCGCAGGTCTGCCATTTTTATTCCAGCTACAGAGGAGTGATGTCTACTGTGAAACTCAGGGGGGGGGCCTCATTGCATTTAAAGAGACACACACACCAAAACGGAGCGCTCTGAGAGAGCTGGTTCATACAGGGTCACAATCCTCCTCTGGTGCTTGAAATTCATGTTATATTTTGACCAAAGCACAGCACAGATGTTTCAATTAGACCACAGGGGACTGTTTGAAAAGGTGGAAAAGTGGTATAATATGTCCCCTTTAAGACTTAGATGTAGTGGGTGCAAGTAGCTTCAGTAAACTCTTAAAAAAACGTGAAGAACACTGAAGCTATAGGTATTATAAGTATTGATAAGTATTTGAATGTGATGGTGCAAACATGTGACATTAAATCCAAAGGCCCTTTTTCCTTGTTTATGTGCGTGTTTTCAATACAAACTGGGGTTAAATATCTGTTCCAGACAGATGTGCACTTTTTGTGACCCATTTCAAAATGCAGTTGTCTTCTTTCCCAGGGCCAAATGGCAATGAAACCAAACAGCCAATGTACCCGGGTTTCGAGAGGGATGTGCTGAGAACAGTAGGAGATTACTTTCAGAGACTCAAAGAACCCCTGCTGACTTTCCATCTATATGAAGTCTTTGTCAACATTCTCAGTGAGTGCATCACGATGAGCTTCCACTGCTAAGATTTGTGCAGTGCTTACTTCTGGTGTTCATTTTGTGTCTAGCCTGTGTGTTTGCCCGTCAGAAGCTGGACTCTTTTTTTTTTTGTTTCTCTCTCTTCATGTCTCTGCAGGCCTGCTACACAATCAAGAGGTGGCCACTGAGGCTCTTCAAGTCAGCAGTCTCTTACTGCCACCACCCAACCGAAGACGCCTCCAGCTTTTACTGCGCCTCATGGCTCGGGTCTGCCAGAATCCCCACCTGCCTCCACTCAATGACACCATTGCTACCCGCACACTGGTATACAGAGCTGACAGTTATTTGCAATATCTCTTTGTGCTACTGCTACTTAGAAGAGGTCAAATAAGACTGGGAATGTGGGCAATCCAATAAATCTGCCTTGGAATATATAGGCACAACGTAATGAACAATCAATACAAATATTTTGCAGTCAACAAATCCCTTTAGAAGCCTGTAAGATGCAGCATTTCAAATTGAGCAGCAGAGGTTTGAGTTTGATTTGGTTTGTTTTGTTTTTATTGGATTTTTACGAGGTGAAAGGAACACATCTGACAGTCTCCCTGCAGGACAAAGAAAAGAAAACATGCAGGACAAGGGGCAGAGAGAAGCTGTGGGAAACACTGTTTGCCCAGAATCCTTCCCAACTGTTAATGAGACAATTGGATGCAGGACTGTGTTTTCATGGAGACTGAAAACCTTCAGCTTCTTAAAAATGTGGTTTGGAATACAGAGTGGTCTGAAACTGCTAATTTGTAGACATAACAAGATGTTGTTGCATAATGATGATTGCTATAGAATAGATTAGAATACATCGTTATGGCCCCCCAAAGGTGGAAATTTGCCTCAGGCTCTGCAGATACATGGAGCAGCATCAAAACATTCAGGCAGTCAATAAGATAAATGTACACATTAAAACAGTGAGTGGCATGGTTCAGATTGTATTAGTCATTGTGTAAGGTTAATGTTTATTTCACTTTGGATAAATTACTTATTGAATACATTTTAGTTGTCAAATGGACTCTATAGCGCCCCCCTGAGCTCAGAGGCTCAAACTGGCTCAAGAGAGGATGGGAATGATCTGCTAGGACAGGGGTTACCAAACTTTTTGACTACACGGACCAGGCGGCAGCATCATATTTCTGAGGGACAGGTGGGGTGTGGGGATTATTTCACACTTTATGTTAATCCTCTACTAATGTTAAGATATATGAAGTCAAGTAAAAGCACAATGCAACCCAAACTACAGTAGAAAATCAAACCTTAACTCTCCATCAGTGTGAGCCCTGAGCCTGTTTTCCAGAGACTGCTGCAGAGCATTGTTTTTCCTGCAGCTGCACACTCAGATGCACAGCCAAGCCAATAAAACATCATCAGAAGCAACTACATTAACAATGAATGAAAAAAAAACCATGATATAAAAGTAAACATATTAGTAGGATAGTGGCTGGATTGGAAGTGGGGAACAAAACCTTTCCATGGCTGGGTCAGGGCTGCTAGCTGTGGGGTTAGTTGACCCTTTTCCACAATGTCCAGCTTCTCTTGATACGCTATTCTCGAAAAAGGATTTGCTGGTAAATCTGCACCCAAACCCGTTTCTTCTCCTTAATGCTAAAAGCAAAATGTATACCAGGCCAAAAACTAACGTGCTAAAAGTCTAAATGTTACCAAAAAACCTCACAATCACTTTACTTGAACTTCTTTTGCTTTCAACTCCACTATGTTCTGACGTACTCTGCACGGCAAGCTAGAAGGCTCTGTCATGTCAGAGAAATACAGCCAATATGTGGAACTCAAAATCTGATTGGTCGAAGAATATGCCTTGTTTACTGCAGAGGGATTCACTTGACAGCCCTCCACTGATTTCAGGCTCAGACCAATCTCAGTCTGCTTACATACTAAATTCCAATAGGAAAAGCTTCTCTAGGTTTTTGCTTCATTGCTAAGACGTTGTATTTGACAGATGCTCATCATAGTCTGTCTATCATCAATATTTGTATAAATAAAAGAGTAAAGGTGTGAGCTATACGTTCTTGTTGACCTCTCACTTATCTCCTGTCTCTTTCCAGATGGTGCAGATGTTCTCCCACTGCGTCCTGGGCTCAGTAGATGAGATGGACCTGGACGAGCTGCTCGCCACTAAACTGGTGACCTTCATGATGGAGCACCACAACACCATCTTCCAGGTTCCTTCCAAGCTGCGTCACCAGGTTGAGGAGCACCTGTCCCATCTCAAAAGAGTCCAAGTTAGTACTACATGTGCAATTAGTGTCATACTGAAGTGAAAATGTTGGATTGTTTATATAAGCGGGTTCAAGGATCACAAATCCCAGGGCTCAGATCAGCTCACACAAAAAACTCAACTTTATTAAAGAACTTTTTCACTCCTCAGCTGGACATAACTCGACTTGCAGATTTTAACATGATCACCGCAAATGAAAATACTCCTCCATGAATCTTAATAATCTATCACCTCCTCTATTTTTGTTCTCTATAGGATACACACATCGTTGCAAAACTGCTCCTATTAGTTTAGGGACGTCAACATCAAAACACTTAATATATTTTGATAAATAACAAGTCTGCTATGATCTAATGAGGTGAAGTTACACACACACACACACACAGCTTTTATTTAGCTTATGCGTGTGCGTCTGTGCACAGGTTGTACTGCAGGGGGTGCTGTATGAGCCGGCTGTGCGCTCTGTAATGGAGTATGTGTTAGTTTACAGCAGGCTGTAATGTTACTCGAGTGAAGCTACTGATCGTTGTCACACAGTCTCCTTCTGTCACCTGCATGATAGCAGACGGGATGAAAGTGATCAGTAAAAAGACGAAGCAGAGTGTGAAACAAAGTAACCATTGACAATGACATATCAACGCTTGACGACCTGTTTCTGTGTGAAAGTCAATGCTACATGGCATTACATGTTGCCTTCTTTCTGCTGAGACTCTGCACAGGGATGAAGCATTAGGTTTTATTACTGACTACAGCATGTTTCTAAATGTTCCATTGATCCGCAGATCAATTACGTCCTGAGTCTTTGGGGGGAAAACTGAAATGAATCACGGATCAAGCGTGCTCCATTTCAACACTAGTTAGTATTACAAAAACTGTGTGCTGGAGGTCTCACTGCATTTTAAATCACATTGAAGGGCACCACGTTTGTAATCCTCTCAAAATCCAAGTGCTTTGAGCCATATCTGTGCATCATATGTGGAGAAAATGTGTCTGATTGGTTCCATGATCTTACCAAGCTTAAGATTAGAGAAGGGGTGCAGTCAGTTTAGAAACTTTAGATGTTTAAAGCCACATAAAGATTTAGAAGATTTAGAAGAAGAGGCAGTGGGGGGATTACATATAATACGTTTCATCAGCATTGGTTGGAAATGTTTGTAAATCTTTGAGGAGCAGGATTAAAAAGCACTTTCGTACTAATCATTTAACAATGAGTCATTTCTGCATTAACATTTTAACAGACAGTGCTTTCTCTTTTTTTTAAGTACATTTTTCTTTCGATTTTGTGCCTGTCCAGTTGGTCGCCCTCGTAGAGTGGAATGTTTTTAATTCCTCTGTGCAGTGTCGGTGAATATTGATGTGTGCATTATGTTTTCTTTTGGCAGGAAATATCAGAATATGTAGAACACAGACTGCATTGTTTGTCCCCCAAACGAAGGCCTGGTACCATTGAATTATTTCAGTCCAACATTGGTCGTCTAAGCGTTTACATCCCACACTATGAACGGGACTGAAAACATGTTTCTTTTGTTTTTTTCTTGAAAACTGAGAATTTAGTTTAAAACATGTTTAACCTTGAGAGACTTCTATTTCCTCAAAGAACATTATTTATTCATGACGTGGCAGCAAAAACAACATACATTTCTTCACTTTCTCTTCTGTTTTTATTTATTCATGAATAAAAAAGCAAGAGTGCACACAGTCATATTAATATAACGTCTTCTTTTTTAAAACTTGTTTATCTGTAAGAATGTCCATTCACCTCCCGGTCCTCTTGTGTCTTCCTTTAGATCAAATACGCAGGGTCAGACACAGACTTCAGTTCTTCTCCAGCCTTTTGTAAACAGATCAGCAGGGTTGAGTCTGAGGAGCAGAAGGTGATTGGAACACAGACCCCCCTGCAAGAGCTGCTCGAAGGCCTGATTGCAGACAAAGAACTACCTGCCAAGGACAAGAAGAAAAGGCTTAAACAGGTACGGCTGTAATGATTGGACAAGAGAAACGTCACTAAATTTTCGATCTTGGACCTTCTGTTTTCTCTCTTCAAGTGTGTCTGGGCAATTACAGCTGCTCTAAAATGAACCATTGCCATAGATGTGCTTGTAAATGTACAAAGTCTTGTATTTAGTATGTTTGAGGAGTGATCCGTGACCCTCAAATCACTAGTATATGCACATCAAAGTCATACATACACTTGAGAACGAAACTATTAGCCCCCCTATGAAAATGTCACTTTTTTAAAAGTATTTCCCAAGTGCTATTAAACAGAGCAAATACTTTTTAACACAGCTTTTTCAAACATCCAAGTTTTATTTGGATGCTTACATTATTTTACTTTGCACACAGAAACAAAGTTATTTCACAAAAACTACCAGGGTCAAAATTATTAGCCACCCTGATGCTAATAGTCAATTGTGTATCCTTTTTGCTGGATTACAGCCTGCAGTCGTTTGTTGTAATTTTCAACAAGTCTCTGACACTTCTCCTGAGGAATCCCAGCCCATTCTTCTTTGGCAAATCTCTCAAGCTCCTCCATATTTGATGGCCTTCTGGCATGGACCTTGGTCTTCAGTTCACCCCACAGATTTTCAATGGGATTCCAGTCAGGGCTTTGTGCAGGCCAGTCAATAACGTTTACTTTGGTCTTCTGGAGGTAGTTCTTCACCAGGAGCAACGTATGTTTTGGGTCGTTGTCGTGTTGGAAAACAAAGCGACGACCCAGACCTAGTTTTGCTGCTAACTGCTTGAGGTTTTCTTTCAAAATCTTCACATATCCTTCTTTCTTCATGGTTCCTTCCACCTCGACAATATTCCCAGTTCCAGACGCACTGAAGCATCCCCACAGCATAATACTCCCACCACCGTATTTCACTGTGGGGACGGTGTTCTTTGGGTTATGCGCCGCTCCCTTCTTTCTCCAAACATAAGCAATGTCTCTATGGCCAAAGAGCTCTATTTTCGTCTCATCTGACCAAAGGACATGCTTCCAGTATGCATAATCTTTCTCCAGGTTGTCCTTAGCACACTTCAGTCTGGCTTGAAGGTGTCTCTTCTGCAGAAGTGGAGTTTTTCTTGGTCTGCAACCTCGCAGTCCATCCCTGTGCAGAGCTCTAGTGATAGTCTTCTTTGAAACTACAACTACTACTCCTGACTTGGCTAAGTCATTCACTAGTGTCTTGGCAGTTGTTCTTGGGTCTTTAGACACATCTCTCACTAGTTTTCTTTCCAGAGTCTTTCAAATCTTTTGCTTCCTACCTCTGCCAGGCTTGTTCTTTACTGTGTGGCTCTCTTTGAATTTCTTGATACGATACGATGATACTTCTCACTCCAGTTCTTGACACTTGGAAACGCTGTGATAACTTTGTATATCCTTCTCCTGCTTTGTGAGCAATTATTTTTCTCAAGTCGAAACTGATTTCTGTTGTTTTTGGCATGATGCTTTCTCAAGTGACAGCTTAAACCCTTACTGAAGTTTTTAAACTGTGTGTAAATTGACAGATAACGTTGAGAGTAAAATAATGTAAGCATCCAAAATAAAACTAGGATGTTTAAAAAAGCTGTGTTAAAAAGTCTTTGCTCTGTTTAATTGCATTTGGGAAATACTTTAAAAAAAGTGAAGTTTTCATAGGGGGGCTAATAGTTTCGTGTATGTTACTCAGACAGTAATGCATTTCTTCCCCTCTGCAGTTCCAGAAGTCGTACCCAGAAGTGTACCACCATCGATTTCCCACCGAGGAAAGCAAAGCTGCTGTCATACCTGAGAAAACTCCTCGGCTCAAACCTCATCTCATGTTCTTGAACCTCAAGAAACCCTTCCAGCCCTTTCAGAGGAGCTGGAGTTTCAGGGCCTAATCAGCCTCTCTCTCTCTCTCTGACACATCTGCACTACAGGCTATATTAACCACACAACACCAGCGCTATGAGACGAGGAGCACTGAGGCTGTAATGGTACAGTGGACACTGCTTAAACACCATTTACCACTATCGCCTATGTTTCAAATTAATGACTTGGACTTTGTAGCACTGTTGAGATACGTTTATAATTAAAAGGCTCAGTTAGCACAAATACACAATAATAATAATAATAATGGTACATGTCAAGTGATATCTAGCTGAGATCTAGATAGCTTGGTTAAATACATTTGAATCATTTATCTGAAAGTATAAAAATAAGACTAAACGTCGATAGCTGACCCTTTATGAACAAAACTAACTCACAGTAATGGTGGAAACTTGAACAAAGAATAGAAACTTAAATCCACTAGCACTAAAAAACCACTGATGTTTCTTAAAATAAACTGTACAGTTGAATGTGTTGCTTCGTCTTCCTAATAAGAATACTGTACGTTACAGTAGAAAGGTTCAGGAGTATAAATGACTCCATACCTGAAACTAAAATGAGTGAAATGCATTTCAAAAGTATTAATAGATAAATAGATGCTGCCTTTAAAGTGTGTGAACGTAATCATGTTCCATTGTTGATGCACAGTTTTGTACAGTTTGAGAAATGTTCGGATACATTTCACCGTATTACGATTCGCCTTCAAAAAGATGATGTCATTTCATGATTTATTATGTTGCATTTCATTTAGAAACCTGCTTGATAAAGTGGAACAGGTCATTATGATCATGAATCTAGGCAGCTCAGAGCCTAACCTCAAAATATCAACGAACATATCAGGGGTCTGCTGAGAAAGGGGTGGGGCTTGTTACATAAAAAAAAGCTCAAATATCACAACAAAAGAGGGACATCGTACTTAGTCAAGATGAAATAAGTAGACACGTTTCTGTAAAAATAAATCTTATTCTCAGAAAAAGGGAAATCTCATCACAGCCTTTCTCTCTAAACGCTCCCCACGCCTTACTTGAAAGCTCCCTTAGTGTACGCACTCTTAAAACGACTCATTTTTGATTCTGTATATAAGAACTATTCCTCTTGATTGGTACATATTTCAATGTTAAAAAATCTCTTTTACTGTTTTCACTGTATTCTGTCACTTCTCTTACCTGCTGCTCTTTCATGTCAATCAGGATGTGTTTCACTTCATTTGACACTTCAAATGTTTTTTTTTAATTGTTTTAATGATTAATGCTGATATCTCTTTATGAATCCTCAGAAATGCTCTTGAACAAACGATGCTGGAATAACTGTTACACTTGAATCGCTGCTCTGAGTTGTTAAAACAAAAAAATGCTGACTTTGGTATAAAATATAAAATATTGTGTTTGGCAAATATAACTCTTTGTTTTCTTCTTTGGTGAGTATACACTTTCTTTTCAAAGCTAATGTGTACCCCCAACTATTTTAGCCACAACCATCTGTGGCTAAAATAAAATGCATGCAGATGCGTCAAATCTCGCCACAAAATCACCACAGACATGGATTTCCATGTTTGGTAGAAAAACTCTCACTAATTAAAATGTGCACTGTTCATAGGATGATAACTTAAGTTACTTACTAAATATTCTGCCCCAGTCAACAACAAGTGCTTATTTTGGGATGTTAATGTGGCTACGGGCAAAAATATCTGAGCTATAGAGTGTCCAATATATCCAAGCTAATTGAGAGCCGTGTGGCTGTGGCTCAGTTGGAAGAGTCGGTCGGCTCGGGGTTAAGTGTCAACCGGAAAGTTGGGGATCGAACCCCTAACCTTCCGGTTGACACTTAACCCCAAATTGCTCCCGCTGCTTCGTCTGTGGCGTTTGCATGTGTATGAATAGGATTACTTACTTCTGATGGCCACTTTACATAGCAACCACTGCCATCAGTGTGTGAATGGGTAGGTGTGACGTGCGGTGTTAAAAGCGCTTTGAGTAGTCTAGAAAAGCGCTTTACAAGCTCAAATCCATTTACTATTCGAGAAAGGAATTACCACTAATAAACACTGAATAAAGCCACCTAGCTTTTGGTTGTGTATCGTCTGGGTCTATAAGTCTAAGCGATTATTTGATCACTTACACAGGGGAACAGTGTGTTGATGTTGAACAAAAACACGATTCAAATTGCATCTCTTAGGGAGTGATTGGGGGCTATATTGGGTGTAATTTCCTTTTACTGAAAAAACAGTAATAACAGTGAAAGAACATGGCAAGCACAGACAGTTCATATATATATTTGGTAAATGAAGTCTGTTTTCATTTTGAGTGCAAACACATTTTACTGACGGTACGTTCACAAGAAGGGAGGTCATGACTTTTATAAAGAGTCATTACAGTATAGATACCTTTTGTACTTTTGGTTAATTGAATAGTTTAAACTGCGCTTCTCATCGGCAACAAATCCACAATTTCAAAACTTGACAGCTTTTCTCTTACCATTGATCACTCCTCAGTTTCTCCCTCCCCTCAGGTTAAGAGTCTGGGTGTCATCCTTGACAGCACACTGTCTTTCCAAGCTCACATCAATATTGTCACCCGGTCTGCTTATTTCCACCTACGCAACATTAATCGCCTCCGCCCGTCCCTCACTCCCAACAGTACCGCCATCCTCGTCAACACCCTGGTTACATCCCGCATTGACTACTGCAACTCCCTTCTCTTTGGTCTCCCTCTCAAGTCCATCCACAAGCTTCAACTGGTCCAGAACTCTGCTGCTCGTATCATCCCTAACTCCCCGCTGTTAATCACATCACTCCTGTCCTTCAGCAGCATCATTGGCTCCCGGTTAAATTTCGCATCCACTTCAAAATTCTGCTCCTCACCTTTAACACTAGAACCGCCAAGACCGTCTGACGAACGGATTGGGTTTTTATAATACAAATAACACTGTTAAAATAAAACCTACAAGCCTCTCATGCTATGACTTTTCCTAAATATGTGTCTTGTATGTTTTCTGAAGCTTATGTGTTACTAAAATAAAACACAAGATTTCTGCGCATTTATACCTATAACCGCCGTCATTCGGCGGCGTTTATCTCGGTGTTTATCTCTCTTTTTGCAGTGTTTTTTATTAAAATGCATAGCCTAAGATAGCAAACAATATTATAGACTAAAAGTTATGCATTTTCCATTTTTGAAGAATGTGTTTTAGCAACGGGAGACGTGGAGCAGCAGTAAAAAACGGCGCTCTAAAAAGCCGAAAAATATCGTAAATTGACATGAGACATTTAAAAGGTTACAATCCTGCCTGGTTTAAGTAAGTTATATTTATAATTATTTCTCATAACGTCATCAAAAAAATGCTTTATTTGTGTACAAACTATGAAATTACATATGCCGTCTGATAGACGGCTGGGGCGCTTGGAGGGGGGTCTAGAATGTTGGCGGTCCTAGTGTTAAGGCCATCCATAACCTCGCTCCTCTGTACCTCTCTGAACTCCTGCATATTAACACACCCACACGCACTCTCAGGTCTTCTTCTTCCATTCAACTCACTGCACCACCCTCACGCCTGTCCACCACGGGGTCCAGAGCTCTCAGTCGCTCTGCCCCCCACCTCTGGAACTCCCTCCCACCACACATCCGTAATATCGACTCTCTCCATTTTTAAATCACATCTCAAAACACATCTTTTTAAACTGGCATATTCGGTCTGATCATTCTCCATCCTGTCTCATCAATCCTCTATGACCTGTACATTTGTGTTTTTAATGTTCATTTTATTGATGTGTTGTTTGTTGTTTTTATCTCCGCTTTGTAAGGTGACCTTGAGTGTTTTGAAAGCTGCCTCTACCTTAATAGAACATGTACACTCTACTTAATTCTGATGAAGGGAACACACTTTGCTTTTATACATTCACTACATGTTCAATCATAATGCTATAGTTCCCCTTCATCATACGAGTTAATTAGCATTTTTCCCAGACATGTACAGGAGAGTGAAAGAGTAAGATGCATTCTCAATTGATTTCATAACATTAAGTTGCCTGCCCTGTCTGCTCTCTTTCCATCGTGTGCTTTCCTTGCTGTTTGCACACATCAAAAGCTTTTTAACTGATCATAATGAGGAGGCATATGTAGAGGTTAATCTACAGACGGAGAATGTTGATGTGTGTCGCATCATAAATCGCTCCCAGGTCAGCAGCTGACACCTGCATGACTTCACAAGGATACGCAGATTATGCTTGACTTTAATCACAAAGTGGGGTTATCAGGTTCAACTGAAAAAGTAGAGTTTAAAAGAAACATTTATTCCCCATTTACATTCAATTTAACTCCATTGATGATTAGTAGATTTCACTTGACAGGAAGGGTTTGAAAAAGAAACTACAGCTGTCAGACGCCTTGAGAGTACCAGTAAAAGAATTCCAACAAGATATATAGGAGTACACTGAATTTGTACTGAAGTTAGGGGTTTGAATACACGTATTAAAGCTGTTTTCACATATGAAACAGTGTGAGGTGCACTACATTAAGGTAAGGTCAGTGTTGGTGCCTAGATAGATAGATAGATAGATAGATAGATAGATAGATAGATACTTTATTGATCCCGAGGGAAATTCAAGCCTGAGTAGAGTGTGCAGGAGGAGAGGGAAGAGGACACTTTGGCGTTGGGTAGACTGAGGAAATCAGAGTGAGACTCACCTGTATTAGGCCCCCAGACATGATTAGATTGCAAATAGGGAGAAAACAATTGTTTTAAAAAAGCTTTTTATTTGCACTAGAGTATGACTCGGGAGTGACTTAAGTAGACAGGAAACGGGGGGATGGGAAGTGTGTAAGGTCCATTTTTGACCTTGCAGCATGCACTGTAAACATTAGAAAGACGCTCAAAGAGTGTTCAGGAGAAGCAAATTCAACTCCTCAGACCTGTCCCGTGGAAAGTCATGAACTAAATAGTAGCATACTTCCCTAGTGTCAGAACATTTGCATGCTGTCCTTCCACAAAATCAATTTTACGATGGTGTGTTTATATATCACTTTGCACTGGTGTCATTTCTCCTGCTGGTTTTTTGCTTTCATCGTTGTTTAACTATAAACAGTTGTATGTCATTGTAACTGACTGTCAGTCTTCTTCATGTACATCTCATTGTATATAACTTCTTGAAGGGGAACCACTCAAGTAGTTTTGAGTCATAGGCGCCAGGGCCAAAGCACTGCACAGTATGGTCCTTTAATGGGAGGTTTAAGGGGGTGACAAGTGCTTAACAAACAATAACATGTTCCTGGAGGCTCGGTCAGATTTTTTCAAACCAGCTGCCAAGGGAAGGCCTGAGGTTGCTCTTGAAGGTTGGTCTTGTTTGAATGCCACAGGAGCCATGTTTAAGATTATCATGACATACAGCAGATGAAAGCAAACTTTTCAGAACAAAACTGGTTTAAGGAGAAGCAGAAGTATCTGTGAGTTACATTTGTGTTTTGGTTAGTGAAAGGAGATTGGCGAAAGAAAAAAAACCCGCATAAGGGTCAGCAATGCGCAACTCTGGCTCTAAGGCTTTGTTCAGACTGCTGCCCAAATCCGATCAGAATCCGATATAACTGACTGACTGTCCGCATTACAAATTGCAAGTGACCAGGTCACGTATTGACATGGTCTGATCCACATTGATTTCTATGGTAACAGGTTACGCCCAGGAAATACAACTGCAAAATGGATGACAGAGAAGTGTGTCTATTTCTGACACAAACAATCTTGTGGAGCCGCGGCCCAAACTTTTCTTTAATGGCAAGAAAGCGTCAGAAACGGAGGAGATTGATGAGCTGTGCTGCGTTTCGTGCTGCGATCGCCGCCAGAATGACAGTGGAGCGTGGCGTGTGGTGCCGGCAGGCCAGCGATGTGTGGTGGAGTCAAATCGTTGGCACATTTGACGACGCAATGTGGCTGGCCAACTTTAGAGTGCGAGAGCAGACGTTCAACATTGTTTGTCAAATGCTGCAACCTTACATCGCCCGTCAAGACACACAGTTACGACAGGCAGTGTCTGTGGAAGGACGCGTTGGCGTTGCGCTGTGGTGGCTTGCCACGGGATCAGGATTTCGCACTTTGACGCATCTCTTTGGAGTTGGGAAGTCTACAGTGTGTGTAATTGTGCATGAGGTCTGCGCTGCTTTAACCTCCCTAAAGCATGAATTCCTCAAACTTCCCACCGGACATCACCTGGAGGAGGTTGTCCGTGGATTCCGATTGCAGTGGGGTTTCCCACAGTGCAGGGGTGCCATCGACGGGACCCACATCCCCGTTATCTCACCCTCTGACAGCCACACCGACTATTTTAACAGGAAAGGATGGCACTCGGTAATTCTTCAAGCCATCTCAGACCATCAGTACAGGTTAATACACTTTAACACTTTTAATAACCCAGTCAAAATAAATGCAAAGTATAACATAATTTTATAACAAATTTCTGCATTTCCTAATAGTTTATACCCCAAACCCAAATGTACCCACTATAGGAAATTGTGATCAATATGATGAAAACAGTTTTCCCACCTCTGTTTTACCATTACACTTTTTTAAAAGCAATGCCAAGTTCAATAGTTAAGATGACACATGTACATGTTGGATGTATTTATCTAATTTCATAATGTATTACTTCAGATTTCTGAACATAAATGTTGGGTGGCCAGGCAGCGTTCATGACTGTAGAGTGTTAAGGAATTCGGTGGTCTACTCCAAAGCTGAGCGAGGAGTCCTGTTCCCACATAAGGTTTGTTGTAGCCTAAACATGTCACCACTACTTGTTTTAACTAGGTCAAAGGGTTTCATTATTCTCTATCTTGCCTATATCTTGTCAGGAAAAAGAAATCATCTGTGGCACAGAGGTTCCCATTCTGCTCCTGGGAGATGCACCTCTGCTGAGCTGGCTCATGAACGGCTACCCAGAGACAGGACAGCTATCAGTAGCCCAGCAACTTTTCAATGTGAGGCTGAGCAGAGCCAGAATGACCATCGAATGCGCTTTTGGAAGGCTCAAGGGTCGCTGGCGCTGCCTGACCAAGAGGCTGGATGTGGACATTGTCAATGTTTCACCAGTGGTCACTGAATGCTGTGTGCTGCACAATGTTTGTGAGGCTCAGGGAGAGGAATATGAACTTGAAGGTCCACAGATGCCAGAGGTCAACATAGATGAAGTGAATACTGGCAACTTAGCTGGGCCAGGAAGAACATACTTTCAACAAACACCTTTTTAAAACGTGGGGTACCTGTAAATAGCAGTTTGTTGACATTTGTTTTTCGATATTTACATTTTCTTTATCAACTGTCTTTTGTACTGATAAAAGCACACTGCTCATTGTTATAATCTAGTGCTACTGTTATGGGTAGTCAGACATGAGCTCTTGTTGTGTTCCTGACAAATATCAGCCCATTTGTAATGGACGATGGACTCCAGTTGACTAACATTACAGTTCAATGGATTTCTATGGACAGCATGATGATTTCTCCTTGGATTTCCACATATTTGAATGAATCAATCCTCTCCTTCACATGCTATGGATTTACTGTGCCAGAAGAAGCAAAATAGCAGCATCACCTGGCCATCACTATGCTTCCCTTTAAGCAGTGTGCACTGTTTCAACAGTACAAAATCAACAGCATGTAAAGGGGAAGGTATTGTCATTAAAATATTTGGAAATCCCTGGTGGAAACACCATACTGTCAATAGAAACCAATAGAAAAGTACAGTGGGTGAACTGGAGTCCATTGCCCATTAGGAATGGAATAATATTCCTCAGGAATGCTCCCAGAACTGGTGTCTAGCTATCCTTACCATTAGCAGTACATACTGCATTTTGGTGGTATTTTGTGTTGAAATTGGGGGAAAACTATTGTTGTGTTAGTTCTGTTGAGCCATTGAAATTGTCCTGTTTTGGTTGTTTTATGGAAAAAAGAGTGTGCGAATTTAGCTTAAAAAGATAGAATGCTCAGGAGTATATGAGCTGAATAAATTGTGTTATCTATCAACTAATCTCACAACAACATGTACTCTTTCAATTTCATATGTTTTTTTCTTTCCTCCTCTGAGTAGAAATGAAAAAGTAAAAGTGCATACAGTGCAAGAACACTGAAATAAACTATTTGTACTGGTCCACAAATAATCAAATGAATACTGATGGTGTCAAACTTAATACATATCTCCTACCTTAACAGGAAGACAAATAAAATGAGGTTAAGCCTCAAACTGAGACTATGAAACGGTAGGAATTTAAAAAACCAGCACATTAATGAAAAAACACAAGAAACACTGAAGCTGGTGCCCAATCACACATCAGAGTGATCATGGGGAATTAGGATCTTCCAGCTCGGCCAAAATGGATGGCGGATCCAGTTGATGGTATTGAGACAGTGGACGATCAGTGTAGTGTGGATCAGTGTGGTGTGTGTGATATGTGTGCAGTGGCTGTGAAGGCCACTGTTGAAAAAGGTAGTGGGGGATTTATGGGCTGAATTAATTGTATTGGTGCTCCTGGTGGCATGTATGGTGCTTGAGGTCGAGGATGCTCTCTCTTCAAGGACTGGGAGAGGAAGGACATCATCTCCATCTCATGCTTGTGCTGATTAGCCTGCATTTGCAACAGCACCTCGTTGTCCGCCTGTAGTACCTTGCCAAGCTTGTCAGCAAAAACATCCAAGGTAGCTTCCATCTTATTTTTCCTCTTCCTGCTTACTGTGGTGCCTACAAAATGGATAAATAAGATGAATGTCATCAAAAGAAAATTGGCTTATATCAACATAAATACCTAAACAAAGATACAAAACAAAACAGTGTACACACCTTAAAATTTGCTCAACAGTTGTACTGCAGATGTCAAAAATCAGCACTGAATAAAGAATTATGTTAAATGGCAGGACTGTGATCATGCCATCATAACACACCAACAGCACCAAGCTCCGAAATCTTGTTGTTCATTATTGTTTTCAATTTAGACAAACACATTTTTAATAATGTTCTCCAGCAACAACTTTCATAATATACTTACGTTGAAGTGGAACTCCAGACGATTTGGAGGATGCTTGTCTCCCTCTTGGCGGATGCTGTCCTCCTCTGTTGCGCTGTCGATCAACCCTTTCGGACGGACACTGGGCTTGTCCCAAAGCATCTCATCCAGCTGATCGTAGCCTGACCCGGTTTTGCGCCCAGCCCCGCTCTTATTATTCCCATCCTTTATTTCTTTATATTTGATTTTGAGGTTCTTCACTTTGCGTTGGCATTGAAGCCACGTTCGGGGAAAACCCCTCTCCTCCATCCCCTGCGCTATGTCTTCAAATATTGCTTTGTTTCTGTAGGTACTCTCCAACTTTCTTTGAATTGATGAATCCCCCCAGATTGCGATTAGACATTGAACCTCCTCGTCCGTCCACGTGGCTGTTGTTTTGTTCCATGTTTGTTTTTATTCTTGCTGTTTTCTTCCACTAAGCTTAACCAGTTTGTATAATGCGCCTTGAATGAACCTTGAATGAACTTCCGGCCAGCCGGATCTACGTCATTGTTGTTATTGTCGATGGTGTCAAGTTACGAGTGACGCAGAAGACACATTGAAGCGACCGAGACGTTCAGATTGAATCGGATCTGTAGGAATCTGATTTGAATCGCATTCGAAACCACCTGCGTATGTGGTTTGAATCAGATTTGGAAAAATCGGATATCATGTGGCTTTTTGTGTCCAGACTGGCAAAAAAACAAACTACATTCAATCTGGATGTGCTAAAAATCAGATTTGGAGGCGCAAAGTGAACAAGGCCTAAATGATGTCACCAGTTCAGTGGGCATGACTGGGAGGGACTTTGGCTTCATTTTTGTACTACAAGGGGAGGCAGAGACTTGTTGTTCATTCTTCTTTATTCAGTCTATGTTGCTAACTATAAACACTTTTTGGTTTTAGTGACTGGACTTATAATGATTGGTCCTCACGTACATTTCTAGTGCTTCCTGACAAATTTAAGTGAGTATTCCTCACTTTGCTCTGGCATGTCTACCCCCAATTGCCCGAGTTTTATTAATGAGACCAAAATATGATTCTCCCTTTTTTGGCTGAGTAGCAGTGGAAGTGGTCAGACTGATGATACATACTTTAACACAGTGTTAACCAGTAAGATGCAGGAGGTCTACTCGGCTCTCAGTACAGTAAAGTTTATGCAAAGTTGAAGGCTCCTAAGGCACGTTGTGGGAGAATGATGGTAATCAGATGCATGCTGAGTTGATGCACAGTTTAAAATGATATCCCCAGCTACGACTATTGGCCACCACAATATGAGAGGAGGATGTGCTACCAGGGACTATTAGTTGCAGTTAAAACTAGCAATTTCCGATAATGACGAGTTTAACTTGTAATTATTGTGATTGACTTTTGACACCTGCATCAGTTATTACAGCTAATTTCTGTAACCATAACGTTAGCTAACGTTACTTTAATTATGTGAATAGGCTCATTGATGATTAAAGTAGCCTACGTCAGCAGAATGAAGAAACTAGCCTAGACTTACTTTTACCTAAAGACTTCCATACAAATAGAATGTTAGGTCACAGAAAAGACTATTTTATTATCCCCGTAGGGAAACTCAGGTGTTACAGCATTATTTTTGGTGCAGTAAGCAAGGCAACGTTACAGAAGAAATGTAGCGCATGTCCCGACCCGGCTCTTGAGGCCTGACAAAATACGGAAACGTACGGTTTTTCAACAAGGTTTTAAGGTTTATTACCCAACAAAAGACCTCAACAAACGGCAAACAGTTCAATAAGTGTTAATGGTGCTACACAAGGATGGATGCCAGAGAGTGAGACGTTAACAGCGTTAAGCCTGCACCTGGGAAACTGGCCACCTCTACCCAGGTGCGGCGGAACACCGCCCACCAGCAACCTGCAGGGACACAAGACACACACAGACAGTAGGGAAACAATAGCAGGCCCTGCTGGCGGGAGGGCCGTCACACCTTATACACATATATAAACACATCTGTATACAGAGATACGAGTGGTAACATCATATTAATTACGACAAACAGTAGATAGGTAGCTATGATAACAGGCCGGTTCTGTGAAAGTGCTATAGTTCGCCTAGTTGAGTTCAAGATCTTATTAAGAGATTGTCCACTCTTTCTATCCACAGAATGTGTAACTTTTCATTGAAATGCTGAAGGAGAGATTAAGAGCCTTGGGTGTACTCAATGCCATGGAGATGCACCCGGCAGTGTTCAAAGACATATTCTGTGGTGGAACACCCCCATTGACTACCGCTTGTATAATGGACCTTTTCCGGGTGGACTACTCGCCAACGGGAAGCAGTCGGAGGAGGCGGCTGTTGGCCAGTGGCGGGACTGGTTGATAGATATTGAAGGTTAGTTTGTATGATTGTTTATTCAGGGTGTCCCCTGTTCATTAAGTCATACAAAGTATTGATTTCACTTATTGAATTAAAAGCCCTTAATATGCCTTAAATCCATCTATCAAAGGTCTTAAAAATGGATCAAACACTGCTTAAGTAACTGGGATCATCAATACTTTGCTCTAAGTTGGTCTTAAATTTAATTTTGGGTGGAATTCAAAATGTCTTAAAAAGTGGTAAATCTAACTTGCCTAAACTTGCAGATACTCTGTAAATGGTAGGCTAAGTCTTTTGTGGAATATATTTTGGAGTTTGGATGGATCTTAAAGGTACTGAAAATACAGCTATTGAAAGGCTGCACATAAGCACACATCAGAATGTTTATTGATATCCTATATTGTAATCATTTTAAGGAATTCTTTCAGGAAATCAAATAAACGTGAGTAAAGGCCCTTTCATAGTCTAGCTCTGAATTGATTGATTTAAATTTTCTTCCTTTGTAACGCTTTGTTTGGAAAGGTGCTATATAAATAACGTTTTACTTACTCTTATTTGGGTTAGGTGTTACAGGTGGAGATGCTGCTATTGAGAGTGAGGTCGAAGGTGGGGAGCCAATCTCGGTCAGCTTGGAGGATCTACTGGTGTTTGCCTCCTGGGCATCCATTTGTGTGAAACCTTTGGTTTCACAGAAATGCCTTCGATCAGTTTTCTTTATTAGCTTGTGAATGGTGGTAGGCGGGTGTACCCGGAGGCAAACACCTGCAACATTAAATTGAGGCTACCCCTCCATGACAGTTACGAGGAGTTCAGCCGCCATATGACATTGGGCATAATTCAATCCCCAACGTTTGGAGTGTCATAACGCATCACATTTGATCAGGTATGGCTGATGGCCCCTGAAATGCATTAGATGGTAGTCAATAAACTTTTATAAAAAGTATGCTATGTCAATAACAATATAAGAATTATTTCACATGTTAAACTGCAATATAGCATGTGAAATATTATGTGTTAACTGGTGGATGATACCACCTTCGGCATCGACTGGGAGGGACCTGTTGCTACAGATCACCTTGGGAGTACAGTGACCATCCCAGAAGCTGCGTTGCCACTCAAAGATGCCATTGAGGCACATCTCCGGGAGACCATTAACCCTATTCTCACAAGCAGTTGATTTGGGGTGGATATCTACATCAAGGCTATAGAACAAGCTCAGTTATTGATCAAAGAACCATTGCGTTAGTTTCCTCTACCTTTTCAAGGCAAAAGAAGAGTCAGTGTAGTTGTACTGACTGGTCTAAATTTGACTAATACAGGGCCCGATTCAGAGTGCGCAGAGATAAGCAAAAAAAAAAAAGCCAATGGGCCAATATAAACTGAGCAATTATCATCCTTGATTGTGTTGTGTGTGATCCAATATATAATGATAATGTAATTTGCATATACATTGGATTATTATGTATTTGTTTACTGGTTGGTTCTAATCAATTGGAATTATGTCACGCAATACTCTAAATCGGGAGTCCACAATCTTTTGGGTGTCCAGAGCCAGTTCCATTCCAGATGTCGTAAACACACACAAACACCCACCTGCTGAGTGAGAGAGCCTGTGTTGTAGTCAAGACCACCTAAACTGAGTCGTGACCAAGACAAGAGTGTATCAAGAACAAGACTTTGAGGGGTTGAGACCAAGTCAAGACCAATGCAGGGCAAGCCAAGCCAAGACCAGAATTTACATACTGTTTTTTTCTTTGAGAAGCTGTTTTGCAGATTTGACTGACACCTCCTCCTCCCAGACAGCCACAGCTTCTTCTCCTGTCTTCTTGTGGGGGGCCACGAGGAGTGACAGCCGTTAACAGTTACAAAATTTCAAATTAGAAATGAGTCAAGTCAGTGATTTAAAATAATTTAAAGGATGAAGTTTAACATCCAGTAGTGATGTTAACAATTAAATCAATAAAGAGAATCTCAACTGTAAACGGCTTTTTATTTTGATTTTTATATAGAGATATTAGGTCTAATTATTATTAGTTGAATTTGTTTGTAGAAGGGGATATTTTTATAAACATGCTTGTATCACCACCCTAAGAGCATAATCAAGTTGGAATTGTAATCCAGCTTCCAGCTTTGTTTTGCCAGTGATGAGTACCCAGACAGACTGTAGCCAGGAAGGACTTCATCTACCAGATCTACACCGAGAAGCAGAGCCCCATAACTGGCACACTTTGTGCCTGTACTTAATTTACAGATGCATACTGAGTAAAGGCCTCTGCACCCACTGTCTCTATTGTTTTGAATGCACACACAATGGTTATTTTGCTGCCTTTCCTCGTAGCAGATGGAGCGAAGAAGCTGCTGCCTCCCAGGAGAACTTGCCATGCCTGGTGCAGAAGTTTAGCAGTTTAGGGTCTTGGAGATATTGATCGTAGAGAAGTATGCCTTCTGTCAAATATGATGTAGCTTCATGGCACTTCGCTTGTGCTCAAAGCACCAACAAATACATTTGAAAAACTCACAGTAATATCTGTTTCAAGAAATAATGACCCAGTAACTCAAAGTAATTCATAGAACTTGGGGTTTTTATAATTTATTGAACACTAAGGCTAATCATCCAAATCAAAGAATGTGTCTGTAATTCAGTGGTGGCTGCAATGTTAAATGTGTGAAGTGTTGACCAGAGAGTGAGAGCCAGCTTAAATACTCAGGCCCAGCCTGCTCAGGTGTATGATATCAAATTAAGTGGCTCCGCCCCTCTCTACCTGAAGGCAACCTGAGTGGGTAGAAACACAAGGCAGCAGGAAGAGCACTGACAGTCAGGGGTCGTCATATTACTTACTACCAATACATGTCAAGTTGACGTTCTTCTGTTAAAGCAATATTTTTACCTAGTCACTTTCAGGACTCTAGTTAATTGTTTATTCTTGTGGATTTATTTCATTGCCACATTTTATATACATTCATTGTTTTCCCTCATGTGCGAGTGCTCTCGGATATGGTCCACATGAGCAGGGGTCTCATTTATAACCGTTGCGTATGCACAAAACGGGGCCTGAAACTGGCGTACGCCATTTCCCATGCAAAGTCTGTGATATATAAAAACAATTTCAATAAATAGCTTTCAATATGACAATCTTTAAACGTAAAAAAAAGTATAAATAAAAGTCCGCCACACACATTTCAGCACCCTATTTATCAGCACCTTATCACCTTCATTATCCCGAATGGACCTCAGAGGTCCGGGCTGTACACTAATGTAATCACTGATGTAGAAATCAGATTTAAACTAACACAAAAACCATAGTGCCACCACTTTTCATTAATATCTTTCAATATCGTGCATTTATCATCAAGTGTGATTTTTAGTTTGAATAAAGATGACTGAGCTGCAAGACGCACAGAGCGCACAGAGACACAGCAGCTTCACACATTTTGCCTTCTCGTTACTCAGCACATCTTCATCACCTGCATGTATTTATTGTGTAAATGATTAAAGTTTGAAAATGACGTCGGGGCATCTCTGACACGATCATTAGGCCTAAATGTCCTCATAATTAGTCACAGAGCAGACGGCGTGGCCAACTATGAAAAGTTGTTGTTCATTGATCAAACCTTTGATTAATAATAATATAGAGTGAGGGAGACTTCTGACTGAGGTGAGCACTCAGACAATGTATGAATCAGTGTGGGTCCTGTAAACATAAACATTGCAGATATACTCGTGCGTAATGATGAAAAGTTAATGTTTTGGCACTGAGGACGGCGTGAATGCAGCAGCATCGTGGTGCTCTGGTTTTTTCTTAACTTTGTGACCCTCCTGCTGCAGCAAACTACCGCTATGTGCTTTCTAACCTTCACTTGATTCACAAGCTCCTCCTTTTCTAGTTCAGAAAGTATATTTTCTTCGTCTAAACTTCCGGTTTTCGACACGATCCAGCGCTGGAAACCTTTGATCTGCTGTGATGCCCCAGTAGGGTCAGCAGGTAATGTTTTCATGGTGTGGTGGTTGTGACGGCCCTCCCGCCAGCAGGGCCTGCTAGTGTGTTGTTTGCTGTCTGTGTGTTTGTCTCCCTGCAGGTCACTGGTGGGCGGGGTTCCGCCGCACCTGGGCAGACGTGGCCGGTCTCCCAGGTGCAGGCTGTTTAAGACTGCGTCGTCAGCGTGGCTCTCTCTCTGGCATCCAAGCACCATACTTGAATTGTTTGGTTGTTGTTGCTTTGTAAATTGGGGTTAATAAACCTAGAAGTTTGTGTAAACCGTATGTCTCCATGTTTTGTCCGGCCTTAAGAGCCAGGGTCGTGACAATTGGGGGCTCGTCCGTTCGTTTCGCCGTTTCGCCAGTTCATTCATTCGGTTTTGTGAATGAAAGCGTAGAGTTGTGTATTGAGTGACGTCATCGTCTTTACTACGGAGCAGCATGTAGTAAAGAAGCATGGCAGCCGTAAGTATTGTGTGTGTCGTTTTGGCATATTTGGGCGGAGAAGTACGGTAATTTTGAATCAGTAAAGATATATTAACTCTCTGCTGCTTTATCTGTGTTTGTGTTTTATCACTTTGAAGTAAGTGTTTTTTGAGCACCCTGATCAGTCGTCGGGCAAGCAGGACTTGTCACTTTATTATTTTGCCTTTTTTGTTTTTGGTGGTAACTCTGGGGAGGGGGCGCACCAGGGTCGGCGTGTTTCAGGTGACTGGGTTAGTGGTCTCCTGAAATGCTCCGAGTTTGGTTTTAAAGACGTCTCGAGCCCAGCAAGCCATTGAAGAAGTCAGGCATAGTTAGTATTGTGGTTAGGTAGTCAGGGTTCGGGGTGACTCAAGTTTCTTCATTGTGATAACGTTGTGTAAAGCAGTAAGGTGAGTTTGTGTGTCTTTGTTGATTTGTTTGCGAGTTTTGTATAAAATGAGTGAGTGTGCAGAGTTTTTTAAAGCTCCTTCGGAGGAGTTTTTGGACGGATGTACAAAGGAACAGCTGTTAAAAATCGCAGCGCATTATGACATTGAAGTCTCGGACAAACGGTTAAAGGACACCATAAAGGGTATTTTAAAAGCCAATATGAGTGACATGGGTTTGTTCTCTGTTGAGAAGCCTCTGCGTCCTAGTGCTGTTTTATCGCCGCCATTTCTTGCAACAAGTAACTTGACTTTCGAGCAACAAAAAGAAATGTTAATGTTACAGTTAGAGCATGATAAAATAACACAAAAAGCGGAAATTGATAAAGAATTGGCTGTTGAAAAACTGCGTTTTCAAACGGAGCAGGCAAAAGTTTCGCTTCAACAGTACAAGCTGGACTTGATTAAAAGTGGTAAGTCGGTAGCTGACAGCTCCGTTGATTTTGACTCGTCGTTTTGTCCGGAGTCTTCTGAGTGTTTTGATGTTTTAGGTAATCTTCGATTGTTGCCTAAATTTAACGAAAGAGACCCGGAGACGTTTTTCTCCTTGTTTGAGCGCGTTGCGGAGACGAGGAGGTGGCCTGAGTCTGCCCGCACTTTAATGCTACAGTGCGCGCTGACTGGCAGAGCGCAGGCGGCTTATTCAGCTTTGTCTGCAGTTGATTGCCGAAATTATGACCTTGTTAAATCTGCGGTGTTAAAAGCTTACGAACTCTTTCCCAAAGCGTATCGTCAACGTTTCCGTATGTGGAGAAAGGGTGACAAACAAACTCATCTCGAGTTTGCTGGTGAACTCACCGGACACTTTACGCGCTGGTGTTCCGCGTTAAATATAGACCGTTTCAGTGACGTGTGATTTAATAGTGTTGGAGCAGTTTAGAAACTCTGTCCCGGAAAACATTGCTCAACATATTAACGATAAACAGGTAAAAAATGTGACGGAAGCCGCTGCGTAAGCGGATGATTATGTGCTGACGCACCGGCGTTTCTTTGGTGAGTTACGCACTCGTGTCGGTTCAGAAGAGCGTGCCGAGTCAGATGGGGTGAATTATTTTCATACGGGTAAGTCAGTATTTAAAGATCGTAACATGCGAACTTCAGATAAAGTATGTAACTTCTGTCACAAGAAAGGTCACTGGAAAAGTGATTGTTACGCACTTAAAGAAAGATCCAAGAGTGGGCCTGTGGGGCAGCCAAAGGGGGCTTGTCTGGCTGTTTCGGTACAGAACTTACCGATAGTGCAGAGCCAAGGGGGTCCTGTAGGATGTGAAGTTTCATCCAGGGATCTGGAATCTTTTTTACCTTTCGTTTCGGATGGTTACGTTTCGCTTGTGGGAAGTGGGGATAAAAGACCAGTCAGGATACTGCGTGACACTGCGGCTTTCGATTCGTTCATTCAGACTTCAGTGTTGCCCTTTTCTGAAAAGAGTGACACCGGGTGTTGTGTGCCTGTGTTGGGAATGGGGATGACAGTATTACAGGTCCCGTTGCACAATATAGTGTTGCAGTCTGATCTTTTCCAGGGCAAGGTAGCTGTTGGTTTGCGTCCGGCGCTGCCAATTGATGGCATTACCCTCATCCTCGGGAACGGTGTGGCAGGTGGGCGTGTATGGGCTGACGCTCCGCCTCCGGTAGTTTCCTCCGTCCCCTTGATGAGAAAACAGCCGGATGAGAATGAGATTAGTTTTCCAGAGGTTTTCACTGCATGTGCTGTCACTCGTTCCATGAACCATGTCGGTGAAGATTCACTCTCTAAAGGAGAGAAAGTAAAAGGTGAGGAATCAGATTCGTTGTATTTTTCGTTGTCTGATTTTCCTCTCTCGATTTCGCAGGAAGAACTGAAAGATGAGCAACGAGCAGATCCTTCTCTGGGAGAGTTGTTTGACCAGGTGTTGTCTGGAGAGGAGGTAGAAAATAATTCTCATGGTTATTTTTTGTTTGATGACTTGTTGGTGAGGAAATGGGTGCCTCATAGTGACGAGTTCATAGGAGACCCCATTACCCAAATTGTCGTGCCGAGTAAACTCCGTGAGCCCGTGTTGAAACTGGCCCACGACGAATCTGGACACTGGGGCGTAAAGAAAACTTATCAGCGGGTCCTACGGCACTTCTTTTGGCCTCGCTTAAAGAGGGATGTTGCCGCTCACATTAAAACATGTCACACTTGTCAGCTCGCAGGCAAACCTAATCAAGGTGTAAAACCTGCTCCTTTGCTCCTGATTCCTGTGGTGAGCGAGCCGTTTGAGCACCTAATAATAGACTGTGTCGGTCCGCTACCTCGTTCTAGGTCAGGTGCGGTCTACCTGCTTACAGTAATGTGTCAAAGCACACGTTATCCTGCGGCGTACCCATTATGCACGATAACTGCGCGGTCGGTTGTGCGCGCGCTGTCTCAGTTCATTTCCATTTTCGGCATTCCGAAAATCATTCAAACAGACCAGGGATCGAATTTTACTTCCAATCTGTTTGCCCAAGTGTTGAAACAGCTTCACATTAAGCACCACAAGGCGTCTGCTTATCACGCTCAGAGTCAGGGGGCCTTGGAGCGGTTCCATCAAACATTAAAGTCGTTGCTGCGTTCATATTGTGTGCAGATGGATAGAGACTGGGAGGAGGGTTTACCTTGGTTAATGTTAGCAGCGAGGGAAGTGACCCAGGAGAGCACTGGATTCAGTTCTAACGATCTGGTGTTCGGGCACACTGTGCGTGGTCCTTTAAATATTTTGTATGATCAATGGAAAGAGGCAGAGCCTCCGAGAAATCTTGTTGATTATGTGAATAGTTTCCGCCATAGACTGTATGCAGCCGGGGAATTGGCAAAGAAAAATTTAACTTGCGCACAGAGTAAAATGAAGAAATTGTATGACAGACGGGCTGAACGCCGCGTTTTTAGTGTGGGGGATCAGGTCTTGGCGTTGTTGCCTGTTACCACCTCACCGTTTCAGGCTAAGTATACAGGTCCAGATAAAGTTTTAAAGAAAATATCGGAGCACAACTACATCATAGCCACACCTGAGCGTAGAAAGGCTAATTAACTGTGCCATGTAAATTTGTTAAAACCTTATTATGATCGTGCTACCGATTTAAAAATGTCTGATGTCCAGTGTTCATCGGAACCTGCACTTCCAGCATGTTCGGTGGGGAGGGTGTCAACGGTGTATTCTCCACAATCGGTGACAAGCGAGTTAGAGGATGGTTTGCCTTCCATGGATCCAGCTGTTCTGCAGGGTCGTCTAAAGAACTCAGAGTCCCTGATGTTGCTGGAGGTCCTGGTAGGCCACCTGTCCGAGGCAAAGCAGGAAGATTTGTCCTCATTAATTGGGTCTTTTTCTTGTTTGTTCGGTGACACTCCCACTCAGACCCCCTTAATTGAGCACGATATTGAGGTTGGAGATGCGCGGCCCATTCGGCAAAGATTTTATCGTGTAAACCCAGAGAAGCGAAAGTACCTTGATGCTGAGGTAAAGTACATGTTAGACAACGGTATCGCTGAGCCTTCTTCGTCAAGCTGGGCTTCCCCGTGTCTTCTTGTGCCAAAGTCGGACAACACTCCCCGATTTTGTAGTGACTTCCGTAAGTTAAACGCAGTTACAAAACCGGACTCCTTTCCGCTTCCACGCATGGAAGATTGTGTCGACCAGGTAGGCCATGCCAAATATGTATCAAAATTTGACCTTCTAAAAGGTTACTGGCAGGTACCCTTGTCTGAGCGGGCGCGCGAACTCTCTGCGTTTATCACGCCAAACGGGTTGTATGCCTACAGAGTGATGCCCTTCGGGTTGCGAAATGCCCCTGCAACATTTCAGAGGCTGATGACTAAAGTTTTGGGGGATTTGGAGGGGTGTACCGTGTATTTAGACGATGTAGTGGTCGTTTCTGACACATGGGTTGCTCATGTTGGGCGCATCCGTGCGCTGTTTGGTCGTTTGGCTGAGGCGGGCTTAACCGTTAACCTCGCCAAATGTGAGTTTGCGAGGGCGTCTGTGACGTACCTCGGCCGTGTGGTTGGGCAGGGAACAGTCCGTCCTGTTGAAGAGAAGGTCAGGGCCGTTGAATGTTATCCTGCTCCGACAACTAAAAAAGAGCTTATGCGTTTTTTAGGTCTTGTGGGTTATTACAGGAGTTTCTGTAGGAACTTCTCTGAAGTAGTAGCGCCACTCACTGATTTGCTTAAAGCAAGTGTGCTGTTTGTTTGGTCTTCTGTTTGTCAGCAGGCTTTTGAGAAGGTGAAGTCCCTTCTGTGCACTGCACCAGTGTTAACTGCACCCAGATTTGATCGTCCTTTTGCCCTTCAGGTTGATGCTAGTCATGTGGGGGTGGGGGCGGTCCTTCTGCAGAATGATGATCTGGGTTTTGAGAAACCAGTTAGTTTCTTCTCAAGGAAATTTAACTCATACCAGTTAAATTATTCAACCATCGAGAAAGAGGCGCTGGCATTAGTTTTGGCACTGAAACATTTTGATGTGTATGTCGGTTCCAGTGTTGTACCTGTAGTGGTCTACACCGACCACAACCCACTTACGTTTCTAAACTCATTGCAATGTCCAAATCATAGACTGATGAGATGGTCTCTGTTCCTTCAGACTTACTGGCTCGATATCAGACACATTAAAGGTTCAGACAATGTGGTGGCAGACGCGTTGTCTAGAGCTCCTCAGTAGCCTGTCTGTGAAAATTGTCCTGTTTTGTTGTTTTTCGCTCCCTTGTGTCTCTCCCCTCTTCCTCTTAAATTGCTTCCCATTGGTACCAGGTTGCTGAGGTGGGAGGGAGGTGATTACAAGTGGAGGTGGAAGGATGACGCCATCAGGTCGGTTTCATGTAAAATTCTGAGAAATTATGTTGTAAATAATAATGATCTAAATGTTGGTTGAAATTAGGTGTGATTGGTAAACAAATGAAGAAAATTACTTTATAGAATGTTCACCTAGTAGTAATTTTTTGAGTTACCTCCACATCCTGTATAGGGTTAGTGGTTGCAGAGTTGGAACCCCTTTTTTAAGGAGGGGGGTGTGACGGCCCTCCCGCCAGCAGGGCCTGCTAGTGTGTTGTTTGCTGTCTGTGTGTTTGTCTCCCTGCAGGTCACTGGTGGGCGGGGTTCCGCCGCACCTGGGCAGACGTGGCCGGTCTCCCAGGTGCAGGCTATTTAAGACTGCGTCGTCAGCGTGGCTCTCTCTCTGGCATCCAAGCACCATACTTGAATTGTTTGGTTGTTGTTGCTTTGTAAATTGGGGTTAATAAACCTAGAAGTTTGTGTAAACCGTATGTCTCCGTGTTTTGTCCGGCCTTAAGAGCCAGGGTCGTGACATGGTTGTCTTGGAGGTGTGTCGACCATGTGATTGGATTGTAGCACTAATTGGAGTAACTCAGCACACCTGGGCCCGGTGTGCTGAGGTTACTTAACCTCCTGCCTTTTCACACTCTCCCCTCTCTGCTTCCCCTGCTCTAACTGCTCTTCTCCACAGGTACCCTGCGGTTTTGTTTGAGACTTTGGTCTTTGTTTGGAAATGAAGAGTTTAACAAATTTGGTTTAATTTGGTTAATAAAGAATTATTTTACACTTTAACCTTGTGTGTCTCCCATCCTTTGTTGTGTCTTCCTGAGCCGGGTCATGACAAGTGGGGGCTCGTCCATTTTGATAGTTTGGTGCCTTAGGTAAAGTTGTTTGTTGGTGCTTTGATCAGTTGGTCTAGCTGTTTTGCTGTGCTTTGTTGCCAGAGTAGTTCTTGTCTTGAGTGTAAGGCTTTGGTTTTGGTTGGTTGGGAGATACACCATGTGCTCTGTGGAAGCCATTTTGTTTGTTGATAAATGCTGGGTTTTTGTTTACCATTCAGGAAGTTATTGGTACTGCTGACGCACTGTAGACAGAAATTTCTCCGTCAGGCTGTAGGGTACGTTCCAATAGGGATCGTGTCCAGTTTTTTTTTTCATTACAGTGGTGGGAAAGTGGACAGAGCATTTGTCTCGGGAGCACATCCGCTACTGCAGGGGGGTCGCCATATAAATGGTTGCTTTCCCGAGTTGTCGGGCTACAGTCATCGAGTGTATATAATGTGGATCATTACAGTCGATGCAGTGCATAAGTACCTACCATCAGTACCACACGAAGACTAGGGTCGAGCTGTAGTTAGCTTTCTGTTAGGCAGATAGGGGGAAGTTTTCTGTCAAGGGCAAAGACTGCCCAAGTGCAAATAAAAGCAGTTATCTTACTTTCTGTGTTGGTTTTGTGATCATGTCGTCTTTGTCTGAGTTTTTCAGGACGCCCACGGCGACATTTGTAAATTGCTGTAAGAAGGAACAGTTATTGGCAATAGCTGACCATTATGGTATTTTTGTTGCTGGTAAAAGTCTTAACACTAGAACCGCCAAGACCGTCTGACGAACGGATTGGGTTTTTATAATACAAATAACTCTGTTAAAATAAAACCTACAAGACTCTCATGCTATGACTTTTCCTAAATATGTGTCTTGTATGTTTTCTGAAGCTTATGTGTTACTAAAATAAAACACACAAGATTTCTGCGCATTTATACCTATAACCGCCGCCCGCCGTCATTCAGACGGCAGCTGAAAATTATACATTTCCCTCGCGCGTCTCTTTTTTTTTCTTCCATAAGTTAGAAAGGAGGCAGCGTCAGACAAACACGCACTGCAAAAAAATATGACCGTTGTCTCCTGCAAGGGATGCAAGCGCCCCGTGTGTGGGACGTGCACCTATAGGTTGAGCACTTTTGCCCGAGGTGTGTGCCTCAGGAGCCGCGCCGCTGTCCAAGGTGCTGATCGTGCCTTTGTTTGTTTGTTCGCCTGTTATGGAGTTCTGCACTTATTGTTGTATATCGTTTGTCGTGCCAATTTATAGCCTTGTTTTTGTTGTTTGCCAGAGCCTTGTGGCGAAAACCTGTTCATTCAATCGTTCGCGTGTGTGTGAGTGCGTGCGTGTTTGCGTGTGTGTGTGTGGGGGGGGGGGGGCTGCGGCGGCGGCGGTGGCGTTTATCTCGGTGTTTATCTCTCTTTTTGCAGTGTTTTTTATTAAAATGCATAGCCTAAGATAGCAAACAATATTATAGACTAAAAGTTATGCATTTTCCTTTTTTGAAGAATGTGTTTTAGCAACGGGAGACGTGGAGCAGCAGTAAAAAACGGCGCTCTAAAAAGCCGAAAAATATCGTAAATTGTCATGAGACATTTAAAAGGATACAATCCTGCCTGGTTTAAGTAAGTTGTATTTATAATTATTTCTCATAACGTCATCAAAAAAATGCATTATTTGTGTACAAACTATGAAATTACATATGCCGTCTGATAGACGGCTGGGGCGCTTGGAGGGGGGTCTAGAATGTTGGCGGTCCTAGTGTTAAAGATGAGATTCTTAAAGCTGTGTTTTTGTCTTTGGTTGATCAAGGGGTGTTAAAGGAGGAAGACCCAGTGCCTGTGTCAGTGTCTGCACCTGTAGTTTTAGCTGCAGGCCTAACGTTTGAACAGCAGAAGGAATTGTTAGCTTTGCAGTTTGAGCAGGAGAAGCTATGCAGACAGATCGAGAGGGAAGAGCGAATTGAGTTGGAGCAAATGAGACAGCACACTGAGAGGATGAAGTTGGAGGTAGAGCAGTCCAGGTTACAGTTGATAAGAGAGGGCAAGCTTCATCCTGGGGGCTCTGGTGCCTCTAGTGGTGCTTCATCAGTGGGTTTTGATGTTGTTGCTAACTTGCGTTTGATGCCCAAGTCTAATGAGCGTGATCCTGATACGTTTTTCACACTTTTTGAGCGTGTGGCTGATTGTAGAAATTGGCCAGATTTGGATATGGTTCTTATGTTACAGTGTGTCCTCACTGGGAGAGCACAGGAGGCTTATTCTGCTGTTTGTGGTGAGGATAATTTGACTTATGAGATGGTCAAAACTACTGTGTTGAAGACATACGAGCTCGTTCCGGAGGCTTATCGGCAAAAATGTAGAAGTTGGGTAAAGGACGACGAACAAACCAATGTTGAGTTTGTCCGTTATCTGACTTCACATTTTCAGCGTTGGTGCTCGGCGGCTAAAGTTTGTACTTTTGCTGGTCTTTGTGAACTCATAATATTGGAGCAGTTTAAAAATGTTATCCCTCAGCCCATCGCTACTTATGTAAATGAGCAGAAGCCTGTAACAGCGCTTAACACTAGGAGCGCCAAGACGGTGAAATTTACCTTTGCCATTTTTGAAATGTCTGTAACTTTCTTTAAATAAAATATGTGTATCCCCTGGCCCATGGCTTTCCCTAAATATGTGTTGATTGGTGTTTTGAGTTGTTACAAGTTTGTAGAATAAATGACAAAAAAGTTAGAAGCATTTATACCCATTAGCGCCAGAAGCGGTCAAATGTATCACAACCATAATAGGGACTGTTTTTTTCTTTAATTTTCGCGCCTTTTGTTTTCATCTACACGCCTTTGTTACATTATTTTCATGCGCGAGCGTACATTTTCCGAGGGAAAAGAACGGAGAAGAAGACAACTGAATAGCAGATAAGAGATAAGAATAGCAGATATAAGAGACAATAGAGATTAGCGGAGGAGAAATAACAAGTTTGAAGAAGAGAAGAGAAGAGAAGAGAAGAGAATAAGAACAGAATAGGCTAGTAGATATAACGTTAGCTAACTTAGCTATATCAAAGGATAAGAGGAAAGCAGAGTGAATAGAAGAAAATATAACAAGGTAAATGGATAGGAAAAAAAGAAATCTGACAGCCCAGCAGGCTTTAGAACTCCTCCCAAATCTAGAGGAAGACGAATCAGATGGAGGAGACGTTTCAATGAGCGACTGGGAGATAGAGGACAGTTCAAGTACCGAGTCTGAAGACGAGTACAGACCGGTACCACCACCACATAAAAAGCGAAGACTTGCCACGGGACAAGCCACGATAGAGGAGATACGCTCTCGAGGTAGGCTTATCTTTTTTTCTGAGCTAGCTGTTGAGTTCCGCGACAGCGGAAAACTATTGTTTTCTAAGTCTGGTCCATTTTACAACATAACAAGATCCACAGATTAATTATATAAATGAAGCCAATATGACAATGATTGCTTCACAAATGTGGGCGCTTGCTGGCTTTCTCTGTTTTTGGATGTCAGCATGGAGCATTTTTTCAGACATTTAGCCCATTACAACTAGGCATATCATTCAAAAATCATAGCCAAAAGGATAACGTTATAGGCCTACACTAAGCCATATGACACTCCTCCTGACTGACTAGAGCACGTTATTACGCACGAGAAGTAGGCTAAATTGGCTCTTGTGACAAACATTTATGATGATTAGGCCAAAAGAAGATTTGGTATTGTTTTGAGAGGACTGTTGGCCCTCTCTAATTAGAAATATTAATGTCTGAATCAACAGAGCAACCAGCAGCAGCTGCCCATGCCCTACAATCTGCATCGCCAATACCAATTGCAGCGCGCACTCAGATGGCAGATGTACCAGGTACGTTAGTTTGTTTTCTAAAAATATCCTAGGCCTATACTAAGATATTGTTTACATATGTTTCGTGGCAAATCTAGGATACTATATTGTGAGAACATTGATTATTATACATAAAGCCTTTTTATTTCATTCAACGAATTCCTGCATTTATTTGTAGGCTACTTTATGTTTCTAATATTGATCAATCCTCTTCATTTACAGAGCAACCACAAGGAACAGCGGACCAAACTCTCCCAATCAGTCCGCTAGCAGTGAGAGCGCATTCTCTAGATGCGACAGGTATGCTGTTGCAGCACTTTTTTCCCTCTCGCTAAAACACTCCTTACAACCTTTTATAATCGGCATTAATCACACCAAGGATTCTTTTGAAAGATCAACCTATATATAGTTTCAATCATCATGAATAAACCAAACCCCAAAATGTATATATTTAACACAAACAAAGATTACAATATTTTTTTTATAATAATTGGATAAGTCCCCGAAGTAATTTACACCCACATGGTGCTATGCGTGAAATAAAAGTTTTAATTACGACAAAAATATCCTTTTAATTTACCCATTTATGAATCCAAAATAAACTAAAAGTCTCAAACAAACGAAATATACATTATGAGCCACGAAAGTTTAGTTTAAATGGTCTTTTTAGTCTCTTTTTAATCCACAAAAAAATAATCCGCCGACGCCGACGGTCGCTCATCCAAAAAACTCAGTTGTCCAAAAAAGTAACCAAAGTAATCCAACAAAAAATATCAATCGATTGCTGGCATATACCAGAAAGAAAAAGCAGCAGAAAAGAAACATCTCACCAGGAATCCGGAGGATGACTATCCCGGTCAGTCGGGCCGTCTTTGTCTCAGCCCTGCCATGCGTATCAAGTCACGGGAGAGAAGGGGAAGGGAATCTGTAGCCTTTCTTTTAGTAACTTTCACAGCCGTTCAGCGCTCTTTTCTTATTTTACAACACTTTTACACTACTTCTACTTTTACACTTCTTCTACACAGCAGCTGGAGAAACTTTTCTCTGGCGCTACACTTTTCGTTCTTTTCGCCCTCGGCACTCTGATTGTCCTCCCTTTCCCCTGCGCCACATCCTGCATTTATAACCTCTGCCATATTCATACCGGTTGATCCACACACATACACTTTTTGCAATAAAGGAATATTGTGATTGATTTGTTTCCGACTACATTTCTATTAGCATCATAATGAGCTTGCCTATTTGTGCGAGCATGATAACATGCACGCATTGAGCAGTGTTCCTTATGATAAAAGTCCTAATTTCTGACAAAATAACGTCCTGATTGATATGACAGATATATGACATGTCATATTTTTGCAGGGCTGACGCCTTCGGATGTGGAAACTGGGAAAGACGGGACACGTTGGCAACTCATTCAGCCGGGAGCAGAGCCAGGCAGACGTCAGTCACAAAATGTTTTGACTGAGTCTAGCGGCCCTACGTCACATGCAAGACGTAACATTGAGGATCCACTCAGTGCCTTTTTATGTTTGTTTGATAGAGCCATGCTTCAACACATCCGTGATTGCACAGTGGCAGAGGCGCACAGGGTGCAAGGTGACAACACCTGGAGTATGTCTGTGGAGGAGCTGAGGGCTTTTATTGCGCTCCTGTATGTGCGTGGGACCTACAGTGGTAAGAACAGCAACATGGAGAGTTTTTGGTCAGAGACCTGGGGGATTCCCTTTTTCAACTCCACCATGCCACGGAACCGTTATAGAGAAATCATGCGCTATCTTCGTTTTGACAATAAAGATAGCAGGCGTTCACGTCTCTCCACCGACAAGTTCGCCTTAATATCTGAAGTGTGGGAAAAGTTTGTAAAAAACTGCATTGCCTGCTACAAGCCAGGAGCACACATCACCGTGGACGAGCAGCTGTTCCCCACTAAAGCGAGGTGCCGCTTCACGCAGTACATGGGGAACAAACCCGACAAGTTCGGAATCAAGTTCTGGTTTGCGGCTGATGTGCAGAGCAAGTACATGCTCAATGGCTTCCCTTATCTGGGAAAGGATGAGAACCGCCCTGCAGGCCAGCGTTTAGGAGAGAGTGTAGTACTGAAGTTGGTGCAGCCATTTGAGGGAAAGGGGAGAAATGTCACCACTGACAATTTTTTCACGTCCCTCTCACTTGCCAAAAAGCTGCGGTCCAAGAACACCAGCCTAGTGGGAACCATGAACAAAGCCAGACGGGAGCTTCCTCCATCCGCGCAGGGCAGAGGGGAGTTGTTCTCCACCAAGGTGCTGAAAGGGGAGGGGGCTACGCTGACAGTGTACCAGGGCAAAAAAAATAAGAACGTGGCCATCCTCAGCACGATGCATCCAGATGTGGAAATTGGGAATGGCGAGAAAAAAAACCCCGAAAGTGTAATATTTTACAACCACACTAAAGTTGGTGTCGATGTGCTTGACCAGATGGCTAAACAATACACCACCAAAGGGGGAACTCGCCGGTGGCCAGTGGCAGTCCTGTACAACATCTTGGACCTGGCTGCCATAAATGCCCATATTCTTTACAAAAAATGTACAGACAACACGATCGCGAGGAGGGCCTTCATCAGGCAGCTGGCCATGGAGCTGAGAGAGGACCACTTGAAGGCGAAGCAGCCAAGCCTCAATGCACGTATGAGAGAGGAGCAGCCCGAGCCGAAAAGAAGGCAGTGCCAAATCAATAGCAGCTGCCTGCAAAATAAAACATGGGCCACTTGCAAACAGTGCAAGCGCCCTGTCTGTGGCAAGTGCACAAAAAAAGTAGAGACCTACTGCGCAGATTGCGAGTAGGCTGAATAGGCTCTCTCTCGGCTTTGTTCATTTAAATTAAATTTTAAATTTTAAATTTCCAGGTTATAAAGAATGTATGTAAATATTGTTGTGATTTTATGTTTATAATATTTTGTTTTTCAATTGCATTTTACGTTGTTCAATCGAAAATCTAGTTCTCTGCTAATTAATTAATAAATTCATTTCTATATCCCCCAAGTTTTTGTGCTTGTTGTCGCTGCCACTTTCTTTCACAATGGTTATGGTAAGTTTCCTAATAAATAGTCTATGTAGCCAATACAATTTGTGGGTGTCTATTCTGCATTTTACTCTCTCTCCTCTCATAGGCTATCACCGTGGCAAACAATGATTTATTTGCTTCAACATGTGTTTTGATCGCATTGATACATTAGTCTATTTACTTGACGAATTGGTATGCTTGGATGTGCAGTGTCAGAACCCGTTTCTGTCAAATAAATAAATAAAGACCACTCATAATCTTTCACGGCTGACACATTTAGACAATATTGACGCACTTTCACGCTGCGGTATTTTTTACCGCAACGGCGGCAAAAGGGGGGTGCTGTATGCTGGCGCTCCTAGTGTTAAAGCTGCAGAATTGGCTGATGATTTTGTGCTCACTCATAAGTCCAGTTTTGTGGAAGCATGTTTTGGTGGGGACTTGAAGGCTGGTAAGGTGAACTCAGGCTGTGGTCCAAAGTTTTCTGAGCTTGATCACGTGCGTAATACTGCTTTGATGGGGCGACATGAGACTGCCAGGGTGTGCAATTATTGCCGTGGCGATGGGCATTGGAAGGACCAGTGTCCACTGTTGAGGCCAAAGGTCAAGCCTAACTTTCATGCTCCAGCTATGCTGTGTACCACTGTTCCAGTGACGTCTATTGGTGTGACCTCTTGTGTTGGCTTGAGTGAAGTACCGGGCAAGGTTCCTGTTTGTGTGGACTCGGATAAGAAGTCTGGTTTTGAGCCATTCATTTCTGATGCTGTTGTATCACTGGTTGGTAGTGACACAGGTGTTCCGATCAAGCTACTTCGTGATACAGGTGCGAAACACACATACGTTTTGAATTCAGTGTTGCCTTTTTCACCACAGACAGAAACCGGTGATTACATACTGATGAGGGGGATGGAATTGGGTTTGAATACTGTGCCACGTCATTTCTTGAAGTTGGACTGCGAGTTGGTGCAGGGTGTTGTTCCTGTTGGAGTGCGACCTGAGTTGCCAATTGAAGGAATCGCTATGGTTTTGGGTAATGATCTTGCTGGTTGTCGTGTGTGGGCTAATGTTCCACCGCCACCTGTGGTCGTGTCCAAGCCATTATTGTCTAAGGTGTTGGATGACAGCAGTGGGATTGTGCCCAAGGTTTTTCCGGCCTATGTTGTGACACGTGCGCAGAGCCGCAAAGAAAAGGTGCCTGACATGCCTGGTTCACGAGATAGTGGCATTGGGGTGGTTGATCAAGTGGTTACACTGCCTGATCTCCCAGCATCTGTTTTAAGGGAGGACTGGGTGATGAGCCAGAAGGCTGATCCTTCCCTGTCTGCATTGTGGGATGCGGTGCTGCCAGTGGACAAGGTCAGGGATGTAGCACAGGGGTATTTCGTTCAGGATGACTTGTTGGTGTGCAAGTGGATTCCTTGTGATGGAGACTTTGTGGGCGAGGCAATTTTTCAGGTAGTAGTTCCAAGTTGTTTTCGTGATGTGGTGCTGCAGACTGCACATGATGCTTGCGGGCATTTGGGTGTGAAAAAGGGTTATGACCATGTCCTACGTTACTTCTTTTGGCCTCGTTTGAAGCACACTGTCTCTAAGTTTAAAAAAAAGAAGAGGAAAAAAGTTTTCTTACGTCATTTGCCTGTGATTCAGAGAACTGAACTCATGCACCCCAGTAAGGTAGTTTAGGGTGGAATGTTTCCCGGTGCCTTACTAAGCTACCTGAGTAAGCCTTGTTGTTGTTGTTATCTAGTGGTTTTTGTATGTCGTGGATCCCGTTGGGGCCCCTGTCTTAAGGGGGGGGGGGGGGGGGGGGGGTGTGATGCCCCAGTAGGGTCAGCAGGTAATGTTTTCATTGTGTGGTGGTTGTCTTGGAGGTGTGTCGACCATGTGATTGGATTGCAGCACTAATTGGAGTAACTCAGCACACCTGTGCTGAGGTTACTTAACCTCCTGCCTTTTCACACTCTCCCCTCTCTGCTTCCCCTGCTCTAACTGCTCTTCTCCACAGGTACCCTGCGGTTTTGTTTGAGACTTTGGTCTTTGTTTGGAAATGAAGAGTTTAACTAATTTGGTCTAATTTGGTTTAATTTGGTTAATAAAGAATTATTTTACACTTTAACCTTGTGTGTCTCCCATCCTTTGTTGTGACTTCCTGAGCCGGGTCATGACATCTGCCCCCTCGTTTGTATGCATTTTCATTCAGGAGCTGCTTTGCATTGACCGTTTATGGTTGAATGTGGGCGTGTAGAAGGCGGAACATGGGGCTTATCTACGTGCGCACGTTTTCAGATGATCGTGATTTATAAAGGGAGCATTGCGTGCAGGTGTGCATACGAACGGTTTTATAAATCTGAAATATTTTGTGCGCACGCCATTTCAGGGGTTTTGGCGCACGTACATTTTTGGTATGGATACTACGCACTCTTTTATAAATGAGACCCCTGGTCTTTCCAATGTTGTCTGCCTGCAGGACATCCATCTACTTCACCTGGATTCTCAGCCGAGTGACAAGAGAACACTTCCCATCCTCAAACCTAAATCAATGACAATTCGTGTTTTGTGAACTAGCAGTTTTGTCAATATCTTGATTGTACCCGTAGAAAGTGCAGGATTTCCTCTTTTAAAGGTCCCATATTATGCTTTTTCTTGTTTTATATGCTCTTTAGTGTGTTTTCCAGGAGTCTTGTGCATGTTTAGGCACATCTATGTGCAAAAATTCAAAGTCCGCGGAAACACGGCTTCTCCTACGTCCTCCTGTTAGCAGTAGCAGCATGTCACGCTCGGTCCCTAGGCCCCCTCGTTGAAGTTTGCCAGTGTGACGTATTGCCAGTGTGGTGTCACTGATCCAAGCCCATTGGCTCGTTGTAGCAAGCACAAGCTCATGCTGCACAGTAGCTGTATTCCCAATATGGTAAAAGGGGCGTAACATTTCTGAGAATTGTCCGAACAACTGACCAATTACAACAGAGCAGATTGGCCAACCAATCAGATCAGACTTGGCACACGTTGGGACCGGGACCCTTGATGTGGGCACTTCTGAGTGTTACAAACACAGGCAGATGAGACGGGCTGCATCGATCGTCAGTACATGAAAACAGACACTTTTTTTCGAAAATTAGCGATTGTGAACGTACTTTAGATAATAATAATAAATTAGATATATGAACCCCAAAAAGGGCATAATATGGGATCTTTAAGGTTATAGTTTATGTGCTATTCAATAATCAATGAATATTTTTTACTGTACCTAATATTGAGGAACTTAATGTGATAGACTGCATCATTAGCATTTCTACAATGTAAATGGATTATTTGGCTGAAGTAATTTATGTCATGTTTAAACTGCAACCAATAGTCTATCAACCTTTTATAATCGGCATTAAACACACAACGGACTCTTTTGGAAGATCAACCTATGTAGTTTAAATCATCATGAATGAACCAAACCCCAAAATTAATATATTTAACACAACAAAGATTATCACAGTAAATCTTTTATAATAGTTGGTTAAGTCCCTTAAGTAAATTACACCCACACGGTGGGTTGCGTGAAATAAAAGTTTTAATTAGGCCTACAACAAAAATATCCCTTTAATTTACCCCTTTATATGAGCCACGAAAGTTCAGTTTAACTTGTCTTTTAGGCCACTTTCACATAAAGTTCGGTAGACTCGATTCAGGGGTAAAGTTACAACATTGTTGCATTCTTTATTTGGTTCAGTTTGCTTTCAGACTGCACTTTGTCAAGCGCATCAAAGCCTGTTGAATTGTGTGTACCGTAGACACGCGTCACTAGTTGGGGCTGTAGCTGCATTCATGTGGTGTCGGACACATCTAAAAAACGAGTTTCCGAGTTGTAAAATGTACAGAAACGCCTGCTCAAGTCGGAAAAACAAGTCGGAAATTGGGGAAATAATTAAGTGCCCGACTTGTTGACATTTTCGTCATCAACTTGGGGGGCAAAATGTGTTTTGTTAATGTTAAGATACTTTTTAATAGGCTAATTCACGTATTTTACATCAACGTTTTGCTCAAATATTAGGATACTTGTAACAGAGACATTACACACATCAGCTTCGTAGCATCCACGTTGTCTGTTGTTGTTGTAACGACATTTCAACTTTTAAAACTGAAAACACGTGACCACACTGAAGTCGGATGAATGGCTTCCCAACTTGGAAACTGTGACCATCCGAGGAGCACCTGAATGCAGCATGCAGCTCCGGTCAGTAGCTGCTGCTGTCATCCAGCCTGCACTACGACCTGAAAGTATACAAGACAGTGGAAGAATGGCATCCCGTAGCGCGGCACTGTTTGACAGTAGCCTATTTTCATTTATAAAATGGAGATAAGTTATATCTAGTCTGTGTCAGGTTAAACTGGCATATCGGCCGGAGCGATGTGTAACCACACGCGCAGGCACCAGCAGGATAACCTGCAAGGAAGACTGAAGGCTGGTGTTGTTAGCAATGCTAACATTTGCAATGCTTGGCAAAACCAAATTGTCATCGTGTACAGATGGCCAAATTCAACCCACAATGCACTGTATTTTGGTTCACTTCCCTGGTTTGGTCCAGAATGCGTTCTCACCTACGGTGAACCGAGACCCCTGTTTTTAAGCGGACCAGAGTTTGGTTCTTTGGTCCGCACCAGGGTTCGTTTGAGCGTTCACACCACCCCAAACCAAGCAAACTATCCGACAAAGCGCACCAGAGTTCGTTTCAAGTGGACCAAACGGCTTAGGTGTGAACGCACCCTTAGTCTCTTTTTAATCAAAAACAAACAATCTGCCAACGCGGCCGTTCGCTCCTCCAAAAAAAAATCAGTTTGTCCCAAAAAAGTAACCGAAGAAATCCAACAAAAAAGTCCCCCGATCGCTGGTATACCAGAAAGAAAAAGAAAACGATCTCACCAGGAACCAGGAGGATGAATATCCCGGTTAGTCAGACCGTCTTTGTTTCAGCCTGACCATGCGTCGCGGGAGAGGAGACGCGGAAGGGAATCTGTAGTCTTTCTTTTAGACACTTTCACAGCCGCTCAGCACTCTTTTCTGATTTTACAACACTTGTACACCACACAGACTATGACAATAACTGCAGCTGCAGAAACTTTTTTCTGGCGCTACAATTTTCGTTCATTTTTCCCTCGGCACTCTGATTCCCCTGCGCCACATCCTGCATTTATAGCCTCGGCCATATTCATCATCATACCGGTAGAAACCCACTCATACAATTTTTTACAACAGTGGAATATCTTTGTTAACATACACCTATTGTTATTGAAACATGTGTATGCGATAAGCATACACATGTTTCAATAACAATAGGCCTACTCTTTGTTTTGTTTTTTTGAAACACTCTAGCCATAATTCATTCTTTTTTACGGACACTCGAACATTATGTGGCAATATCACTCTGTATTGCAGCTCCAGCAGAAATAACTAAATGATTACCCATGTATCTTTTGAACGCTAGATAATAGACCATTGTTAACCCATCTGCATAATAAACTCTTTCTGTTAATCTTATCAACTTCGAAAATAATCTTTATTTTAAAAAAAAACGCTTTATCTAGCAATGACTATGGTAGGCTACTACACTGTACTGGATGATAACGGAACTACATCATGTTCACATTACCGAATCCTATTTGACAGAAAACGAGTTATAGCTATATTCTTAAACATATAACCCAATATAAACATTTACTTGGAATAATTAATAAGAAATGGTGAATATCCTGTTCTCTCTCTGGATAAGCCTTAGAAGAGTGCAGAGAGAGAGAGGGGTTAGCTAGCTTCCTAGAAAAGCAGGTGTAGCAGCACAAGTGGCAACATACTGCTTCGCACTTACTCGGCGCAGCTTACTAAACTGCTCGCGCATGCACGCCGAAGCGTCTGGCAAAGTTTTCTAAGTTTCTTAGTTGTCCTGTAGACGGTGCTTGATAGTGAAGCGCGCCTGATCAATGTAGCTTCACTCACACCACACCTGCCATTACACCTAACTACCTTAATTAGGTAAGTTTAGTGTAAGTTAGGCAGGCAGGTAGGTACACGTTTGAGGGACTGGTGCGCAGTAATTTAGAGTTGTTTCACCCCACACACACACACACACACACACACACACACACACACACACACACACACGGAGTAATGTATATAGTGTAAAGCTCTTTTTGTAAAAGTGTCACATGTTAAGTTAAAATGATGATATTTTGTATTAAGGCCTACATTTGGAAGCAGACATTCTGCTCTTGCCTGCTCTGTTCAAGTGGGACCCGGGGTTGCTTTTATACACTATTACACTATTACTATTTTGGAGCCAGCCTCAAGTGGACACTCGATGAACTGCAGTTTTTTTAACTTCCAAAGAGGTTTCATTTTCAACACTGGAGGTTGCTGCTTGGTCGCACTGTGCTAAACAAGGCAGTGTAAAATATATATATATATATATATATATAATATGTGAAATTCCTTATTTGTTTTCAAAATAAAAGCAGGTTTGTATCCTAACAGGAAGTTAGCCTTTAGCCTAAGACCGTAGAAAATGCAAAATGAAGCATAACATAAATGTTTTTGAAATGCAAAACAATGGAATTTCAAACATGATTAAATGCAATTTATCAAAATGAACTATTACATTTCAGCAATTTTCTTGTGATTATAAAATGTAATGGTTTGACAGCGGTAATTAGAATATTTATTTAAAGATGAGAGTACTCCAGCGCACACCAGGATTGTTCAGACTGACTTTAAAGGTTAATGCATATAAAACATTGGAGCGAACAATACGTTTCACACAGTGGCTTCCTCAGGTTTGCTCTCCACTTGATTAGCGTCAGGTGTGGGTTTACAAGACTTCTGTGTCACCAGGTGGCGATAATTACAGATCATGAGGTGACGACTAAATACACAAAATATCAACTGTAGTATACATCAATTATTAACTTTTACATTGCTTACAATTTTAGATCAAACAAACACTCAAACAGGAATAAATAATTATCAAAATACTAACAGTGTCAAAATGTCAAATTATCAAGTTCATTGTAACAGTCAAAAAAGTTTTTACTCACACACTGAGTAGTTTTTAAACTGAGGGGGGCAGCTATGGCTCAGTTGGTAGAGTCGTTTGTCTCTCAACCGGAAGGTCGGGGTTCGATACCCAGCTCCTGCAGCTACATGTCCGATGTGTCCTTGGGCAAGACACTTAACCCCAAGTTGCTCCTGCTGCTTTGTCGTTGGCGTATGAATGGGATTAGTTACCTTTGATGGTCACTTTACATAGCAGCCTCTGCCATCAGTGTGTGAATGGGTAGGTGTGACCTGCAGTGTAAAAGCGCTTTGAGTAGTCAGAAAACTAGAAAAGGTCGCTCTTCTTGTTGGTGTGGGAGCAGTCGAGTCAAATGCCACTCTCCGCTTGTAAAAATCTTGGAACCGCAATGCATGATGGTATATGTATTTCTTGGATAGTGGCTGTAGGCCTACACTTCTTTTCACAATGCATTGTGTGATACAATGAGTTTCCTATACAGGGTATGATCATGATCATGCTCACTCAGAATTTGGACACCACTACACTACACTACTTTTTGGTTGAGGATTCAGAAACCATATACTGTAAGTTACTGAGGGTGAGCGGGTTCCTGTTATCAACCATCTTTTCAGGATGGTCACTTTGCGTATGGTAATTCTGTCTGTCTCTGCGTAAAATTGTCCAGCTCTCTATTTTCATTGACTGATATCGACAGGTCTAAAAAAATGATTTTGTATTCATCAAACCCCATGGTGAACTTCAGTGAGGGATATTTAATAATTTCACAGCCCTACTTAGAATACTTATTTATTGTACAATTTCCAGAAATCGTGCTTTGACTTAAAATTCATGAAGCTTGATATATAAATAGTACCACAACCAAACACAACTTTTCTTATTGAGGTTGCACCAGTAGATCAACTGTAAAACTCAGTGGGCATCTTTTTCACATTAAATTGTTGCCGTGGGGACCTAGAATTTAGAATGTGGGCTTTGATCGCCACATCACAATGAGTTCTAGAATCATGAAAGGTTCAGTAAGAAGAGGAGTCACAATTTAGTCATTTTACTTTGAGCAGCTTGACAAACCACAAGCTTCGAGTTATCCAACAAGTTACCACAAGTATTGGAGAGTGAATCAACCTCTTTGATAAAGGTAAGTTACTCCTTATCTCTCCTTGGTGGAGCTAGATTTCTGAGCTCTTTGTTTATTCCAAACTGGAGTTGGACAGAGAGAAGAAATGTACAATATTACATTTACAGGAGATTGTTTCTTCTTCTGCTTCAGAGCTCAGAAAGAGATCATATTTGTGTTTCAGATAAACAGGTTTTATTCACAATGATAAAGGAGATGAAACAGGAATGTAAGTAACATTTCCATTGTTCTCATTTTGTCTTTTTTCAAGATGTTCACCAATGTAAGAATGGGCTTCAATCAGCTAATGCAAGGACTATCAGCTATGACTCCCAAAGACCCCTACCATCTCCCCACCAAATACAAGTTCCTGAAAGTCGTGGGTGAGGGCGTCTTCGGGAAAGTGTTGCGCTGTTTGAATAAGGAAACATCCAATGTTGTGGCGATAAAGATCCCTCGCTTCAAGCAATGCTGCAGAAAGGAGGTGAGACATTTGCTAGATTTTTATGTTCACCATATAAAATAGAGATTGTATATATTTATAAATTTTGTAAGCCTGCTTTCAGCATCAAATTAAAAAAACAATAACAGTTTCTAAATTTGAAATGTTGTCATATTTTCAGTTAACTATGGGGTTTCAATGTTTTCTAAATGATCACATTCTGTTTTTATTTTAAGAAAAAATGTCCCAACGTTTAAAGCCGGGCTCACACTGTAGGATAATCTGGCCAATTTGAGGTCCAATTCCTCCTTCCCGACAATCGCAGGGTCGCTCCCGACTCAAGGCTGCTCGGAACCGATTATCTGCCCAGATTATCTTGTAGTGTGAGTGGTACAAAGGTCCAATCTTAACGTCCCCGATCTGCTCGGCGATCGTTGGGGACGCCCCAATTTATTTCAAACATGTTTGATACTTAGAATGTAAAATCTTGACAATTACGTCATAAGCGCGTCTGGCAGAAGTCGCGCATGACTACAATATTATAACAATATTATATAACCTCTAATTATCAGCAAAACGCAGAAACCTACAGTCCTCGGTGGCTGCGGAGACGAGGACTCCTCCATCTCCGCAGCCACCTGCATGCGAGTCCATATACGCCGGCGTTTTTGAGTTTTTTTTAGGTTTCTGTTCACATGACGGCACAGATCATCAGTGCAGCACTTTTCTGAAACATTGTATCCATAGATCTACGTTTCTATCAACTTTCCTATATTCTACAACAACTTCCACTTCCTTCTCTTTCACCAGCCGCCGTCCCCTGGAGTCCGTTTGAGTATTAAATGAAACTTTATTAACAATTGTCAACGCTGCGTCCCGATTTTCACTCGTACAGTGTGAGCTCTCAGGAGGTACCCGACAATCGGGTCGTACAGTGTGAGCACATAAATCTTAAGGTCTGGCCGTGCGTCGTAAATGATTCAGTCGTTCAGTGTGAGCTGACATACCACCCCGACTTTTATACAATCGGGGGAATATCGTACAGTGTGAGCCCGGCTTAAGGAAATGAGGTTGTAGTTATGAATGTAATTGGTTCTCCATTAGCCACTACCAAGGCTCAAACTACTCTTGGTGGACATTAGTTTGAATACATGTTGAAACACATGTAAAGGGAAGTGTTTGTCCATGTAGGAGTTTATATGTTTTCATTTACAGACTGTTTTGTAAACTGTTGTGTGAGTGAGATGAATGGATATATATTGACAATCAACTTCACATCATTTAGTTTAGAAGATGTTTTGCAAAAGGTTTTCACTGGGTCCCATAGGCCCTTGTTCTTCCTGAAAAGAAAGATTACAACTTTGGTGCACATCTTGTCGTTTGTCTCCAGGTGGCCATACTGAAGAAGTTAATGTGCCAAAGACTTGACGAGCAAAACATCGTCAAGTTCCATGAATGTTTTCGCGTGGAGAGTGGCAAGGCTCTCGTCTTTGAGAGTCTAGAATTGAGCTTAGAAGACCACATGATCAACAACTCCTCCCGGCCTATGCTGATGAGTGACATAAGGACCGTTATAGAACAGGTATGAATTCAGCAGCATCAAATAGAAAGCACAGGTAACTGTCTTTTAACCCTCGATACAGTCTCTGACATGTTTTGTGTTTGTAGTTGGCCACAGCGCTTAACGCTCTGCAGAGCATCGGGGTGATCCACACGGACATTAAATTTGACAACATCATGTTGGTGGACCAGAAACGACCCTTCAGAGTCAAGCTCATAGACTTTGGCTTGGCCAAAGACAAAGCTGAAGCCAGGCCGGGCATGAAACTACAAGCAGATTGTTTTAGGTAAGATCCAAGATCATGTTGACTATGGGACAACGTACTTTTTCATTTGTTCCCAATGAGGAAAAATCCATTGTTTTCTAAATTTCTGTTTTTATTTTCACTCCTTGGAATATTACAGGTTGACTGATTCTAACACTTTTCTTCATCAATCAGGGCTCCAGAGATTATTTTGGGTCTACCATTTTCCGAGGCCATCGACATGTGGTCAGTGGGCTGCCTATTGTTCACCATGCGCTTCAGTGAGCTCCTGTTTGGGAGAGTAGAATACAACACAGTAAGTCATTTACTAAAGCTTGACTCTTTTAGTGAACAGATCAAGTAATGCTGCTAGCTCAGGTCTGGTTTAGTCGTTTTGACCTCGATGTTTGTTGAAGCAGAACTTCACAAATAGTTCAAGCACAAATGTAGTTTGGACAACAAATCTGTTTATCTGTTCGTTTTCTGAAAACAAGGGGAAGTCCTCACGATATATTAATAATTTCTTCAACAGACTAATTCTGTTGTCAACTAGCGAGGGTTAGATTTTAACGGTTATTCCTAATTAAAACAACATTTACCAAGTAGTTTCCTTCAATTGTTCAGAAAATATTTGAAATGTTGCAAAAGAAAATACTTTTTGCATTTGCATCAGATGATCATCGCCAATGTTTGTATTTGTGCAATTTAGACGGTGTGCAGGAATTTGCCTACAATTTTTGGTCATTTAAAACACGAAATGTCCCTTTACTGGATGCAGAGAACAAGGTTATTTGTTCGCTATATTCTAAAAGATTGCTCAGGGCTGTCCTTAAAACCCTTTTTTTTTCCAGTGGATGTTCAGAATGACAGAGAAATGTGATTTTAGTGATGCAGAGAACTATGTATGGTAGATAAGGCGGGTGTTATTAGCATTAGCATGTAGACCAATGACAAGTGTTCTTGTTGTTAATGTGTCAATGTGTTTTATCTCCAGCTGCGGTTACAGATTAAACTCCTGGGTCAGCCGCCGGACGAGCTTCTAAACCAAGGAAAATGGACAAGACACTTTTTCATCAAGACAGAGTCCAACAGCTGGAGGATCAAGGTACCACAAGAATAGTGATAAGAATTGTTCTGCAGAAACAGCTGTTAAGTGTTAGCTTTGTTGGCATATCAACTTTATTACCAACAAAGATAGAAATTACCTCGAGCACAAGTCGAAATATTTTGGCTGTTTCCATTCAACTTTTCTAATGGGGTACTTTAAGGTGTGCATAAATGTTTATGGACTGATGTTGATTAGTTCAATGTAGGAAGACAAACATTCATATAAGACACTGAACCTTCTTTCAGACGCCAGATGAGTACTGGATAAATTGCATTTCCTTAGGAGTCCTCAGGAGACTTCCCTTCTCATCTCTGGATGATCTCAAAAAGGTAAAGTGTGGAGCATCTTGCATTGTCACCGTCAGTTTTCTGTCTTTATGGATGGTGAGGAGGATGACTTGACTGATGGTGGACTTTCTTGTTTTTCATAACTAGTGCGGACTAAAGAACAAAGCTGCGGATGCAGAACACGAGCAGTGCATCGAGCTGCTGAAGGCCATGCTGCAGATGGATCAGAACGAGAGGATCACACCCACGGAAGTCCTCCATCACCCCTTCATCACCCAGTAAATACTTTCACTTTTTCAAGTAGCTTTTGTTTCTAACTGATGGATGAAGGTCATGCGAACATTTTCATAGTTCTTGGACTATTGGAACCCTCCCCCTTTTTTATTGATTCTGACTGCAGTAACTATAAACTATTTTATTCCTAGAACCCCGTTTAGAGGATGATTTTAAACAGTCTATGAATATAACCCCAAATAATCCTGTGATCAAGGCAACATGAGGCTAAAACTAGCTTTGCTTTGGTCTAAACATGCTAAGAAATGACTGAACTAGCTTACGACCTTTACATCAGTGTAACAGTTTATGTTTGAACACAACAGGAAGAAGAAGAGCAAGAGCAGTACAAGGAAGACCATCAGTCCAGCTCCAACAGTCCCCCCGTTGGATGTGATCCCAGTCTGTCCTTCAGCAGCACACGGCCTCCTGCAGAGTGACAGAGATGTGAAGAGTGGTGTCAAGACCAACCCCAGCACTCACCAATACCAGCACAGTCCACCTCCAACCGTCCTTCCATCAGGTCTGATCCTGGTCCGGCCTGCAACACCCGAGAACACGCTGCAGCTAGAAGAAGAGGAGACATCAGTCAGGTGAGAGGAACATTTTCACAGACAAATGTATCACTTTAAACTCCTCGATATTATCATTATAGTAAAAACACTTGGCATCTACAATTATAATACAATCCCACAGCAAAGTGAAATGTAGGATAAGATCTTATTTATGTCTTCACCCTGTGTGAGACCGCAGTAAAGCTCTTATATTTCAGTTTTTCACTTCAAGATCTTAGCTAGAAAATGAGACTACAACAATCAAGTCCATAACTCATTAGATTCTTACTTTCGTCTCAAAAGACGAGATAGAGCAAGAGATTTTTAGCTATGGGATAGTAACAAAGATTTTATTCTTCATATACGCTTACTTTTCCTAATTTTGATGCCAATCCTCTTTTACTTTGATATTAATATTTTAATTAGGGTGTCACTATTACTGTTCTTCCATACTTGTAGATCTAGCATGTTTTAACGCTAACACAACAATGCAGGCCACAGGCGATTGTAGCTCAAGGGCAAGGACAGTTTTGTCCACCATATTAGTTAGGCTCCTTCGTCGAACGTGAGGGGAGAAGGGTTGAAGGTGTGTCGCTGGATGATGGCAGAGGCTTCAGTATGGCGGAGGTGTCGCCAAACAGCAGTTTGTTTTGGTTTCATGCTGGTGCTCAAGGTCGACACCTACTGGATCAAAAAGTCACACATTCTTCCTTGAAGTTGTAATGACAGTAGCAGGAACAAAACTCTTGTATGTTTGTGTGTTTAGTCTGCACACTGAGGACCCTGAAACACCATCATCCCCAGACGACGACACTGAGGACCCTGAGAAACCATCATCCCCAGACGACGACACTGAGGACCCTGAGACACCATCATCCCCAGACGACGACACTGAGGACCCTGAGAAACCATCATCCCCAGACGACGACACTGAGGACCCTGAGACACCATCATCCCCAGACGACGACACTGAGGACACTGAGAAACCATCATCCCCAGACGACGACGGCAAGGAGAAGAAGAAGAAGAAGAAGAAGAACTGCTTACAGCGATTTAAATCCTGGTTCAAGAGGAATTTCTTCTGCAACCGAGTCGACGTCATGTAAGTTGAAAGAGGTAAGAAGCGAAGCTCTGTGAAGTTTTTCGCAGAGTGTTAAATGTTTTGTAAGGATGGCTACTCACTAGACGATTTTCAAATCTTAAGCAATTTAAAAAATGTGGGAGACTACAGACATAAGGACACTTTCGGATTTTAACATCATAATCCTCTGAACGCACACACTAGGCGATCTAGACTGCAAGACAACACAGCTGATATGTTGTGGCGTTTCCTGGGGCCTGTACCACGAAGCGAGTTAAACAGACCCAGGGTCTCTTTGGGTTATCTGGATTCACTTACCCAAACATTAGAGATCGTACAGTCATACGAAGCTGGTTATCAACCTGATAGGTAAACCCAGAGTTTTAGAGAGCGCGTTCACATAAAAGGGCGAAGTTAGCTTCATTTAACCTATCACAATCATCACTGCGTCTGCCGTCAGCAGATCGTCATATATAACAAACTCTGAACAAACTATATTAATAATATAAATACGTTTAAGACAAACAGGCTCCCAAAGACTAAAGTTGCACAGCTGCAGGAACAAACGCAGGAAGGACAATTAGATTGCCTACAAGAAAAAAACGGTGCAAACTTATTATATTTTCTTCCCATCATTATTTCCCCTTCGAACTGACCATAATAACTCCTGTTTCTTCTCTGAACTGAATGTGTTGCTCTGACTCTTTCATGTGGCAAGTAGAACAGTTTGAGAAGTTATATTTTAGCTGCAGCTCTGACGATCACAAACAGAGCGGCATGGAGACACTAAACATTAATATGAAGATATAATTTAAAGCCATAAGAAGCTATTCGTAATTGTACATCTTTAAAACACAACTAAAATGCTCCAGCGCCTTTTCAGTCTGTGTTGAAGGATGAAGGACGATATATATCAGTGAAAAATAATCGTTCACTTAACAGACAATAATGTAAAATCATACCGGACACATGAAGTGTCCTCCCCCCTCTCCATCAGCTCCGGGAGCTCCACGATCACAAGATCTGATTGGTCAGTGGCCGGAGATTTTCACAGGTTGATCTCTTATCTCCAACATAACCTGCTCCGGAGCAGGTTAGGTGTGCAGCGTAAGTTACCGTGGCGATATACCCAGGTAAAAAGTGAACGACCCTCGTAGGACTGAAAACCCAGGGTTAACCCTGAAGTTACCTCGCTAACCCCAAATCCTGCTTCGTAGTACAGGCCCCGGGTCTATCTGCTCTCATGGCTATTAAAGATATTTTGAAACAGGCAGCCTGACCTGGAATCTATAGATATTAAACATGTTTCATGTTTATGATTCCAAGTCGGTGAGGCTCTGACTCAATTGGGATCAGTAAAATAATTGTATTGACACCTCACACTTGAGGATTTTTTGGACAAATGATTGGTTGCGACAAGCCTCAAAAGGGCCACGCCCCCTCCGATCCTTTGCGGGGTAGGGGGAAAACTCAAATCGTCTAGTGTGTAGCCAGCCTAAAAAACTTCTCAGAGCTTCACAGGGCAGCACGGTGGCTAAGTGCTTAGCACCGCGGCCTCACAGCAGACACATCCCCCTCTCTGTGTGGAGTTTGCATGTCCTCCCCGTGACTGCGTGGGTTTCCACTGGGGCGCTCCGGTTTCCTCCCACACCCCAAAAGCATGCAGCTTCTAGGTCAATTGGACACTTTAAATTGTCACTTTATCTGGTCAAATAAATAAAATTAATAAATGTAATAATGTAAATTGATCAAACTGTCTCATGACTTTTTATTACCAAATCTTTTAAATAAACAACACAACATAAGTCATGTTTTAACCTAAAGCTGAGAGAGAGAGAGAGAGAGAGAGAGAGGGCTGTGGTCCAATCAAGTTCACAAGTTAAGTAGTTAAGTGACAGCAACAATGAAGGAACCCCCGTCTTAGATGATGTATAGAAAAAAAAGAAGACGGAGACAAGAGACTGGAATGAGGCAGAGAGGCGTCTTCTCAGAGGGATGTCTGCGAGTGTTATGAAGCCACGTGGATGAAAGTGATGCAGCCAACATGGCCGACGACGTCAAAGAAGATTCAGAGCAGAGAGACGATCCCCATCCAGCTGACTGACACTTTATCTGGTCAAATAAAAGAAAATCAATAAATATTAAATTGATCAAACTATCTCATGACCTTTTAGTATCCCCTTTAAACTCTGAACTTATCGTTGATGGATTAAATGTGAAATGTGTCACTTTGACAGTAAACACAGATTTCTCACCAGGTTACTTTAATGAAAGACTACATCCATAAAGAGACGACTAGTAGCTGCTCTATACAATATTCTTACCAAGGCGGAAAGCTACGAAGAGTTGATACAAAAACATTGATAACAAATGGAATAAAGAGCTTGATGTTGAAGATGCAAAAACAAAATGAAAGTTATGTTTAAAACATACATAAAACATTAATGAAAATCTACATCTTATTTATTAATTAATGACAAGAATCTACGAAAGTGGAGACAACATCAGGCCCCGTTCTACAAGGAGCATTGACTACAGTTGCAGCAACATTACGCCGCTGTAGATCAGTGTCGCCACTTGGTACAGGATTAAGCAAAACTAACAAACATGCTTTTCCTAAACTGGGAAAATGCTTAGTGCTCTCTTTGGAAACGAGAACACTCTTAATATCACAGCGAGGCCGTGGCTTTCTTCAATATGCATTTATCGCAAAAACCTATTGCATCCTAGCTTGATATCCTGCTGAAAAATAAGTAACAGCACAGTAGTGACATGCACTCAATCATATAACTCATAGGTCAGGGCATGGCATTAGATGACAATGATCCTAACCCAGAATTTTCATCAGATACGTGTGTAAGTTTGTGTGTCCGCTCCGGTCTATTACGGCTCCGTGCACCCTCGTCCGTCAACATCATAGACTGTAAATATTACTGGACGAACCCTGAGTGACGTCACCGAGGCGGCAAATGAGTCTAATCGACGGCCGCATCCATATTGGAATTGCTGTCTCAACCTAACTTTGGATCAACTGGGATCAACCTAGTAACAGAGATAAGGCGGGACTAAAGTCCACCGATGTGGCTATGAGCTTAACACTAGGACCGCCAACATTCTAGACCCCCCTCCAAGCGCTGCAGCCGTCTATCAGACGGCATATGTAATTTCATAGTTTGTACTCAGTGGCACACAAATAAAGCATTTTTTTGATGAAGTTATGAGAAATAATTATAAATACAACTTACTTGTATGTACAAACCAGGCAGGATTCGTAACATTTTAAATGTCTTATGTCAATTTACAATATTTTTCGGCTTTTTTAGAGCGCCGTTTTTTACTGCTGCTCCACGTCTCCCGTTGCTAAAACACATTCTTCAAAAATGGAAAATGCATAACACCGAGATAAACGCCGCCGCCCCCCCATTTTTTTTGTAAATTAACACTTAAAATTGTCTGATAATGGCTTTAGAAGAAGTATTTGATATGTTCTCCAACACAAAAAGGCACAAATTTAGAGAATAAAGTGGCCTTTTTCAGTGCAGCTGTTTAGAACGCTCTTTTCTTCAACATTGCGTCATATTACGTCACGAGGGACTCGCGTTCTCTAACTCTGCTTTAATCCAATGTGCAGTAGGTGGTAGTGAGTGAGAGCGGGCGTTTCGGATTGTGTTTATTGTGTTTCTTCCATCGTATTATAACTGGTGGTTATAATAACTCGGACACTGACATTGAAAGAATGGTTGACTGTGCTACAGACCACATTAACTTTTGTAGGGACACTGTCATGCCAACAAGGACTGTACGTTGTTTTTCAAACAATAAACCCTGGATCACCAGTGACATTAAGACACTCCTAAACCAGAAAAAGGAGGCCTTCAGGAATGGAGACAGGGAGAAGCGCAAGGAAGTGCAACAGGAACTAAAGAGGAGTTTAAAGCAGGCCAAGATGGACTACAAAAGGAAAGTGGAGAGAAAGCTGCAGCACAACAATACTACAGAGGTGTGGAGGGGTATGAAGATCATCACCGGCTACAAGCAGAAGAACTGTCAGGCAACAGCAGGTGGTGTGGACAGGGCCGACGCGTTCAATCACTTCTACAACAGGTTTGACACGGCAGCCAGTGTCGACCCTGCCCCTGCCAGCACAGCCTTGCCCATCTCCTCCCCCACCGCTTCAGCTGCGGTTTCCCCCCCTCCACCTACTCCCCCACACCGTGGCAGTCCCATCACTGTGGCTGCACCTCCTCTCTCACCTGGGCCCCCCCTGTCCCTCACAGCAGCCGAGGTGAGGACCGAGCTGGGGAGGCTGCGCCCAGGAAAAGCAGCTGGCCTGGATGGTGTGTGTCTGAGACTGTTAAAGGTCTGTGCAGCCCAACTGGCTGAGCCCCTCCAGAGGATCTTCAATTTGAGCCTGCAGACAGGGAGGGTCCCGGTTCTGTGGAAAACATCATGTCTTTTTTCGGGTACCCAAGGCCGGGCGCCCCGCTGAGCTGAACGACTACAGACCGGTGGCCCCTTACATCGCACATCATGAAGACACTGGAGAAGCTGGTTCTCCGCCACCTGAGACCACAGACTGTACATGCACTTGACCCCCTACAGTTTGGATACCAGCAAAACATTGGAGTGGACAATGCTGTCCTCTACTTGCTCCACCGGGCTTACTCTCACTTGGATGAGCCGGGGGGTTATATGAGGATTATGTTCTTCGACTTCTCGAGCGCTTTTAACACCATTCAACCATCAGCACTTAGAGGAAAGCTCGAAAAGATGGGTGTTGAGCCCTCCTTTACCTCCTGGATCACAGATTACCTGACAGGAAGACCACAGTTCGTCAGGCTGGGGAAATGTGTCTCTGGAACAGTGGTGAGCAAACACAGGGGCTCCACAGGGGACTGTTGTGGCTCCATTCCTCTTTAATCTGTACACAGCGGACTTCAAACACAATACTGAGTCCTGCCACATTCAAAAATACTCAAGACGATTCAGCTATTGTGACGTGTGTGAAGAAGGGTCAGGAGGGGGAGAACAGGGATCTGGTCAAAGCTTTCACTGATTGGAGCGAGAAGAACGGTCTCCTTTTGAACACCTCTAAAACCAAGGAGATGGTGGTGGACTCTTGCAGGTCGAAGCCCCCACCTAACCCAGTCAACATCCAAGGGAATGACATTGAGATTGTGGAAACCTACAAATACTTAGGGGTGCACCTAGACAATAAACGGGACTGGTCCATGAACACAGATGCCCTCTACAGGAAGGTACAGAGCCAACTATTTTTCCTTAGGAGGCTCAGGTCCTTCAATGTCTGCAGCGAAATGCTGCAGATATTTTACCACTCAGTTGTGACAAGTGTCCTCTTCTACGCTGCTGTAGGACTGAGCGGTACAGGGCATCCTTTGTCCTCACAGCCACCAGACTACACAACACCTCACCTTATTGTGACTCTCTCCCACTCTCTCTCTCTCTGCCCCCCCTCACACGCACACACACACACACACACACACGCACAGGACAATAGTGCAATACTTATTTATTTATATCTACCTCTGGCTCTTCTTTCCTATATGCAATTTTAATTATGTGCAATATTGCTCACTTTTTATTGACCTATTTTATTGACTTTTATTGTTTGTCCAATTCATTGTTTGTTTGTCAATTGTCCTTGACTACGTGAGCTACTGGATACCTGAATTTCCGCAAGGGGATGAATAAAGTATCTCTCTCTCTCTCTATATCTATCTATCTATCTATCTATCTATCTATCTATCTATCTATCTATCTATCTATCTATCTATCTATCTATCTATCTATCATATACATATACAATCCTAATGGGACATTGAGTTCACTGTCTCCCCAATAGGAAGAAAAATGGAGTTAGCTTTAGTGCCTGGGTTCGTTTTGAGCAGGTGAAGAGATGGGGCTCTATGGTGACATGGGGCTCTGTGGCGCTCATTTTCGGCAGGAAGATTAGTCCTATGTGCCTGGCGATATGATGGAGTTCAGGATGGGATACCAAAGCCAAGAGCGGATGACACTGATGGCGGGTGCGGTTCCGTCAATACAGGCAACTGCAGGTTCACCGGCAGCAGCAGCCCCTAGCCCGGCTCCCGGTGGCAGAAGTAGACAAGGATCTGTCAGAGAAGCTGCACGACGTAAACGTGAACTGAGCACCGTAAGTCTTACATTTTTGTTTATGACTCCAGATAAGTGGATATACGAATTTCAATAGGTAGAATAATTTTTGTTTAATACATCATTATAAATAATATAATTTAAGCCTTTAAGCTAACGGGACCCAGGAAGTAGCTAGCAGAGGGGGGCTAAGGGTGCTACAGCACCCCTTGAAATCAGGGACAATTGAAACCATCAGCTATAAAACTACAGTTACATGTGATTTGTGGATGTAGTAGCCTACACCGGTATGTGTGATTACTTTTTTTGTCTGTAACTAAAACAGTCTGGACCTTGTTTACAGGAGAGAGAGAGAGAGGGAGAGATAGAGAGCTATACGAGCGAGTACGGGAACGTGACAGTGCTCATATTGCACACGGAAACAAAGGTTGAATTGATAATGTGCTCTATGGTTTACAGGTTTACCAGTAAAGTATGTGTACTAAATGGCAGACTGCAGTCTCTGTTAACACGGTGGTGCCGTCCAAACTGCTCCAATGTGCGCTGAGTGCTCATCTGTCTGTCTGCGCATCACCTTTCCTGTTCTGACTATTAAAAACTATTAACTGATCATAAACCACGTCTGAACTTTCAGTGTGAGGTTTGATGTCTATTGAATTGTTCTTAAATCCGTTTGAGTTGCTGTTTATAACTGGGGAACCTCTTATCGCCACGTTTTCATTCGGTGTGATGTTCGTGCCTGACCAGGTAATAGGATATGACGGGGCGGCGGTGCCTGAAGCCAGTGCTGCAGGTCCTGTATGCCCAGAACAGGAGTGCCTTTCTCCAGCGGCTCCTCAGTCATCAGCTTCGTTACATTGTGGCTCTAACTGTAACATCAAACCCCTCCATCGTTCAATAGGTAGTACAACTTTACTTTCACAAATGGTAATATTGATAAACATAAATATTATTAACATTATTATAATGTCAGTACTAGTAATAATAGAACTATTATTTTCCAACATGTATTTCTGACTGAAAACAGGCCTACAAAAAGCTTTGGATGCTGCTGCTGCAAAGGAGCCGGAGTGTTAAGACCTGAAGCTGTGGAGACCAGTTATAATAAATCATCTATACTGGACTGCAGCTTCCACTCCAAATGGGGATCCAGATGTGATGGCAGCCAGGTGGGAAAGCCTGGGTAAACCATGTTCAGAAGATCCATGACCATGGTAATACTGCATTTCCCAGATGTGCACATCCACTTCTGGAGGGAAGCAAGGAACCGGATATGTACTATTCAATATGAAATGAATGTATATATAATGTACATGTGTATTATATACTCTCACCCCCTGCATGACACTGTGGGGGCCCTGAGCAGCTCCTTCAGCAGCAGACTGAGACATCCGCCCTGCAGGACTGAGCGCTACCGCAGGTCCTTTATTCCATCTGCAGTCAGACTGTTTAACAGCATCACCGCCTCATGACTTGTATAATAATCATCAATATCATTAATGCTACACACTGTGTGTGTTTTTTATAATATCTGATCTGTCTTTCCACAAGTGAAAGTGTACATAGTGTTTATGCCTGGTATCATTTAATTCTATTGTATTTTTACTTCCTTTATTTAATTCATGTAAACATGCACGTAGCTGTTTTTTTCTTAACTTTTTGCTATTGATGCTGTTTATATTCCTGTTTTTGAGCTGCTGTAACATCTAAATTTCCCCCATTGGGGGATCAATAAAGTTTATCCTTATCCTTATCCTTATCCAAAGTCCAGTTTGTTTGACTAGTGTGAGTGCTCTGAGCATGGTACACTTCCTAGACCCTGGCACGATTGGAAGAGGTTCGCTATAGCATGGTACAGTTGGTCAGGCACAGGCACATGTAACGCAACTTGGACATGAAGTATTATCAATCGTCTAGAATGTTGGGGGCTGATCTGACCGAAACGACTCAAAATACACCACAAAGTCAGTTATGGTGCAGTCCTGTTCTCTGTGTTCTCCATTGTGCTCACTCTTAAGGTGCATTCACACATACTCCGTGCGCGCCGCGGTCCGTCAGCGCCGCGCACTACGCCGTAGTTAGCCGCCACTCTAGTCAATCATTGTGTTCACACAGCCGGCGCTGCGGTCCGTCTCCGGAGCGTGCCACCAGCGCCACGTCGCTCTGCTCCATTTCAAATACGCTGCAGGTCTATTTTCGACGGAGTACGCTGCAGACACGCGTCAAGCTAGACAGAATATCACAACCCGGACAGGAAGTCAGACAAGGAAACGCACAGAGCATCCGGTAAATTTCAAAATAAAACACAATATACGGACTCGCAATCGTATTTTTTATCACTTTATCAACGTAACGTCAAAATAGGCACCAAACCAATAACAAATCATCCTCAGACAGACAAAGAGACATGTTGTCTGTTGTCTCTTTATTCCCGCGTGATCTTGTAGTTCTCCCGTGATGTGTGTACAGCTGATCATGAGTGCGCTTCGCTGCGCTGACGTTCCAGAAACGGATCCAGTGTGAATGGCCGCGCGCCGTCCGACGGAACAAAACCGTGGCGCAGACGGACCGCGGCGCGCACAGAGTATGTGTGAATGCGCCTTTAGACCTTGCTCCTCATAAACAAAAGGACACTTCATGATCATGTGAAGCCTCGTGTGTCGTATTACAACTTGATGACGTTTGTACAAGGGGTAACTGTGCTCAGGGGTGGTATATGTAATATGTATAATCTTACATTGCTGCAATAAATCTTACCTTCAAGAAATGTTGATGTTTTGCTTCTGTCTAAACTATTTTATAAAGGTGTTGAGTGACTGAATGATTGGAGGCACCTGCTGAATCACCGCACATTGTACATACAATATTTCTGTGTCTCGCAGTACAGATAATCAGACCACAAACAACAGTTTCAACAAACACAGTCCAAAAAGCTATGGGTTCATAGTTAATATTGTGATGTGACTGACAGCTGGGGCTGATTGACTGAGAAGCTGATTGACTTAACTGGCAGCAGGTGTGCCTGATTGTAGGCGAGAGAGACTCTGAGGAGAGACAAAAAGACGCTGATTCTTTGGCAGTTTTGTTTTTTTTCTCTGTAGCACCCATCAGGACGGCCCAGCACTCTTTTGAGAGGGAGGATGTCGTTCACAGCTTCTTAGGGCTGCCGGCGACGAAGACAGGTAGCGAGGAAAAAGCGGATCGTGTGACAGAAGGGGAGGTCTGACACCTCCTTTAGTTAGTCAGGGCCGGGGTATAGCGAGTGCCGGGGCTGCCATTTATTACGATATGTTATAACGTTACCGTTATAGCTTCTGTTAACGTTACTACATTACGCCTGTAAACAGATGACAGAAGTTTGAGAAAGTTTTGTGCTCACCACAGCAGAGTGCTTAGAACAAGGAGCAGCCCCAGACTTAAAATAGTGCCGGCAAACCATTGAATGGTAATGGCTTCAGTCACTGGCATAAGGTCATGTTGACATTATTGCTAGCTTAAAAGTTAGCGTGGATCTGCCCCAAATTGTGGTATCCACTTCCACAGTTGTAAAAGAAACTATTTGTGACCATCATTTCCCCCTAAAAAAATGAACATACATATAAGCCCCTTGTGTCTCCTTTAAGAATGATAAAATTGCTTTACTACTTGTCACTTGAGTCATTAAAGGATAAGACTGTATAAGGCAGTGGTTCTGAAACTTTTTCTGACACGCCCCCCTTCGGAGGAAGAAGAATTTACATTCCCCCCCACCACGCACACCCATGCCAAAAAAGTGTAACAAAATGGGTGAAGTTTAACTTTAAAAAATGAGGTACCTTATTCTTTGAGATTTCTAGCCACTGTGTAAATATGAGTACTACTATTTGCATTGAAAATATGTTCTATACATTAAAAAACAAAAACAGATCAGTGCCCCCCCCTGGTAGAGGCCTTTGACGACATTTCAAATCTCAGTTTTTATCTTCAGTTAATGATATCTGAATATGAAAAGCGTATTACATGACGCCTAACTGACCTTGGCCATGGCGAGGTCTGTGGGCACTTATATAAGGTTACCAGTGCATTAATATTCTGCCCTGTGTACCTTCAGATAGTATAGTAGGTGCTACATTCAGGATGATTGGTACTTAGCTGATGGCTCAGCAATGGAGTAAAGGAAAGGGAATTAAGACCATCATCAGGGACCTCTTCAGCCTTTGTTGCTATGAGGGCAAAACCCTGTCCTGAATACAAAGCAGGCAATTTACAGTCAGGCTACAAGACTGTATAACTGCTGTTCAGTACATACTTAAAACCTTTTCCACAGTCACGCACCATATTGATTCCCTGTGTGTAAATGACAAGGTATCATGTCGAACTAAGGAAGACTTTCGAGCAAATCTTAAACCTGGGGAGATAAGTTGTTGTTTTTTTCACTTCAAATAAAAGAACAAAAACAGAAATTTGACTAATACTTGTTTTAGCACTACTTTGCGTTTCTTGCTATTTTCTCCCTGCTGTGACTTAAACAGTTTGGTATTATAAACCATTGGTTCAAGGTCCTTTGTTTCATTCCAATAAATTATATCCATTTTATTCATGTGGGTAAGGCATGGCACGTTTATTTATACAGCATATTTCAGCATCAAGGCAATTCAAAGCACTTCACACTATACGCCAAAAGCATCATGACAAAGGGCAGAAGAACACATTAAAAGAGACATCATTCATTCAAACAAAACCTTTGAAGAAAAAAGAAAAGCAGCCAAAACAGAAGCTTAACTATAAAAAGGGTTGTATAAAAATAAGAGTAAACGTTACAGTGCAGAGTTAAATCTTGTTAAAACACGTGAGTCTTCAACCTTGATTTAAAAGAACAGAGTTTCAGCAGACCAGCAGTTTTCTGAGAGTTTGTTACAGATATATGGGCATAGAAACTGAATGCTGCTTCTCCATGTTTGGTTCTGACTCTGGGGACAGAAAGCAGACCTGTCCCAGATGACCTGAGCTAGCATAGATACAGTATGTGTGTCCTCTGCGTAGTTATGATAACATATTTTGTTGTTTTTTGAGCTAGTGGGAGCATGAAGATGTTAAACAGAAGAGGCCCCATTAGGGAACTGTGGGGAACTCCACATTACATGCAGATTAGATTGCCAATTTGGCAAGACTGCCTTATTCTTTGAGGAAAATAAATTCAGCTTCAGATGTCTTCATCAGTTCTGAGGCTTTCGTGTTTTATTTGTTGTATTGTGTGTAACTGAGTCAGCCTGTGCTCTTGAGGTTGGCGAAGCCCATGTTGTTTCCCTAATGCTTTTCTGGGAATGTGTGTGAGACATGGAGCTCTAAAAAGAAAATTTCACTCTGGAAGGGCTTTGAAGTAGCCTACCCATGTAACTCATAATCACAGCTGCCTGAAAGCAATGCAACATGTGAAGAAAGAAAGTCCTGCTGTATGTGTTATGTTGTCCAACTATCAACAGCTTATGTGTAAGGCCGATTGCAGGCTTTCCTATGAACTTCACAGCTGCTCCTTCATTGTACAGTTGTTTGTTTTTGCCGTCAGCAGCAGACACATGGTGTTTTATCACTAATCCTACATTAAGAAAAATAAATGCTCTTAATTGATCCATATTTCCAAAAGCTGTTCTCTAACCTTGTTTTCACTTTGAGCTTATCAGTCATAATTACAAGAGCATAAACATTCACAGCTTGACATTCACTTGCTCTGCAGATATGGAACCAGATTTATGTCAAAACTAGACAGAGCAATTAAACCTACCCAGAAACAAATATATTGTTTCACAAGCCCAGATATTGTGTGCCATACACATAATAAAACGTATTGCATTTTATTATTTGCGTTGCATTTAATATATTCACGAGTAAAACAATATATCTGCTCGTGGGTATGTTTAATTGCTCTCTTGTGATTTGACATAAAATGTGCAGAGTAGGGCATTTTTACAGAACTGACTCCACCACGTTACTGGTATTGCTATTTCCTAGCACGTCTGTATAACAACAGATTAGCCTACCTGTACCCGGGCTCTTTGTTACACCACAGATCAGCTGTTTAAGAATATGTGTTGTGAGAAAGAATGTTCAGTTGTGAATGAGGCCAAAATTAACCTCACTTTCAAAGACGGTACCTGCTTGTGTTTTCCAGGTTGTTCAAAGATTAACAAGGTCACCAATATATAAGCTACACTGAGTTGTTGTATCAAAGTTCTGTACAATCTGCTCAAGATTGTCCAGAACTCAGCCACCAGACTTTTAACCAAGACCAATACAAGTAACCTCTTAGCACTGGCTCACAATATGTTTTAGAATTGATTTTAAAGGTCACATATCATGCAAAACATACATTACAATGTTTTTTGAACACTTATATTTGTCCCTAGCCTGTCTACAACCCCCCCAATTTTGATAAAAGTCCATCCTTTCCGTCTTCTGCATGCTCCACTTTTCAGAAAATATGTGCTCAAATACGCTGTTTTTAAAGATTTTTCTTTGTGACATTAAAACAACCTCCCCCAGGTGGGTGACATTCCTACAGCTAGGTGTTTGTTCTGTTTTGAGTCTGCATTATTTCCATAAACAACTGGACAAAAAGCCCAAGCCCTTCTAGAGGGTTGTGGTCAAAGCTCACTTGCATTTAAAGCCATAGACACAGAAACAGCCTGTTCTGAGCAGGGCTGAAGTAGAGGGGTTTACAGCATGCTAAAATACTGGATTTACCTTAATTAGCTAGTTAACATTAGCTAAGGTCAGGATCAATGTCAGCTGTCATTTTCAGGCAGTTATCTTGGGCAGAAAGGTTATTTAAAAGGAAGTTATATTTTGCTCCAGTTAACCGAATATTTTATGGCAGGATTAGGAGAAGTCTCTTCTTATTCTCTCCCCAGGGAACAGTGTCTACAGCATTTATCGTCAATGACATCCTCTCTGGGTGTTCTTTCTCAATTCTCAGATGTAAATATGTACAAGTACAACCCGGGCTTCTATCCTATGTTAGTGTATCAATTTGAACATTATAAAAGGAAAAAAAAGGCTGATTAACACAGTTAGATGAGTCCGTTAACTTATAGTCTGCCGTAGGAAACCTCTCTTGACTTGGTTGGCGGTTCTTTAAGTGTGTGACTTCATGTGAAGTGAATAAATTGTTGGTGACTGGCAAATGTACAGGTTTTATTGATTTGACCTGTTATAATTGCCTTCATTCCTTATTCCTGTAAAGCACTACGCAACGTGAGTTTAGAAAAGTGCTCTAAACATAACAATTATTGTTATCATTACAATCAGCTTATGTGTGCCAGAATGCAAAGACATTCCTAAATGACAGCTTTCTAATAGCAAGGTGAAGGCATCATTATTTTCTAAATATTGTGTAAAAATGTAGTTATATTGATAAAAATATGTTTTTTCTTCTGTGTCTTGAAAAAAAAAAAAACATTTAGCATCTGTCCACACGGTTAAACTTTGCCTATTTCATCTTTTCAAATAAACATAACATTGTCTCCATTGCAGCCACTTTCTTGTGATGTCCTGCTCAGGGTAAAGAGCTCGAGCATTCGATGACAGTTGAATGAAGAACTTGACTTGGTCATTAGCGATTTCCTTTGATCAAACAAGTAAATGGGAAGATGAATTTTCCAATTAAAAATATAATGCAGCAATTGGATTTAAGCTTATATCCAGTGTTTAAGGTAACTATGGCTCAGTAGAGTCGTCGTCCCTCAACCGGAAGATCGAGGGTTCGATCTCCAGCTCCGGCAGCAACATGTCCGTTGTGTCCTTGGGCAAGACACTTAACCTCGAATTGCTCCCGCTGATGGTCTCATATAGCAACTGCCATCCGTGTGTGAATGGGTACGTATGAAATGCGGTGTAAAAGCACCTTGAGTAGTCAGAAGACTAGAAAAGCGCTATATAAGCTCAAGTCCATTTACCATTTAATAACTTTCCCTCAAAATTCAAATGAGCACACTTTAGAAGCTGACACATGACTGGAAAAACACAGCATTGAAATTAATAATTTCAAAGGTTAAATGCACATACTGGTGACGTTTTCAGTCTGGCTTTCTGCTTAAATATTGTATCCCCAGTCAGTGCCGGCTGACTGGGGATGTGGCCTGAGGATTACTCTTGCTCCATCAATGTCCATTAAATCTCAGCCAGCTTAGAGGAAATGAGGCTGAGTTGTCTGTACGTGGGCAGAGTTTGCAATATGCTTGTTTATGACTGAGGGTCTGAAAGAAGGAGTGATATTTTATTCTCTGCTTCAGTCAAGTGTTTTTCTGCTAAGTGCAGAGCTTTTTGTCTCGTCTTTTTTGGTGTAAAATCAGTATGAATGGCTCCAGCAAACCTCAAATTGTGATTTTAAGATTAGTTATAATATGTCCTCTGTTCCTGAATTTAAATAAAGAGGTGTTATTCAAAAGAAATCTATAAAAAGGCATACAATTAGATTACTCGTAACTCCAATTTTCTTTCTCATATTTCTTTAAAGGATGCAGAATACATTCATTCCATTATAATCGAAAGGATTTCATGAAACATTTTCAATCTGGGTTCTATAGTGTCAAATATAGCCATTGATGTGAAGTATTTTCCCCCTTAATTGGAAACAGTAGAGATCATTTAACCTCCAATCCCTCCAATTGGGAATATCAAAACATAGATACTCCCCCAACACTTATATGATTCCTTTTTTTCATGATTATAATACACCGGTAGTCAAAATCTATGACACATTTAGCACTGTTTAGATTTACATATTTCACATGACTTTCTCTGTAATGGTTTGGTTAGCTTGCGTCAAAAGAAAAGATGTGACGACCCACTGGAAGTCAATGAGAATGCACTTTAGACATTGTGAAACATAGTCACTTTGTCACTCTGTCATATAACCAGTGGCGTTTCTATGTGTGAAAAATTGGTGGGGCACAACCCCTTTATGATATGCTAAACAAGGAAATCGATGACTGATGTCATTTTTTTTCATTTTATACATGTCAAGGGGTCATTTATTGTTTAACCAAATACTATGCACAGTGCCTTGTCAAATCTTACATACACAAACACACACTCTCTCTCTTACACACACACATGCGCACGCACGCACAACATTTTCCACAAAGTTTAATACATGTGATGATCCGATTGAGCACGTACCTGTTTTCCTCCACCTGTCGGTTATGCTGCTCAATGGATCGCCTTTCCTGTAAGCGCTGTCAATTTGCGCGGCGACATTTACTTTTCCAAGTTAGCCCAGTTTCACCGCACAGTGCAGGTGACTCACGCTGCTATCATGTTTTGAGATCCTCTCAGAAAGATGTTTTAGATCTTTGAAACCCATCCTCGACCAAGTACCATCTTCGTCGAATAGCAGACATGGAAAACAGAAGCGCGCTTTCTTCTCGGTGCTAACCGTTAACCACTTTTTCTTGGAGAACAACTCCACATTAAATCCGCGGTTTGTTTTACCGGCAGCTGGGTGATGACAATATCCATCGGCTGGTGTGCTCCAATGCGCTTTTACCTCCAACTTCTCCTGCAAATTCAGGGTTTCAAACCTGTGCTCCAGTAAGAAATCCACTTTATTCATTTTCACAACTCCGCTAGCTTTCAAATCCTCCCGCTACTTGCCGACTAATTCATTGCTCCAGTCACAGTCAGACAGCCAATCTACCAGTCCCCTCCGTATAATCAGCCAATCAACTCTAAAAGAACGCATGACGTTTCATTGGGGCTATACGAGCTGTGAGCCCCACTTGTCATATTTTTCATCTGATTTACATTACATCTACTAACACTCTGAGCATGCGTATTAGCCCTTTCCCCCGTGCAATACACATTGCACTGTGCCAGCGTAGTTCTACTGCAGACACAAACCGGAGACGAGGACAGATAAACATTAACTAAAATCGTATTTAAACTTTATTTTTAGTAAAAAATTTTTTCAAAAAATAGAAATAATCCAATGCAAATCACGAACATGCTTATCATAGCTAATACTTTATGACAGATAATATGTGACAATTAATGATAACTTGATTTGTTTGCACAGTTCTTTCTGGTGCCAACAGGTGGGGCTGTGCCACCTGCCCCTAATGACCAGTCGCCACTGCATATAACCCCTGCAGCTATGGATCTAAATTAGGTGGCAATAAAATATTTAGTTCACTCCATGTTGTAAAACGATTCCATTAAACTGCCAAACACATGCTTCACTAATCTCATTTTGTGGCAAAGAAGGAAAGCCAAAATGTTGCTGCCATCTTGAGCCTGTGTCAACATTTTGAGTCTGCGCAGTAGAGATAGCAAGGGAAGCTAGCTGGCGAATATACAATAACATCATCTGATGTCAGGCACTGGAAGAGCATCTGTTGGAGTTAAGTCCATACCAGTCCCAGCTTATGACAAAAACTGCCACCATGACTCTAATAATTGCAAAATTATGATAGAAAATATGTACATAAATCACGATCAAATAAAGTCCAAGCAAGCTATTTGATTCTCCCATTGTAAAGTGTATCTATTAAAGTGAGGCAAAAGTCAGCCAGTCTAGCAATTCAACACAATAGCTGTGTTGAATTATAATCAATTGAATAGACTAAAGTACAAGTCCTGTGTAACAAAGATTTGTAAATTAGCTGTGCCTCGCATCACATTTATCATATTTGTTCAGTGCCAACAGAACAGTGCTTGTTCTTCAAGCTCGAGCGTCCCTGTGTTTGTTGCCTCTGTGTTTAATGAAAGTCTGGGGAATGTTTGAGATATGAGATTCACTATCAGACCCGAGTTTAACACAAAGAGATTTGAGTTTATTAGTTTTTCAAGTGCACACAACAGGGACTCTCATAAGGAGAGTGTCATGATGTGGTCAGGTTAAGTTTTGTGTATTTCAAAGTTTAGAAATCTTTTTCCTGTTTTAGTTCTCATTCTTTGGTGTTGTTTGTTTCCCTTGTGTGTTATCTTATTGTTTCCTAGTTTAGTGTTTTAAGTTTGTAATTTCTTATCCTTGTGTTCCCCTGTACTAGTGTGTTTTGTTATTGTTAAATTATTGAGTTCTCTGTGTGTCTTTGGTGTTTCCTGATTTATTTTGTAGTTCTTGTCTCCGGTGTTTCCTCTCTTGTATTTATTCCTGCCTCTGTGTGTTTCCCTCCAGTCCTGGGCAAATCAATGGCTTCACCTGAATGTGATGTTGTGTTTTAGAAACAGTTCAGCATGAGTAAAAAACAAACAAACAAAAACCTGCATGTTATATGTCTTTGTTTTATTCAAACATTCAGTTGGCACTAGTTCCACAGCTTGAATGAAACACAAGCAAACAAAATATTGTGTATGTCTACATGTTTTAGCAAAACAGCTAACACGTATGATGTTCATTTATAATTAGGTTTTCATATATACTGCAGTCGTTGAAATATCGTTTGACATTTGTTGGATGGTTATGGCCTATTGTGAGGTAATAGTGCTCAACAGTGTGGTTCTGGAAGTAAAGATCCCATTCATTTTTCTCCATAGTGGATTCAATTATAAGCCATAATGTCATAAACATCCAAATAGACTACTGCAAACTACCTGAGTGTGAAAGATGATATACGCTCCTGCAGAAGACACTAGTGTCTTTTCTTAAAACATGTGTTATTCATGATATCGTGGAAAAGAACTTCACAACAACCCATGATAAAATAGTGTCACAGTGATGTGTCTGATTGGGGGAGCTCACTGTTACCATGGCAATGTTTACCACCCATAGTTTCGCTATAGCAGACTAGCTAGCTAATTAGTTATTATTTAGTACTGACACGAAATGTACTTATACACTTGTCATGCTGCAATGAACATAATTGATATATATTCACTCAACACAAACTACAAGATATCATAACACTTTCATTAACAGTAGAATCACTATAACATCTACAAAAGTGACATTTAAGAAGAAGCGGTATCATTGGCAATGGATTGTGGATTGCATGTTTCCTTGACTCTGGAAGAAGAATATGTACACAGCCTTGTACCTTTGCCTTTTACTCCTTTTTTTTAATGTTTTTTGTGCCAAATCAAATGTATTATAATACAGTAGTCAGGAGTTTTTGGGTAGTTGGTTGTCTTGGTTCCAGGCTTCAATCTCAAGGAATGTCAATGGAGGATTGGAATTGGGAAATTTACTTCTGGAACCAGAGCCACTGAAAAAGTGGCTCTGGCTTTATCAATCTAGAAACAAGGTAGTCTGCTGTCATGTTAATGAACAGTTTTAAAAAAACCCTGTGGGTGAGTGATTGTTATGATAATGCTTGAGGAGGAATCACTTCAGTGTCTTCAGCGGTAGGTGTGGTTGGTAGGCGAAGAAGCAGGGGGGGTGTGGTGGCTCTGTCTCTGTAACCTTCATAAGCAGGAGGAACTGGGCGCGGTTTTGAGTGGAATGGAACGCCACGAGGGACGTAAGACACTGGAGAGTAAATGGGAGTGACTGAATTAACGTTTGTATTATGTTGACACTTCACACGTTTTTTGCACATCACCTAAAATGGTATATCCAAGGAAAAAGTGCGAGCTGGCGGAGGAGATCACAACCGCTGTCTCTGTGGATCGGGCAGTCCGATTGTGCTGGTCATGGCCCGAACGAGGGTAGTCTGCGTGTCGGTGAGTTACCCACACGCACCCCTTTAACAGACAGGGCAGTCCCAAACATTCAGGTAAGGCAGGTACACCTTCACATTGAATGCAGCACGTAAGGAGAGGCACTAGGTTACGGGCTCACTGGCCCTACAGAGTCACGCTCGAGGTAGCTTTTAGCTGTGGTTGGTGTAGCAGCGTAACAGTGATACGTAGTTTAAAGTCCAAGTGACGATGAACTCCATATCAACAAGATCCAACACGAGTCATGAAAGCATCACTAGATCACTCTCGTAAGCATTAATCCCAGTCGCAGCTTACAAAAACAGCTATGTTCAGAGGTTGTTCTTTCGTCTGGAATGAGGTCCCATACTATATTTAACTGATTTAACTGATGTGTTCATTTCAGTTATTCCCCTGCACCTCTGATTGTCTGTGTTGCTGTTTAGTCTGATTGTTGGTTGTGTCATTTGTCTGATATAATCTTTGTTTTTTTTAAGTCCTGCAGAACAGGAACCAGCTATAAACCAGTTTTACCAGAGTCAGATCCGTTTAACTGTAACTTTTGTAGTTACTGTTAATCTTTCCTGTGTAATAAATGAAATGAAAAAAAAAACAAAAACAGTTGTGGAATGCCTCATACCATTTAGATTTCTAAAGGTGGTTTCCTATTAGGGACCCGGTCTCAGATCCGAGTACACTTGACCCCAAGGTCGGTTCATTTGATCAGTGGGAATACCAGCCTATGTCATTTTGGAGCTGCTTCTGGCCTGCAGGGGATGCTACATGAAACAGCTCATTTATTGACTGGAGAGAGGGAGATGTGGAATTTATTGATTATCAGTTTTTTTAGCACCCTGCCACACTGACCACTGTGCAGAAACTAAAGTAAAGTACACTCACTAACAAGTACAAACCCACACAAATGCTTAGGTCTATATAATTTTGGTTAATTATATTTTATTTTATTTTATATATTATTTATTATCCACAAATGGTTTTGTCATGATTTGGTCTTGTTTAGTTATGTGTTTTGTGTTTTGTGTTTTGAAACAGGGGGTGAGGTTAAATGTATAAAATTCAAGATGGGAAAACAAGACAATAATACATTTGCTGTAAGTACCAGTCAGTGTAATAGCTGTAGCTGCTGTTAGCTTAGTTAGCCTTACAGCTTTGCTTTTAGCTTACTGCTACGGGAACTGTGCGCATCGTTGGATTTCTGATTTTGACATCTCAAACTAGCTCAGGAGCTTATTCACTGGGAAGTTAAAGTTGTTGGGGCTGGTGATGGGGGGACTACAGTAAGTGGGAAAGATTATTTTTAGTCTGATGATAGGGGGACAAGTTGACAATACATTAGCTAGAAGTAGAAGGAAAACAGGCTCATCCCAAGAGGCATGTGCGTGGGTGGTGGGGCCAGCGCAGGGGCATTGGGACACATAAACTACAGGGGGGGGGGAAACGCCTTATCAATGTATTGCCTGTCATAAAATAGTCTCTGTATGATTTGTTTCTTGCCTGCTGTGCAGGTCTGAAGTCCGTGTCTTCCTGGTGGCCTTAGGGATTATTTTTCCATAAAATACTTTTCACCCATGTCCAGTGCCAATTAACCCCCAACCCCCCTATGGTGTATTTCTGTTTCATATGAGGTTGTGGGTTTTTAACTTTGCATCTGCAGCTTGTTTTCTTTAAAGGCATTTGTATCAGCCCTTTGTAGCAAATTATCTAATTTGCAGCAGGTTTCCATTGTTGTATCTGCACTTTTGATAGTGTTTTTGAACTTGCACTATTATGAATTTTCAGCGCATTTCTCCTAAAAACTTTCAGGCTGTTGCAGTGTTTGCCCTGGTTGATCACCATGACAACAAATACCATAGGCAAAAAGTGTGCAAGAAACCATCTCAAAGCACCATCCAAGACAATTCTGGTCAAATGTGGTGTAGCAGCAATGTGCCTTATTGTTTCATGTAAAAAAAAAAATAATAATAATAATAATAGAGCACCTGTTGATACAACTGTTTGTACTTCCTAAGTTCTCAGCTGTATCTCAGATTTTCTTTCCTATGAGAGAAACTGAATGTGGGTAACATTTGTGTTCACTCGGGCCTATTTTATGACCATTACAAACTTTATTCTCTGAAAAAAGAACCTTCATGCTAGATATTTACAGCACAGCACATCATGGGAAGACAGGCTGTTTTTCTCAGGCCTCTCAGGGATCATTGGGATGATTCAATGCCAGGAAATTACTCCACTCGTGTGTTATCAGCTAAACCAAACTCTGAGCGGAACCCAACTGGTGGGAGCCTTCCTCTTCTTCTTCTTCTTCTTCTTAATTATATTATATAACGTGAGTAGCACTGCATGCAGAAAAAAAAGCAAAAAAAAGCCTTTCAGAATACCATCCAGAGATCAGGTCCTTTAGTGAACCGTTACTCTTTCTCACATGTTGCGTTTCAGGCGAGGATAGATAACATAGTCAAGAATAGATATATATATATATTTTTCACTCCTATTCAGGTAAGTTAAGTGGAATAGCCAAACTAATTCAGGAAGTGGGGTTGAAAGACACCTTAGAATCTCAGTAGAGCTCATATACCAATTCAATCTGTACGAACAGGATCATTTAAGTCGATGAATGAAAACCTGATAACCATAAATAATAATAATAATGTACGTATGTATGTAAAGAGCACCTTGATCGCATGCCCTCACTCAAATACGTGCTCAGTGTGTTTGCTTGTTTTTCTTAATTTTCTTTGTAGTGTCTTGATTTTAAAAAACAACGTTTCGATTTTTAAAGCAATATATACCAAAATGAAGGTTTGAAGTTGCAGCTGGAAATTTAAATGGAACTTCAGAACATTGCCCTCAAATGATTGTACTTTTGTTTAGTTCACACGGGGTTACAAATGTTCAGCATGCATCTCCATAGGGAAAACAAATTAGCATTCAGGGATGAATAGTAATAATTAACACTCAAATTATTTTTATGTTGTTGTACATTTTATGTAATTACAGAGCCACCCAGGATCTAAGGGCGTGGTCACACTGGCAATCCGTACCGTGCCCAAGCACGCTTCAACCCTAAAGTCCAGTTCGTTAGGCCACTGTGACCGCTCCGTTCCGTGCTCAGGCACGGTACACTTCCTTGGCTTTGGCACACTTTAGAGAGGTGTGCTTTGGCACGGTACACTTCATTCACGAGCACAAGCGGGTACACAACGCTGACAGCCTTCATTATGGAGAAATCCAGAGTTTTACGGCGTTATCTGACTAAAATGACTCAAAATAAGTCACAAAGTAGCTGTCCTGTTCTCTGTGTTGTTCTCCAATGTGCGGACGCGGACTCGACCGCGCGTCTCTTTTATTTTTTTAATTAACTTGCGGCTGCAGCTGATTAAAGTGACTCAAAATAAGCCGCAAAGTCAGTAAAGTAGCTGTCATGCTCTCTGTGTTGTTCTCCGATGTGCAGACGCGGACTCGACTGCGTGTCCCTTTTTTATTTTTTATTTCTCGAGTCCGCCTGTTTGTAAACTGAGCACGCTTCATAATAACATAGAGCATGCATGTGCTTTATTACAACGTTATGTACAAGAGGTAATCGTGCTCAGGCACGGTTAGTCCTGATGCAGTGTGACCGCGGGCCGTGCTGGCCAGTGGGGGAATGGCGCAGCAGGGGGGCCATCGTGCTTGAGTACGGCACGGTACGGATTGCCAGTGTGACCGCGCTCTAACAGTCAGAGGGGTTCACTATAGCTATGAAATTACATTAAGCCAAATGCCAGACCGCCAAACAACTGATTCCATTAGCTTTATTCAGCACTACAGCTCCTCCAGCTAAGATGTTTTTGATGTACATAATACATGTTACAGAAGAAATACCAAAAATTACATTGTTGGATCAAAAATGGGTTACAAGAAATGTGTTAGAATCAAATGACATATAAAGGAATTTTTTGAAATAATTTCAATGCTTAACCTTAATGTAACCTTTTAGCAGTAGGTTTGTAGTCCCAGACAATAGCAGAGTGAAAATTGTAAGGATTGGATTGTATAAATAAAGGGACAAGGTAACAAATGTTTACACCCGAAAGAAATAACAATCTGCTAAATGCAAAAGCTAATACCAACAATTATCAAATCCCTATATTAAATATGACAGTATTAAATTGATGCCCTGTAAGGACTACATAGTTACGCTGTAATGTGTGTACTTAAAGCAACAATACAGTATGTCGCAATGGGGTCTTGTGCGTTTTGGGGCACACTGAAGGTCTTTGAGTGCAACTTTAGTGTCATAATACAGACATAGTACTGTTAGGCAAACAGTTTTTTTGCAAACAGTTTGCATGTGGAGTATGTGTATTCAACCCTTACCATGATGTCTGTAGGTCGTGAGTAAATGGCTACGTTTGAGAGGCTCATTCATTATGCTAGTTGAGATAAGTTTGAAAGGTTTCAAACTTAAAAAGCTAACTTGAAGATCAAAAAGGCAAAATACAACTTTCTTGCGTAAGATGGATTTATTTATTTATTTTTTGCAAACCTGAGACATAACTTAGTTTAGATGACTTTCTGAACACGATAAAGCTGCTAAACATGAGAAAATGATAACACCCATAAGAGAGGGTCTAACGTAACTATTACGAATAATATCTGTAAGGATGAAAACTCTGCTTCTTGCTCTGTCACTCGCTTTAGCTCAGCATCTGTAACCGTCCTCTTCCTCCTAGACTCATCAAACAGCACAGAGACAGGCTAACTGGCTTCTTTTTATAACTGAAGGCTGCTGTGTGAACAAGTGCCGCAAAACAGTACGCACTTCTTGCGAGATCACCTCGGCCCGCTCTGTGGACATGGGAGACACAACATTCTCCATGTTAAAATTTATTGTGCTATAAAATCAAACTTTGAAACTACTATTTTAAGTTGGACACCACATTGTTGCTTTAAGTATTAAAAAATTGAGCAAAAAATGTTTTGTTCATGTGCTCTTTATGTAGATAATTTGAGGAAAACAACACTCAATGTGTGTTTCAGATAAACATCACACCACAGAAAAGTCGTGCATTCACATGTAGTCCTACTGAAACAACAAAGCCTCGAGTTCATACAGCTTTAATTAGATTCCTTTACAAATGCCCACTTTAAAAATGAATATTCTTAGTCCTGGGTGTGCATGATTGAGCATCCCCATCTTTACAGTCAGTGCTTAAGTGAGCAAAGTCATCAACTTCACCTCCTCAGCTGTGTGGGAATAATGGTTGACTTACTCCTGGGATCCTCACTGACAGGGAGAATGAGAGTCGTCTGATTGCACTGATTAGTTCCTTCTCTCAAGATGAAGTTAGTGTTAATCAGCTGCTGCAGCAAAAAAAAAAAAAAAACAGCAGCAGGCTCGCTCCCCTCCATGACAAACGGTTACCTAACCACAAGCTGAAAATCCACAATGGATATAACTTGGGATCCTTTATACAGAGTGAAAAACACATGCATTTCACAATTTCTGAAAAATGTACATAGGAAACTGTATGGGCCCAATGGTCTCACTTTTTCAACATTTTGTTTACTGGTGTAAAGCTGTGTAGGCTTGGCTCATCACATACACATGGTATACGACTTAAAAGTTATTTATTTTCACTCGTGTTTTAAGTTTAGAAAAAATGGCTACCAGCAAACCACCTGACTTAATTATACAACACATCACAAGCACACAACTGTTTACATAGCAAAACATATGTGCATATTTGCTTCAGTAATAATATACAACATGTCATTGTGAAATATAACTTTTATACTGAGTTTCAAAACAGTGGCATTTTTTTTCTCAGGTGAAGTTGCAACTTTCTGTGAGCTGTATTAGGAAAATAAAAAATGTGATCAATTGCACTTTATTTGTCTTTACTGAGTCCAGCTTTACTGTAACTTAAAACAACTCCAAACTCCTCACACACGATGTGTCTTCTGTTTTTCCAAATGTAAAAGTAAGGAAATGAGTTAAACCAGGCATCACTCAGCAGATTTGAGGTACTTTTTTTTCAGACTACCAACAGCTTGCTTAGTCACGCATGCTGAACTCAAGGGAGACGTTTGACATAGATATTGTCTCTAGCAGTGGGACTCAACTGGTGGGTCGGGACCCAGAGGTGGGCATTTTCAGTGAGTCACGAATGTGTGCCTGGAAAAAAACTTGTGTAAACAAGTCTGTGTTTTGTTCAGTTTTTTGCTTCTGTCACATGTTTTGTACCAGCTGAGGTCCAAACTGCACCATTTTTCAGTAAATAAATCTGATTACTCAGAAAATATCAGAAATTTGGGTCACGATTTTGAGGAGTTGGTAGTGGGTCCTGAGGATAGATGAGTTGAGAACCACTGGTCTATAGCTAACCTATTTTTTTTTTACTAAAATGTGAAAAAAAGTTGCTTTGGTTGTCATTTAAAGTTTATCCGCACAATAAGTATCACTCCAGATCAACAACATTAGCTAAAACGCTAATGCAAATGAAGATCAAGTACTAGCCTACATTTCAGAGACAAGTAGAATTGGTTAAAAAGTTATTTTGCCAACTATAGCCCATATATTTTTGTATCTTTCAGGAGCTACCTTTTTGAATGTTCAGTTCTGGGAACTCAGAAACATTCAAGCAGTGAGGAACAGCAGTTGGCCATGTAAAAGCTGTTTTTCTGAAAAAGTGTATAAGCCATGTTTCCATAGTAACAATCAATGACACCTGGCAAAAAAGGGAAACATGGCTCCGGAGCTTTTTACAATGTCCTTTAGGTAGTAATTTAAAGAATAGAGGGTTTAGAGACCACTATAGTCTGGTGGAAACCCACTATGTTGAAGAAATTGTCATCGGTTTTTATCAGCCCAAACAAACTGTCCTTTGCCTGACTGATCTGATGAGTCAGCAGAATCACTAAGCCCGTCTCTTGCCAGCAAAACAAACCAACTGCTATGCTACAGGTTTTTGATTGAATTCATATTTTACGTTACCTGAAAATAGCATTCCAAAGTAAAATGTTGTTGCTACCATCTCTGTTAAGATCTGTCACAGCAAACCTTCTCTGGTGAAGTGAGGCGAGCGCAGTGGTTTTGATGTGCTTAAGTCATCTTTACTTTCTAACGCAACAACATATCCGACTTAATCACTCCGTCAGCCACATTTCAAGTATGGAAATAAAGTCTAAATGTATCCAGAATTCATGTAATAACTAGTCCACTCCAACTCTGGACAGTAATTATGATAGTTCATGTACATTCAACAAAGCAATGTCTTCTTACATCATGAAACATTCTGACAATGTTACGACATTTACATTCTTCATAATGTGGAGGTACAGCAAGATACACATTTTCTCTTCATAGCTTTCTTCACATGAAACTATTGATTCACAGTAATACAGCAAACACTCTATGGCCCCGCGTCCATCGTTTTTTTCTGAGCAGCAGCGTATTTTTTCAATTCTGCCCGGGAAAAAACGTTAGGTGGACACAGGTCATATGGTCATACTAACAGAGCATTACAGGGATTAGCAACTGTAGCGTATTTATGCCGACAGTTTTAGAGCAGCATTCCAACTATGGTGTGACTCAATGTAGCAAAACTTGTATTGTTCTTATGTCAATCATATAAAACATTTTATAGGCTACCTTTGAAGTGTGACAGAATATTAGTCATTCACTTTGAATGTACTGGTCAGGGAATATACCTTGATGTGACACGTAAATGTCTACAATCTAAATGAGTTCAGTCTAGAAAGAGGATTAATTTCCCGAGTTCATACCATACTTGTTTTCATTACGATAGAAATGAAGCAGGAAAACGAGACTGATCTAAGAGGGAGTAATCATGTTCTCCCCCCTCCTCTAGTCCACGTTTAATGAACAGCGCTCATGTGGAATTGTTCAGCTGTGGCAATATCCAAGCAAACATCCAAATATCCACATAACCACTTAAGTCTGAGTGACAGTATAACAGCCTCTCCTTGCCATTCAGACATTGGTGCAGTTAGTAGAGGGTGGAGTGTCTGCCTTGCTGCGGATCTCCTTGATGTCGTTGAGTGGGGAGTCACTGGTACCGATCTGACATTTGAACACCTGCTTGTACGCCTTCCTGAAGTTCTCCGACAGGAAGGCGTAGATGACCGGGTTGACCGATGAGTTGCTGTAAGCCAAGCAATGGGCGGCCACCCGTAGTACGAAAGAAGCTTGGTTTAATGGGAAGGTCCCAAACTCCACCCAGAGGTGAACGACGTGATGAGGGAGCCAAGAGACGCAGAACACCACTACCACCACCAGGACGGTCTGAGCAGTCTGGGAAGCACAAATGAGGAACAGAGAGGAGTAGGAGAAAGATTAGTAAGTGCCCTTGGTGGAGACAGCAGTGATAATATTAATGATCAGGTCTGAGTATAATTCTGGATAAAGAAATAAATTAAAGTTTTAAGAGGAAAGCACCTTGTACAAATGTTTGCTTTAGACTGGTACTGAAGGCTTTATTCATAGTCCTATTCATTCCATGCCTCAATTCAACCTTAGTCATATGCATGCATGGATTACATCTCAATCTTCCTACACCTCAGGTAAATCATATTAATTTCTGTGTTACCTTCACTGGATAATTTTGTAATTGCCTTTTTAATGTACAATACAGACTGAACTAGGTGAAGAGAGACGCTAAGCTTAGGCAGGAACTCATTTTCAGCCCAGAAGTTTCCTGGCTCAGATCAGCCTACTTAAGTTCACAACTTTTTACTGGAGATACTTTTAGCCTTACTAGATGAGTTTGAAATAGTGCACTACTCTCCACAGCCTTGTTATTCATCGTGTATTTAACCAAGAATCTAATTTAAAATCAGACTCACATTATGTACCGTTTATTTTAACAACAAATATGAGAACGTCACAGTTTTTCTGCAATATCAGCCTTTCTCAAAGCAAATGATCATAAATACCTCTAGGCGCTCTAGATTTAAAGTCCATCACTCAAACATAACTAACATTGCACTTTTCTCTTCAACATCACAATGTCTGGTTTAGGGGCTGCTGCTGTTCGGGATCTACTGTACATGGCAGTTTCACACTTAGTTCTTGTCAAAACATATTTGAAAAAAACGTTTTCATATTCTATACATTATTTAATGTAACACCACACATTTCATTTGCCTGATCATAAACTTGGTGGTTTGCACGTTATGTGTTGTTTTTTGTTTTGCGAATCTGCGGCATCTTGATCTTGGTTTGCTAGCTTACTAGTTATCTCCACATGCTGGTTTACAGCTAGCCTAAATCTTGTTTTAATAAAAAACATATTTAATTTGGCACATTTGGGCGCATCAGCTTCTAAAGCAACCATGGCCACCTTTGCTCTTTTATCGGCTCTTGGCTTTCTTGGGGCGGAGGGATCAACCAATGTCAAGGACCAGACGTAATTACGGAACCAATGTTAAGCATGTGTTTCCAGTTGGACAAGGACCTCCCTGACCATGCCTACTCTTTGGCTGTCAGAGAACATATTGCCTATAGTGAAACGCCACTCTAATAATTATGTACAGCAAGTGCAGCCTGTGTGATCTCTTTACTGTCACTGTACACCGACCCTCGCAGCCCTACAACCAGCACAGCCCACCATGAATTCTCCTGGTTCTCCAGATTAGCCACTACAGAGCCGTCTTAGGTGTAGATACAGTATATACTATTAGTTAAGTTAGTTACTTGGTAGCAGATATATATAAAATGATTAATGAAGAATATCAAATTTACCACAGGTCATAAAAATAAAGAGAGAGACATCGCTTCAAAAGACCTCATCTGTTGCTAAATATTACTTGTTCCCTTTTGCAATTGCCATCCAGACATTATAAATAAACGCAATTGACTAAAGATTTTCATTTCATTTCATTTCATATTTGATTTATTTGCTCATTTCAGTGTATGGTTTCAACACAATAAAACACAACATGAAATATATTCTCATAATACTGAAACACTGTCCATGAGCAAACAGGAGCAGGAAGAAGAAAACGTAAAATACCTGCCCTGGAATGAAGAACAAATACGTTTTGAAATAAAATATGATAACACTATGTCAAATAAATTTATGGGAAGTGTAAGGGAAACGTTGTAAATGTTATCACTTCAGTCATGACTATCAGCAAAACCAAATAGGGCCTGAAAGAGTCATCGTTCAAAAGTAATTACATGCTGTCTGATCTGCAGAGCCCCTCCACTGCATGTCAAGGTGGATTTAGTCCAGAACTAATTATTTCCAATCATGTATAAAAAATCAAAATAAATCAGAAGGGCCTGATGTTTATTAGAAATCTGCTTTCTTTGTATTTTTGTTTAAGGAAACGTGGACTGTAAGGATACAATGTGCTCAAACATCTCCACTCTGGCTTTTACAGAAATCATAACCAGCGTATTAAAATTGACAGATATATTGAAGTAGGAATGTCACAGAGCAGGAAGGAGAGAATAATAATCACATAGAATCACATTATTGCATAAAAAATGTGACATCGATAAATGCATTCATATCCAGCAATGATTAACAAACTGACATTTGAAAGAGACAGGTTTTTGATTACCAATGTTGAATTGAATAGGCATTGAAGTGCTGCCATAGTAACCACATTCAAAAAGCCTCCAACATATGTCCAGCAGAGCAACACAGCAATTTGTTCTAATTGTCTGAATGTGTCTAATATGACTCCTGTATCCACTTGCACCAATAATTAGCCTAATGAGCATTATACTAAAAGCTTAAAAAAATTAGATCGAACCCTTACGTTTTTATCCTTCTTACGCTGCATTGACAGCCAAAAGATGCTAATGGAAGAGTAAGTGTTATGTCACTTATATCAACAACTCCAGCTCCAGGATGTAATTTGGAATAGCCAGCCCAGCTTTGTTATTGCACTTGGTGTACCACTTGTGACCACAGGGGCAACACAAAACACCATTTTTTATAGCTTCTTAGAAATAAATCATTGTATTTGAGCAAAATGTCAATTATTTCTGATAGCAGAAGTTCAGTTCAAGTACTAGTAATGTAGTTTCAGTTTGTATAGTGATCATCTTTTTGTTCTTAATTATTATACCAATCATTATATCAGGGCGAGTAGAGGGAGGTAAAGCAGAGGGCGGCACACCTGGGACGCCAGATGTTGCTGATGAGCCCTCTGGAGGGGTTGTGGGCCTGTCATAGAAAAACATCTATGAAGGAGGGTGCCCACCTGATGACCCCATGTGTTGTTGCTGCCTTCCTTTATCCCCTGCCTCAAGTGCCCACCATGGTAACCCCCCCTGGAAAACCTCAGCAGGCATGATTAGCCCTACTCACGTCATCTTAAGTTATAATGCAAGTTACAAGGGATTGCATCACCTCTCGCTAAGATTTACTGTATTATGGTTATCCAATGTCCATTACTGCTACAAACAGTTCACTGAGGTGATAACGATAAAAAGGAGACATTTCTGAAACGGTTAACTTGTCAATACGAATGTAAAAACGATGCTTGTCCAATCTGATGAAATGCTTTGTGATAATCATTTGAAATTGACAGTTGAGGGCAATATTGATCAATTCAGGTGTACAATAAATCTGAAATGAAAACTGCACCTAGCAATCATATAACTTCCCTGACTGGATTGTATCATATTATGAAATTAAAGGTCAATATTGGCCTTTCATATCAGACTTACCACCAAGCACACACACACATACACACACACACACACACACACACACACACACACACACACACACACACACACACACACACACACACACACACTGTAGACATAAATAAGCAAGGGAGAGGTTCCCACAGTTCCCTTGGAGCTGTATGTATTAGCCACTCTTTGTTTGAATAGCCTCCATAACACATTCATATCTTCACCTCACCCCCGAGAGCCATCAGTCAGGCTAATACAAACAACAGCATCACCACAGGAAGAAGGAACTAATATAAGGGTTCTTTCACAACTGTTGTTGTATTAGTAAAAGTAAAGACTAGAATAGAATATGCAGAAGCAGAAGTAGAAGTAGGCTTGTAATGAATGTAGTAAAACAGCAATTTCTAATAATCACCATTGAAATAGTGATAGGCTAACTCTACCCAACATCTCCATCCAATTCAACATCAACAGAACATCATAGGACTCGACAACATCTCCAAGTTCAACAACTGGTTTAGTTCCAAGAATTTTGTCCAACCTGTCGAACCAGAGGAATTTGCATTTAAAATTTGTACCTTTGGGTATTGCCTTTGGATTTCGTCTGACACTGCTTGTTGAAAAGACTCTGATTCACGCGCTGACTCACAAGTCTGCGCAATATGAGAAAATTATGCCATGTGCGATTCAATATTGAAATAATGATATGAATAGAAATAAATACACACACAAAAATGAGTGCATATAGCTATAACTCGGTTTCTTTGGCTATCTGCTGTTCTTAATGTTTAATACAATACCTGTGTTTGCAACATGTCCCCCCTAAATCAAAAATAAATCCTCAAAACTTTTTATTTCCCACCACTTAACTGGCCCAAAAAAAATCAAAGGGCAATAGCTGTAGCTTCATCTGTCTGCATCAAAATGGTTTGAAACCTTGAATATTATAGTAATGCCTCCCTCCAGTAGGTGCAATGTACACGTGCTGTGGGAGGAGGCATTGCTTGACTGCATTAAAGTTGTTTTTTATTTATTTATTGCGAAGTTTGACTTTCCCAAGCCCTAGTGTAAACACACACAAAGCAAAAAAAAAGGGAGAAATGCAACAATATATAAATGTATTATCAGAAATGGAACAAAGCAGACAAGCTTGGTTACAGTGTGAAAGCACCCTAATAAAAATCCATGCCTTACAGCCTCTCCTCTCCAGCCATATTGTCTCTTTTAACCATTTTGTCAGAAACTTTTGGATGATAGCATTAAAAAAACGTATTGAAATAGTCAGTTTCTCTAACTCAATACTTCTCAAAACTTCTCTGACTTTTATTTTTTCAGATGTCATAGTGTCAAAGTTAACTGATGGAAGTGATAATAAAGACACAAACAGGAAAACATGCAGTAAAAATGAAAAACCAGATACGTTAATCAAAGCAATTGGCTACAGGAAACTCCTCAGCCAAGAAAGCTTACTGTAAGCAATGATGAGCTTTTCACATCTGTATGTGAGGTTCACTGTGGTTCTTACAGTGTTTGCAACAACTCTTCACAAAATGATTGTTAATTCCTTAAGCTCTCTCGTACCTGTAGTTTGTGTTGTGTTTTAGCCACCAGACTGATATATATATATATATATATACTGTCATATCACATTATTCAAATTAGCCTCTCTGTCAAACATTAGGTTTAGTCTCTGAAAAAATACTGTCCTGTTATTCTTCGTATTCTTTACACATGCTGTTGAACAATTTCTAGAAGACTACTATACTGCCATATTTTAATTTTCCCCTCTGGATGCCTGACTGACTCTTATCATTGAGGTGAAACTCATAAACATACCATTTAATTACTGACTTGTTAACCTCTTGTTCAACACTGACAATTCCATTAAAAGGTTAGGGTTTGCCCAGGAAATGAATTCCAACACTCTGGTATTTAACCAGAAGCCATGACCCAAAAATCAACAGGATTTTCTATTGTTTTCTTTGGATAACAACATAAAAACCAGACGGGACAATAGATTTATATAGAGCTAGATTTATATGCTCAGAAGACTTCCAGATGGATTAAGAAAGATGTTTTACTGGCTTTGGGGATTTGGCTCTTAAACAATCTAATTTAAATTCATCTTATTCCTTCTTTGGGTGCCCCAGGGTGATAAGAAGTTTGTTTCGCCATATTTCACAGCAGCAGTGGGAGTAACCTTGCTCTTCCCAGCTGTCACAGCCATGATATTTAACAGGGCGGTGGTGAGCTGCAGAGACTGGAGTGAGCCACATAAAACTATTGATTCAACACTTATCTGAACAAACTCCCTCCACTTTCCTGCCAAGACACTGTGTGACCAGGGGTCAGTTGTTTTTGTGTCTCTCATTTGATGCTTATATTTTGTAAATCCACCCCTTGCTAGTGTGACATATTGGCTCATACTCTGAGACAGTGCATAAAAACAGCTTGCAAGTACAACACCATACTCGTAATGACACTTCATTACTCAATTTTAATTTCCTTCGGAATAACCATGTTTGGGATTGGTGGATTAATTGTAAGATAAACATTATGAGGTTACTCTTCCATGTGTTTGCTGTGAATAATAAGCTACATCTAGTAGATTGTTAATTTGTCAAGGCTGAAAAGTGAGGCCAACCTCAACAATATATACGCAGACACACTGATCTGGTATCAAAGAACTATCAGCACGGAGAGCACTATGTTGCGTCACCTCCAATGTTTTAGTTTGAACCACGAAGCTTTAATGGACCGATAATGGCAACCTCTGCTGTTGAAAAATGATGCAGGAATGCAAGAAACTGCAGATGCTCACAATGGAGACTGGCTGCCAAGGACATTCCTATTAGGTGGAATGACATGATAATGCCTGGTTAGAAAAAACATATCTGGTATTAATAGCTCACTTTTTTATTGGTACACTCTATTCGGGGGTCGATATTTTATTTATAACTCATCCAGTTTTAAATGATTGAGCCTAAGAGTTTCAGTACATTTGCATGATAAGGGGTGTGGTTGATTGACAGATGGGCATGTTGCAGCTGTTTGTCAGGATGCTTAAGACCCTCCTCAGTTCCACCTATTTGCCTGTTACTAGACTGATTGAAAGTTAGGTTGAGATAGCATTTCCAACATGGCAACCACCATCATTGGGCAAAATAAGTCCTTTGGAAACCAAAGGGTGACGTCACTGAGACTACGTCCATGTTTTATGCAGTCTAATTGTAACCCAATGCAAAGACCACAGCCAACAGCTCTGTAGGATGTACAGTTTGTACATGAGATGAGACAATTTATCATACCTTACCAGGTGGAGGTCATTTGTATTCATCCTTTTATAATTCTTAAAGTGCTAGGACTAGATGAACTAACGCTGCAGACATACAGAAGCTCGTAGAGAGAACATCAAATGACGTCTGACTTTTTGCCTGCTGTTTAATGGCCTGAATGTTATTCACAAATGCTGATCTGTTGAACACGCGCAGCTTTTTGCAATCACAATAATGAAGGTTCAAACAACAAGGCAAGTTGTGGTGAGACACAAGGCCAATGCCAGACTAACTAAACAACTACACCGAGATAAATGAAACAGGACATGACTTGATTTCATCTGCTGGCTTTAAAGCACTGTTTGTAGAATATTGTTCTTTTTTTAACATGGAAGAAATGTTGCACTGATAGCCTTGTGTAAAAAAGGTCTACCCTGTGAATTACCAGAAAATAAAAATGTCCTTTTTCACTTTCCGCAGTTGTTTAAAGGCTTATGTTATAAAGCACTTATGTATGGAGGAACACATTAAATCACAATAACATGCCTCTCAATTCCTCCCCTCCCACAAAACCAAGAGCCTGGACGCCTGCTTTCGTGATACAAGGCAGTTATCAGATCAGACTGCTTTACTGACCAGCTGTGACGGACATTTTACAGATAGATGGACGGACGGACGGACGGACGGATCAGCAATCATGCAGGCAACAACTGATAACTGGCTCTCTGGGAAGCTTAATGACCTCCACCAAGAAAAGTCTTAATGGCAGTTTGATGACACATAGCTATTTGGCCACTTAAACATGAGTGTGTCAGTAAGCAGCAGGCATTATAACACTGATATTAGTCGTTCTCTCCACTAGGAATAAACAGAGATGATGGAATACTGACTGTTGAATTGGAGGAAATGTCACAAGCTATGGTATACACAACACCAGCCCCTCCCCGAATAATTATGTTCAATGCTATCAGTCAATGTAGCTGTGATATATAGCTTCCTAAAGGTCAAGAGCGTTGACCCCAGTGTTGAATAAGACCATATGTCAAGAGAAGAAAAGGCTGCAGCTCTGTGAACCATAAAGGCACTGATAGAGATGTAGAGTTTCTGTAGAGATGCCTAATTTTGATGGTAAGAATATTTTAACCTCTTTATCATTATTATGAGAATCCTTCTTGTTAATATCATGTCAGATTTCAATACAGTAATATATATCTTGGCAACATTTGTATAGAAGCCTTAAGCAGACAAACATCCACACCTTTTATTTTTGTGTATTCCCTTCATGATGAGTAATTTTTCTGTTGTTTTCTTGATATCTCCACTTTTCTATGTCAGTATCTCTAAATAAGAACGCTGGTTTTCTCGTGACAAGACTTATTTTCCTGAGATCCTTAGAAAGCTACCCAAATCAACTCAATGTCACAGGAAAAAAAGATTAATAAGTCAAGAACTCGAGAAAAAGACAAACTGAAATTCAGCAGTTATCACAGGAAAATAGAGGAAAATAAAATGTATGGATGGATTTATGCTTAGTGCCTCCATACATTTCCTTTACAGACTATAAACTCCATGTCTTAATCCTTTATTTTATTTTATTTTTAAGCGCTACAAAGATTTAACCGTTTCTTGAATAACAGTCGACCCACTGCAATGTCAAAGAGAAGTCAGAAATGAAAGGCAAGATTCAAAGTTATATATTTGACCAAATATTTAACACTGTTTCAAAAGCCTTTTTACAAATTAAGCTCCATATTTAATTTAATTCAAGGGGTTGAACATCCACCATCATTTCTATCTAGTGGTTATTCTGTGTTTAGAGATAACTGTCAGACAGATCAGCTTTAAAGTTGAATTAATACATACCTTTTTCTTTGATGCCTCTGACTTTTTGGACATATTTCTTAGTTTTTTGTGCAAGTGATTTAAAACCTGTAATCAAGGAAATAGGGTCAGTATTTAATTTTTGAGTGTTCAAACATTTTCATGATTATTAAATAACCTGTGTAAAAACGAGGATTTTCTTACCTTTGCATAGCAGAAGGTAATCAGCAGCAGGGGCAACACATAACCAAACACAAACGTGCAAACGACATAGATTTTCTTCTGGTTTTGATCCGGCCACACTTCCCAGCAGAAGGTGTGATTCTCTCCTCTGTGAAAGATGTTCTGGTAATACATGATTGGCGCTGCCATGGCCAGAGAGAGAATCCAAATCACCACCACTCCGACCAGAGCGTGCTTTGCCACCCGGATAGAGGAGGACTTCCTGGAGTGCACGATGGCGATGTACCGGTCCACGGACATGGCAGACAGAGTGAAGATGCTCACAAGCATGGACACGGTGAAGAAGTAGTGGATGAATTTGCAAATAAAAGCGCCCAGGACCCACGTCGGCATCATGTAAATGGTGGACTGGAAAGGGATGCAGAAGAGCAGGTAGGAGAGGTCCGCTATGCTCAGGTTGAGGATGAAGATGTTGGTGGTGCTGCGTGGTTTTCCCGGTTTGCTCCGGGCCAGCACGGTGATCACCATGGAGTTACCCAGAACACCGAGCGTAAAGATGAGCCCGAAAACCAGAAGCGTGATGAAGTTATCTGTGCCAATCCCGAATAAAAGTTTCTGGTCCTCTTCCTCCGCTCTGCTCAGGTTCCACGGCTCCCCCAAGAGCCAAACAGACTCCGATGAGTTCATGATTCCCTTTCCCTCTCGAAGCGAACTTAATCTTTGCTGTAAATTACCTGTGGGATGTCTGTATGTTGCTGCTGCATCATGACATAGTATATGAAGCGTATATGATCCGGTGCGTCTCCATTCGCGCCTGTAGATACTGGTTTCCCTTGCTTGCTTAATTATTTAAATGTTTCATTAAAATGAACAGCTCTGTTATTTTTAAAGTTACATTAAAACGAATTAGCAATACATTAGCAATATGTTTCTCTGTAGAGCATGTATCAGTCTTTCGTGGCGCGCGTCTTGGAGTCTTGGTACGCATGGAGCGTGTGCGCTCAGTCAACGCGCTGATCTGACTCTGAAGCCTATTTCCCTGCGCCTGGACTTTTCCTCCACAGTATAGCAGGGGCTGGGCTGTCTAATCACGTCAGCAGCCCTCGTACCACCTCCCAAGAAATGTTAGGGGGGGAAATCTTCAGGATCTGTTTCGTCCTACACGTCTCTGAAACCATCCGGATTTTAGAGGCTAAAGTCATTTTCTCAGCCTCACTCAATCAGTGTGAACACATTCTGGCTCGGTGCAAATTATTGTTATTATAAAACAGGGTTGTAAAAAATTGCTATGTAGCACAAAATGAAGCGATGTGTTAGGCAGTCTTGATTGCTTTCTATGAACGTTTAAGGTCAAGGCTGTCACAAAGAACTGAGTTATGATCCATATGGATATAAAAAGCAAAAGGATACAACAATTAAAAAAAGAACTTCAATCACTATTCTTTTACACTGATGCAGACATGTTAAAGTATTTCCAACAGACATGTCATGAGTTCAAATAGCAGAAATAACCATAGTTTTTGACCGAAGGGCAAACTGAGCTCCCTCAGGATCTACAGATTCCCCAGAAGACTAAAGGGTCATATTATAGTCCAAGTTTATGAAATTTTCATTTGTGAACTCTTGGCATATATATATATATTCTTGACTGCTGGGAAACCCCCTTGAGTTAGGTTCAGCTGAGGCACAGTATTGAAATACTGAAGTGTTTATCTCCAGAATCACACAAACCTGCCCATCATGCTGCTGTCATAATCTACACTTAATCTATAAGAGAGGCAAGCTGGCCAAACACAAACAATTGATAGTGTCAATCAGAGGAGCTGTTGGATTATTTCTATTGCTGATTAAAATCTAACTGAGTTTGAAACTGTCAGGAAGTCATTAAACCAAATTCCCCATCTCAATACCTCAGAGCTAAAATGTGACTTGTATGGTTTACAGTTAATTACTTAATAAATCCAAGCAATGACCTGCCCATGAGCTCAAATAAAATAATTAGCCTTTAATCAGGTGGATCGTTTTTCAGTTTGGATTAATTTTGAAGTTTAACACTGTGTTCTCTTTAGCGCCCGACCGATATGTGATTTTTGGGGCTGATACCGATATTGATATTGGGGAGAAAAAAAATCAGATATCGATGGATTGGCTGATATCATTTTTAGATCTATTTCAGTCTTTAGAGACAGATGTAGATATACACGTTTATTGTGTTGATCCCATAAATGCAGTTATCAAACACTTGTTGTAAAGATATATTATTAAGACAAGATGGTCACTCAACTGGAAAGTAACTGCGCATCACCGCTTGACACTCTGGAGGTCGATGATGTTTGTTGTAATCCATATAGTACACTCTGCTGGTGACGGCCAGAAATAGATCTGCTGGTTGTAATACAACGATACTCAAATAAATGCTATCTGACTGGTGAAAAAATCTAGTAATATCGGCAGATATCTGCGATAAAACTTGCTGATACGGACAGTCACTGGAAATGCTAATATCGGCCGACTGTATCGGCTGGCTGATTAATCGGTCCGGCCCTATTTTTTTTTATTGCCAGTTATAACACAGCTGTATTAAATACTTGATTCTGATTGGCCAATTATGCATAGCACGGTCCGCCATCCCTCAACAGATCTTTGTCGTTAAGAAGAACAAACCGTTATATAGAAATGGACGCAGATTCCAGAAGGCTATTTGTTTAGCTGAAGAAATAAATACTTTTTAAATCAATAACATTATTTACAATTCAGAATATTTTTCTAAATAATTGATTTCCATGGTAAGTAAGTCGCTGTGCAATAAGTGGGATAATGTATGAGTGAGTTGGTTGTTTTCTTGGAGGAACCCAGGGGTCTTGTCTCACCCTGAAGGGGTTCCTTCACCATAAGAACCCGCTCACTACATAATCCCTTATTTATGTGATGGATCAGTATGGATGTTAATGTGACACCTTTATTCTTTTTAAAGATTTATTTTTGGACTTTGCATACCTTTATTTGTTTAAATAGATAATTCAGTGGATAGAGTCAGAAACCAGGGAGAGAGAGAGAGTGGGGAATGAAAGGGGCCACAGGTCAGATTCAAACCCGACCCGTCTGCTCATAAGGACCTATGTAGGTGGGGTGCGCGTACTAGCCGCTAAGCTACCGGTGCTCCACACCTTTATTCTTAAACATACAATAAATTCACAGTTTTTGTCACTTGGGGGCAGCAGAGACAAGTAATGATCACAAAATTGACTTATTTTCTCCTCTTAAATTAAATGTTGATCTTATTTAAAAATATATATCTGTATCACGGACCCTTTACGTTTTATGGGTGCTGAGAGAATGCAACAAAAAAAGCCCACTGTGGAATCGTGTTTCTTTACAACCACATTCGCTGTTGCTGTAGGACTGAGATTCAGTGGCTAAAAGACAATCTGTTGGAGTGTGCCTGTGCCTTTGGTGAACAACATTGTTGCTTGGAGCCTCTTTGTTGATTCTCTGGCTTTCACTACCTTCCCTGGCTTCATAACTCTGTTTATATGAAATGTCAAACCCTATGTTTTCCCAGGAGAGGCATATGAGACACAAGTGGGTAGAAAAAGTAATAGAACAATTTTGTGAATTGATGTACTCATGTGTTGTTGTATAAATAAGTAATATAAAAGCAATATTTTTCATTGGCACACACACATACAGTATACACTTAAACATGCAGGAGATTATAATTGCTTTATTTTGAATTTTGCTGATTAATAGCTTACTTAACATTCATCAATGATTTTTCAGTATGGTTTACTGCTGTTCTGTGACATATTTGACACTGACAGATTATTTTAGCAGCATTGAGAAATGCAAGTTTCATAGTACTTCCTATAGTGGACAGTGATTGGCTTCATGTCATGTCATTGTTGGCTTTTCTTCTCCGTACCAACATTAGCATTGACATGGGTTTTTGTCCCGTGACACTTTTCTGTGCTTGAAAATGAAATGGCCGCAGATTCAATGAGTTGTGCCGACAGTGGTGGCAGCAGATCTGAACGGTGTAGGTAAGAAAGGGTTAGGAAAGAATCATTTATTGGTTTCTGTTTTTCAGAGACTTTCAGAGCCCACAAGTTCAGCTCTGTGCTCGCTGTGACTCCAAGCTAATAGAAAAGGTAAGGTAACAGAAAAGGTTCTGACTGGAGAGAGGGTAGTGTGTGGAGCGCACACACACACACGCACGCACGTACGCACGCGCACACACACACACACACACACACACACACACACACACACATCAAAGTCATCCATCCATTCATTCATTTAGACAAGATTTGATTAAATGTGACCTCCAAAGGGTCAGTATTCATTGTTATTCAAAGGTCAGACACACAACAACAACCAATTCAAAACAGATAGATTACACTATTGACATTTAGACATTAAAACTGTACTTCAACTTTCTCCCTTAGATATTTTTGACATTTTTGAATGCTTTCAATATTTTTGTCAAGATTTAAAGAGAAGACTAATATTACTCTAACACACAAGATATGACGCTTAAGCAGCAGCTGGTTACCTCAGCTTAACCCAGAGACTTCAAACATGTCAAAACAACTAGCCTAGCTCTGCTCTGTTCAACTGCACCATTAAAGGCAGGGTTGGTAATTTTCAAAAACTAGCATGATTTGAAAAGGAGATTTCCCTCAGTGCTCCGTCTGCACCCAGCCCATCCCCTCTGTGCTCCCACAAAAGCCACGCCCCTCACTTACATGCACGAGCGCCGTTGCTCCAGAAGCCGAACTCAGTTCATCGCTTGCATTGTGTAGAAACTACGTCGTCTCATGTCTCATTCAGCGGTAAGTAAACACTAAACTTTATCATTATACATGTTTTAAAAAAACTTGACTATTTTACTGCTCACAACAGCCAACGGCAAACTCACAGTATAAACTCCCTCATTGGTAATATGCTTTGAGTGTGGGGTAGAGAGGGGTAAATGGTAAATTGACTTGAGCTTGTATAGCGCTTTTCTAGTCTTCTGACTACTCAAAGCACTTTTACACCGCATGTCACACCTACCCATTCACACACTGATGGTAGTGGTTTCTATTTAGTGAGACCATCAGAAGTAACTAATCCCATTCATATGCATTCATACGCCACCGACAAAGCAGCGGGAGCAATTTAGGGTTAAGTGTCTTGCCCAGGGACACATCGGACATGTTGCTGCAGCAGCTGATGATCAAACCCTGGACCTTCCAGTTGAGAGACGACGACTCTACCAACTGAGCCACAGCCGCCGGGTAGAGAACGAGCAGGGAGACAGGGAGGCATGATTGGTTCATCAAATTGGTACCTTGTGGCAGACATTGGTCAAAGATTTTACATGCTTACAGCTGCTACAGATGACAGATTTTCTTCGTTCCTTTTTCAGAACACATGGGTTATTAATTTCTGTCAGGACCTAAAGACACTTTCAACCAAAATCTTGAAAAGTGTATCTGGAGAAAATGAGCAACCCTGCCTTTATCTTCTTTTTATCTTTTAGCCTATCATACTTTTTTCATTCTTCTAATTACTTCATTTCCCCTCAATATATTTACTTCATTTGTTTGCTGCTTTGGATTCATTTATGGTTATATATATATATATATATATATATATATATATATATATATATATATATGTTTTCATTGAGTTCAGTTCCTTTTAACTGCTTCTAGTGCTTTCATGTTCTCATTGCCTTTAATCTATTTAATGCTTTAGCTATTTGTATTGTTTATCCCAATTAAAAGCTAACAAACCCCTCTTGTCGTTTTGATCTAATTTTTTATCTTCCAAGAAAACTCTTATGTCTTTTACAGCTTCTACTAGCCTCTTGTTTGTGTTTCCTCCTTTTAACTGCTTACTTATCGTCTTAGATCTTCATTCCTCTTGGTCTCAACCTAAGTTGCCTGAGTTATTATGAGTTATTATGAGCTATTATGAGCTATTATGTTGCTGATGATGTTCGGGTTCTGTTGTTGGTCAGTGTTGTTGTATGGGTTCTTTTACTGTTGGGGTTTTGTTGTTGTTGGTTGGTTGTTTCTATGCTACTTCTTGTTTTAAAAAAAAAGTGCTATACAAATTAAGTTATTATTATTATTATTATTATTATTATTATTATTATTATTTAACTGTCTGCAAGCACAACTAAAACTCAAAATTGAAAATGTTCTGTCATTTTTTAAAATCCAGAATCAATCAAATCTGTCTCAAAATCTCAGTTAAGTGCAGTCATGTTCCATCCAGAAAGCCAATCAGCTTTATTTTCAAAAACATCACCCTCATCTTTAAAACAGATTACAAGAAGTTGGGAGGCCTACCAGAGACAGATTAACCCAAGAATTAGCAACATCTATACCAGAGTAGTCTCCTTGTATGCATTTAGCTCAGAAAATGCTGTCATTTCCTACATTTCCCAAAATGCACCTAATTTACAGCGTGTGATAAACATCCGTCAGTGAAAAAAAAAAAAACGAAGATAACGCAGACGATTTCATCAGGGCTGTTTTCTGAGCATTTGGAAAGCTTCCTCCAGAGCCAAAGACGACATCACACAACTCTTTCCACAGCAATATGCCCCCTTAATTTTTGTTTCCATCTTGAATGCAGATGAACGCATAACAAAAAGGAAAGAGACATTTTCTTAGATACCATTCAGAATTTTGACACCCTGCAGCAAGCCTGTCAGTTGCCTGTTAATTCCCTCATTTTTTTTTTTAAATGTAAGAATATTTTATGGATATCTTCCACTAGATGGGGCTATACTAAACTGAAGATGTGTATTTAAGACATGTTTAAATCCAGCTTTGACTAGAATATAAACATTTAGATGTGTATTTGAATCTGAAAGACTGTTTGAAAGACTGTTTGCTGCTGTCATTGGCTCTAATTCCCCCTCAGCATGTTTTTAATGTAGTCATCAGTGCACATAATGAGAACACTGCTGTACCAGCCAATTTGAGTTGGCAAAGTCACCCTGGTTAATCTCTGTGGTTCCAAACAGAAATTGCATATAGCTAGAACATTTGGAGATGCATAATCACATTGATATCTCTGTAGTGACAGTTCCAAACAAACTCAACCTGTAAATCTAGTTTTCTGCTTGTTTTGCAGCACATCAGGGAAACCGTTCGTATGGATTTCTTTCAGCAGGCAATACTATTTTACGAATTACAACTGCTGCCTCAGTTTCAGTATCCCAGAATTGTATTACACATGCTGCACTGCACATTTACTGTCAGTAAAAGATAAAGCAGGCCAATTTTAAATGTTTTTTTCTTTGGTTGGCATTTTCCCCCTTTATTGGAGAGTGTGAAATTAAAGAAGCAGACAAGAAACCGTTCCAGAGAAAAGGAGGCATTAGATGCATCTTGCCCGTTTCTCCATGTAAACCTTGTATAAAAGAATGTGAGGGTTGTGAATATAGGCACTCAACAGTATAAAATGGTCTTTATGGGAACTCATGCAGAGGAAACTAAATCCCACTATAGATGTATAAACGTTTTTCAACATCACACATGCATCATTTAACCCACCATACAACTATACATCAGCCTTGTAAGTTCATCCTTGTGTGAGATGATGAGAGCTTTTCTGTGAAAGATTTCTAATTACTACCATCCAATGCAGGGGGTTGTTGCTTCGCTCTATATGAGATGTTATCTAAGCTTCTACACGATTAAACCTAAAAGGTGAAACCAGGCGATGTTTAATATCCATCAGGTTTCTTGGAGGTCATTAGCCAAATGTGTAGAGATAAGGTGCAACTGTTCATACAATGTCCTTAAGTGCCCTTTGAGTTGAGGTATAGTATCTTTTTATAAACATTCATTTACCGTGAACATTGAGAATAATGTCACAGTAGTAAAACGTGACGTCTTTACTTTAGATCAAAGGAACTGAAAGCTTTTGCAAACGTAAAATTGTCACTTTCTGTTACTGCTTCGCTTGATCAGCCTCCACTTATGTGTTTATCAAGAGAAACGTCTGTCCCACTCAGTTGAAAATAAGTTGTTTTGTAATCTTCTATTGCAGTCTAGACATTTTATGGATTTTTATATACAAGCAACAATCTTTTTAAGGATGGAGCTTGAGTGCCCACAGGTATGGAGATAACCCAGCAACTTATCATATAGGCTTTACCAGGATGCACCTGAGAAACCAGCCCTTTCCCTCACTTAGCAGTCTGCTCCCACTGTGACACAAAGAAAACATACCTCCGAAACATTGTGAGCATACAAACACACTGAGTAACAAACCCAAGCGTTGAGCACTTACAGCGTTTATTGTCAGGTTTTTATTAACACTGTAAGCGTTGCCCAATGTAATCCAATGTAAAACATGAATATGAGGCAGAACAACCATCTTTTCTATTTCCTAAATTAAATTATCCAACTGTGTATAATGACGCCTTTTCTCAACCACCAAGTGCTCACTCAAAGAGCAGTTACATGACAAGTGCAGATACAGCTGCTTTCCCTTTTGTGCATTGGCTTCCCTTCATGATTTCACTGTGCACATGGCACAAGCATCAGGTAGCCAGCTTGAAGTAGACAGGTAACTGTTTACTCCTTTTTCTGATTTAGACATACAAAATAAAAAATACTTGTTTTTGCCAAGAAAATGTGTTCTGAAAGTTTACTGAAGTAGCATGACTCTTTTCATTGTTATGATATGAAGGCAGCGCAAGGAAAGTACTTTCAAATCATTTTCGAAAATGTTTGATTATAAGTAGATTTTTTTCTAATTTTCTTGATAGTCTTGATTGAGTTTTTTTGTCAGAATGATTGTTATTATAAATTAAATTTTGGGTACATTAATTGTGAGATCTTCGTCCCTCTTTCAGTACATGAAGAGCAATTTGTTTTATACTCTGCTCAATGCAGGACTGTGCCAATGTTATGTTTACTACCATGCAACTTAAGTTGCATCAAGGTCACTGTGGCTCAAGAGAGGAGAAGGGATAGAGCTACAGGGTCACACATGTCGTCTGATGTTCAAATCAGAACATTGCAATCAAATTTTTGCAAAATGAAAGCTAAGTTATCTTACTCATTGAGATCCTCAGAAAAAATGAATTTTGTTAAGTTGAGTTGATGGTTCCTGGTGGGTTTTTTTTTTCCTCAGTAGCATTACAAAGAAAAGCAAGCATTGGTTTGGGCCCTGTTTGTGGTTCTTTTCATATAAAAACAGCATGAGATAGCACACTATGTACAGAGAGCGGAAAGATCTTCAAGCTACATCTAAATGAAGCTTTTAGCTAAGGATCATGAGAAATCCATCTTGCTGCTGTATGCATGAGAACCTTCAATCACGCTAATTACCTTCCAGACAAACACCGAGGAGAGCAGGACACCTGGATTTATTTCCAGTGTGCAATCATGCAAAGCATCTAGCAATACATAAAAACATAAAATCATGAGGATGCGGTCTGCTCAAGGCATTTAATTCACCATCTGGTCTTTTCTGCAACTGGTGAAAACCGACACTCTGGGTTTCTTGTGGGGTTTGTTTTCAATCAGTAATATAGGATGGAGCTAGATCTACATTTTAATATAGAATGTTTGAACACATGTATATTTGATAGCAATAAGCACATGTTTCTCTCAATACTGAAACATAAAAGACAAACAACTCCCCCCCCCCCCCGTATTACCGTGATAGTCATGCTCTTTCGACTGAGGTCTGGCTATTTCCATGACAACCAGTTACTGTATCTATGTTGAAATTGGTCCAGACTCTAAGCTAATGGGTTATTATTACATGACTGCTGATGTTGAGTCATTTTTTCTGCCTGGGGCTGATCTCCCTTGATATCCCCCACTCCCACCCCCACCCCCCAACACCACCACCTCCACCTCCACCTACCCCTAAAAGCGCTAAACTCTAGAATAACAAAGTCTGTCAGGAGCTCTGCTTCTTCCTGGATACAGTTCAATCACAAGTGATTCGATTTCTCTGGTCATCGCTGCATCATCATATATCAGCATCAGATCTGATGAGGTGCACACTCATACAGAAAACAGTTGCACGTGCTTATAATTATAGATGTACAGTATATTATTATATATATTTTTTAGATTTATTTTATCCGTTCATTTGCTACTGGTTTTTTTTCTGTTCAGTGTTAAAATGGGATTGTAGCTGCTATGACATCATTTCCTTTAAATAATTAACAAAGTATCTATCTATCTATCTATCTATCTATCTATCTATCTATCTATCTATCTATCTATCTATCTATCTATCTATCTATCTATCTATCTATCTATCTATCTATCTATCTATCTATCTATCTATCTATCTATCTATCTATCTATCTATCCATCGATGGTCGTTACTGTAAAGAATCAATAATAATAATAGTAATAATACATTTTATTTAAAAGCGCTTTTCAAAAACTCAAAGACGCTGTACATTTGTTCAAAAGACAAAAGGGTCAAAACAGTAAGGACAAACTAACAGACATTGCAACATTACACACAAATCATAAAGACAACAACATAAAGGTAGAGCTACAGATAAACAGAACACACATCACAATCATACATTCAAAGCTTGTTTGAAAAGGTGAGTCTTGATCAGTGATTTGAATAGAAGGGTCAGTGCAGTGTTGAATGTGTGTGTGGGGAGTGAGTTCCAGAGGGAGGGGGCAGCTATGGAGAAGGCTCTGTCCCCCCAGGTTCGTTGGTTCTAAGTGAGGGAGACAGGGGGTTGGCGTTTGAAGAATGGAGGCTGCGTGAATATAATTTCAGTGTGTATGATAATCTATTGTTATTTTAGTTCATTAATGATTGCAGTTTTAATGATTATTTGGAAATGTCTTGTTACAGTAAGTCATGTTCCTTTATATTTGCTTTTTTAAATTTCACAGATTTTCTTCACGTCTCTTTCCCCCTCTCTCTTTTTCCTGTAGTATAAAGGGAGAGCAGCTTATTGTAGTGCTTTAATTAAAATAAGTGAACTTTACACTCTATTAAAGCCAGCTGAGTTAACAAACAGAAAAGAAAAAAAAGATTGACTTTGAAGGTTTGGGAAACATGCTAATACAAACCTGTCTGTCAAAGTCTCACACAATCACATCTGAGAGAGCCGAGAGCCAGACTGGACAAAGCTAAAACATCATCAAAAACAAAGTCAATTGACAAAGAAATATAAAATAGTACGCTATATGATAAAAAAAAATAGGACTTTCTCACCCAATGACTCCACTAACACAATACAATGGAAACTACATTACATACAGATCAATCAACTAGACTAACATGCTTTTGTACTGTATGAAATGATATTGCGCAGGGGCTGTTGTGTTAATTTAGTTACAGCTGCATTGTACTATTGGCTAAAAACTGAGATTCATGTCAATCAAGAAGGACGGTCAATGTATTCAGATAAAGTTGGTCATATTTTTTAAAGCGTTTAATAGCAGCTGCAGTAGAATGTATTCCATCGCAGTGAAGCTTCAAAGAAAATACTAATTTAATAATCACAATAAGGCCCACGAGATAATCGCTATGAGTTTACCAGAGATGATAGTAGCAAGCAGAGACTTCCTTCCACTTCAATGTAACATCTCTGCAGTCCAAATGAAGCTACAAATTGGGCATACTTTTTAAGACTTCTGTGAAACATTATCTGCAAATGTGTCATTAATTCTATCACACTTACAGAGAATATTTTACTAAAGCCTCAAGGGCTTATACGATGCATTTTTCACATATGCTGTCAAATGTGTCATGATTTGGTCTTTGTTTAGTTTGTATTTTGGAGTTTAGTTTAGTTTTCTTGTTTTAGTTCTACTTTCCCCTAGTGTTGCTTGTTTCCCTGTGTGTTAATTGTTTAGTCTTTAGTGTTTCCTGTTTTAGTTTGTAATTTCTTATTCTTGTTTCTCTTTGTTCCATGGTTCTTGATTTACTTTGTAGTTGTCCTCAGTGTTTCTTGTCTTGTGTTAATTCTTGTCTGCGTGTTCCCTCTTGTCTTGATTTGCCCTGATTGTCCTCACCTGTGTCTTGTTAGTTTCACCTGTCTCACCTGTGTCTGATTACCCATGTCTATTTAGTCTCTGTGTTTCTTCCCTTCTGTGTCGCATCATTATTGTTTGTGAGATGTTGGATGTCGTTTGTCTCCCTGTGATTCCTCGTGGCTACCCTTTTTGGATTGATTTTTGAAGTACGTTTTTGTTTGCCTTAGTGCCTTTTTAGTTTAAATAAATAATTTTTTGTTCTCTGCAACTGGGTCCTCCACCTCCTCATTCCAACCGTGACAGAATGATGCGACCAGCTATGGACCCAGCAGATTTTGATTTAGACAAGATGGACTGTTTTGAAAAGATACATTATTTTCAAGATATTTTTCGTTGGGCCAGGAGCACTGCTGTAACAGAGCAGTCTCCTTGGACAGGCACCCGCTTGGCCATTTTTCCTGGTCGTCGTGGGGGAAAAAGAAATGGCACCAGGCGTCCTATCCTGTCTCCACAACCTAGTACCTCAGAGCCTCTACCCCAGCATTCGGTGTACCAACCCACGCCTCAACCCAAGCCTCAGCCCAAGCCTCACATGAGGCCTCAGCTCAAGCCTCAGCTCAAGCCTCAGCTCAAGCCTCAACCTCAGCAGCCTGTCTACCAGCCCAAGCCTCCACTCAAGCCTCAGTCCGGGCCTGAACACAGGCCCCAGCCTAGGCCTCAACACAAGCTTCAGCCCAGGCCTCAGCCCAGGCCTCAACCGAAGCCTCAGCAAGAGCCTCAACTCAGGCCTCAGCCCATGTTGCTGCCCAGCGCACCCGAGTCTTCACTGCTCAGCTCACCCGAGCCTACGCTGCCCAGCTCACCCGAGTCTTCACTGCCCAGAGCTCCAGTGACTTTGCCCCTGTGCTCCCCAGTGACTTTGCCCCTCTGCGCCCCAGGGCCTCAGCCTCACTGCGTCCCTGCAGAGCGCCCTCTGCTGCCTGTGACTGCTGAGCTCCGTAGTCCCCCTGTTGAAGAGAGGGGGATTCCTGCGGATTCCCTGTCGGCGGTCCGGCCGACTCCTGACGTCACCTCGGCGGTCCGGCCGATTCCTGACGTCACCTCGGCGGTCCGGCCGATTCCTGACGTCACCCCTGACGTACCCTCGGCGGTCCGGCCGATTCCTGACGTCACCCCTGACGTCCCCTCGGCGGTCCGGCCGACTCCTGACGCCCCCTCTGCGGTCCGGCCGATTCCTGACGTCCCCTCGGCGGTCCGGCCGATTCCTGACGTCCCCTCGGCGGTCCGGCCGATTCCTGACGTCCCCTCGGCGGTCCGGCCGACTCCTGACGTACCCTCGTCGGTCCGGCCGACTCCTGACGTACCCTCGTCGGTCCGGCCCACTCCTGACGTACACTCGGCGGTCCGGCCGACTTCTGTGTCTCTGTGGGAGGCCCTGCCAACACCTGATTCCAAGTTGGAGGTCCTGCCCACTCCTGTTTCTCGGTGGGAGGTTCTGCCCACTCCTGTTTCTCCGTTGGAGGATCTGCCCACTCCTATGTCTCGGTGGGAGGCCCTGCCAACACCTGATTCCAAGTTGGAGGTCCTGCCTACTCCTGTTTCTCAGTGGGAGGTTCTGCCCACTCCTGTTTCTCCGTTGGAGGATCTGCCCACTCCTATGTCTCGGTGGGAGGCCCTGCCAACACCCGTTTCCAAGTTGGAGGTTGTGCCCGCTCCTGTTTCTCCGTTGGAGGATCTGCCCACTCCTATGTCTCTGTGGGAGGTCCTGCCAACACCTGTTTCCAAGTTGGCGGATCTGCCCACTCCTATGTCTCTGTGCGAGGCCCTGCCAACACCCGTTTCCAAGTTGGAGGATCTGCCCACTCTCGTGTCTCCGTCAGAGGTCCTGCCGACTCCGCAGCTTCCTGAGCACTCGTCTGGGGTCCTGCAGACTCCTGCGCCATCGTCAGAAGGCCTTCGGACTCCCCCTGAGCTGGTCTCTGTGTTTGGTCGGCCTCCTGGCCGCCCACCTGACCAGCTCACTGTGTGTGGTCGGCCTCCTGGCCGCCCACCTGAACTGTTTCCTGTGTTTGGTCAGCTTCCTGGCCGCCCACCTGACCAGCTCACTGTGTGTGGTCGGCCTCCTGGCCGCCCACCTGAACTGTGTCCCGTGTTTGGTCGGCTTCCTGGTCGCCCACCTGACCAGCTCACTGTGTTCGGTAAGCCTCCGGGCCGCCCTCCTGATCTGCTCTCCGTGTTTGATCAGCCTCCCGGCCGCCCCCCTGAACTGTTCCCCGTGTTTGATCGACCTCCCGGCCGCCCCCCTGAACTGTTCCCCGTGTTTGATTGGCCTTCCGGCCGCCCCCCTGAACTGTTCCCCATGTTTGATCGGCCTCCCGGCCGCCCCATTGAACTGGGCACCATGTCTGGTCTGCCTTCGGGCCGTCCACCTGAACTGTTCTTCTTGTTGGGCCGGCCTCCTGGCCGCCCTCCCGAACTGTCCGGGCTATGTGCCCTGCCTCCAGGCCGTCCGCCTGAGAGTCCGGAGTCCCTCCTCCGGACCCCCTCCACCCACCCTGTTTTGGTTTATTGACGTTTTGGAACGTCTGGGATCCGTCCCTTGAGGGGGGGGTTATGTCATGATTTGGTCTTTGTTTAGTTTGTATTTTGGAGTTTAGTTTAGTTTTCTTGTTTTAGTTCTACTTTCCCCTAGTGTTGCTTGTTTCCCTGTGTGTTAATTGTTTAGTCTTTAGTGTTTCCTGTTTTAGTTTGTAATTTCTTATTCTTGTTTCTCTTTGTTCCATGGTTCTTGATTTACTTTGTAGTTGTCCTCAGTGTTTCTTGTCTTGTGTTAATTCTTGTCTGCGTGTTCCCTCTTGTCTTGATTTGCCCTGATTGTCCTCACCTGTGTCTTGTTAGTTTCACCTGTCTCACCTGTGTCTGATTACCCATGTCTATTTAGTCTCTGTGTTTCTTCCCTTCTGTGTCGCATCATTATTGTTTGTGAGATGTTGGATGTCGTTTGTCTCCCTGTGATTCCTCGTGGCTACCCTTTTTGGATTGATTTTTGAAGTACGTTTTTGTTTGCCTTAGTGCCTTTTTAGTTTAAATAAATAATTTTTTGTTCTCTGCAACTGGGTCCTCCACCTCCTCATTCCAACCGTGACAAAATGTAAAGGTTAACTATAATATTTCTTATCCCAGTCAATACAATTTAGACAACAAATAGTGAGCCCTTGAGATGTTTTTATTAAGTCTGTTGCTTCAGGTGCAGTGCTGACAAATTGAAGGGACAAATTAGTCTGTGGGGGTTTGGACTTGACCCTGATGATGATTGTTTCAAGCACGACTCAGACTAGTCAACACAAGCTACCACACTGTGCTCAAACTTGCTATCAGTATTCACTACTTTTGTCATGATGAGTCAGTGGGACGTCTCAAGGAGCAGCTGCTGCTTCACTACACAAGAACAAAAGAAACTGACTACGTAAGGATGCTACCGAGAACACTAGAAACTAGAAGAAAAAAATCCTGGGGAAAAGCTCTGTGGAAGGTCTAAAATCTCAAGACTGCTAAATGAAAGTGTCTTGTTTTGCCCCTGACTCACATGTTTCCAGTTTAAGGATAAATGCCACGGAACATCCAGTTTAAAAACTGTCTCAGTATTTTAGTTTTTGATCAAAATGTTGGAGATTCTAACTTGTGTGTGTGTGAAATGAAATCAGAGATGAAGGACATTTGTTTTTGTTAGAGACATCAGTGAGTGAGGCAGATAAAAGAGCACAAATAAAAATAAACGTGCATATTTCAGACATTTCTTTTCGAGTCATTATAAAAGTAAGCATCTTCATTGTGTTACTTTTTAAATAAAATTCTATTTGTAATAATAAAATTCTAATTGTAACCCACGTGTGCTACCTTTATGTTGGTAGTATAAAATCCCCTGTGAGGATCTTTCGTTTTGTGTCCATTTTGGCGCCTCCTGTGGACAAAGCATTAACCTACTTCTTATCTCTTTTGTATATCTTATCCTCAACATCAGTGACTATTTTTTTCCAACAATAAAAAAAATCTCATCCTGCTATCTTATAACAATCAAATGTATCAGTGATTGTAACTTTATGTTGTGGAAAATGTTAAAAAAGGAGGCTGTATCTTCATGGTGCTTATGCAATACCCTGCAGCGGTGGGATTTCAGCCTTAAAAAATATAGACCTCAATATAAAACCTAATCAATCTGGTTGCTGATGGCCTTGTGCTTTTGTTTAAAGGCCTAGAGGCTAGAGGCATCAGTATTGATTTTAATTTGTTTTAGAACTAGTAGGCTAAAAACTCCTCACATGAACTTTTAACAAGATTAGATTTATGGAGCTAGAAATGGTGTACTGCTTTTTGGAGGCTATTGGCTACACCTATAGTGAACTGTAGTTGATGAAAGTTGCTTGTCTATATGATGGATTGTTTCAAATAGGCCTAGTTCTGTAATTAATCCTTTAAACCTTGGGTCTAAAGAACTTGCTGTCTCCCACCTTATCCTCAATAACGGTGCTAATAAGCAAGGTTTCCTATTAAGCTTGTGCAGGCTGCCTGTCATTTGCAGCTGATAACACATAGCAGAATGGTGCTTGATATTAGAATAGTGTGCAGAGATGACAGAATGAGCAAACCCTATTTGTTTTTGAGTCATTTTTTTGCGAGCCTGAGGTAGGATCATTTTTCAAAATCACGACCCTCTGTCGCGCGTTTACTCCCAGCCACGAACCATAAGTTAACCTAATCATGCACAGACGTGCACCAACGTGCCTTTTAGCACCACATTTCTTGGCGGACTGAAGCTGCATTCCGCCCCACCCCTTACAAACAACATCATCACCACTGTACCTAAATCAGGAAGCATCGAGACACGTTTTTTTTTCTCTGTTTCTGTTTTTTTACGGAGACACTTTGGTGATTACAGCAACGTCGAGCGATAAAGGGGGAAATACGTAGCCTAATTGTGGTTGTTGACGATCACCGTCGACTACTAAGAAGACTGACAGTGGGTTACATCCAGTGCAAGGCTCAGCTGTGGATGCATTTGACACAGACTAACCGGAGAAGGGTATGTGCACAGTCCAACTGGTTAAATACACATAAATATTTACCTGTAAGGCGAGAACGCATGTGTAAAGACAGATACACACATTTGGTGTGTACGTTACTGTCGCTTTATTGCTGTCTTTACACGGCGCGATCGTGGTGTAACGATAGTAAATGTTAACCACATCGACTTGTTTACACTGTGAAGCAGCCGCTTCGAAACCTGCAGGGAAAATATGCTCGGAATGCAATTTTCTACTTCGTCCAAGTCGACCTTACTCGGTATTAGCGTATAGCCTACGTAGTAAATGTTATACATTTTAATAAAGCATCACTGCCACCAGACAGTGTCACTGCTTTGTCATGTGCTTTGACAGCGTCGCACCCCACCACCTCCACTACTACTACCACCACCCTCCCTGCTCCTCTGTCGTACGACCAATCCCAGTAAACAAATATAGCATTTTAATGCTTCTTAGCTTTGTGGCGATATTAAAGAGTATGTAATTAAGTTCAATGTGTGACGTCAATAACTTGATAGTTTTCTGTATTTCGGCTGACAAATATTATGTTAAGCAGCAGGTGTTAAACCAAACAACACTGTTGTTTTTTTTATTTGCGTCACATTGCGTCACATTGTTTACTATCGGATACCTCAGTGTTTTGGTGGCTGTGGACTATTGGAAAAACAACTGTGCCACCTGTAATTTGAAATATATTTGTAGTAGTTTGGCGATTAATTAGGCCTAGGAAAGCTCGATTTGTTAGTGTTTTGCTCTTCAGCATATTGTTAGCATTACTTTAAGCAAATTGTAATGTATTGATATTCCAGACACATGGGTTCATTTGAATATATGCAGGCTAGTAGTCACAAACAAATCAATGGACTTAAACCTGTTGCCATGTCATATTTAATGGCCAATGCATGTGAAATTCACTTCACGTACAACTGTTAAACTTTGTCTTGCGATATGAGTTATTAACCGTATTTGCCATTACAATTTGTATAGGCCTAACAAGTCAAATGTAAATGATTTGTTCCATACTTAAGTCTTTAAATATATGTTAGTTCTTCCATCATTTTGTTAAATATTTTGTGTTTCTTTTCGTTCGGTCAGTGTTGCTTTCAGGAGAACAGAACATACAATGCAAAGCCTTGAGGAAATGAAGTATTACATCATTCTGCATACTAAGCAAGGACTGGTCTGTAGCAAGCTCCCCTTGTTACTCCACTTTACATGAAAACAGTGCAGGCTTGTAACAGAAATCACACAGGTCCTGTTGGTCTGCACTGAAGAGCAGCTGCTTACCACTGCACTATTGGTCTGCTGAGAAGTGCTGGGATAACAGCAGTATGACATACAGTATATGACTCTTTTTTTTTTTTTACACCTAGGCTTAAAAAAATGTGGTCTCAAAGCAGTGACATGCTCTCAAGCAAACTGTCGCTGCTAAGCACTTGGTCTATAAATAAAGTAGTCACACACGTGAGTCGCTGCTTATGTCTGAACAGCACTAATTTATAAAAGCTGGCAACCCTGAATGTCCTGCAGCTGGGGAGCAATCTTCAAGGTAACCTCTGGTCCGATTTAATTAAAAAATGTAGGTTTAATGTTTTCATTTGTCCTTTACTTGACAGAAAACAAAGCTAATCATGTTAGTTGATACCGAGGAATCACATCTTATATTTCACTGTCACACACTGTCAGATACACTTATTGCTCTAATGTTTAATTTTTGATGCAGATCAGAGCTCAACTGATAGAAATGTCTTAGGTACTCCTGATGGATTTTGTGGAATGAAAAGCTTTGGAATACTTTCTCAGTCGTACCTTAACCTTCACATATTTAGCATAGAAGCTTCTGTTTGCCTGCAACTACCTGAGCTGGCAAAGCCACAGGAATGCATTCCTTTGCATTTCATTGGAGTTGGCTCAGCTCAGTCAGTTGAGAAATTGCCAAGAGGTTTGCTAAGACGTCATGTGTGTCGCTTTCCATTCCTTATGGTTTATGAACAAAGACAGCTTATAGCAGCAGGCCTGAAGTGTAGTTTTCTATTAATTGAAAAGTTTTATTTAAGTGGATACCATTTTCTTTACTGAGTTTCCCCATCATGCTCAATAATGTTCTGTAACTTCACACCCTTATCTGTGTTCTGCAGGTAGAGCACTGAGGTTTGTCAACTTCCGTCCTTGTCTTGACTCAGAAACTTCCTCTGTTTTTCTCATTTCCCCTCCCGTCTGTGCATGTTCTTGGCAGACAGGTTGAGTCACATTACCTGCTATATGAACACCGCTTGCTCAACCGCGCAGCAGTTTTGCTATCTTTTTGCAAGGCGTGGTGCTATACTGACAGCATATTCTGCTAACAGCAGTGGCGTCACAGCTTGCAATATCTCAGCTCCTCGTAGTGGTCGCAGCAGATGGTTGAGTTTATTTTGCCTCCAGATCCAAGCTGAGAGGTTGTAGCTTGGATTATTAGCTGGAAACCTCAGGTGGCAGGTTATGTATTTACATTGAAGAGTATCGAGCTCACACTTCAAGCTCCAGGCTATATCACCATGACACCCCAGGGACTGACTTATGGTGTCCATGCATAACAAAGAAAAACAAATATATGCCTGATTAACACAGCAATAGCTTTATACAACATGGCACCCCTGGGAGTGTTGATTTTCCGCTGTAGTTTAATATTCCCTCAGAGCCATATGTGGCCTTTCAAGAGGAAAGTCCCACAGCGGTCTGCTCAGGAATAAAAAAAAGTTGTGCTGATAAAAGCCCTTCATTTGTCTACACACTGAACCTCTGTAGCATCATTAGAGTGGGTGTGCAGAAGAGAAGCTCTAATAACTTTTAACTATGAACCTGATATCTATGTCTGGATGTGAGTTTTGTGTATTTTTAGGTTTTACTAATTTTACAGTCTGTTGTTGGCTGTTGTAACAGGAATCTTACCTAAAACCAGATTTACGTTTTTTGGTATAGCCCGACCAATTTATCGGCCAGCCGATAATATCTGCAGCTATTAGCATATCCAGTGACTATCGGTATCGGATTATTATATCGCAGATATACGCCGATATTAGGAGATTTATTCAACAGTCAAATAGCATTTCATTTAAGTATCATTGTTTTCAACTAGCAGTTCTCTTTCATCAGCAGTGTGCTTTATGTATTACAACAAGCATTATCACTCTCCAGAGTGTCAAAGCAGTGATCAATGTACATGTGCAGTGACTTTCCAGTTGAGTGACCCTCATTTATATCTTTTCCACAAGTGTTTGATAACTGCATTTGTTGGATCAACGCAATACACATATATATCTATATCTATAAATGTATTTATCTGTCTGTCTGTCTGTCTGTCTGTCTGTCTGTCTGTCTGTCTGTCTGTCTATTTATATCTGCAGATCGATCGAACACAGATCTAAGAAAGATATCGCTATATCGATATAAGATTCTTTTCTCTCTCCAAAAAAAAATTCATATAGGTAATGGCCCAGAAAAGCCCTATTTTTTTGGTATCCTTGCTGATACATACTGCATTTATTTATTTTTGAATACTGGTTACACTATCAGATTCAGAACATCTGTAATTTCCAGAGAAAAAATGGAAATTGTCATGGTATGATATTTCTGTCAGTAGAAAGTCTGATTATTTGGTTAAATGGCTGTGGTATGAGTGAAATAACCTTGTTTTAGGGAGGCAATAATGTTTATTTATTTACCAAATATTAGCCAGTTGAGTCAAAATGCGTAGACACATCCCTGTTTGATAAAGGATTGTTATACTGCATCAGAGTACCTTGGACTTTCAGTTTAGACTGCCTTTCTTCACAGTAGCTTTGTTTGTAATTAGGACAGTCATTTATTTTTTTAGCCATTTATTTATTTTTCTATGCACATAACTCCTGTAAATGCCCTGAAATGTTTCAGGGTAGAACTGCATGTGTGAACAGACTTCACACGTGCTTTACCAAGAATTTTCCCTGCCTGCCTCCTAGTAAAATTTCAACAAGAAGCTGTGGTGAGCTGATGTGATAATGCAGCAGCAAAAATATTCAGGAAAATTCAGCGCAAGCAAGTGGGCAGGAGTGATGACATTTATATCCTACGAGCACCGGCAACCAGCATGATCTTCAAGAATGTACTAAAGCTGCTTCATACTCCTCTCTGCTCAGCTGTAAACATTTTCCACTTATTTGTTGATGCTACGAATACATCAAATTACAAGCAGCATTGATATTAAGGCACAAACTGTACTCGGTGTCAGACTCTTTGTTTGTCCACAATTTCTGCACCAGCCTTTTTACGTCATGTCCAGACTCCTGAGATCCCTCCCCCTCCTGTGCAAAGACTTTAGAGATGCCTGTCCTGAAATGTAAATCGTCAGTAGTGCATGTGTGATAAAGGCTTATGAAAGCAACGACCCTCATGTGTGAGCTGTGTAGCTGGATCCACTCACAGACATTTCTTCACTGGGTGGTGAAGCTGTTGTAGTACAGCCAGACGCTCATAGCTGACTGGTCACTAGGCTTACAAAACTCTTACATCTCGGCTCGTCTGGCCCGCATACAACCATCCTCACTTATTCCCAGTGTAGTGCTGAAAACCAGACTGGCATTGTCATGTAGGGCGAGTCACGATGATTATGTTACAGCAGCTGTTTTGAGAATCAATGCAGGGCTTTATCCATTACTTAAGACGTAACATGTGCCAACCAGCATCACATTCCTCTGGTAATGTGCTAAGAATGTGAAAAATGAATACACTCAGTCCATATAAAGTCATGGGAGCAGTTTGGTTCTACAGCTTTGTGTTTGTGGTCCTCTTTGTGGATTCTGAAACTTATTTTGACACTCTCTAGACGGTGGATGGTTGGTTTGTAACACCTTCCAAGAAGAGTTTGGACATGTCAGAACTAATCAACTGTTAGCTAATCCTAACCCCCCCTTTAGTCACTGTTGCAATGCTTGTAGTTTACAATAATGCTGACAGACTTCAAACTCAGACTTCTAAGGAATATTTGAGACAAAGGGAAGTAATAAATAACAAGCATTAGTCCAGCAATGTGACCGATTACATTTATTAAGTCAAAGGATATTAGAATATGAACTTCATGACTGTTTATGCTGATCTGTAACATATAGTATACACTTAGAGGCTAATGCTAAATTGTAATGTCCAATGAAAAAGTCAACATGTCCCTCAACTTGTTCAATGAAACAGACGTGTTACGAGATAAACAGCATTGTCATTGTCATTTCAGGGTAACTCCCAGCATTAGAAGTGTAATGAGGCAAAATCACACTGATAAACAGACTCATTTGACTCCAAGAAAATCTGGTTAAGAAACAGTCACAATGGAAAGATGACTTAAAGGTACAATATGTAGAATTTGAACATAGGTTTAGTCAATTTTCTATAAAAAATAGACTAAACCTATGTTGTATTTGTTAGTTGTTGTTGTTGTTGTTGTTGTTGTTGAGTACTTACATTACCTCAAATAAATCTTACAGTTATCAAAGCCAGAGAGATCCATGATTTTAGAGCTGTAACGGGATAAACCTTTCTTTAACCCACAAAAGTAGAAATGACATTACAGCAGCAAACCTCAAGGATAGAAAAAAATGACACAGTGCATGAATAAGACAAAACAGGAAACAATTAAAAGAGACAAAAAAAACTGCAGTTGTTACGTAGTCTGAACATTAACAGTTATATAGAAAAAGACTATCATGCAGACAGTGTGTATACAAGTTGAACATGTTAATGCACAATGTAAGTTTCTTATATTAGTGCACATAACTATCAGAGGATAAATGATGTTATTGCACAATTAGTTGGAGTGAATTGTTTCCAGCTTGTGTACTTGTGTGTGTTATGTGATCTACTGGGAGTTGGCTTAAGTTAAAAAGTCTGACTTCAGCAGAAAGGAATGACCTGCGGTATCTCTCCTTCAAACACTGCAGGTGATGAAGCCTGTCTCTGGAGGAGCTGCCCAGTGCTGTCTGTGACTGTAGCATGCAGGGAAGGGAAAGGTTCTCCTTTAGAAATGATAGCTTTGCCATCTTCCTCCTGTCTCCCTCCACCTCCACAGGGTCGAGGGGGCAGTCTAGAACAGAGCTGGTCATCTTTACCAGCTCGTCAGTCTGTTCCTGTCTGCAGTCGTATCGCTGCTACTCCAGCAGACCACTCCGGCTGATGCCCCCACATAAGTGATGGAAAGTCCTCAGAGTGCTCCCTGCACTCCGAAGGACCTGAGTCTCTTCAGCAGAAGAAGTCTGCTCTGGCCTTTCTTATACAGTGTGTTGAGGTCGTCAGTCCAGTCCAGTTACCATAAGAGTTCCTCCTCAGCTGTGGTCTGTTTCTCTACTAGCTGCCACACAAACGATAGAGGCAGGGTCATCTTCTATGGACATTTCAACATCAGACTCCGTCATGATGGCTGCTGCTCTGTGTCTCTGAACTGATATCATGAGACAGTTTTCAGCCACATGAGAAATATTGTGACGTTTTAATATCACAAGATCTTGTGGCACGAGATCGCGTCACACCTCTAGTATAAAGCCAGATGCAGTGTTTGACATTCAACAAGTCTTTAAACATATCAGTCTGTTACTCAGACCGTACCGTCAACCTGACGTATCTTTGATTGTCTCATCATTACGTGTATTACATGCTGGCCCCCTTTGTTTGTTTTCTGAAGTCTTTCTTATAGGCTTTTCATCATTTGAAGATGATAATATTTTCCTGTTTAATTTATAATTAGTAGTTTTTCACATTAATCATTAAAAGAGGAAATGCTTGAAGGACATCACTAACAAGTGTGTTAGGCAAATGTAACTCTCACTGATAAGGCTGGCCAGGGTGGCTGCAGTTTCACGCTCGCAAATTAAACAAAAGAACAAAGACACAGCAAACACAGTTACCCAGTTGTGATCAGGGTTTATTTATAACTGAACATGTAACTCCACAAACTTAAATTAATTAAATACATGCTCCTTGACCTTGGAAGCCCCACTGATGAGTACCTTAGTTAGTTCTAGTCAAAGGTGGGATTGTAGATGGCGTGATATGCTTACAACAGCGGGTAATGTTAGGGTAGATAAACATTGAATCCATTTTTTTTACACTTTGATTCTTTTGGCTACACTTTAACTCTTGTGTTTTGTTTTAAAAAGGTTAAGTAACAGATAACCTTCCTCCATCTTTTTGTCTGCCAAGTATCACTCTTACTCATTCCTTCGCTTTAACCTGGATTTTTCAAACATGACATAGCTTTGTTCTGGCAGCCTCACAGAAAACCAGTGGAGGCAGAGGGAGAAGGAAAGAGAGAGGAAGTGAGAGGGCTAAAAGAAACCAACCAGGCTGGGTGTCAGGCTTCCTGCAGCTGCACTGTACACAGACATGCCCTCCCCCTGGAACAGATGTTAGCCTTTGACCACCAATCTCTTATCAAGAGAGGAGTGCTTTTTACAGCTAGATAGACGGTGTATTTTCTCATCTCATCACTCTCTTATGTGTCCCCTCTTTGTCCCTTCAACACACACACATACGTGCACACACACACACACACACACACACACACACACACACACACACACACACACTCCGTATTCATTACATAATTGACACTCAGTGGGGAAAAACATGGTGCAGACACTGAAGGCGGTCAAAGGGTTAAAAGAAGCTGTTGTGTCCCAGTCACAAGAGCAAATTTAAAGTGAAACAAAGGAACCAGACACTCATGTGCCTCAGCCACTTACAGCTTTAACTGACAAATGGTTTTGTCAGCTGTTGTGCAGGCTTCTTACTAAATCAAATATGCATGCTGTGGTTATCGTTGAGTGCACTTGCATCTCTATAGGAAGGAGTGATTCTGATTTAATATGCTGTTCAGGCAATAAGTAAAATAAAGCTATTTTACTGAATCTGCCAGTTGTTTAGATGATTTCAGCGAGAGTATGTTCTCATCCTTTCTTTACATTATTTTTAAAATTTTGCAGGGCTAAAAGAAAGCGTAACACTTTTCATACTTCCTTTAGGTCAGGTTGAATTATCAGTGTTTTTTTTTTTTAAATCAACAGGACCTTAAAGAGTACTAGATCATTAACAATAATTAAGCTTTCCCCTGAGAAGATCTCACTTAGAGGTCATTCAAATATCTTTAGCTTTGAAAATGTTCACAAAGCATGCAAGAGCAACAACATTGCAGGCTGTAAACTTTACAAAAAGAGTCTTCAGTCCGTCATCAGTCACAGGACCTCCTCCTAAAGACAAATAGTCTTCTCCCCGCATAAACAAACAGACCTGGTGATTTAAAACAGATGAAAACACACAGTTTCATGATAAAAATCTGAGTTATTTATGTTCTTCTGCAGACACCATCTGTGGGGAAGGTCTGTTGCTAGCTGGTTTCTAGGTCCTGAGCTTGTTTGGAAGTTAGTGTTTCTTCAGTGTTTACCTTTTTGAAAGGTTTATTAGAGAATAGAACAGAATTATAACTATAATGACCTGGTCGTTTTTTTTTTTATGAGTTTGTATTGTGTTTGTTTATCTTTGCCTTCTGTAAAGCACATTGAGTTTACGTTTGTATGAAATGTGCTATACAAATGAAATGAAATTGAATTGAATAAAACACAGAAGTAAGCCGTTTATTTAAATAGTATATCTATGGGCGCACTCAAACTTGGCAATTCGACTGTTCCTAAGCACGCTTCACTCTCGATGTCCAATTTTGAGTGCTCTGTTCCATGCCCAAGCACGGTACACTTCCTTGGCCACCTGGAAGAGGTGTGCTTCAGCACGGTATACAGTTGCTCATGCACGAGCACAAGCATAGTACACAACGTGGACATGAAGTATAATTGAAATCCCGGACTGTTATGGCTGTATCCGAACCAAAATGACTCAAAATAAGCCACAAAGTCAGAAAAGTAGCTGTCATGTTCTCTGTGTTCTTCTCCGTGTGTGGGCGCAGACTTGGATCGCGCTTCCCTTTTTTTTATATATATATATATTTTAAGTCTTCCTGTGTTGTAAACTAAGCATGCTTCATAATAACATAAAGCCATGCGTGCGTTGTATTACGATGTTATGTACAAGAGGTTACTGTGCCCAGGCCTGGTTAGTCTTGGAGCAGTGTGAGTGCAGGCCAGCAGGGGAATGGGGAGGGGGGGGGGGGGGCAACTGTGCCTAGTGTGAGTGTGCCCTCTGATGCTCTTTGATGGGACTTCAGGGGTTGTGAGCAAAAAGATGCTGCTAACTGTAGCTCACTAGCTGACTAAACTTCATCAAGCAGTTAAATGATGTAATTAAAAACAACAGCAATGTAATAAAATAAAATATTCTGCAGAAAATATTTTAATGTCCAACCAACAGTGCTTATGGAAAGCTCAGATAAACTTGCATTTCAATGGTAAAACATGACACATCGGGTGAAATAGGAGCTCGGTATGGAGCTGAACTGAAAAAAAAAACAACGGGAAAAAAGCTTAAACAGATATTCTCAGCCCTTCACAATAAAATAAACCCCACTCTCTTGTTTTACTCCTTTGAATGACTAATGTAAAACTCATTCCATATGTTGATCAGTTTAGTAGCCTTTTCCTGCCTTTAGTAGACCCTCCTACTTTCTACATTTCCATCTATTCCCTAAACATTTGACATTCAGCCATTTTTAGAATACAGTCAGTTGGAACATACAATAAAGTAACACCAAACTAGAAAGCATCTTGTTGTTGTGCACTTTTGTTGTCGGCACAGATTCTGGTATGTCTTCCAGTATTTGATTTGTCTCTGTATTAATGTTGAACCCTGCTGCACTGCTTTCATAAATCAAGCCAGAAGCTGTTTGGAGTATCAACAGTTGTGTGACACTGGCTCATATTTTAAGTGCATATTAAAAACAGTCAATCTCGGTTTTATCACCAGACCAGACATCTAAATGTATGATTGCATGATGTTACTTTGGCTCTCTGCAGGCCTTTCTCTGCTTCATCTCCAGTGTGTTCAGCGCTTCAGTGACCTCAGTCTCAGTGGAGACTCTGAACCTTCCTAAATCCCAAAACAACAAAATCCCACTACCATGAAGTTCATACTCCCAACACATTACTACTATTTTCATCTGTGCTTTTGTGGTTATGCTTGGAGGGAACATTTCGATGTCCATGCTGTCCAGAAAGAACAACATACGCACACCACATTGTTTACTTGGCTCCTCACATTCATATTTTCTGTGAGTCACTCAGTCACAGCCCCATAAAAGTCGGTTTCATGACCGCTGACTCTTTGTTTGAGGAAGTATCCCCCTGACAGCCAGTGCTGGTGCTGTGAAATGCATTTGCACTGTATTGTTTTTCAGCTCTGTTTTTGTAAATGTTTCTCCAGAATCAAAGCACAAACATACTTACTGCAGCCCGTGTTGGACTGCATGCTTCCGCTTCTAAACCTGATTGTTCCAACACATTTTATTGCGGTGGTTGTAGTAGAGTAATCCATTCTCCCTTTTGACAGCGTTATAAAAAGCTCATCTTATCCTGACAGGGAGATTTATGTTGCAGGAAGGTAATATCCCTTTGAACTTCACAGGCGCACAGCCGGTGTATTCTCCCTGAGAAAAAAAGGAAGGATTGTCTTTACGGGGTGATAAAATGTTATCTCAACCACATTTGCAGAAGAGACTATTTGCATTACAGGTATTCAGTAAGCCGTTCTCCCATCTGTCTTGTAGGCAATTCTCCTATCATATATCCCTTTTATTCTATAAATGCAAAATAAGTTTTTATCCTCTCTGGGTAGAAAAGCAATTTTTATGATCCTTTTCCCATCGTTCTAGTGTGAAAGTGATCTGTGATACATTTACAGAGATGGGAAACTATAGCTACAGTAATCCAGAATATACAGGAAACTGAAAACATATAGGAGATGCTTTGCTTGAATTCCAGCAGACAGGTTTTCTTTTTTCCTTTTCCGAACTAATGACCCCTTTCATTATGCTTGTTGATCCATGTAAAAACATTTGGGGGCTTGTAAGGATATGGATTCAAAATAGCCTCAGGTAATGGACAGCTCAGACACATAGATAATTGCTCATATGTGCTCTGCTGGATGGTAATGGATTCTTCATTGCCGGGCTCTGCAAAGCCACACAATGATAAGAGCTTTTTTTCTTTTTTCACCCTAGTGATGTATTTAAAAGGCAAACAGAGACATATTAGGAAATGCACTGTGACAGATCTTGCAATTAACTACAATTTATACAAGCTAAAATGGGAAGCAGCGATTGAATTTGTCTTTTTCTCTCGCTGCATGTTTTCCAACAGCTTCCTATCTCTTCCTTAATTACAGGTCAATGTGTGAAGAAAGCGTAAAAAAGGCCTGAGAGAGAATTGTGTGCTGCTTATAAAGGACTGCAGCTGAGTTATAATTGCAGCCCTCTCTCCTCTCTGACTCTCTTCTCTCCCTCTCAGGCTATTATGCAACAGGCTTTCACTGCAAGTCCTTGCAGGATCTCAGTTTTGATTGTGTAACATTCAAGAGTGAAACTGGCTGGCAGGAGTCACATTCAGTCTCACAGAATCCCTGCAAAGTCTGACCATGAGCACCAAACACTGGAGGCATCAGTGGGGATCAGTTTGATGCTAAACTGAAAGGGCATGACATCATTTAATCAGCAAATGTTTATCTGCAATGTTTTTTCTGTGACTGCTTTGGCTCAACCACCATTATATCCAAGTACAGTTCACCCTATTCTGTTGAGTTTACAAATGCTAATTATAAGACGCCGTGAAGCGCTTTGTTCTAATATTTCTTTATAGAGCCTTCCAGTTTTAAGACCTTGATAATCAATGTTTAGGAAATTCGCATCATTATCTAGAAGTCCCTTTCTTTAAAATTGTGACACAGATCTCATGTCTCATGCCAGAAGAGTCTGCAGCACAAAACCTTTGAAGGTGGAACCTGTCCAAAAAGACACCGGGCATGTGGGAACGTGGTTTTTGTTTCGTTTTGTCGTTCTTTTGGAAGTTCGTTGTCTTGTACCCTGATAGAGATTTGATAACGTTGCGTGCAAATGTGAAATTTGATTCCTTTGACACACAGCCTCTTCCTTATACACGCTGATAGGATCAGAAAAAGCCTTTTAAGCAGATTTGTTCCCTTTTTGGCTTGTACGAGTCTTATCTTTATTTGTGAGCACGCTGCTTAAATTTGCGATGGAACAAACCTATTTTTGATTGCACCAACTGGTATTAACCAGAGGATCAAATAACAATATGTCATACAAGGTTCAGCTTCTAGTGATGAGCCCAACCCTGACTTTTCACCTTACTCTCCTGTTCACCTCAGATTTATGGAGTTTGAACATCTATGCTCATCGTGTTGCTCTGATGGCTTTCACTATAGTGCTCTGATTAATCCCAAATGATTCATGTGTTATTGGTATTCCACACTTAACAGAAGGATGTTGTTGATATCATTGAACATGCATGGCTAATGTAGGAACAGAAGATAGTCCAAAAATACTTTATTTATTTTGCATTCTCAGAAAAGGATGTTAAACCTCCAACAGCTATTACCTTTTAACAAGTGTTTTTGAAATACTTTGAATGGATCTCTCAACACACTTCAGTCACAATGGATTAAGCAAAGATAACAAGGGTTCCCTTCATGGTTGGAGTGAGTCCAGCTGCTAAAAACACCACCTTGCATGGAAGTGGGATCTCAGAAACGGATGTAGCTGATTCTGTTTGTTAGTAGCATGGATGTCTGGATAGCCAGCTTTACTTGCCAGCAACAGCACAGGAACTAAGTTTGTACTCAGTGCTTGTCATTGGCATCACTTACATTTCCCTTATTCACTCACAATACTATCAACCTAGTTTCCAGCAAAAACAAGCAGATGCTTCCAGCGAAAAATCATGAACCCCATGTGAGCTGCCTGCTCAGACTCAAACAAAAGATGAAACAAACTAGCTAGCAAACATGCAAGAGAACTTAACAGCCAAAGAGCAAATATTAACCCAAAGGAGACTGAAGATAAAACCAGAGCTAAAGGGAAATTAAATATTGACAGGTATATGCCTAAATGAATTGCAATGTTGCTGTGTGTCTGCTGTGAGTCATTAGGACCACTGTTAGCTAGCATTAGTGATGGCTGCTTGGTGCAGGCCTGTATTGTAGTACTTGAGTCCAGGACTCGGAATTGAGCTCGACTCAAACTCAAGTAATTGGGACTAGACTGGCATTCAGCTCAGATAATAGGGACTTGACTCAGACTCGATATGGATTCTTCTTTGGTAACTCAGACTTGACTCGGGCTTGAGCACTGGGGATTCGAGACTCAACTGTGCAGGGAAGTGTTGACTTTAAGTTTGGCAACTTGTCTACACGCTGGTGGGGGGTGATGTGTTTACATCAAGCTCCTTTCTCTCAGGTTGCTAAAAATCTTAATAACTGTGCTTCGAAACAAGCTGTGATGGCTATGCTAAAGGCTGTTAAAAGTGGTATTTCAGATTTATTTGTTGCAAATTCATTTCTCTTGGGTTTAGCTGTTAACCTTGAGCTATATTGTTGTTATGTAAAGTCTTACATTTTTCAAGCTGATTGCATTTTAATCAGCACTGCTCCCCTGTGCTCTCTTTTCAAAGAATAACGTATATAAAACACCTCTCAATAGTTAATCTGTGCTCACTGAATTATTGATCATTATTAATCAATCATTCATTATTTCTACTTATCAAAGGTTATATTCACATATTCATTGAATTCCTTTGACTGATGGTGAATATTGAGCGTTTTATTCTTGTGAGTTTGAAATATAAAACTGACGCAAACCATACACCTAACTTAATGAACATGCTTAGCTTTTTCATAGAGTTCCTTCCCTTCTTGCCTGTATATTCATACATAACGTTAAAAGCTTGTGCCAACATCTTTTTGGACCATCCACACCCCATCACTGAAGCTTATTACCAAACTGCAGAGTTGTGGGATAACCATTTTTGACAAGGTACATCGTAATTTTATTTCCATGTATTGTTCTAAGAGAAAGAAAGACCAAAAAAGGGAAAAGATGAAAGCCTTTTTTCTGTTGACTGAAAAAGCTCCTAAAAGCCAAAAATGCATGCTGTGATTATTGGAAAGTAAAGGAAATGGTCCTTCAGAGGAAGGAATTTATTTTTGTCTTTGAGTGGTTGCTGCTGGCTGAGATGCAATATTAAGCATTTCCATTTGATAATCTATAACCTTTTTGCTATGCAGCTTGAAAATAGGACCATTTTCATCAGTCTCAGGTGGTATTTTCCATGTATCACATTTGTATGAGGGTGAAGATTCTTGGATGGTTTTATGTTTATTTGAGGCTTGTGCTCACCTCAGCCTCATACTTAGTGAAAAGCAAAGGCATTGTAAAAGTGACACGGGAAAACAAACTACCAACACAGTGTCATATTGTGTTGAGACTGGCCTTCACCTTTTAAAAATGCTCATTCTTAAGCAAACGACTTATTGAATAGGATATTTTAAAGTCCTATGTTGCCTTGTAAGACCAACACACCTTTCGTTAGATGGCTCAGCAGCAGAAAGTGTTGAGGAACAGACTGAAATGCAAATCCCCCACAGCAAAGTAATAGGTCTGAGTTACATAAAGGTCCGTTATGAACTATGGAGATGTGTGTCTGATTTAGAGATGATGACACTAATGAAGTATCTACAAATCACTGGCAGGTGGTGCTTCACAGCAGTGGTATAACCTCAGGCCAACACAGACCATCTGCACATAATATTGTAATGAATGTTGTAGGCATGGAGGGCAACAGCACACTCAGGGATGGAGTGTGGGCTAAGACCAATTCTGGTTGAGAACAGCTTGATTCACTTTGATCAATCTGTGCTGCCTTTGTGTGTTTCCCACCTGTGTCACGGCTGGTGTGAAAGCTGTCAATGGAAATCAAGAGCAGACCAAAGCAGTCAGCCAAAAGTTAGTTAGTCTAGAATTTACTCTTTTTTTCCCTGCACAGAACTTTATCAATACACAAACAACGAGAAGTATAGTGGAAGTTTGACATATTATATTAACGTACCTTATAAGTAAATAAAATACGCAAAATAACAAAAACACCACGTAAAGAGATTTTGTCATAATTTGCCCCACTTTCTCTGATAGACTGAAAGCTTATTATTGGACATGTTTGGTGATGTCATTTTGCATTATCAGTTTCTCATTGACAATAACAGGTAAAAACAGTAATATTCCTGCAGCTGTAACACATACTTATGTGTGTATTTAACACATCTTGAAATAGACTTATAGGGCCCAAGATCACAGATCAGGATTAGAACATTAGACCTCAGTTTTAAATGCTTTCTCTGTGCAATATCAAATCCTGGATTCAATTTGAGATGCACATGCGTGTTAACAATTTGGTTAACATAAATGTATACCTCACATGGCTTATACAGAAAAGAGAAGATCATTACTGAACAAACCAGGAGCCAGAGTCGGCATCAGAACAAATCAGATGGGGGGTCATAAAGGCAACCGCGGGGGGCAAAGTGCGCCGTTAATAACTCAAATCTATGATATATATTCTTGATACTATTTAGAGTTTGCCATTGACAACAACCCAGCTCGTTTCACTTCAAAACATGCTCCAAAGTTTTAATTTCACACACACAGGGCACTGTGCCACCCACAGCCTATGCAAGCCACGTCTTACGTCTCTCGTTTTTCCCTCTCTCTCCCTCTCACACCCACACGCACCCAAATTCACACACTGCACTGCGCGCATTAGAGCATCATTTTTAATAAACTACAAATTTCATTCAACATTTTCAATAATCATGAAACCAAAGCAATCAAAGTTATTTAAACATATGGCAAGTGTTGGTGCTGAACCTCTAATAATAGGCATTGTGCTTCAACGCCTTTACATCAACAAATGTGTCACTCTCGGGATTCACTGGCCAGCTGCGGGTTGCAGTTGCTGAATCTGAAATCCATCTCGCCAAGCACCGCGTCAATAGTGCTGAAATACAGTGTCTGAAGTTCTGTTTTTTTGGTCATCTTCTCGTCTGTGACCCGTAGTTACCAAAACAACATAGGTATACGCACTCATATTTGTATTAACTTTGCGTCACCGCTTGGGCATTGCAGGTCCAAGTGGCGCGCTTGACAGCCGCAGTTTGCACGTTTCCGTAAGCAAATATGACCAGCATGATTTATTACATTTCATTTCAGTAAACGTTTTCTCTTTTAGTATAATTTATAAAATATCATTATTATTTTTTATTTGTTAAGGGCTTGCCCTGCAGGTTGGTGGGCGGAGTGGAGTGGAGTGTGGGGGGGGGGGGCATGGTGGCTCATTTGGGGGGGCACGGCACGGCTCGCGAATGCCCCCCCCTCCATGACTCCGACACCGCCGCGAGCAGAAGTCTTTGTCAGTCGTCTTTGTCAGTTTGTGATTTTATATTTGCAAAAATCAAAGCAAGGATGTCAAGGTTGATGTCAATCAATTAATAAATCTTTATATGCATGGCGCCACTTCATAACGAATGTTATCTTGAGACACTTTACAAAAGAGCAATTAAAATACCTTCTTCATTGTTACATGTAGATGATATTTAATAGTAGTTTATTTAATCAATAAAATCCTTCATGTGGGCCGTTCAAGACAGCTGAACCAAACAGGTCAGTTGTGAAAACAAAGACAATTTTTATGCTGAATGTTATACAAGTATACATGTCAAGAAACGTGATCTTAACGTGGTTCATTTTGATGTTAAATGTGCACATCTGTTATCAATATGGCTTTTTCACTACCTCTATTCATTCTTGAACAAGGAATCCACAGTGTCATTTAAATGTTCACACACTGACTCAAGATAAGCAATCTGTTCTGTCTTCTCCTGGTGTTAACTTGTTCTCTGTTTCTCTTACAGTCTCTGTCAGCAGCATGGGCCAGCATCTAGTAAAGAGGGAGTCGCCTGCAGACAGCAAGGTAAACCTCCTCACTATTCACTGTCATTTTTTGTGCACCTGGCATAATGAGAACGTTGAAGTGTGTGGGTGAGTATATCTGAGAACAAAACATCTGTGAAAAATTTGGTTTGAAACTTATCAGTGTGAAGGCTGGCCTTTATCAGCAGGACTTTGAACTCTGTTGATGACAAGCTGTAGAGCTCCATCAGTCATACAGGTTATTGTCCCTCCACTCAGCTAATGTGGCTTAGACTGCTTTTCTCCTCCCTCTAAAGCTTCACTCTGCAAAAGTCAACTCCGTACAGTAAATGCAAATGTATCGAGAAGCGGTAAAGTACGACTAATGCACAGTCCCATCTCTTCATATGGACATTTTTCATTGAGAGTGAAGGAGGAGGAATGAGGAGGTGAAGCAAATGTTGAGGGGATGAGTTTGCATGAGGGTTTTTTGTATGTTAATATATAATTTAACTTAGAGTGTTGCTGGAAAAAAAGAAGCATATTTTTCATACTCAAACCTTTTGGAAGAAAATGGAAATTCTCTAGGAATATTTTGCACTTTGCATCCCAAACAATCACCTCACAGCAACTGTATGCAACCCACTCTTATTTGAACGGTGTTGCCATGACAGCATCCAAAGCATGATGAGTCTGGGTTAGCACTTGTTCTTCACCCTTTTATAGCTCCTTGAAACCACAAGCCTCCCTTGTGCAATAATGATTAATGACAAAAAATATTTGAACTGGAGCAAAGCACATCCCTGCGTGACTAAAAACCCTCTTCAGGTTCACATCTTATTTACATGAAGCTTTGGCCCTGAGATTATGAGGACTCTGGTTGGTTAGAGTAGAATTAAGTTGGTGTACGACATGACCGTCCATATACTGCATTATGAAATCATAATATCTTCAACACAGTTTGAGCTCCATCTAGAAACTACTCATGTTTACAATAATGCATAATCGTTTTCCATCTAAATAGAAATGACATGCTGTTTTATGATGTTTAAATAATCTTTCACCTTGTATTGCTGCTCAGTCAGATGTTCTGCATAAAACTGGTTTAAAGTGTAACACAGCGGGATGTTTTCCCGGCTGTTGTACTGCTTTGTCCTGGCTTCAAGTGTGCAGAGCTGTTGGAAAAGCAGCAATTATTGTACTCCAAAAGCATCAGGATGTATTAAGGCATATTTGCACTCTAAAATAAATACTGTCTTTGCTGAAATACAATGAACAGTAAGTACAATTAAGTGTGAAAAAAAACTTGAAGGTCTTCTGGCAAATTAGGTGTAATTTTCTTCCTCTTCTTTTGAACCTTGAATAGGCTCATTTAATTTTTCTCGGAAGCAAGGTGCCCCAGGGCTACTTGACAGAATATTTAGATGACTCTCACAGTCATCTAATTAAAATGATATGTGAAAGATTTTTTTCAGATTTATTTTTGGGCTTTTATTACTTTCTTGAGATTGGACAGTGGATGGAGTCAGAAACCGGGGGGGGGGGGGAATGACATGCAGTAAAGGAGTTACCGGCTGGAGATCCTGGGCCTTCATGTAAAATAGCTTCTTCTGTACGTGTGGCACACAAACTAACTGCAAGGCCAACGAAAGGGATGTTTGGACGCCTCTTTCTGAGTGCAGTAATTACAAGCCAGGTGCTGTTACTGTAGTGCAGAGGAGGATCAGGATTAAACTGGGACATTAGTGTAATTTAATGACATTGTGTAATTAATCACAGTATTGCCTTCTTTTTTTTGATATTTTCACATGCTCAAAACTCCTGAAATGTTCCCGGTGAGCTGCATGTTTGATCACAAACAGCTACATTTTCCACCCTGACTTTACTCAGACTCATTCCTGCCATATAGGCCCCATAGTAATTTCACATGAAGTCGAGTTGAGCCGATGTGTGAACGCAGCAGGAAATATTTGGGAAAATTTCTGTGAGTGAGTTGGCGTGGGATGATGAGGTTTATATCACGAGATGGGTGGTGTAATATAGCAGATTCATACTCTTTTCTGTTCTCCAAACATAGTGTCAGACTCTGTTATTTTGTCTGCCATCTTAAGGCCCTGACACACCAAGGAGATTGTCAGCGGTCGGTCCTAGTTGGACCGTTGGTGAGCGGTCGTCGCCCTAGTTTTTGCGATGTGTCCAGCTCTGTCGCTACCAGTCGGCCCCCGTCTGCCTTTTTCAACCGATAAAGGGCCTTTAGACTTCTGCAGCATCTTTGCTATGTCTTGCCTCCCGACAGAGAAATATTCACACTATGTGTGGTATGTCAATAAAAGAATCAACTAACGAAGAATTCAGGGACAGCGCTGTTCTGGATTTTTAAAATACATTTTCATGAGTGCATGTGTGAAAATAGCTTTATCCACGGGTATAATAAGTTAAGACAATAAAGGCTTAGGCTGCAATACGTCTTGAAGATGTTTCTAGCATGTTGTGAACAGCCCTAAGTCCAAACTGTGAGCAAGGAGGTGCAGAGATAAAGAACACAGAAATATAGAGGATAGAAGTACCCTTGAGTGTCAGCATGTGAGGCTTTCAGTGTACATCCTGCTTCCTGTCTGTGTGAACTCACTTACTGCAGACTACCTGGTCACTGTCTGTAATGGGCGGAGTGATCCTGCAACGTGCTGGGGAAGAGGGACGACTGAACCAGCAGGGAAGCTGATAGCTCAGCTCACAGATTATTTGTTTCCTTTGCCTGTGAAGCACACTCAGGGGAGAGAGAAGAGCAGGAAGTGGAGAGGTGGATTAATTTGTGGAGTGTGAAGCTGCCAGGAGAGGTGTCAGAGCAGCAAGTTGCCTCTGGACTGCATTGTTTATTTAGCTCCTATAATTACTTTGTATATCTCTCCAGGTCGACCATTTGCTTTACCTTTCTCTTCCGGCTTGATCCTCGTGACATAGAAGTCAATTTGAAGGTCTTACAAAACAGCCGATTGTCATAGCAACAGTTAAGGAACAGTGCGTGACAGAGCAGGGCAGGTTGTGTTTAGATGCTTTTGTCTGAGTCGTGATCCTTCTTGCAATCCCTCATCATTTCAGGAAGGTTGAAATGTACCCATTACTCCTCGTAACAGCAGCTCTGATCAAATATTTTTCATTCGTGGTTAAAAAATGTTCACACTCTCATATCTCACTTAGAATTGCAGCATGATAACACTAGCCTTGATCTTACAGTTTGCTCACATTTGATCAAATGCAAGTAAGACCTCACAGAGTGCATTCTTATCTACACTTTTATTTTCTCCACATCAATCATGTTTTATTTATATTGCCCCGAATCATATCAAAAGTGATCTCATGACACTTTACATAAGGAGCATTTCTGGAAGGTAGAGTAATCTACAAGGAGTAAGCACCTGGCAATAGGGAAAAGGAAAAACAGATAGAAACCTCAAGTAGAACCAGACTCATTGGAGAACAGCCATCTGCTGCAACCAGATGACCAGTCACTGCAGCAACGACTGAGATCCATCAAACTTTATTTGTATAGCACTTTTCATAGAATAATAATGAAACACAAAGTGCTCTACATACAAACACATATGCAATTCATTGTGTGAAATACAGGAAATAACCAACTGTATGCGAATTACTTTATGAGAGCTGAGTAAAGGAAATGACATAACATCTTTCACTGCGGAACAATCCCAACAACAAAACCAGATAATTCACTTCTTCAACATTACATTGTTTTGGCACATAGCTTCTACATTTTTCTCTCGTTGAGGGAAGGTATGTCTTTACTTACTATATAAAACATAGCTTTTCTGAGTTGTCATTGATCAATAAAAATAAAAGAATCTTTAGAAACTTTATGCCAGTCCTTCTTTAATTCTCTACTTTGGTGCCTGGTTGTGTTGAAGTCCTGTAAGTGAAGCCAAGGCTTTGACAGCTTCCTCCAGATGAGGGAGCTTGAGGCTCAGCTTGTAGACCCAATGCCTTCAGACACTATAGGCTCCACCGCTGTACCCTACCCAATTAGAGTGCAGCATGTATTGTGACCAGCCCAGCAGGATTGTTCTTGTGTCTTCTGTTCCTCTGTGTGAGATCTGAATCACTTTTCCCACCCCCAGTCTGATCTACTTCTTACTTCTTGTTGTGTTTTTACTGGAAATACCATTTCTTGACTCCATTGTATTTTCTATTTTAATCAAAAAAGTTAAAGTGAGATACAACATTGGTTTGAGAGAGCTATTTTCTCCAACAAAATATGAAATCAAGTAAAAGTGTTTTTTAATGTCTTATTAAAAGAGTTGCGTTTATCAGTCGATAAGGATCACCTCACTTGGTGTTTTATCCAGTGGGGCGTTGCTCTCTGTCTTATGCAGTGTAAAAGCGCTTTGAGTAGTCTGAAGACTAGAAAAGCGCTATATAAGCTCAAGTCCATTTACCATTTATTGAAAAGGTGAGATGAAATGTGAATGCTTCATTTCTCTTTCATCTCTAAAGTGTGGAAAGGATGAAACACTGAAGCCCCAGTTATCACCAGACTTCTAGGAAGAGATTCTTTTAAATGTCTGATAGCAGCCAAACCCAGAAAGGTTTTCAAATGGCTGCACCCATCTTTCCCTGTCACTACTCAAACATAAGGAGTACTTTGGCACTTTGAAACTCATCCAGTGCCTTGGTATTGAATGGATATGGCTGAATGGAGCTGGAGCAGCAACAGGACAGTTTAGGTAGTATTTGAATCAGCAAGACATGTCAAAAACTTTAAAGAAGTAAAGCTGTGGGAAAAAAAATCTACTCAACCATTTACTAAACCCTTTCCTCTTTAGTTATTTTTCCTCCTGTCAGTATTTCGATTCTCACACGGCACTTGGACTATTTTAAATGTGGGATATTCACCATAACATTTCTCATAAATGTTTGAAACAAGGGGTCCTTGATTTAAAAAAAGACATAATTGGGTTTCCCAATTTCCAGCTGAAATTACAAGAGTTGCTGGCAGATTGTATTAGCTGTAGCTAGTTAAATAAGCTAAATGCCTCTGGCTGACTCTTAAGATTATTCTGGATCTCTCATTTAAAAGGAACTCCTGTCAAAGGAGTCCAAAATATGCACAATACCCTACAAGTCTGAGGCTTAAGCTGCAGGAACCATTATTTGTTATAAAGGTACAGTAAGGTTCTTAAGTAATGTCAAACTAGTTAATGCCATCACTGGAAAGTCAGACTGTTATTCAGTCTAACATAAACCAGATGGCCACCAAGCATACGTGTTTACTTTTTAACTATTTGATAAATAAAAAGGTTTTTGGCTTAGGACTGATCAAATGAAATGTTATCTTGTGTTAGGTTTGCCATCAAAGCAGAGGTGAAACTCCCTTAGATTAAATAATAGGACAAAAGTGCTAATGTTGGCTTAAAGTCTGAGTTCAACCACCCCCAACATCCACACAGTTGGCAAATACAACAGACAATGCTTGTTGTCATTAGGGTGGTTGATTTTTTTAAATTAAGCTTATTAGCTTTGAGCTGACGTAATGAGTTAAGAATGTGCTGTTTGGTCTTTGAAGAAATGCTACTTGTGTATATTGTTCAACTGGCTGGTAAGCTAGTTAGTTAGACATGTTACCATCACATTTTTGCATCCTAAAGCACATTACTTCAACATGTGGAAAAGTACAGAGTTTCAATTTCTACGCCACATAATGAGAAATTGGTTTAAAAATCAATCATTTTTCTATATTTGGGTTTTTTATGGAGACAGTATGTAGCAACCATTGGAGGGTATGCATCTTACGAATTGGCTTTAACATTTCACAGTGGTTATTGCTGCGCACCCAATAGTTATCATCTGGTTGGAACATAGAAATAGCACACATTTAAGGCAGCTCTAATTATCTGAGATAATATGTACATATTAGGATTACATATGTTTGCCTGTGTTTTATAACAGTCTTATATATGGCAATTAGCTGACTGAAAGGTCACCATGTGAGGACAAAGAATAGCCGGGGAGAAAATTTATATAATTGGCAGGTGGGATCCTAATTGAGTTGGTGTCCTGATCTCCTTAACATGCCCACAGGGTAGGGTGATGCTTCACTGTCTCCAGCGCCAACCCTTATGTTCAATGAGAGCTATATTTAATAAGCCAGCAGCAACGTGTAGTTGAGAGGACATGCTGACAACTGCTGCCCAACGACTGCCTTCTGCTGCTGCTCTGTCTCACTTGGAAATACAACTGCCCACTTCTTTTTTTCTCTTGCATCTCCTCCCAACACCTCATGTGTTAATTAGGACGGACCATAACGTGTGGGATGATTTCAGAGCTGTACCTTATTCTTAAGGCCTACACAGATCTATTTTTTATGTTATTGGAAGTTGTATTGTCCAAATGTCATGCAGGTATTTTTCTGGGGCTTCTATTGCTTACATTTCTTGTAACCAGCAGCAAACAGAAACAGAACCTCTCCACTCATCCGTACATCAAATAGTTTAACATAATTGATTATTCTACAGTTTCTACTGTGGTGTTTGTTGGAAAATGATGCACTGAATAAAGGTTACACTGATCCTCCACTGAAAAATCATAGCTCAATTCAAATGTCTTGTTCCACCAAGGAAAGTCCCTTTCTTCCACATTTGTGTGTATATTTTAAGTTCAGATAAAAATACAGATTGAGGTTTTGCATGTGATGGGAGGCATAATGAGATAGAGATTGTTAAGGTTACATTTCTTAGTGGTTCTTTTGAAAGTATTATGTTTAAAATCCCCTTTTATAATTGGTTTAATACAAGGATCCCTTATAAGTCACATTATCAAGATTAGGAAGGCATATGTAAATGAGAGAAATGTAACTAATAACACGAGACTGCATTTAAGAGGGGGATTCTCAGTTGATCGCGAGATGTTTATTCACTATAAAATACAATTTTAAAATAGAAACGTCAGTATTTCCCACACATAGACGATACCTGGGTGGGCCACCCTAGTAAATTTATTGCCGTCCAAGTATATTTCCGACCTGTTTTTATTTAATTTTTCATTTATTCATAAAATTGCTGCGTGCGCGAGAGAGCGAGAACGAGAGAGAGTGATATAGAGAGAATGTGAGAGACAGAGAGCATGGGAGAGAGAGAGCGCACGAGAGAGATAGTACAGGCGCGTGGGGAACAGAGCCCTGAGGAGCAAAACTCCTGTTTTTAAAAAAAAAATTCCCTCTCGACTCCTGCAGAGAAATAAGACACAGCTAAACTAAGAGTGCAGAATCACATCAGCTCCAGAGAAAGAGAGAGAGATAAGGTCCACTGTCCGTACACCTCTCTTGTAAATGCACCAGTTGAGGTGCCTTGCTCCTATCACAACTGAAGCTTCTCATGGCTTCGTTTTAAAAATGTTAATGTACAGCTGCTTGCTGCTGATTCTGTGCTGGACTCTTATAAATAACGGCATATCGAGTGGAACTTCAGCAACCCTGCGGTTATGTTGCGCGCTCCATGTGAAGAAGCCATAGTACTCGTCGCAGCAGCCGTGGGTTTGAATCCGACCTCTGCCCTTTGATGCATGCCATCCCCCACTCTCGTCTCCAAACACTACCTGTCAGTCTCCAGCTGTCCTATCCAATAAAGGCAAAAGGCCCACCAAAAAAACCTCACGGAAGAGAGAAAAAACCTCTCCACCGGATTCCTTTTAAATGTGATTGGCCATGATTGTCACAATCTCTTAAATTAGTATGAAAGTGTTATTTATTTTTCAGAAGTGCACTTCGCTTGCTGCCAACACACAATGGAGAGCCACCAAGACCGCCCTCTGTGCCTGACATTGGTTTATAAAGATAGAACCCCTATTTTCTGCCTCTAACAATATGTCATTAACAGGGTTAGAAACAGTATGTCCCTGGCAAAGAGTTCTCCAAAATGCTTCAATAATCATCCAATTAAAAGTGTAAAGATAAAATGCTGTTTATATTTTTCCTTTAGGTCAAAGTAAAAAGTTGTTACATGTGAGAGGTTGAAGCTAGAGCGAACAGAGCTGTGTCTTTGCTTGAAAGTGTGTTTGAAAAAATCCAACAAATACTGATTGCTTTATGATGGGTAAGTGTGGTGCAATGAGTCTTTTTCTGCTCAAGCAAAAATGTGGACTTCTATGGAGCGCCTAAGGCTTAGGTAAGAGAAAATAAAAAGCTGTTTGTAAATCCATTCCCCTGGTTTACAAATCTGTGCGCACGGTGTATAATCTGCCCACGGATTTTTAATATGTGGGTTCAGTTTTTTAAACTGTGCATGATTTTTAATCTGTGCCATGGATTTGCAATCTGTGAGCATTGAATCTTGGCCCACAGATTGCAAATAAATTATGTGCACACAGTTTATGAAAATGTTGCATACAGTGTGCAAACCTGTACACACAGTTTATGAAACCATACCCGCAGATTGCAAATCTGTGGCCATGGAACCCTAAACCATGTGCACTGATTTGTAAACCGTTGGAACAGATTAACAAACCGCCTTTTTTTTAATCATTTTTGATAAATGGAAGCTGAATGTTAAATGCAGAATAGTGTTATTTTAACCTGTTGTTAGCATTTGTTTTGAACATTGAGTTTTATGTTTGTATACGCAGTAGGAATAAAAGTGGCATTAACTTTGTTTGCAATGATTTTTTTTCATGTGAACATTTGATAGGATGTTACGCAACCTTGTTGTGGGTGCAGGCAGCATAAATAGAACTGGCATTGATTTTGTTTGCAGTGACCTTCTGAACCATACATCTCTGTTGTTGGCGCTTCTCAATTTGTTACTGATGTCTCCTCATGATTACTCTGATGTAACCCAACAGCAGAATGTCTCCCTGGCCCAGTCTTTTTTTTCTTTATTTGGTTGTCCTTTCCACTTCTTGAAATTAATATCGACACTTAATCGACAATTTTTTTTTTTTTTAACTAATTTAGAAAGTTCCACTTGAAACAGTTTTTGGCTAAATCCATGTTTCTACATGGCTATCTCAGACATGTACTCTTTCATCTCTTTTCTCTCTTCAGATGTTTCCCTCAACTTCTCTGTCAGGACACTTCTTTATAAATGTGCTGTATTGCTACCTTTGCTTACTTGTGTACTTATTAGTTGGTTTTTCCAAAACTAAATACAAAACTATGCATACAGTACATATTTCTATTATCTATTAAAAACAGTTTAAATTTTATTCATCAAAACGTTTGCATTCAAGACTGTTCTGTTAGGACTGTGTGGGTGTGATTTGAACAGATGTGACTCAAAGTGCCCAGCCAACCCACTTTATGACGTTAGACTTTGATTCAAATGTTGAAGAATCCTGATTGGTGGATAAAAGTACAAAACACTTACCTTAACAAAAAATTGAGAAAATCTGCTCTTACTTTGGCAAAAGAAAGTAATATTAGTGTTGGACCCATCACTCCATAGATGACAGAAGGGATGCTTAAAGGTCACAAGTGATGCAAAATAGACTACCATGTTTTTCTAACACTAATATGTGTCCCTATTCTGTCTACAACCCCCCCCCCCCCCCCCCAATTATGAGAAAAGTCCATCCTCTCTGTCTCTTGCCTGCTCCACTTTTCAGAAAATGTGTCCTCAAACAGGCTGTTTGGAGATTTTCCCTTCATGACATCACAAAGGGCAGTAACCCCTCCCCCAGGCGGGTGACACTCCCACAGTTAGGTGTTTGTTCTGCCCTCTCAGTCTGCCTTCACACCATAAACAACAGGGCATAGAGCGAGAAAGCCCAAGCCACCCAAGCCCTTCCAGAGAGGGGCGTGGTCAGGCACAGCTCATTTGCACTTAAAGCTACAGACACAGAAACAGCCTGTTCTGAGCAGGGCTGAAATAGAGGGGTTTATAGTCATGATAAAAATACAGGATCAGAGTGGATTTATAACAAGAGACTTCACAGACATGTTTTGGGGAGCTCTGAGACTTATTTAAACTTGTTAAAAAGGAAGATAATATGTGACCTTTGACACAACTTCTAGAGGTCTCTTAAGTTTGTGATAATTTAAGGTGAAAACTAATGTGATATATGAGAAATATGACTCAAGAGTTAAGACAGGGATCACCCTCTATACACTCTTACTTTGAATTCAGTATCAGGCTGTTTGAAGATATGCATTTGTCTCCTTGTAAATTAATATGATTCAAGTGCTGAACTTATTAACTGAGTCTGGATCTCTTCAACACAAAACAAATGTACATAATAAATGTCAGTATTTGTGTGTCTGAAGAACATTTTCAAAGAAACAGCACTTTATGACCTTCATGTGATTTGCATAGATAAGTGGCTGCTCATGACACTTTTCTTCCCCCACCACAGCTCACAGGACGGTGTCACAGTTTTTCGTGTATGTGTGATCATAACGAGTGCCCACACTTCTTTGAGTCTGACGTTCACTAACCCATACGGTTTGGAAACCTTGAATATAAGAGTACATTGTCCTCAGGGGAGAGGGGGAAATCTGAAAGAAGATTACTACAATTTAAGAATTAGCAATGCAGATGTTACATTGACTTGAGCAAAAAATAAAAACAAGCAACAAAAATCAACTGTGAAAAGCTTTATGCTGTAGAGCAATGGACATGACACATGGACTTGTTTATTTTCAGCTTGACAAAAAAATATGATTTTTCTCTGATCTAGTTATACAAGTGTGTCTGTACTGGTGGGTATAACAATTGAACTGGCATAGTGCATCAAGTTCTGACTTCAGCCTGAATCAGTCTGGCACTGATAGGGAGCTCGATCAATGTTTCAACATGTCTGGAAAGCCTGATAAAAAAGTTGGATGTTGTTTTCATGGTAACACATATTGTGTCATTTGATTTTTAGGTTTCCTCAATATTAGGTCCCCTATTACAAGGAGCAGCAGTGATGGCAACAAATGTTGAGTTTCAACTGAAATGTTTGCATCAATCATAGAATCCAGACACTTTGAAATACACTGGCATGTTTGTGTTGGTTTTTGGTTGAAATCATTTTGGGAGGTTTTTTCCTGCAGCTAATAGGACATCAAAAAAAATGTGTTTGTGATGCAAATCCTTTTGATTATTAAATCACAGAATTTCTGTTTTAAAGTCCTTATGAAATCAGTCCCTGAAGAAGACATTCACAGCTCAGTCTCATCTGACTTAGACACAAAGGAAGACTTAGTCACAGCACAGACAGCAGCTATCATTTTGGTTTTAATTCACAGCTTCTGTGGTTTAATCTTCATTCTCTGCACTCAAGATTAGCACGGATTGTCTTGTTAAATATTAAAAGATTCTTAAGTGACTCTTTGGTCTAATTTTGACACGGTGCTGTCAATGAAGTCATCATAGCTGCCTGGAACATTTATGATGAAAACATACATCTACAAGAAGATCTCATAAAAAAAAGCACAAAAAAATAATATACAGATACATGACACAGATTATCTGCAGTAGCTCAGTCTGTAGGGAACCCAAGACCCTCCTGGGAGTAGGGAGGTCACTGGTTAAAGTCCTGGTGCGGGCCAAAATATGGAATGGTTCAGTCAGGACCACTTTGTCAAAATGGGTACTTTGACACAATTATTTATATTTGGCGGTATGGCTCTGTGAGGGATCTCCCTGCCCTTCCACGTGCTTACATGTAAAGCATTACGCAGGAACAGCACACATTCCTGCCCTTACTGTGCATACAAGGAAAGCTATAAGGCAGGGAGATAAGCAGCAAACCCCCCCAGAGCAAGCATCAATGACATTGATTAATTCAGAATAGCATAAATGGAGGAGCAGGGGAGGAGGAGGGATGCAAATGCGCTTGCAAATGCGGCATGCAGAGGGAGCCGAGAAGCATAGGCAGGCTAGAGCAGTTTAAATAAGGCGGCATAAAAACTATTTGGCCAATAGGATGCTTTCAGCAGATCAGCAGGCCATCAGCTGATGAGGCTTGCGTGAGATCAGCTGACGCCAACTCTGGCACGATAATCGACGAGCGTGACTCCGTGGCCTGCCTGAACTAATGTGAGGCTCCATGTCTGGTAGCTGGAGAGGTGCCAGGGCACCTCCCAAGCACGGCCAAGGTGCCCTTGACCAAGGCACTGAACAGCTCTGGTGCGCTCCCTGCGTAGCAGTGTGTAGCAGCCCCACTCTGACATCTCTCCACTAATGCATGTCCACAAGTCCTATTTGTGCATGCGTGTATTTGGTGCCCATGTGTGTGAGGAGCATGTCTCTCAATAACAGAGTGTAAACCAGAATTTCCCTCAGGGATTAATAAAGTATGTAAAATAAAAAATAAATTAAACAATGTAAACTTCTCATGAACAAAGTATAGTCACAAATGTGTAAAAAATATAATATAATAATTAGTCACCTTTAAGATAGTACCAAACAACACATTTATGTTTTAACGGTATAAAACTTGACATAAATTATCAAGAGAATGTATTAAAGAGCTTATTAGAGTCCAAAAAGAACATCAAGTAAAGAATAATGTATAGTGAGCAGGTTGTAATCACAGACTGGAACCTGACAAGACCCAGACGTTGAAGGGTCTGTTTCTTGTGTCTCTTTTCTTACACAGCTACTTTCTAAAGAAATCAATAACTTGTCACAAAATGTTGATATGGAAATGATTTAATTGATTTAAAAATATGTTTTTCTTTTGCTAAAGATATAGGGTGTTGGAATCTACTGAAGCTGCGTGTATAACAACAGTTAACTCTGTAGCCGATCTAGCTTTCATTACGCACATTAAAGTGAACATTTCCACTGATGGGTGAAGTGAGACAAGGTGAAGAAATCTGCATGAATCAGCGTAGCACCTTACCTGAGTGTTTCTGCTTGGTCATGTTGGAGTCTGTTGACATTTTCTTTTTCATTCAACATCATATCCCACTGCACGTCCTGTTGCTGTTGCCTTCATGTTCCATCTTCGGTTTTGTAGATTTCTCTGTCAAAGTGTTTGCGACTTTTAAGCTCATTCCTCCGATGTTATCTAGACCTCCTTTCTCTTTTCACCACAGTAAACAGTAAACATGGCTTCACCGAATAAACAAGGCTTCTGTCAGTGTATTGATATCATTAGAGATAGTCCCTACAGATTCTGTGATTAGAGCTGCCTCCCTAGTAACCGTGTGATTGTCTTTGAAGCAGCGTGTTCTTCTTAACTTCGGTGATCTATCAGGGGATAGCAGACCGTTGCTATACGTAATTGGCCAATCAGAGTCAATTATTTAACACAGCCGTGTAAATAAATAAAGTTATTTAGCACATCAATCACATATTAATAATAAATGAATAAGTGATTATAAATGTGAAAGATTAAACTCTTTCTTCACAGAATGAATCCTGTTTAATCCAGATGAGTGCAGATAATAAAACAAATATCAATATTAATACAGCACCGTCTTTTTGAATGTGAAATAAATGGGTCTGAGCATAATTCTGCTTTAATTATAAAGTCTCTGTCTATCTCTCACCCTCTCTCTCTCTCTCTCTCTCTCTCTCTCACTCTCGTTCTCTTTTTGTTAGTGCCTTTCTTTGCTCTGTTGCCATGGCACCTCAGTAACTCACCTCTTCAATCTGTTTCTGTGTTCCCATTTAAGGCTTCATCACCTGAACCTGAAGCAGCGCCGGCACTAGAAGCAGCAGCAGCAGAAGAAGAAGTTGCAGCGGAACCTGAATCCCAAGATGAAGTCTTTGGTAAGAGGTCAAGCCACTCCTGGAAACTGGATCTATGCATATTGACGATACAAAAAACTCCCTGTCTTCTACAGCCTTCACTATTGTAGAACAACTATAGCAGTTGTTGAATCACGTTCATTCGACCGTATTTACGGTCAGATTACAATAAAGAGTTAAAAAGTCAACTTTTTGATCTCCATATATGATAATTAGTCAGCTCTCAAATATTTTCTATCCAAAAAAGTAATACATTAAAAGAAACGGTTGTTCAGGGTAGCTCTTGCTGAGGCCACCTTAAGCCATACAGAGCATTTAAAAGGTTTGAAATTTGTGACTAATGCATCCGATAAACCTGAAATCACAGCTTGAAACCCTGACACAGTTAGTTTTGCTTTTCCCGAAGCTATCTTGGCTCAATATCTGTTTTAGTTCTTTATCTATGGCAACAGTTAAACATGCATCTTCACAATCAGACTCAGTATCTGTTGGTTCCTTTGTGTGACGTTTGATGGATTGACCTGCCTGTTGAACAGTTAGACAATTATCGATGATGGATGAAACTAAGTGGTCTGTGGAAACCACCCATTTCTCATACTGATTAAAAGTTAAGTTTGTGTTTCATTCCCTTAATAACATTCATTGTGACTCTTCCAGTGAGAGAGGACGAGGCTTTCAACAGGTTTTTGTAATTGTAGTTTGTGTAATACTGCAGCTCAGCAGATGAGGGCAGAGTTCAATGCACAACAGAAGAGGGCTTCTGTAGATTCAGTTTACTGATTTAAATACTCAATACAAAGAAGATAGTTTGCTGAAAATCAGTGTTTTTTTTATTTTATTTAAGGCTTAAGCTCGGGAAATGATAGGGTATAAAGCACAGTGTAGGGATAATAGATTAGAGTGTATAGAATAATGTCATTAAAAAAATCCATAAACACTTAGCTGAGATTGCAAGTTTTCCATGAAACATCCTCTATCTTGTTTTGTCTGGTCACCAGGAGTGAATGCATTAATGTCTCTGAGGCATCCTGTTGGCTCCTTTCAACCTTACGTCAAGAGCTGTTCAAAGATGCAGCCTCGGGTACCTCCCAGGGTGACCCACATTTTCTATTTATTCATTTTATTACCTCCAATATGTGCTGTGGCCAAATGCCCACGAGACACATTTCACTGACATCAAGTGTGTTGGCTTCTTGTTGCTGCCTGTTGGGACTTGGTGATGTGTCAAAAAGTAAAGTTAAGAAAACATGCAAAGAAAAGGAAAAGTTTCAAACAAGTACAGTTTTATGTTTTGTTTTTTTCATGCATGATGAAAAACTCAAGAAGCTGAGCACATTTGTGTAGGATGAGCACAGAACGTTCAATAGACAAACGCTGTCTTTGACTCTCTGTCAGTCGGTTGTCTTCAGGGTGAACTGAGGTGAAGCCCGACAGAAGAAGGGTTTGGCTGTATGTCCTGTCTCAAGTAGCTACAGCTGCTTATTTGATTTTGATGCCAAAACATTGTATGTTGAATTACATTCCTCTTACAATACTATAAAACCTTTTGTTAATAACTTGAACTCTTGAGGGGAGAAAAAAAAAGGTAATCTCTGTAAACCAAAAATACATAAAAAAATGATAAATGGACTTGAGCTTGTATAACGCTTTTCTACTCTTCTGACTACTCAAAGCGCGTTTACACAGCAGGTCACACCTACACATTTGCACCCATTCACACACTAATGGCAGAGGCTGCTATGTAAAGTGACCATCAGAAGTAACTAATCTCATTCATACACATTCATACGCCACCGACAAAGCCACGGCAGCAACTTGGGGTTAATTGTCTTGCCCAAGGACACATCGCACATGTTGCTGAAGGAGCTGGGGATGGAATCCCCGACTTTCCAGTTTAGAGAAGACCAACTCTACGTACTGAGCCACTGTTTGATTAGAGAATGTATTATTCTAACCTGCCCATTCATAATAATGATTAACTCAACAAACACTTACATCATGCCCAGGTTACATTCAGTGTTATGAGGTGATTTCATTGAGCTTCATTAATCATAACTTCCACGGACTATGCTGTAGTTGATTAAAAGTTGTATTTCTGTGGGCATATAAGAAATTGACTGCATTCATCAAGACTGAGCTCAATATACTTGAAAGCCAGTGTTGTTGATTTTGGAGAGTTCTGTGAGTGCAAACCTTTTGTATTCAAAGCAGTAAGCAAAAAGTGTTTATTGTGAATATCGTGTCCCCTTCAATGCCTTATGTATAACCATAATTGTGAGCTAAAAAGCTTTAATTATAAAGCTCCAACCTAAAATTATACGCAGCGGGAAACAAGTTAAAATTGGCAGAAAGATGAATCCGCAACTGTTGATTTTGACAGCATTACTGACAGCTGTTACTCCACACAGCTGTGGCTTATCACCGCTAATTATACGTGAGACATGCCCTCTACTCTCCATTATGAACTCTTTCACTTATCCAGTGATTAAGTGAGATGTAAAGTTTTTAAAAGAGAGAGAGATAGAGAGGGTTGTCCTCATACTGCCCAAAAGATAGAGTGGTGAGTCTTTTTGAGAATCATTTTCTAGCTTATTGCGAGACATCTTCATGGAGAAGGTAGCTTAAAAGTTGTCAAGTGAATGACCAACAGTTGCAAATAGAGGGCGTTTAATTTCTTTAGTTACATTTGTGTGAATACCATCTCCAAACATGGAGATCAATTTATTAGAATAATTAGAGTAGGGGTTCTGATGGCCTAGCGGTTTGGTCATGCACATCGTATGGAGGCTTTAGTCTTTAAATCAAAAATAATGAACATAAGTTAATTCAAAAGATTCATTTTAATGCAGTGGGATCTGCATTAGACATTTGTAGATGTATGTAGTTCATAAGTGTGGGTGATTTGTGGCTGCTAAATGTTTGGTTAATCTTGTTTGTAAGGCGTTAACGAGTTGATGTAGGTTGTATTGACATTATTTTAAAATATTCGACAGTAATTGTAGGTCAGTTACATGCCCTCTTTATGTATTGTGGTGAGGTTCATATTGTTTGCATTTGGCTGCTAACCTCGTGGATTATTGCCTTACACGACCTGCCTGTGTTAGATTGGGTGATCAGGATGTGACTGTTATATATAGATGTGGTCTACTGTGCTCAGCTTTGCTTGCTGCAGCACCTGTGAACAATTCTCATTCCTCTCTAAGACTCTCAAACCTTACAGTGTACGAATACCAGAGAGGTTAAAAAAAGTACATGTTAGAATGTATTGAAGTATTTTTAGATCATTGTAAACTACTAAACTGTAACATTAACTATCTCCATGTATTCATATGATCATATACATAAACATATACATATAAAATGCTCCAGCAGTCCTTTGACTTCTTTTTTATTCAGTAAACTTTCTTTGATAGTTCTTGGCCTGTGTTCATTAACAATATGGATTATATTATCCAGCGTCGGGGGAAGATTCTTCATAAAGGATGGATTACTGACTGCCTTGAAATAAAGGTCAATGTTTACCTAACGTCAAACAAAACACATTTCTCATCCTAGTTGCAGTCTGGTGTACACTCCTAGCTGCATGATAGAATCTTCCTGGGTGTATAGTGATTTCAGGTCATGACAGCTTTTTTCTGTATGTAATCATGCCTCTTTGTTCATCGGGGAACTTATCAGATATCCAACCTCCTGCACCCATCTGCTGTTCTCACGGATGCATTAGAACCGGCAGAGAAGCTATACCTTTAATAAGCATTTTTCAGATTGATGTGCTAGATACTCGATACGCTCCTTCTCCTGCAACTAATGACTCTCCCATGTGTTCACACTGGTCATTGATGAGCATGAGACACAAGCGATACTTTAAATTAAGCAGCCCACACTGCACATGGTTTAATAGTTTTAATTCTTCAGGGACAGCATGGCTGACAGGCAAAGACGTAAAGCTATCTGACATACAATAGGTTATTGCAGTTACCAGGCTGTTCCCATAGCTTTATTGATTTAATGGCTTGATCTTTGAAAGGTGTCCTTGTAAAACTCAGCTTCCTCACACAGCATCTGGTCGCTCAGGAAAAGAAAACAACATACACAAAATAAATAAGGATGCAGGTTTAAGTGGTGAGCACTTTGTAATAACCAAGGTTTGCTTGAGGTGTAGGCAGAAATCATGGTGTGTATTTCTTTATTTGTAAAGATCAGAAAGCTGCTTCAGATCACTTCATGTTTAACTAGTATTTGATTGGTAAACTCAGCTCTCTGATGGTGTAAAAATCTAATTTTTTAAAGCCATTTTCAACTCTTGGCTGTTAGGATTCAGTTAAAACCTCATTCTTACATATGGCCCAAGGCTGATCTAATCTAGCACCATTATGTTGATACTGGGTGTGGGCAAAATAAAATAAAAGGAGTTTCTACCAAATTGGCGCGCCGTGAGTGGTTTATGAGGGGCAGGGAAGCCGTGTTTTATTGGGGCCTGTTTTGGTGAAGTTGTAATCAGCAGGCGTCATGACTCAACCCAGCCTGTTCTGCGGCTGGGGACGTCTCCGTGCAGCACTTCCTGTTTGCACTGCTTTTCCACTGAATGGCAAACAGCACCATCAGCTGTGCGGCTGTTAAAAGCCCATTATGGCTCCATTACCTGGCCCAGCCGATGGCAGGCCTCTGCTCTGCTAAACAGACCCCCTCTATCTGCCTGTTCTATCCTGACTCTGCCTGGGTCACTGTTTCTTCATCGTCACAGGGTGAACTGAAAAGAAAGGAACAGCAGTAGTAGGTAGAAACACAGGAGAACAAGAAAAAAATGGGATGGTCCTGATCAGGGTTTCCCAACCTGCCATTTTTTTAATCAATTTGGTCCAAAGAGACATAACGCACATTTTCATTCAGCCCATTGTTATGCACAATATAGCTCATACATTGATGGCTACACTTTTTCCCTTATACTTTATTGTTACTCTGATACTATAAAGAACAAGGATTTCTGTCAATAAGACAGAAAGCTGAATAAAGTGGAAAAACTATCATAGTTAAAGAGTCTGAAGATGAACAAACCACCAAGCGTTCTGTATATGCAGCAGGGATCAGTCTTTTAATACATGTCAACAAAGACAACAATAAAGTAATTTATTTTTCAGGAAAGGCTTTTTGTGTTCGTGATGTGTTGAAGTCAGCCAACATGGTAAGGAACTTTGGGTGTTGGTCTAATAAACATATACCATCCTGGAGATTAGGATTTGATTCACCTGTGAAACCAGCGGCCTTCTCTTCAGAGGTTTTCTTCTTTTTACGTACAACACATGCCTAATGCATGTCCCTAGGTTTAGTAACATAATATGTATGGCTAATGCATGTGCATTAGTCAAGTTACATATGTAAGGTAAGTCATATAGTGCATTGTTTGTGTAATTTGCATTTGTTACGGAACTAGCGTACACATTTACATAAACAAGAACCATTATTTATTTTCTAAATCTGAGAAAGTACTTTTAGTTCCTACTTCCTACACACAACCAGGCTGTTATGTGCCTAAGAATTAACAAAAGCATTGCATATCCTCATAGATGGATTTTTTATTTGACATGGACATCACAATTACATAGGACGAACCAGATGCATTGTTTGAGTGTTTTAGCACACATGCTAATACTCAACACTCACTATTGCTAACCTGACCATATTGCTAAATTGACCATATTGCCAGACTGAATCACCCTATTGTTGGGGCAGGTAGCCCAGTGGTTAGTGTGTGCACCCCATGTACGGAGGCCTTATAGTCCTCCAGGTGGGCCGTCCAACCTGTGGCTCCTTTCCCGCATGTCATTCCCCACTTTCTCTCTCTGTCCTTGATTTCTGACTCTATCCACTGTCCTATCTCTCCAATGAAGGCACAACCCCCACCCCTCCAAAAAAGAAAAGAAAATCATCCTATTGTGAAGCTGTAGGCATTTAATCAAACAGACATCATTGATGAGTTTGTAGTGAAAACATTTTCACAGTGCACAGCTCAGCTTTTTTAGAACAATGTACAGCACTTAATCCTACAAACAATGAAACAGCATGCTCCACAATATATCAGAACCTAAACAAATACAACATTAATTTTCTTACCTGGTATCTTCTCCCACATTGCTGTGCTTGAAATGGAAACTGGCACATTTTCTATAAAAGCCCTTTAAAGGTTCTTAAAACGTCAACATGATCCATTAAAAGTACATTAACTATGCTTTGCTATGCTGTGCGTCACACCTATAGCCTTAAGTTCCTTAATGCTATGAATTTTTAGATGTGATCGGATGCATTACAGCGTTTGGCATAAGCCTTGTGAAACCTTCTAAATAAGACCTATTACAGTGAGTACATTCAAGGATAGACATCATTAAGCCATGGGCTGCTACGTTCACACACAGAGAAAACAAGGATGCAAGTGTAAAGGGGCTTTAAGCTGTTCAGCTGGAGCAATTCAGAACATTGGCTTTTGTAATTAGTAAATAGTTTGTTTTTGTGCTAACTCTCCTCCTACACACGCACTCAAGAGGAGAGCTTCAATTAAATGAATCCATAGGGGTTACCTTAGCTCTTATGTTGCAGATCAATTTGTTCTCATGCCAAAGAGTTGGACGAAAAGTTTTCAAAGTCAAAGAACAGAGTACAAGTGAGGCTATGACAACAAAAGCAAAACTGTATTTCCTAATATTCCTGCATGTTAAACTCATGAACGCTATTAACTTCTTCTAGAGAGGAAAATGTAAGAGAGATAAACACTCACGCTGCACTGACAGAGACAGGGGTCACTCCTGAGTGATCCAGAGGACAGCTTCTTTGGTCTCATATCACAAGAAATGACACACTGTCTGTAAAGAACTCATTAGAATTTCTACTGAAGACTTTTTGTGAGAAAGTCAGTGTTATGAGGCTGCTATAGGAATGTTGATAAATGTATTCTCTCTCAACTATAACAGCAGCTTAGTGCAAAAATCCTCCACCCTGGAAGTCATGAATTAAGGAAGGGTGTGAAAATGTACATAATTATGAGCAGTGGGACACAAAGAATAAATTAATGCACAGTGAGCAACATATTAGATCCTATTTTTATAATCCTGGTTAAATTATAGAAGACTCTTAGAACCCACACTTACTCCAGGCCACAAAATACATTCATAGTCACAGGGGTTTGATGCTTATTTAACCCTGCTAACCCGACATACGTACTTCATAACTCCCGGAAAACACAAAGGGCGAAGAGAAATAGATGGGGTACTTGAATCAGAAAAGGCTCAACTTCTTATAACAAAGCATGTTTTGATGGAAGCAAGTAGCTGGCATGGACACAACATAAGAGATTGTCCTCTGAAGATCATTTTCCATTTGAGATTCAATCTTTCTTAAGGTCACACTTGAGCCTCTATTCAGGATATTGAATGATACTGGTGTGAGCCAGTTATCACATATTTCATACACTTTGTGCTTCCCTTGTAATTGCTTCAGGGACATACTGGCTGCTCTTGAAATCTTGGAACCGGCTCTAACAGATTGCATTGATTTGGTCGGAGGCTTTTGGTGTTAGTCAGAGTGTTCTTCTTTACCACTGGCCGAGAGGAAGCAGGGGCATGATCAAACACTCCCCACCTCACTGTTTTCTCATTACTGACTCTGTAGAGGAGCCTCTGAAAACACAGATCAACCTGTAATGCAAAGAGAGTAAGAGCATGCTCTTCAGAAATAAGATTTTACCCTCTGAATGTTTTATATCAGGGCTAGATTATAAGCAAGAAGAGCTGCATGTTGGAGTTAAAGCAGGGCTGTGTGATGTGATGTAAACAGCTTGTTTTTCATTTATCGACGTGCCCTTCATCCAGCCCACGCAGCCTCCTCTGCTTCCTTCACTTATAATTTTATTTTTGTCCTAATTCTGCAGCTTTCATTGTGTCCTTTAAATACAAAATGTTTTTCTGTCAGTGGAAAAAATGGTAGGAGTAGAGTTTTTTTAATTGATGGATTTTTTATTTAATCAGATAGAAATACCCGATATATAAGAAAAAAGGGAAATAGCCTGTTTTTAGCAAAAGCTAGTGTTTCCACCATTTATTTTAAAAATGTTAAATGATATAAGGCTTAAAACTTTAAATGCAATGGAAAACGTTGCATTTAAAGTTGGTTTAACATTTTCTTGATATTTGTTCCCAATATGTAGTGATTTGAATCAAACAAGCTTATTTTCTTTGTCATACCAGGGTATTTCGATGCCAGTGACTCCCAGCTATGGAAAAAGGAAAGTGACATTATACCCTTGTTAGTGATGATGCAAGTCTGCACAAACTCCTAAACCAACACCTGACCATTCAGCATAACAGTCGACCGTCTGGGGCTGTACACGCAGTGTAACAGCTTTATGCTGCGTAAATAACTCTGGTGAGAGCAGTTAGAGTGATTGTTATCTAAAATGGAGTGCTCTGTAGGGATAGGTCTAAAATGTGGAATTGGAAGCATTCTGGTTTCTGTTTGGTGTATGAGTAGTGAGAATTTCAGCCAGCATTTGCTGTATGAAGGAAAACAGCTGCGGGAGAGAGCAAAAGGGGACGACCCGCAATTTACTACATTGCAATCTCAGAACCCATCAGCAGTATTCTGACTATTATTTCACTTTGATGAATGACGTTAAACAGATATCTACAAGCAGGTGCTGATCACTTGGTGATGTAACTCTATCACTTCTCGAGTTGCTACTTGATTTACCGGAAGCCACAAAAAGTTAGCTCTCCCTCACAAAAGCTATAACGTTGGGAGAAGATAGGCGGTGAGTTCCAAGATTTAAGTGAACCAAAGCAGTCAAGTTGTGGCTAAAAAACTAACTCAGAAATAGATTATAGATGAAAAAACGCTCCATGGAGCTAAAGATAATTGTACATGTAGAATCAGGTGATAATTTTCAGTCATGCGAATATTTTAAATACAGTGTATTAATTATATGTATATATATATATATATATATATATATGGGTTATATAGCTCTCATTGTAAAATCAGGGTTGAGTTAGCCATAATTGCAAAGTTTCAAAAAACTGTTTGCCGTCTCCTAAACCCTCTTAAGACTGTTAGAGCATCACTGACAGCGAATGCAGCACCACATCGAGAGTCTGAAAGAGTTTGTCCCCGTGCTGTATATTTGTCTTCTGTACACATTTATAAGTGCAGTGGCTCAGTCATTTGTGTCTGTGGCGGAGACTGACACTGGCTGGTACGGGCCCTGGCACTGCCAACATGAAGCACCTCCTTTCCTCTCCATTCAAAAGCTCTGATTGTTAAAGGGCAACATCACTGGACCAGTGTTCTGTGGTTTGACACCATTGTTCAGATTCTCCCTCTGTCCCCTCTCACCTCTCATTCTTGCCTTCTGGCGTCTGATCTCTTTCCCTTTCTTGAAGGGTTTTTTTTCTCTCAGATGAATAATCTAAAATCACTCAGAATTTCGTATCCGTATCTACTGCATGTAATTTTTCCCCCCTATGATCCACCTAATCAATCCTGTTAATACAGGTGTATTCATTTCCTTGTGTCTAGAGCTTTCCTTATTGATTTCATAAAGACACACAACCCTCTCATAAGCTTCTCTATGGATTCTCGGCCTGTGTGTTTGTGCGCTTCGTTGCAAGAGTTTGTGCCTCAGTGTTGCTATGAGTTCAGTAGACCACGTCATCCAGTTTGGACCATCTGGCAGGACAATCACTGAGTGTGCATGTGTGTTAGCAGCTGGGTCTGTGGCTACAAGGGTCCAAAGGGAGGGGATGATGGGTAACCAAGAGAGTACAAAAGCACTACCCTAGCTACTGCATCCCATATGTCCAACAAGATGGACTGGAGGCCTTCCCCTCTGAGGAAAACAACAAACTCAGCCTGAAGTGGAAGAAATGCAGCAAAAAGTGTCCTTGTCCATGTTTGGACATCATATGTTTCATGAAGAAACATATTGAAGGCTCATCCACTTGAGATCCACAGTTCACTCTTGGCAGTAAATTGTGTGTCACGGTTTACTGATGTTGTTAAACTTCGCTTCAATGCTTATGTTTGACATCTGTTGGAGTTGTCCCAAGAATACAAACAGGTGCAAACTGAGAAAAATGCTCACCTAACGCAGCTGGCGAGGAACACTGTTTGATTTGGTAGCCTGGGCAAGACAGATTAGTTTAATTACACAGTATTCTTCGTAGGGATTCAACAATTCTCAATATAATATTAAACCGCTTGGTAAGACATCCACGGTTCAATACGCGTACGGTTTTGAATTGTGTTTTTTCAGTTTTGCGTACAGCTAGCTTCAATGCATTTTATTAATCCCCATATTGGCTCTGTTTGTGTGTGCCTGTGAGTCCATCGATAGGATAAGGAAACTCCGACGCCCCAAGTTAATATTTAAACACCATGCGCTAAAGTTGTGGGAAGCTGACAACACTTGTAGGAAGCAGTGAGGAGAGGCAGCAGTATAAGGAAGCACAACCGTCTTTCAAATCAGTGGTGTGGTGAAACTTCGTTTTCAGCATTTAGTATAAAAACAAGAAAGACACAACGATGAACAAAAAAATGACTGTGTATACATCATTTTGCCTACAGAGTTTGGCTGAGTTTACAGCATCAGACTCCAGCAGGTTGTTATGTTACTAACGTGAAGCTGCTGATTGTTACACACACAGACACCAGCTGTTACCTGCATAATGCAGATGCTTCAATGTGACCTAAAACTCCTAAGAATGGAATAGTTTACCAAAAAAAAAAAACACTCCAAGGGGGCGTCAGAACCGAACCAAGACGCATGACCAAAACCCGGGGTATGTATTGAACCCTGGGCTGACTTAATTGTTGCATCCCTAACACTTACCGAGCCTTCACTGTAAAGATGCCTTTTCTATTCATTCTCTATGCACATATGTATGTAGCCATGAGCAATGCTTCATGAGCATTTGGATCATAATAACTGATTTTCACGTTCTGTGTGATTTCAGCAGATCTGAGTGCCATTAAATATCAAAAGATCCAAGTGTGTAGTTGGGTGTGCTATGGTGTATTAAGCAAGGGAAAAGGAAGACTAATGCAATCAAGTTCATGATCTGGGGACTGGAGATTTATTTGTGACATTTGGACTAACACATTAGGGGGATCAATGCTTCCTCTGTGTCTATTGGGTGCACTTATAAAGCTTTCTGCACTTAATGAAGTTGCCTGCTTGTAATCAGATTCACTGCAGTATCATAATCTACATTCATTCATCTTTAACCAGCAAAGCTTTATCATGTCAATGCTTTATTTAAATTGAGCCTTGGCGCACTACTATACCTTTTTATGTTTTCATAGATGACTAGATGGCCATATCTTGGTCAGCATAACAATGGATGTAGGTTTACAACAATCCTGTCTGTCACCTTGCTTTGGTGTCACAGGCTATACTATTTGAAAGGTCTTGGGTTGACAGAGCAGAATGATACTGAAGTTGAAGTGTAATGTCTCAATCAAAGCCTTTGACACAAGTTTCCAACTGGCTTACAACTTCAGAACATTCATCTTGTCCACTGCCCTGTTGAAGTGTGTATTCACGTGTTTTGGTGTCTCCGTTGGTGAGGAAATGTCCCATGCAACACACCAATGGCATGCAACCCATGTTGAGCTCTATTCTTCTTCTGTGCTGACCCACTGTCCGACTAGAGACACTCATTCATACAGGCTGCCAATAAAAAACCTCATCCTCCACAAACATGTCTGTCATGACAGAGATATAGTAATGTGTGAACTCACCAGACTCAAAGTCATGATTCATGAGTCAGCTAGTCTAGGCTGTTCCCTATGTTTCATTATTTGCAGAGATCAAAAAATGGTTAATTATCTATATCTGAACCCGTTGGCTATCATCTGAGGATGATATTTGGCCTTGGGGAGCCATGTCCAATATTACCATTGTTTACCCACTTAACAACTTAAGAAACAAATAGTTTGAGTTGAGACACTACATCTAAGATCAGATTGTAAGCTGCAATTACATGCAGATATCTGGTTATAGACATTAATTAAACTTGTACCATTGGTAGACGACCACTGATGGGTACAGGGATTGAATTTGAGTGGATTGCAAACGTAGACCAATACACTTTAGTCACCAAATCTGATCTCACGCCTACAGATCCTGCATCTTCATGCAGAATAGCTAGTGAGGAATCAATCATGAGTTAGCATTAAGCGAAAGTGGCATTGAATAACTTCCTTTTAATGGCTAGAAACTTTGAGAAGAACCAGACTCATTTGTGAACAGCCATTTGCTGCGACCAGATGGGCTGACAATGTGGGACAGAGTTAGAGACGGAAAGAGATAGGTGGGTAGAGAAATTGACTGACAGATACACAAAGAGGCATATGTAAGCACAGCAACACAACGACAACAGATAATACAGACTCTTTGTAGAAATGCCAGAAAAACTTGAAGAAATAATCTCACAGTTCAGATCGGGTCACAGATATGTGTCGGGGATCGGATTATTTTTTGGATCATCCGACGCAGAAAAAAATGTGTTTATGATATCACTTTTCTACTCCTTTGCATGCCATGACTCACACTGTGCATGTCAACAGCATTACAAATCAAAGTGCATCTCTGTTCCATCTTAATAATGCATCACCTCCCTTTTAGTCCCCTTTTTTTTAAACGTGCTTTTAAAAGTCTTAGTACAACAGACAGTAACACAAAAAGCGGCATCATCTCAATAACAGTATTTTACCCAACATAAGGGACATCAACTTTACAAACAAAAAATGTACATCTTTCTGTGCTTACCAAGTTTGCCGTAAGATACAAAAACACATTATTTTCTCATATTAGCTTTGACAATGTTGAACACATAACATACACACAGTTCATTCAGCAGATGTTTGAGTCAAGAAGGTCCTTGGTAGCAAGCACTCCCCGACCTGTAAAATGAGAGAGACAACAAAAACTCTGTGGTAGATACAAAGTAACATGTTGTAATGGGACATGAATTCAAACAGAAAAGAGAGAGGAGGAAGAGCTTGGTGTATTTACTTCCCCTGCAGGCTTATCATATAGCAGCATAACTAGGTGCTGGTCCAAGGCGAGCCCGAGCCAGCCCTAACTATAAGCCTTATGAAAAGATGTTTTAAGCCTACTGTCTGCCTGCCAGGGATCTGTCTTTCCAGACCCCTCAAAGGTAAGATCCCAAAGAAGGGCCTGATAAGTGAAAGCACTACCTACTGCTCATGGAGTTACAGGCTGGACTACAATCCGAGAGGACTGTGTTGCAAAGAAGTCATCTTTTCTTCTCAAGATTTTAGAATATATTCTAGATTTTATAGGGAAAGGCATTTAGATAATGGGCTACAAGCTAGACAGAGAAAGAATATGAAGCTGCCAGCTGAGGCCTTGTATATAAGTTTTGGACATTTCACAGTTCTTATACCATTTTATTTTGCCTTCTGGTGAGCCCATAGTGACAGGTTGGACAAACCCAAAAAATGTTGTTGATCTGTAGCTGAGAGATTAATCGTCAAGATATCTTTATAATACTGTAGTGAATTTACAACCAGAAAAAAATGGCACATCAATGGTTAAAACGCCTCTTTTGACTAGTAAATGTATGATCAATCTGTCAAAAATAGATTCAAAAGAGGTTTGAAAGTAATCCTGTGAGTTAAAGTTGATGTTTGTCTGTGCACTGATCAATGGGAGGAGATGTTGGTGAGGGCTGGGCAGGGTTGTTATTTAACTTGGGAACAGTGGAAGGTTAGCGTCACAGCTGCTCGGATAAATACAGAAGCTCTGACACTTTAGTCTATGTGATGAAGTTTACAACACTTACAACAAATGATCCAAAGGCTGCTCATGCCACATTTCATCAATACAATATAGAAGAGTTAAGCCTGATATTTTTTTTGGTCGGAAAAGGCAAGATTTTGAGGTGAAGCTTGTCTTAACATTGCGACATCCCTCCCCATTCAAAGTCCCTGCTCAAAGTGAAGTTCTAAGGTCATCAACATGGCATGAGTTCAGCCATAAGAAGGGAGTGGTTCTTCTGTCCCTCTTATCTCGTCCAGAACAATCTCTGTAGGACTGATGTCCTGGATGCCAGATGGGGTTCAGAGACAGAGAGCTGCTTTTTACTTGAGGCTGGTGGGTGCTTCAGATCCACCATGAATGCAGTGGCAGGGAGATTTTCAGCCCCGGGTGGGAGGTTTGGTCCGGGTCCACATAGCGATGGGTGTTTTTTCAGAGGAATGCTTCCCGTGCTTCGGTCCCACCACAGTCCTTGTTGTTGTACCAGATGCTAAGCCACACATCCTCTTCACACCGAGGAAGAGGAGGAAAAATGAGGAGATTGAGGCCCACTCCCTGCATACTTCCTCCTTTCCAGATGCTGATCTTTCCTCTCTTGCACAGATCAGAATTTCTTTGCTCAACAGATCAGATGCCATATGTTGATGTCTTCAGCTGATAATCAAATGTAGATGGTATAGGAGAAAGTTGCGGTGATTGGTATTTTTTCTTGGCTCAATAATTAACGACTCAGAGGCAGCCAACCATGTCATTTGTCCCCTACAATTTCTTTTTCAGCACCTTGGCTGTCAAAGGAACTTGTACGAGTTGCCATGGAGAATTAATCAAGAAGAGGTAACGGGCTGTTATCTTGTCTACTTCAGAGTGCAATAATGGCTGGTTACAAGAAACAACGTACATTTTAAATGAGACCAGTATCTCTCAGTGCTTAAAAAGGTCATCTATACGACAACAGTTTCTGACCTTGTGGTCATCTCTGGTGGCTGGAGGACCTCTCTGGTGAGCCTGTGATGGGCAGGCCTCAGAAACTGCCATTATCTTGGGATTTTAATGCATGAATAAATCTAGTGTTTATGACAGAGGCCAACGAAGTCAAGCAGCATGTTCTCGGCGGGTTCCCGCTCATTTTCTTTTTGCAGTGTTATGCAGCAGACCACTGGATAATTGGTCCTTAGTGTTGTTTAAAGGTGCTTTTGCATAAACTGATATTCTGAAGGACTTGACAAAGGAAAAAGCAACGGGCAACATCTTTTTAATGCTTTTTTTTTTCTCATTAGCTCCTGTTTAAAAGCATATTGAAGATCAGTATCAAAGAGTTATTTATCCTTTGACAAGTCCCAGTTGTTTCCGATGTTAAAAACACTGACACTCATCCCTAAACTGTCAAGCACTTCAATTCAGAGTTTATCAGCGCTCCAATGATTTCCTCTGAAAACATTTATTCAGATAAGTCTGCACTGTCAGACTGAGCACCACACATACAGTTGTAATTACTGACAATTTGTAAGGTGCACTAAGGAGAATATTGAGCTCAGCTAGGTGCTGATTAAATGCCAGACTTGTGGCACTTTTATTAAACTTAAAGGAAGATAAAGTCATGACGGAAGAAAGTCAGTGTTGATGTAGCATAACTTAGACATTGAGCCGCGGTCTAATTAAAAAAGTCAGCACACAGAGGAGTACATGCTGTCACAATGCTGTCACTGACCCAGCCACTGAAACTAGGTATCTTTAAATGTTCTATCTGAGTCTCTAATTCATCTTACACAGGCTTCTGTAAGAGCTAAAGGTAATAATGCAGGATATACTGTCGGCTTATTATCTGAGGAGGAATAGGAGTTAAGGAAATAAATGCAAAAGCTCTGTAGAGAAAAAACAGAACTCTTTGAGGATATATATTCAAAATCCAAAAATGACTGCAGAAAAACAAACTACTAAAATCATCTTGTTCTTGTTCTTGTCTTTGATTGTTATTTGCAACTGTCTTGTAAAAATTCAAACACCAAAATACTTTTCCAATTTCCTGCCTCGCCCTATAAAACGTACCTTCTTTCATTTCAGCTGTAGCCTGCTTGTGTTTTCATAAAGCTATGTCTTTGTTTGTGTAAAGCAAACAAACAAAGACGTGTGAATAATTGTCTTTTAATCGTCTATATTTGAAACAAAGGCCTGTTTTTCAGACACTGAAAACCAGTTGATTACAATCACAGCGCATTAAGGGTCATTACACCGTCACTTATTAACTGACTTCTTCCAGAGACTGTCAACATTATCGATCAGACATCTGATACACTGTAGGGTGGATTATTACGGAGCAGATTGCTCTTATCTTTAGTATACAGATGAGGTAGCGTTCTAATCAAAGCAGAAAACCAATAAAATCACTGGAAAGTAAATGACATATTGATAAATCTTAGAAAAACAACAGTAATACCACTAGTCCGTTAGGGATCTGTGCTTAAAAACAAATTGTCCACTTTCGTTGACTCTTCATGCTGGTAAAGAAGTCTGACTGAAAACAGAAATGCCATTACCTGCCTCAGTAATCAGTGAGTCATTGGCATTAATCAACAATCCTCTCCATCCCACACACATGTATTACGGTCAGTTTGTACATTTGGGCGCTAAAACCCTGACTTAATGAACCTTTAAACAAGAGCACACGGGGAGTCATCTGACTAATAAGTTACTCATCAGCACATAACCTTTTATGGGTGAACAGGGTGAACATGCACTCAGTATTATGCTGCAATATTATGAGCTCTGGAGGACTATTACAGTTCAGCCATGTCAGGTTGTTTTTCTCGATCTAATTTGTACTTCATTGGTATGCTTGTGGTGTGTGTTAGCACCGTCGGGCTTAGAAATAGGATCAACAGGTGACAGTTGATAGAAATGTTTTAAGAAGCCTCGTGGGTAGGCCAGTGAAGGACAGCAGCAGCCTTTTATTTATTCTTCTCTCTGCTGCTCCTGAGAGGGAAAAACATTTTAGTTTAACATCTATTGTTGGTAACAAACACAGATGAGTTATGTTTCAGATTTTCACAGATCCATGAAACACACTAAACATGCAGAGTGACTCTAATGAGTCCGGTGTTTGCTGCCCAGATCACGATCCAGCTTTTCCCCTGGTCACCGGCAACTCATGCTGTCTGCTGACAAACTCCCTGAATAAACTTTAATAGACCCAACAGTGAGCGGTATGTTGTGGAGTTTTTATAACTTTGTTTTAACTACAGTAAAAGTTTTCAGGCCAATGAAGAAACAGAAAAAATGCAACCTGCTGACTGTGTGCACAAACGCTGCCAAAAAGAAGTACTTTGGAAAAAACAGGACAGCCAGCTAAGAAGCCCCTCACTGTTATTCCATCTCAACTTGAACACTTTTCTTAACTCAGGGGAGAGCATGCACAACTTTTACTGCAGTTTTAAAAACAACCTCATCATAATAGATCTTAAATAAATTCTTTGCTACTTTTAAACATGTTTGCAAGATCGATTAAATATATAAAGTAGCAAGACTTAGTGTCAGTGTCTTATTTACTTGTCCTGTATATCGTACACAGAGACAATTAGCTGAAAGCAACTCATAGATTGCACCAATTTTTCAAATAGTTTCACGTTTGCCATCAGGGTTGTTTATAGGGTTTCTATAATCACATTGAAATATTTACACAGAGAGGGCTTGCTCTCTCTCTGACAAAAATCCTGTCTGACGGGGAATCGTACCAGGAACCTTCTCGCTGTGAGGTAACAGCGCTAACCACTGCACCACGGTGCAGCCAAAAAACCTCAGCTATACCTTTTAAAAGTAAAAAGCCTTGTTATTACGCTCTTCAGTCCACTGTCCTTGGCAAAGTGCATTTCAAATCTCTCTGAGGTGAGCCAGGCATTCAAGAAGTTAGTGACATCAGGACATCAGGCTTTTGACGGACAACAGCAGCCAGATTTTGGCTCGTAAGTGGCACAGTTGTTACCCTAACCCTAAACATAGAGACACCCCTACTATGTTTCTGACCACACCTTATTTTAATACTATGCACCCATGGGCGCACAGGTGGGTGCAGGTACATTGGTCACTTAATATAGGCGCTGGGTGAGAAATGACAACTGCTTGAGTCCAAATTTAGCAATGACAGTTGCCAGTGTTCTGAGTTGCTTTGCACCAGGTGTGAAATATGGCCCGTAATCTTAATTAAAAGTCTCTGAATGATGGGGCGCTATTCTAGCTCAGTGGTTACAAAGCAGGCCTTCACGGTATGAGACATATACAGTATGTGATGTGCGATAACATTGTTCAGTGTTGCAATACCAATATGAATAGCGATAAATCAACAAAAAATAAAGAGTGCATTTTAGCTATACCTCAGTTTCTGAGTCTATCTGCTGTTCTTCATGTATCATATCTGTTTTTAACAATATGTCCCTCCTGAATACAACATAAACTTAAGAAAAAAAAAGTTCTTCCACTGAACTGGCACTAATAAATCCGAGGGTAGTTTATAGCTACCTTTAGCTTAATCTGACTGCTTCAAAATGGTGAGAGCATGAATATTAGACTCAGGCCTTCATCCAATAGATGCAATGTCAACATGCTGAGGGAGAGAGCACTGCTTGACTATATTTAGAATGTTTTTTTTTTTATTGCCATAATTTCAGACTTTTGCAATGTGTTTATTGCGAAGGATCATATCCAGATAACGATACAATTGTGATTAACTGTGCAGCACTATTACAAAAAGACCACCCATGTAAAGATGCTTTAAGCCCTTGAAGTGCTAACCCCGGGTTCAACTCCCATCACTGGCCATTTACCGCATCATCCCTGTTTCTGACTCCACTGTCCTGTCCTTCCAATAAAGGCATGACAGCCTATAAAAATCCTCATTAAAGAAAAAACTCTGATGAGATGAAGCCGATGAATTGTGTCATCTGCCTTAAAGCAGCTGTTAATCTGCTGTAATAATTACAATGACGACTTTAGTGGCCTTTTAAAAATGTTTTTTCAAGGTGACAGGAATATAATCATCAGGACATGAAACACACAGAGTGAGAGAATTTAAGTAGGCTCTTTTGGCAGCAGTGCAACGTGTGTTCATCCAGCCTGCATTGTTGGTCATTGTTGGATCAGTTAAACCTCTAAAATCAATGAGTATATTTTCATATTCAATCCTCACTATTACAGTTTAAAAGCTGACAATGCATACGTTTTTTATATCTTCATATTTTCCTGTCTGAAAATGTATTTTCTGATTTAAAAAAATACTACTGATGGTACCAATCTGGCAAGCTGGAGAATTCCATCATCCCACAAGATGAACAAATATGAACATAGCTTTGACTGAGGCATAGTTGTAATATATTTGATAAGAATGATGTGTGCAGACAGGTATGGCCTTCTCAGGTCTTCCCTCCTTAAATAACTAAAATTAGTCTCCTTCTCAACAGTCATATGTGCACCCAATCTTCTAGGTAGTATAATATGAATTACATGAGTTGCTAATTCCTTCAAAAGGAAGTCCAGTTTGATGATCATTTGACCAAATAATGAAAGATTATTATGCTGACATGTTATTTGGGTAAATTCCACTTTAGACTATAATTAAATTCTTCATGCTATAGAAGTACCATTTGCTCTGCATCCAGAGAAAGTAGCCCGGTTGCTCTGAGACCTCGAATCAGATAAGTGACACCGTGCATGGGGTTGAAAATCCATACTTATAGGAGTTATTTTAGTGACACTGGGCCCTTTGTCTCTCTGTAATAACTATGCAGCTCTAACAAACAGCCTCTGTTTTCAGCCGTTATTAGCATGCAGATTCTCTGGTGTAGTGCTACACCATTTCTGCTAGTACAGTGTGTACATTGTTTTGGAGGCAGGAATGCACTGGATGTCCTCTGCAGTGGGAGCTGGCTAACTAAATGGATAGCTGTCAAAGTGGATGTTAGAGAAGCAGCTGTTTTTCCATTTGCAAAGATGGTGCAGCATTAGAATGTCAGATAGATTTAGGTCAGCTTCATCTTGAAGAAGCTTTACGTGTAAACTTGTGTAACCCAATATAAAGAAGAAATGCTTCTTGTAAGCAGTCTAATGCATTAAATTGAGTTGGGAATTGTTAGCACACCTGCTACACCACTGTTTTCACTCTTAACTCTGCCCCAGAGAAACAGAGGGTGGCCTCAGAGACAAAACAGTACTCAGGAATAAACACCTATACAGTGTCTCATGTCTTTAATCTCACATTTTCCCTGTTCCCTGTAGAGCAGGTACGATTAAATGAAGTTAAAAATTTAAAATGTTAGCTCTGCTGGTGTCTGCCGCAGCAGGAAGGGCACTGCCTCGTCAAAAGAGCCCTTTGTGCTGCTGCGGTTTGTTGTGTGCCATGCAGGCCCAAGCCCATAGATGACCCTTGTTGTTTCTGCGCAGGCCTGGGTGAGGCAGATGCGAACCAGAACAATGGCTGCGTCTCGGAGAAGCCGGCGGTGACTGACTCCACGGGCGCTGAGGGCCCCCGCCAGCTTTGGACTGACTCCAACACAGCTGACCCTGACCCTGACGCTGCCACGCCACGCCCCCACCTGGTCCGCCTCTTCTCCCGAGATGCCCCGGGCCGAGAGGACAACACCTTCAAAGAGCGACCCTCTGAATCGGACGAGCTACAGACCATCCAGGAGCACAGCGGAGCGGCTTCAGAGTGCGGGTCGGATAACCCAGAACAGGACCTAGATTAGGCTAGCTTTTTTTGTCCCTCCCTCCCTTTCTTTTCTCTCATCCCTCCTCTGTCTTTTGCTCTCTCATTTGAGAGACAGACAAGAACCCCGCATTTGACAAATAAAAAAATACTACCAACCACTACTACCACCATGGCATCTGCAAGCAGCTCCGCACAGGCCGCCTTTGGGCTGGGCAGGAGGAAGAAGAACCCTGGCCTCCTGGACCAGATTGGAAACTTCTTTGGAGGTGACAAGAAGAGGAAGAGCAAGGTGAGGAAGCAGGGAGAGTCGAGGTGAAAACTCGACCCTTCTCATCTATCTCAGTTCATTCTGCTGATTTGCTTACAGAACCACTTTTTTTTTACTTCTGATTGTTTAATCTTGTAAGAATTAGTTGCAACATATTTGTCATATAGATTTGTGTTGGGTTTTCATGTTGTTCTTATGGTGAACCGAAGTCTGACGTTGTCCTGTGATTCCCAAAGACTGGCTGAAAGGCTTTGAATAGTCACTGGATGATGGCTTTGGGTGGGGTTTGTTCTGTGCTTTATTTTCTATTACGAAGAGGCTGTGATTTTGAATCCATAACAGATACATTTCTATATTTCATTGTTTTTTTTTTCTTTTCTTTTGATGGTACTGACATTAAGTAGCATATTTTTTTTTTCCGTTCAATTTAATGTATCTGTTGTGGATGAGATTTGGTGGAATTGCTCTCGTTGCTGCCGCTTTGCAGTTTGTTTTATTGGAACATTCGTCAAACTGGAGTTTTAGTGTCTCAGTTCTGGTACTTCCCTTAATGATGATGAGGAAAATGTGAGAGTTGCCAATATCATTAAGATGTAAAACTGGTTTATGATATCGGATTTTATTGAGGCATTAGATACTCTGCAAAGAGGTCATGGACTTCTTAGTCGAGGGATTGTCTCTTGGATTTTACCTCCTTAAGTCACTTTTAAGTATCTTTAAAAAGTCAGCCACAGGGAGGTACCTCAATACTGTTTGCACGATGAAGCAGTCTGCTAAGTCACTTTTTAAGATTATATGATCAAAATAAGATGTATATTACCATAAAGAGTCTGAGCATAGTATCTTCCTCTGTTGGGGAATATATACAAGAGTCTGCAACGAAAGAAAATGATTTTATTATCCTGCAGACAAGTCATTATTTAAGCCTGCTTTAGCTTTGATTTAAACTGTTCTGTAGTTTTTTGTCAAGAAATCATAAAATGAGGCCGTCTTTATCTACAAGCGTGCATTTTCATGCAGTTTTAGTGTCCATGTTTGGTTGTGGGAGGGAATAGATTGGTACTCCAGTGTTCAGACATGATGATTGGCACTCTTGCCAGAGCTGTTAAGAACCAGACTACAGATCTGTTGGTTCCACCCATGTCCACACCATGAGCTTTGCACTCTGTGGTGCCCCCTGGAGGTGGTGATGAAATGGAAATTAAACTCTTAACTCCAAATTCAGCGCTGTTTACAGCAAGCATTGAACATGCTTTGAAATATTGATTATTGTGACAACTCTCAAGCTAAAGACAAAGCATGCTGTGCTTTCAAGAAAATGAATTTTGGCTCCATATTTGTCTTTATTTTTTTACCATGACTGCTGTCTTATAAAGGGAATTTTACTTGGAATTACTGCTGTGTTGCAACAAACCAAATGGTGGACCAGTGGACATAAATATTCTCCGTTATTTTAAGCTTTTCCTGTCATTTGTATCCAGTAGAACGCTGATCAGGGTGCTATAGGAAGGTGATTAAAAAGAAACCATTCAACAGCATGAACATATGCATTAAATCCTCCTAAGCCTTATGTCACTTAAAAAAAACTATTCAAGAATAAAAAAAAGATTTTATATAAATGTTTGCTACAGATGTTTGCTTTAGCCTTTTCTGCTGATCAGATATTGTTTTGCTTTCGGAAAAAATGTTCAGGGAAAAAAGTTTCATCCGATCAAATTGAGATGCTCTCATTCAACGTTGGGTTTGTGGCCAGTTTTCTGCAGTATTTGTTTCATTCAGTGTCTCTTTATGCCATAACATTGTACATTGCTCTCCATATTGATGACAAGTTTACTCAAACAAAGATGTAAAAAAATATATATATATTTATGTATTCACCAAGGGTTTGCCTTCAAATGAGGAGTGTTCACATCTCAAGTGAATGACGGACAGGTTCGCCCCACCTCTGTTGCCTCTAGCAAATAATAACAATAATAATATTAATACAACCTGCTCTTGATTTTCTGCTAAAAAAACTTATTTTTCCAACAACAATTCAGCATGAAGACAGATATTTTGTAGCTTAGACTCTGATCTGCCTGCCTGTCTGTGTGTGTGCACAGACTCTCCACAGACATTTTTAGTGTATTCTTTAAAGTTGAGGCTGCAGTATTTGTGGAAAACGTTGTGTCTGTATTTTCTGTTGCATCTTGAAATGCATGCTAATTTCAGTGATTTTGAATGCTTGGAAGGTTTGCAGTCAGCTACAAACTGATCCCTCATGTGTTTTTTTTTAAATCTTCTATCCTTTTCTGGATTTATGAACCTAGTTTGCAAACAAAGCCTGAGCCTGAGCTCTTTGAGAAAAGCAAGGACAGTATATAAGAGATGTTTTATAAGTATAAGCCAAAAACAACAAACTCCAGCCTCAGGACATGAAACAACTGCAGGAAATCTGCACTTGATTAATTTTGAAAAGTAGGTATGATTATATGCTAATATAAGTTTGCATGAACAGCAGCTAATCAAGCAGAAGAGGACTCTTATAGAACAGAGGGGGTTTTATTTCATTTTATTTGCTTTTTAATTGTTTAATTGCAAGAATCAGTGGTTTATATGTAAGATCAGGCTTTAGCAGAACAGCTCACAGTCAGAACTGAACCTCTTTGGTACCGTAGTCTAACCCTGGTGTCTTGGATGAACACAGCAGTGCATCGGTGCTGATCCCTGTTGTGTAACGCCTTCAACTCTGCAGTGGAGACCTGTAACCGTTTGTATCTGTTGTGAACTGTTGTGACCAATGACCTGTTCTTAACCTGATCCTGTTTTTGGATTTTTGCTTGATTAAAACGCTTTAACAACACCCTCAGCGCTCTCTTTGTTTTGTTTTAATCCATATGTGGCTCGATATCTTTCATGTGGTTCTTTAAAAGTGTGTTTTAACTGCCCTGCTAACATCCTGTCACTTTGGTGAGATACTTGAAGTGTTTTCTTTAAGTTAAGCCCAAAGCACAACTTTACATTCAGTGTGTTTGAGTTTGTCCGCTACCTCTAAATTGATTGACTTTAAGACAAGTATGAATTCTAGAATCAATCACTCAAACAAACTGCAAAACAGAGATGTCAGTGAATGTTTAAGGGAAAGAAGAGCGCCTGTTTCTCTCATATATGAGATATGGATGACTGACGACTTGTTTGTGCGCTTTAAGAGAAAGTGACATGAAGAGAGAACTTAACACCTCTCAGTTTGTCCGCTAAAAGGGCAGAGGTTGTTTGTGTTCCTAACAACAAGCATGCATTAATTGAGACTGATCTGAGAGAAGCATCGTCGCAGATAAGTCACTGAAAGTGTGCCTAAAGACTTTGCATTTGCAAAAGTGGCAGCATGTAAATCAGGATTATGTCACAAACAAAAGGAATTAGAAATTAGCTCAGGAGTTCAGTCTGTACTGGCTCATTTCAATTTCTATTGAAAATCTGAGAGTGTGTTTGTATTCAATACTTGGTGAGATGGTCCAAGAAGCAACTAGAGCCAGGCACCATGCCACAGACAATAACTGCACAAAACAAACACTGACGAGATTCTGGACTGACATTTCATTTCAATCCAAGCTGCAAATGAGTGATACTGCAAAAGTAGCGGCAGGCCTGTTTAATCAGTCACACATGAAAGAAGACAGTGAAATCTGCTCAGCTCCAGAAATGAAAAGTGCAAACATTACTCAAGCATTTCATTCATGGATTGTGAAAAGCAAATACATTCAACCTAATAAGACTTTAGGGAGTGTATGAATAATATTCAGGGGTGCGTGAATGATCACATGTTTTTTTTAATGAAATAAAAACCCATGCCAGAATAATAAGACTTGTTTTTGACCTACTCCATGACTAAGACAAATTGAAAAAAAAGACAACCATCTCCACATTGGCATTAAGATATTAAATGATGGATTCAAGCAAAAGTTGGAAATGACCATGGACTGTAAAAAACATGGACGTAGTTTCAGTAAGATCACCCACTGGTTTCTGAAGGGGAGCCAATCGATGGCTCCTGCTAGAAGGATCCTCCTGACAAACAGCTTTAATGCACCCTGATATCATCAAAACATCTGGGTCATTTATTTCAGTGTATTCCGATAAAGAAATGAGCACTTCAGATCATGTACTTTTTTAAACAAGGCTGTTAACGAGTTTATTTCTACTGTAAAATAAATGGGCATGTTTAAATGGATGTGCTTATAACATCTGGAATGACTTTTTGCAGCCAGCCTCAAGTGGACACTAGAGGAAGTCCAGATTTTTGCACCTTATCTTGGTAATTACCAATTGGCTAAACTAAGACAAAGAAAAACCTCCTGAAAAAATCCAAAACTTTACTCTCACGGTTTTAATTTTAACATGTGACCTTAACAACTGAATTTATATGTCTGTATCAGTTCTCAGTCTTCCAGGTCTGGGGAAAAACAAAGCTTGATCCAAAGGCAACCGGACTTGGTTGAAGACCTTGAAGATGTTTCACCTCTCCAACTGGTGGAGGGAGCTAGAAATAAAACCCTGTGTTGATCATTAGCATGCTGCTGATCACGGATGGTCACTTGGGATTCGTTAGCTGAGTTGTAGACCTAGTTTCACCTAGAGTCGTTAACACCCCGATCATCTGCGGGTCGTTGGGGTCACATGCTCCCAGGTGGGACTGGGGCTTCAGTTCTCCCATGTGACGATCCGTGATCATTAGCATGCTAATGAGCCATAGAAGCTTACATTTCTAGCTCCGTACTCCAGTTAGTTTAGAAGTGAAGAATCCTTTTGGAGGAGAGGTGAAACATCTTTGAGATCTTCAGCCTAGTCCAGTTGCTTTTAATTCAAGCTTTTTTAATGGAATTAAGGTTTTCTATGACCTTTGTCCAATAAAAAACAAATGAAGTGCAACAAACAACAGTTTGAAATCACTGTTTTGATAAATATATAGTCAATTATAAAATACATGTCACCTCCCACTGTTGTGATTTCCACACAGTACGAAATATGTAAATAATGTTTTTCATCATTAGTTCAATCTGACTGCACAGATAATTGCTAATTTAGCCTCCAGTAGCAGTTTGATCTTGTGAGAAAAAAGACCTGATTGCCTTTAAAGGGAAACATTAAAGTGTTGTGTTTGTGTATCGCAACTGACACACACACCTTTGTATTTGTGTTCGGATGCACCATCTGACACTATTGCAGATAGCTAGATATGACTGTTTAAAGAAAGCAAGCTGTTTCATTCAGTGCTTCAGGGCTAATACCAGGAAATGGGCTGTATATCTCAACAAAGATCAGGGTTAATGGAAAATGTAAGTCTTGTTTTTCTTTTATGATGTTGATCCATGAAAATACTCCGTCATTATAGAGATGGAGATTCTCAGCTATGAATCATCGAGTCTTCCGCTCGTGGGATTAATTATTAAACATCCTCCATTATGAATCAGAAGCTGTTGTGATCATTAACCTGAAATGTGTGACAAGCTACAAGTTCTAATTCTATGTCCTGATTGCCATCCTGTTATATTCGTAGCTGGAGCCAGACAATTGTTAGCTTAGCTTAGCATTAAGACTTAAAAAAGGAACCAGCTAGTCTTGCTCTGTTATTAACAGGTTGTAGACAAATAATTAAACTTGTTAATCAGTGAGCTTTATGTTTTCTGGTAAGCACATGAGTGTTGAGTAGGTAATTTTGAATAGATGATCTCTTCACCACGAAGGAGCTGGCTAAAATATCTCAACAACTACTGTTTGGTTTGATATAAATCTTTGTATAGACATTCATCTTCCACAGACTGAAATCCGTAATATTATCATGAGGTCGTCATTTGTCATTTTGAATGACATGTTTAATAAATATGAATGGATAGCCATACATTCGATGATAATAAGCTCGTCATTTTCCACTGGACAATCACTAGTGATCCCCTGCTTTTCATGTAACACATCATGTCAATATTTTAATGTTCCAGTTTTTGACCACATACCTGCACAGCAAGTGACATTTCCTGTTTGTGCTTATTAAAATATTTTAACATACTTACTTACATGATATACAATTTACTGCTACACATAATGTATGCATGTTGCAATGCTAGCATTAACAATTAGCTCTTAATACACATGTGCCTAGAAAAGGCAGGCCTGACGGGGACACTTGTTTTACCTTTTGATAGAGATAGCTCTTGCCAGTCATTATTCTAAGCTAGGCTATCCTCTAACTTGTTAAGTTTTAAATGTAATGCACCTGAAGAAAGTTGTGTATCAACCTTCTTGTCAAACTCTCATCAACAAATACGATCTTACGTCCATGTTAAACTACGTCCATGTTAAACTACTTCTTTTAAGGCATTTGTATACATAGAATCGTTGTGTTGATCCAGTCTGAATACTAAAATAAACCCACTTTCATTCAAGACACAGTGCAAGACGAAGCACCAACTATAGAAAATCAAACTCTCTTAACCTGAAACCCAAAGGGAAGGTGTTACAGCACTACATTATTTGTCTAGCCTACATTAAATGCATACAAATTCAATGTGTGCAAACAGACAAATTAAATAGAGTTTTGGTCTGTCTGCACATCCTTTTCACTTTTTGTCTCTGTTACACCCACACACACTTATACCATTTTCTCATCAGACTATAAACAGAGCAATGATTGTTAACTGCTTCCCTTTTTTAAAGAGACTACTGAAGTGGGAGTTGAATGAAAAAAACAACTAATTCTTGTCGTCTACTGCAAAACCCAGTATTAATTTAGCAACAGGAAGTTATTAAAATAACAGCCCAGACATGACAGAATGAGTCAGTGTCAGAGCTCAAGATCCAAATGTCTACATCATCATTAAAATCATGCCAGGAGCTAATGGAAACTCCATTTGCATTTAATTGAAGCCGCCCTTAAATATATGCAGTAATCACTTGGAATTTAGAGGCATCTGCTGCAGGTGTGATTTGGTGTCATTTTGGAAATGTTTCAGCTTTTTCAAATGTAAAAAAAAAACAAAAAAACATAAAGAGCTTTCTAATAAAGGGGGACGAGGAGATGAGAGGAGAAGACATATAGAGAAGGAACTCACTCACATCAAAGGGACAACTGGCTGCACCAGCAGAACTCATCCTGCATTATTTGATCTCCTATTTCCTCTCCCGTCTCATCCTTTTCTTTCCTCCTTCCCACCAAACAAAGGCCACTGAGGGTGCCCTATTTTCTCCCCTCCCTGTCATTTCTGCCTTCATTTCCTATCGTCATTTACATCGAGGGAAAAACAGACACACTTATGCATGGGGACATCATTAAGGGGTCCCAATTCAAGATCTGTGGCACTTTCAGAGCTTGCAATACACCAACAGAGAGAATAGATGTACTCCCATTCAAAAGGTTTGAATGCTATTAATATGGTATTGATATACACATTGTAAATTCAATGGACATTATGTTTTTGGAATGGAAACAAAATACCCTTTGAATACGCCACGATTGTCCAGCTAGCGATCCATTTGGGTGGATTGTGCTCCAGTCGGATACCTGCCTTTTTTAATCTGTCTTTGTGTTTCCCTTCCTGTATTGATCTAATGGTTGTTTGGTCGATATTCAAAAGAAAATAACCCTTAAAACACAGTGAAGGTGACATAAAATCTAACACCCCATGTCTATTCGACTGGTAAATGGTGGTGGCGGTGCAAGCCCCCCCCTCTCTGTTGCCCTAGGCTTCTTTGATGTGTGATAATGGCTGTGAGTCATCAACAGTATGTCCATCGACCACTCAATCCCCCGCCACACACATACACATACAGGTATAAACACACACCACACACACACAGGTATAACCACACGTACACACACACAGGCACAAACACACATTTTCCTGTTACATCAATGGGGTCACAGAGAAGAATGAACGAGGCGACATTAACAGAAAAGTCTGCACATACTGAGTGGGAGGAAATTAGTTTTTTCTTGTGTGGGCTGCAGGTTGTTGATGGAGTTCAGTATTAGAAGAATTATACCTTTCACCTTTTATGTATTTGTGTTATTTTGCATAAAGATTTTTTGAAGTGTTTTTTTCACAATTGAAGGCCTAGAAGTCAGAGCACATCACCTTATTAAGCCTTCACGTTGACACATCCTTTGTAAAGTCTGATTTTAACTGTCTGCACTGATGTTGTACTTCGGGATTTTAATTAGTCATCTTTGTTCAGATCAGGTCATTGACTTGTAAATACTGACATCTTCACCCCCTACTTTGTTCCAGTTTAATTTGTTTTTAGTGACTGGTGGACAAAGGGTTTTTGGGTTAGGGGTTAATGAGGCTGTTTTCTGACGTGAGGCTGATATTAATGATCCTGATTGAATGAATATCAGTGGCTATAGTCAGGGCATGCAAATAGCCAGGTTAGCTTTTTCCTATTATATAACTTGAACTTTTTAAAGGGTAAAAATGTTCAACTAAATCCTTGTTTCCACACAGTCCATATAGATGTTGTAACAGATGGGAAACACATACAGTACGTTTATGCCCAAAACCTCCTTACATAATAAAAAAAAAAAAATGTCACATCGTAAACATGCAAAGCACACTCATTCACAATTCAACTTAAAAAGAATCATTATTGATATTTCAGGTAAGTACAACCATTTTGAGCCGGCCTGTCTTACATCAGCCGACACCTTGTTTTAAAAATGTAATTGTTCAAAATGTTTATTGGAACAGAAAATTATTTTTGTTTGGCATCTATGCTCCGACCTCATCACTCCTCACAGTTTAAATTTACATGCAGACATTCGAGGAGCGATGGGATGATACAGTATCTTAAAGCCACCCAGTTGGAGCCTACAGGTAGATGCTGGGGTGGTGGAGGGGCAGAGCAGGAGTGCAGTACTGGTGCAGGTCAATGAAAGAGCAGAGGGGGGAGAGACTGGAAATCTTGCAGCTTAAATAGACTAGACTAGGCTAACTGGAAGGAGGTGTTGCCATGTGAGTGTTGAGAAAGAGGCACGTCAAGTGTGAAATCAGTGCAGCTCAAGCTGACTGCCTGAACTAGCTCGCAGGCGTCGCCTCATTAATTGGAGGAATATGTGATACCTCAGTGGTTAACCTATTAATCTTACATTTATCATTTAAAAATGTTGAAAAATCACAATGAAACTGTATTTGAGGATCTTACTTAAGAATGGAAGGTCAGGTTATTTTTATATTGAGGCATATGCACACATTTATTAAACAAGTAGGTCTTAATGCTTTTTCTTCCCTTTCCTCTCTTTTCCTCTCTTTTCTTTTCCTTTTCTCCTCTTCTTCTCTCTTTTCCTTCTCAGGGATCTTTCCGTGGTGCTCTCTCACCAGCCCCTCAGAAAGCCTCCACCACTTCCCCACGTAAGAAGGGCCAGGAGAACGCAGTGGTCCACTTCTTCCGCACGATCGTGAGTAATAAAGATAACACTGTTCATCTTTTAAGGACTGGCAGTACCTAGAAATAGGAGCCTGCATCAGCAGTGTTGCTACTGTGCCTGTCTCTTTCAGTGTTCCCTTTATGTATCTCTCTATGTCTTCTTTGTCTTCTGTCTTCTTTGTCCTTGTCCCTCACTAACTCTGTCAAATCTTTTTACTTTTTGTTATTTACTCGTCTTCAGGTGTCCCCTGCCCCTCCCAAGTCTAGGGTGAGTCTGCGTCATCCTGCTGTTATTCATTTTGAAGTTAAAAGTTATACTCACACACACACACTAAAGGATAAGAAATAACAGACAATAAATATTTTTTTTCTTGTAAAATTAAGAATTTTACAATTCATTACCCTCTTAATGTTTGCCGTATTTTTTTTACCCCATATTGGGGCTCAAATTAAGAAGTTTCTTTTAGTATGGTCAATACCATGTTTAAGTCAAGACAGTAAGAGAAGCAGTTATTGTCAAACTAGAGGAAGTCAAACCAGACCAAATCAATTTCTGCAAATTTAAACTGGTGGGCAATTGAATTTGAACCTATCATTGCAGAAGACGAGTAAAACTAAATTATATACATTTTCTACAATTTTGACATAGGATCCATATAGGCCAAGTACTTGAAGGCATTCATTAAATACTGAAGTGTATTTGAATATTTCCCATACGCAGTATGTCTTTCTTTCGTTCTTTCTTGCTGCTGAATGTCACTTAATCTGTGCTCTTTCCTTCGTGAGCATCTTCCTTGCTCCTCTCTCCTTCCCTCTGCCTCCCTCCCCTCTGTTCCTCTTCTGCTTCCGCCCCTGTGACCCTGTGACCTTTCCCCCCTGGACGGACCCTCCTACCTGCCTCCTTCTCCTTCCCATCATGCCTTTGCTCTGAGTAAGAAACACACTTCTATTTGTCCCCTGTCTCTTTTACCTCTTGTCCTTGTCTCTTGTCTCTCTGCACGTCCAGTGGAGAGGACTAGCAGCCAAGATAGGCCTGGTAGGTGCTTTAAAAAAAAATCTGCAAAGACACAGGTATCATGCCTAATTAAACCGATAGGACAATTGAGGCCATCCTCTCAAACATCCTCCGAGCGTGACGCCTGTGGCTTTGTGTCCATTTAGTCTCCATCAAGCACTTTAGCCTCCATAATCTGACCATACATCAGCGATAACGCCCTCATTTCCTTCAGACCCAAGTCCATTTTCCAATACTCCATTCCCATTTTGTAGCTCTGCAGTGTGACTTATCCCTATCATGTTCATATATTGTACATTCATGATAACACAGGCATTATTCTGCTCTTCATTACCCTTGTTTCATTTCAAAAATTCCTCTGAGACTGAATGAAGTGAGGCTGCCTACTGCTTCATTAAGCGACATTATCAGCACCTCATTTAAGGTTCTCATATCTGTGCCAGTGAGTGTGTGTAAAGTGTGTGTGCTTGTTCTGAATCAAGAAGCAGTGGAGGGGCTGTTAGGGGGTAAAAGACAAGGACAATCTTCTGTTGAGACCATTTGAAGATGATTAGGGTGGGGCAGGGGGTCAACAAAGTGTGGAGCATATGTTGATTTTTTTTAAAGAAAGGCAGCCTTTCTACGCAATATGGTTGCATATAACATTACTTTCACTTTTACCATGTCAGTTTGTCATGTGCAGAGGAGAGGTACAGGATTTAACGCAAACAGATTTCTGATAAATGTCTTCATTTGTAATTAGGACATACACGGTATAAAAGAAGTATAGCCTTTATGTAGTTTTTTTAATTCTGGTAGCCTGTTTTCTGAATTACAAGTTACCTTATGTGGACCAAAGGTCAGATTCACATGTCCCTCCCTGTCCTGGTTGAAAGGTTGCTATGACATCAACTTTGTCATCACAGGAGGCCACACCCATTACACTCTGTATTGGTCAATTTTTTTCCATTAACATGGGACAATCATTTGCAAGTTGAACATCATGAAGAAGATTTAAAACTATCGATTGAGAAATTGAACTCATAAGAAAAATATTTAATGATTTAATAAATCAACTAAGAAGTCAGGTCATTTTCTTAACTTGTCTCATGCAATTGGTTATCTTTTTGTAATCCCTCTGCTGGCCATTAGGAGTTTTGCAGGCTTAATGCACCAATACAGTAGCTTTACTTTTAAAACCCAGTTGTGTCCACTCATGATACACGGCCCTTGAATTGTGTTACCCCTACACAAGTGAGGCTTCAGAGGAAACGATAATGATGCTGATGAGGGGCTTTATATTTTTAAGAAGTTAAATGATACATTTAGGTTTTTTTTTTTACTTTTGGTTTCTCCTCCGAGTTTTGAACAGCAATCTTTAACAATGTTGCCAAAATAAAATACATTAAATTCATTGGATTTACTGCGAGGAAGTAAAAATGTGCTTAATTGGCAATTAGACACAACAGAAAACCGAAATTTCAAGAACTTATTAGCATGTGCTTTTAAGCATAAACCAGATGAGCATATGGGCAAAAGTTTTCAGAAAGTAAACTGCTGTCTAAATCCCTTTTCTTCTTATTTACTTTTTATTTTTTCACCAAAATTCGACAAAAATAAGCGAGCAGAAACTCCTCTTTAAACCAAACTTTGCTGACTTTTTGCTTTTCTAACTCATACATAATTCATACAAAATACTTGGATGAAAACCTTGCCAGAAATAGAATACAATTACGATCCAAAAAAGTAGTTCATAATTCGATTACTATAGTCAATACCCCTTTTTCCCAATGTTTGGTGTGTGTTTTGGAACAAACCCTGGAAGGCTGGTGGAAGGAATGTTTTATTAGTATGTTCTTTTCCCTCTACTTTCTTTTACTTACATTTATACACCCTCACTCACTGAATGAGAATAACTCTGGGTCTCTCAGTTTAAAAAAGGTCAGCCTCGTCTTAATCCCCTGCTAAATAATGCTGAGGCTCTTTTAACACACAGTCTCTTTCCTCCCTCTCACAGGGCGATCAGAAGTCACAGTCTGCCAAAGCCAAAAAGGGCGGTGCGGGTGACGGCAAAGGAACCCTGACTAGGATCTTCAAAATGGTAAAAAATTGCTTTTCAAACCCTTTCTGAGTTATCTCCCAGAGGCCTCTTTGTTCTGCTTCTCCTTCCTGGAAGTGAAATCTCATTGAAATTGGAATATTTCCATAATAACTTTCTTGCCCCTGTTTCTTTCTCCTGCCTCAGTGATGATATCAGCAGCAGAGTGAGTAACTGATACGTGCTGGAGGGGTACTCGAGTTGAACTCACTCAACATTTGTTTGAAATGCTTTGAAGACATCCTAATCTCATTACTAGTGCAGCAGTAGCAGCAGTGGAATAATAACAGGCTTTTAGAGACAAGATTGATCATCATGCATGCAACAAGCTTCACGTGAGTGCTGATATGATCATGCTGAACATGAAGGATCGTCTTCTGAGGGGTCCAGGGGGCTATCGCTAACATACTGCAGCTGCTGTAAAGGGAGGGATGGGCTGCTTATGCACTTATACAACATAACACTTTTATGCAATATCATCATTGGCATTACAAACACACAAATGCAGGTTTAAACATCATATTTTAATAATCTTACAGTATGTTTGAAGCTGGTCTTACTGTCTCTGTATAGGCAGATTTACAAAGGTATATTGCCAAATATATACAAATATTTAAACATGAACAATATTTACAGTAGCGACAACTACTCTGAAGAAAATTAAAACGAGATTTAAAATTAATTATTTAGTGCAATTAAGCATTTATTTACTATTTATAGTCTGAATAGAAATGCTACTCATGGGGTCTAAAGTAAAGTGTGTAACAGATTTTTCAAGTATAAGTTTTCAGAAGTCCTGTGGCTGGTCATCAGTGGTAGAGTCAGTTGTCATTGATTTGGAAAGTTGGCGGTTTGATCCCAGCTCCTGCAGTCAACATGTCGACACATCCTTGGACTCTTGTCACTGAACCCCAAGTCGCACCTATAGGTAGCAAAGCCAGCGGTGTGTGAATGAGTATGCACACAATTAGTCAATACTGATGGGCACTTTCCACAGCTTCCTCTGCCATTAGTGTATGACAGTTGTGTGAATGGGTGACGTGTAGTGTTAAAGCACTTTGAGTGGTCACAACACTGGAAAAGCACCTCATAAGTACGGCCCTTTAACCGTTTGTTCATTAAAAAATATAAAAGAACAAAGAAATCTCTGACCTACTCGATGTCATGTAGGAACCATTATGACAAAATGGTAAATATCAATGAGTGCACTTTTTTTTGAATAGCTTTAGACCACTTAAACGCTCTTACTCTACGTGTAATATTTAACCTTTCACACATATTCCGAACACTGATTGCAGAGGCTGCTTTATAAAGTGCCCGACTCACCATTACGAGCCAACCAATAACATCATTCTCTCACACACGGATGACTATGCCAACAGGAGCAAATTTGGGTTTCATTGTCTTGTCCAAGAACACTTCAAAATGTAGCAGCCAGGGATCCAACCCACCTTACAATTGAGAGTTGACCCACTCTATCTCCAAGCCCAGCAGCCCTACTGTGCAAATATTCCCAAATAGGAAGTGAATACACACTGGCAATCAACTTCCATTAACAGTTCAAGTTTGAATAGATGGATAGTCAGTAGTGTTCAATGGGGGTGATTCAAAGTTTTAAAAAGAAATTGCATTTCAGTGTGTTTATTTTGTGGCTGTGAATTCGTAATTCCACAACATAGGTTTTTTAAAACATTTTAACTCAATAACTTCCATAGCTCCCAAAGATAAATGTAAAAAAAAATCTTCTTGTCACAAATGGAAGTTATGGCTTTTTAGCTCATTTTTTCACACTCCCACATCAACATTCAGTTCGAAACTGTTCAGCATTTTCAGCTTTATCCCACTCATTAGCACTTGCCTCCAAAGTCTGTATTAATGACTGCTTGAATTTCAAATGAAGAGAGCAGCTTCTTAGCCTTTTGATTTGTTTTGAAACATCATGAAAAAGAGTGAAAGCTTTCCCCTCTCCACAGGTTCCTCCCTGTCAGCTTATAATCAGCCAGCCTCTGTGACTGTACCTGAGATTAGTTTGTTTAGCTTGTAATGACGGTGGAGAGAAATCCTAATTTCCCCAGGGCTGTGCCCTCAGATGTAGTGGCTAAATAGTTGTCACTGAAGTACAAGAGAGTAAACAGCTCCAGAGATGACACAGTTCTGGGACGATCATGTTACATCCCTCTGATACAGCTAATTAACATTGACAGAGTGATATAACACTATCACTTCTGCTACAGGCTTTACCGTCCAAAACGGACTGAGAACAAACCCATATTAACTTTAATTTATGTTTTCCTCTTTGGTTTCTGTGCTTTGTCTCTGTCCGAGTGCAGAGCTAAATCTTTAGAGCTGCTGATTTTTTCTCTCTTTCATGTCGGATACTGAATTTCATCTGCAATGTTTGAAAGAGTAGCTCAGAACAAAAGCTCAGTCCCTTGCCAGTGTTAGTGCATAAAGAGGGGGGGTGGGAAAACTTCTGACAATGTGGATTATCTTCTCAAGCAATCCATAAAGATTTGTCTTGTTTGTATAAGCTTTTTGTTTTCAGATCTTCTTCTCGCTCCTCATTTTGATCTGAGTAAAAGAGTGCAATGGAAGAATTACCATAATGTGTTTCAGAGAAGCCTTTGTGAGAAACGCAGGATGCTTTTGATACAGAAAACAAACAGAAAACAGGAGTTTTTACCTCTGAAAAGTTTAATGACTGAAGGCCGCAAAGAAAACAAATCTGAGAAACAATATGTAATTACCTGCGGTCCCTGGATAAGACTCAAACACATTTCCCTTCAGACTGTTCGACAACTCATTTCTCTTTATCTGAGAGACAAATGAAGCAAGGACAAACTTCGACAAAGATACTTTTCTAGAGATAAAAAGAAAGATTTAGGAGGTGCATGTGCAGTATGGCCTCCCATTGGAAACAAAAGCACTATATGGTGGCCCATTCTACCCAAAAATGGAAAGCATGAGGCAATATTTTGAGGTTCTAGGTGAACATTGTGAGGTATTAAATGAATATTGTGAAGTATTTAGTCATAACTATGAAAACAGTCAGTACAGGTGCACTTAAGGTTACAATTACAAAACATAAAACACAGTTATCATAAATACGTCAAAAATAGATTTCTTGATATTGTGATATACTTTTGAATGAATTTGACCTAGAAAGTGGCGTATTCAAGACCACGCTAACCAAGACCAAAGCATACCCAAAACCAAAGTGCAAGACCAAGACATTTCAGGGATCGAGACCAAGTCAAGACCAAGACCAAGGCAGGGCGAGACCTCTACAAGACCAAGACCATCAATATCACTGAAAACCATCAAAATGCATCCTTTTAGGCTTGATATGCTAAACATGCTAACCTGCTCATATTGATGGACTACTCAGACTTTTATCAGGGCTAGGGTCTGGTCTTATTATTTGGATGCAGAAATTTTAAAGGCTCAAAGTTTGAATTCGAAAATCGATTAATGTCGCTGCTGCTTTAAGAATTGATGATAGAAAGTCTGATGAAATGGTTTTCTCTTTTTTTGGTAAAGACCTTTAAAGTGTTTTCTAACCTAATATGTTGAAATGTTAAATTACTGACAGCTAAGTTATTAAATGGCTGATGTCAGTGGGGAAGTGAATAAAACATTAGCTAAAATCACAGAAGTAACATACTTTTTACTTTAGTGCTGACAAGGCCTCCGGAGAAATCCTCGTACTGAGCTGAGTCCTGTCATCACAAACTGACTAAAAAAGACCATTTGGCCAGACTCCAGAAACATCAGAGCAGCCACTTAATGCAGAATCAGACCTGAAGGACTTCCACCTCCTCATATTCATCGTGTGTGTATTGTCTTGTTATTCAGGGAAGTAGGAGTGCTTCTCCAGCCAAACGCTGAAGTCCCACAACAACCCCCATCCAACAGCACGAGGGCAAAAGGTCAAGACCACGGGACTCAAGTGGGGAAAAAGAGGAAGAAAAGGAGGAAATCTTGTCACACCCTAACCTCACCCTCCCTTCCCTACGTCTGATAACACTCTAATTATGTACGCTAAATCCCCCATCTCACCCTAGTATCTCCCCACCCCTTTTTGGCTGGTAGATAGCGACACAATCTGTTGCCCCCCAACCCTGTCCATGTATGCTTTGTGCTGAGTCTTTGCTGTCATCATGATCGGTGTGAACTGTTTGCTGAAAGTGATCCTGAAGCCGCTCACGTGTGCAGCCTGAATGACAACCCCCCCCCCCCCCCCCCCCAACCTCGACTATACCCACCCCCGCCCACCATGGCTCTCGATTCATGTGCTTGAGTTTCTGTGGACGTCTTTGGAGTTTTTTCTAACAAAAAAGGCGGCTAAACCGAAAGCAGACCTGGAGTAGGTGAAGGTTCCGGCCGGTATGAGTCCGACTGACTTGACCGTCATTGCCGCTTGCTGATTTGACGAAAAGGACCGGGTCGTTTCTGTTTATTTAAAGAGCGGTTTTCTGTCTTGTTGCACTGTCTTTGTCGTTCCCCCAAAACCTTGTCTGTGAACCCAAACATAAACCTGTGTCTTTAAGTTTTGTATTGTGAAAGATAACAGATTTGACTTTATTATGAGAGCCTTATGGTCATTGTGAGTTTTTATTCAACCTCCTGTGTTTTAGCGGTAGTTAAGTGTCCTGTCTTTAATGTTGTGTTGATCTATGTTTGTCCTAAGAGCCCGAGGCTAGCTGTGGATATTATGGTTAAAAAAATAATTTCTAAATCTTCTAAATCAATTTCCTGCAAATGTGACTGAAAAAAAATGAATAAGTCATTTCTAACATGTGAATTATTTCTTTTCACCCCATGAGATAATTACACTCTTATTTCCTGTCCATATATATCGAGTCTATTGCACTGTTTCCAGCTTTAAAAAACTGCCATATTCTGAATCTGAGGCGAGATTTGGCGTTGCATTATTCCAGATTCAGACCTCTCTTCTTTGCTTCAGTGTAGTCTAGGTCACTTCTTTGTCCCTTTTGTTTGTATCTTATACACATTAAACACACACAAAAAACAACCTAGCTCAACAACAAGTGCCTTTCCTCCTGACTACCAAAGCAACACACTGCGTTTCCTCACTGTGGAAAAACACAAACACAATTTCAAAAAGGTGCTCTGAAACTAACTCTTTCCAAGTTTTTTGAGAAAAGAAAAAAAAAAGGTTTAGAATAATATTTCAGCACCAACACCGTGCTGATCGAAACATCCAATTCCGATCTGTGTTCAAGAGCAGGCGTGTGAAAAGTGTAGCCTTCATCTCTCCTTTTGTCTGTGCGTGCTTGAGCCTTTGTGAGTGCTGTGTAGTGTTTGTCTGAATGGATTCTGTGGTTGAATGTAAAGATCCTCTTCATTATTGTATGTGTAATAAAACATGACCAGCCACTTAACTGAGAATAAAAAATAAAAAATTATAAAACCATCCCTACTCTTCTGGTCCTGAAGTGTGTTTTGTTCAAAATGGCGCAAAAAGAAGTGAAGTGGAGGGAAATGGTATCATTGGGTCGGGTCAGAGCATGGACAGACAAAGGTATGACACAGTTCCGCTCATAAAGCCAGAACCCACGAGTCATTTCGTAATCAGGATTCAAGCATAGCTTTCAGAGCTGCAGTAGATGGAGCACCATTCAGTCGGAAGTGTGTGTACTCATTGTAGTGTTGACAGAGTTGAATGCATTTTTATGACATGTTGAATTACAAAAGAACAAAGCTCCCTGTGGCAACGAAACATTTTGAATGAGATACATAACTTTCAATCCATGTTTCAGGACAGGACATAATGGGAGTTATAATAATGGATCTTTTATTGTGAAGGACTTTGTGAAGTCTGCTCTTGAAAGGTGCTATACTTACTTAATGTATATCTCATAACAAAATGTTCTTTAAAACAATATCTGTTTTCATGGAACATGGATCAGAGAGAATGAAAAACACTTCCTGTGAATCTGTGAAATCTGCTTTGACACACTAACCTAGTGGGGACACTATTCAAAACAGAATAAGATAAAGGGGACTTAATGACAGGCAATGGTTTACATGTATTACCCAAACACAATAAGTAAGGTAACTTTACACGTGGGGCCCAGGTAATCGTGTTAGCAGAGAATACAAGATCTTAAAAAGAATACGTGGGATGAGAGAATGATAAATGTGAAGTATATTTTATTTTCCCCAAAAGTGTGGTTCTCCACCGAAGACTGTAAATAACAGTGGACAAAGCCTGAGTAAGGTCAACCATTGGTTACTGAAGGTGGCTTTGGAAGCCCATCGATGGCGGTCGCCATGCTGGAAATAATGTCTCATTCTAATTTTTTAGTCAACCTAACAACATGCAGAGCTGGAGCTGAGGCGGGTCTTAAGCCTCCTGACAAAACAGCTACACCACGCCCTCCGGTCTGTCAGATCAGCTACACGCCTTTTAACAACTCTTATCCTTCATAAAATCTACATCTTCAGGAGTTATACAAAATTCACCCCCTGTGCAGTGTGTGACATGAGATTTGAGCTAATCAGACCAATTTCGTTTTTTGAACCAGGCCATGAACATGTTTATTTCTGCTGTAAAAACGGACATCTTTGAATGTGTTGTGTATGTGACCCTCCTGGGCTTCTGCAGCCAGCCTCAAGTGGACACTTAATGAACTGCAGGTTTTTGCAGTACCTGCTGAGGTTGCTGCTTGTTCTAGACAAGTTTAAAGGACCAGGGGCGTGTCCAGCGGGATGGCCTGGGTAGCATGGCTCACCCCTGAAATCTGATTGGCCATTCGAGGTGACAGCTCAAACTCTTAGACTATGATTGGCTATTTGGCCTTGAACCAAGGCCATTGAAACCGACTTTTTGGGTTGTGTTGAATAAGCTGCCAGTAGCTTTAGATGCATTTCAATGCTGTTGACCTATATTTAAATTATTTAATGGGGTTATATCTCTTACAGAATTTAGCATGGAAGATGTATTCTGGTATTTCTATATAATACTTTTACCACTCTACTGTGTTCATTTTTTTAAGTGTCACAACCTTTACACAGGAATGTAACATCAGTATAACACCCTCATGTTAATAGCCCAAGTAGATATGTGGAGGCAGAAATATTAAATAAATGCACAAGTGTGTGTGAGTACACAAATACTTAATGCCACCCTAGCTTAAGTCTCCTGTTGGACCACCCGTCAAAAAAGTGTGTACACGCCCCTGCCCAGGACTAGCAAAGGAAACAGCAAGGTGGTCTTTGTGAAGCAACAAGCAACAAATAGAGGTCTTCTTGGGAGTTACTTCCCTTCATTATGCTAAGCTAAGCTAAGCTACAAATTTCCTGTCCTGTGGAGTTTTTATTGCTAACAAAGATTTTACATTCAGTCGCACAAATTCAGTGTGAATATGATGGGATCTTATTGAATGCATCTTCTTCAAAATATATTTGTGCTTATGATAACACGGCTGCAGACTCTCCAAAGGGAACCTTTGACACAGACATAAGATGTGTATGAATCTTACTCAGCATAGAAGTGAATTAAACACATTTTCAAAAAGTGTGAAACTCTTCTCTAATTAGAGGAGAAATCCTGAAAGACCCAATGAGAAAAAAAGATATGCAACTTAAAATTAGTAGAAAAATTACTTTAATCTTTTACTCCATTATGGACAATAGAAAATACAGCTGCAAAAAAAGAGCAAAAAACTGCTTACTTCTGTACATTGGCACGGCCTTATAACAAATGCAATATGCTCAAATTACATATTTCCAAATAAATTCATGTCACAGTGGTTTGTCAGAAAATATATCCAATCTAACTACACATATTTACAGAATGGATCCCAGTACAAACGTGGCTGCTGCGGGTCTCATTGATATGAAATACAGTGCTTACATATTCACTCACAAACTTCACTGCAACATGCTTGTTGCTTAGCATGTTCTGTACAAACATTCTGGCTCTGTTTTGAACTAGAACAAACATGTAACATGTTCAAAATGATATTCACTTCAAAATAAAATATGTACAGTATAAATATGTAAAAAAAAAAAAAAAAAAAGTGCCACAAATCTGGTTGGCCAGTTAAAAAACTATGTTCTGATGTGTTACATAGCAGTTAATGACAACATTACAACAGTGCAGTTGGTTGTAGCTCTGCATGCGTTTCAGTAAGCAGACAAGTGATTAAAAACAAGACTGCTTCCTCACTTTGCATGGGGTCAGCATGGGAATAACCTGCACATCCAGAATAGAGAAGTCTATAGGATGCCTGTGTTTATTAACTCTCCAGAGGTCATCATATTCAGCAAAACAGATTAATGTCATTAAGCCAATCACAGGGAACCAGATCCCCCTAACCCCACTGCTAATTTAGATAAACAACAAGGGACTGCTGCTGGGGGTAAAAACCCTCCATTTACAGAGGAGCAGATCTTCAATAACATCAGTCTTTTTCTAACCAAATAAACCTTCGAGGGGAGGAAAGTGTTTGGCACGGCAGTGTTTAGACGTATAACTCTTATGGTTTGTGTTCAGGGGAAGACATTGTGCCAGTGTTCCGATGATTCAGGAACCACTTCCAGGTCAAGGTCAGGTGTTACTTCGACCTGTGTGGCCGTTTCTTCCTCCTCCATGGACACTTCTTGGACTTGACCTGAAGAGAGAAAGAGAAAAACAGAAGAGTGTGAAAATGTTTGCATGAATCACATTCAGTAAACCCTGTTTGACATTGCTAATAACTTGGTTTTGTAAACCAGAAGGCCATTATAACACACATTAACAGAGCAGCTCCAGCAGATGTGACTCTATTCTAGTCGCATGTGGCTGTCATCCAAATGCGGCGATTTCTTCTCCTCCTGACTGCTCCAACATTTGATTTTAATATCTCACTTCCTATCCGTTTTGTCTTCTGCCTGTTACATAAACTACATAATTAGACATGACGGACGCAGATTATGCTCATTGTGAGTGTTGAATAGGAGCCATGTGTCATTGTACATTCAGCTTTAAATAACTCCAGCGCTAAATAACAATAAGTCTCTTTGGCACAGGCTGAGAGGTTCAGGCATGATTCATCTCCAGCTGCAGGCCTCACTCTGGACTCAGTTTTACAATGGGAGTCATTTCATTATCTTCGCTATTTTACTTCTCTGCAGCTGAAACCCTTGAAACACATCTTCATTATGATGCTAGTGCGTAAGTGTGCTGCTAGAATCCCCCAGCATTATGAGCTTGACCACAATCAGGTGTAATCATTGAGATTGATTTGGCTGAACTATGATTGAGTTTCTAAGGAATAGGGCCTGGTGAGTCCCTGGATTTAAGCATGTAGGAGAATGAACGGCAGGATATTTCATGAACTTAAAGTAAAAAAGATTGCTTCGATGGAACTGTTCCAGCTTAAGGACACTTTGACATTCTCATTTTTATAATAATATAACTGCAACTATCCTGAGCAGTGAAGCTGTTTGCATTTTCCTTTTTAACACTTGTCAAGTCCAATGCTTTGAAATCACATGAAACTATGAAATATTCCAGGGAAAAATCGTTTTAAAAGCCTCTTGACAACCTTCACTCCTTGTTACAAACAACACTTGAACAGTTCAGTTTATTCTCAGAGGCACAAATCATATATTGAGGAGACAAGTGTCTACAAATATGCAAGCAGCTCTGTAAGACGGTTCTTAATAACTTTCCATTCTTACAGCTGAATGACGTTGACGTTTGTGCTTTTTAAAACTTTTTTTTTTGTTTTGGGGGGGGGTCATGCCTTTATTTAGAGTCAGGACAGAGTCAGAAATCGGAAGAGAGAGAGTGGGGAATGAAATGTGGGAAAGGAGCCACAGGTCGGATTTGAACCCGGGCCGCCCCCTTGGAGGACTACAGCCTCTGTAAATGGGCCGTGCGCACTAACCACTACACTACAGTGCCTTTTTTTAACCAGATTGAAAAGTTAAGGGATAACTAAAGGAAATGTAGCTCATCCTCTGGGAGCCATCCCTGTTTGCATTAAATGTGCTGCTGATCCAACTTAAAGATTTTGAGACATTTTCCAGGATGAGTTAAGAAATGTGACCTGCTGATGGCAATAAGAAAACAGCTGCGTCCCCACCTGTGCATCATCGGATACATCAGTGTGAACCAAAGTGGTGGCGACATTAGCTACCCCAGAGTACATGCATTGCATATATGTAATAACTCAAACTCCTACCATACTTAACAAAAAACCTTTGCAACACAAGACCATTTCTGAGCCACCACCATGTAATAAACTGAACCCTTTCTGCTAACATTTGACGTTTTCCCTGCCCTCATGTTCCCAGAGAGGCTTCAAACTGTTTCCTGCTTTTTGTGTAAAAGGTGTAAATGGAAACATTTGCATGGTTGCTTCAGAAAAGCTGCCAGACTTAGACAACAAACACATGCAGGTGTTTTTTTCTTTTCAATCCCACTTGAATATTTCCGTCACATTAAGCGAGCTCTAACTGTGAGAGCTGTCCTCTCCATGTGTCTGATCAGAGATGTGAGAAACAATGTCACTATTCATACTGAAAGTTGAGTAGGTGTTAGTGCTGACTATTTCCCTCAACTTCACCATACGATACAGAGGCCATGATACCATATATATTGACCATGTCCTACACAGAATACATTACAACAGCTGTTCCTTTTTGTCGAGATTAACAGCAAAGGCAGAGATTTAAAGATCCTACAATTTAAAACACTTAAAATTCAGGTCCTCGGAGGAGCTAGATATTTATAATACCAGAGCATTAATGAATGCAAATACAACATTCTTTATTTTTAAAATTCAAAATAGCCCTCTCTGTTGTATCTCTCTTTTTTTGATGCAGCAATAATATTCTGGTTTCACTCGACTATGAGACCACTTGTGTTTGAAAGAATATCCCTCAGCTTTTCCTGTAGTTTCTGTAATGAATCAAAACGAGCTGGGATTACACAGCGTGGCTCACCCTCTTTAATCAGCTCCCTGAAGCCTTCCTTGTCATCTATTCTGTACTGGAGCACATCTTTACACAAATAGCATACAAAAGTGCTTTTGTCATCTTGTGAGCTCGTTTAGAAGTTGAGGGAAATCATGACTTAAAAGTGTCATCAGTGCTAGGGCGAGACACTGGCTGTGTGTAGTGAGCCTAGCTGGCACAACTAGCGACTGGTCGTGCTGCTACAGTTATTTACCTTGTTCTGAACAGCTGGCATATTACATGACTCGTGTCCAACTTCCACTTCCTGGTGTTTGCAAACATCTGGAGTGTTCCCATAATCTTTGCTTTCAGTTGTGCTGGCAGTGATAAGAGTTTCTCATCCTTGCTTGTATGTTCTGATCTGAAACATGCGCTGCATGTTGTAGTTTGGCTTCTACTGCCGCCTATCTGCTTTATTGTGAACTGCACCATAGACGCCGTGTCTTTCAAAACTGCCATCACAGCTTTGCGGCCATATGGATTCTGTGACATCTGCATCGATGAATATATTGACGAGGAGTGCATAACGATGTAATGCCTTATTGTTTTTTTGATCACAGCCTTAGTAAAAGTTATGGGGCAGCTGTGGCTCAGTGGTGAAGTCGGCTGTCTCTCAACTGGAAGGTCGAGAGCTCGATCCCCAGCTCTCGCAGCCAAATGTCCGATGTGTCCTTGGGCAAGACACTTAACCCCAAGTTGCTCCCACTGCTTCGTCAGCGGCGTATTAATGTGTATGAATGGGATTAGTTACTGACGGACACTTTACATAGCAGCCTCTGCCATCAGTGTGTGAATGGGTGTGAATGGGTTAGTGTGACCTGCGGTGTCTAGTCTTCTGACTTTGAGTAGTCGGAAGACTAGAAAAGCGCTACACAAGCACAGGCCCATTTAGTAGGCTCGGTTCCTTTTTGACCAAATCATATTGGTATTTGAAACTAAATGGCTTTAACAGAAGTTTCGACAAATAGTATTGCACACATTTCTCAGACATTATCTGAGCTGGAATCATATGTCTACAGGTCTTCAAGGACTTTTTAATGACAACAGGAAACCCTTACAAAAGCTAATGCAGCATGCCCTAACCTGGACAACTCTTATTACAAACTTCCACAGGCTCGAAGGTGGCTTGTTTGATTCAAAATGTTTTTTTTCTGTGATTGAGGTCTTGGACTGGGGTTATCCAAAGGGGGGCTTCAGCCTAAACCTTAACAAAGGCTGTCCAGGAGACGTTATGACTTGACATTCAGGATGTGTGCGTGCTCATATGAAAAATAAAACTGTGCTGTCAGCCTCAAGTGAAAGAAGTCATTTGACCTGATCCTAATTGCATTTATTTGTTTGCTCCAGAATATTAAAGAATCTATAAAACAGGATTATGTGTGCATGCATATTTGTGATGGACAAGCATTAAAGGAGCAACAATACAAAACTTGACAATGAGATGTCGCTGACAAAGAGAAAAAGGAAAACAGCAATCATTTATTTTTCTTTCTCCAGCTGCACAAACGGCAACCCAGTGTTTGTGTCAGTGTGTGAATTAGTGCGATGCTGCTCACCGTAGCCGTGCGCTCTCTTCATGTGGTGTTTCATGTTGCTCTTCTGGGTGAACCTGATGCTGCAAACCTCACACTTGAAGGGCTTCTTTCCAGTGTGTTTGACCATGTGGACCTGCAGAGCGCTCTTCTGATTGAAGGCCTTGTCACACTGAGTGCACTTGAAGGGACGCTCGCCTGCAACAAAAACACACAAACCAACAGACACATGAGAAAAGAATACTGCTGCACTCGGATGTCTTATACATTTTAACGGTGCTGTCAGATTTACTGTGATATTCAAAGTTGTATTTGTGATATTCCAAATAACATGACTGAATTATTGGACTACATGTAATATGAGAATTTCAAATAAAAAAACATCTATGCTGTAAGAGCTGTTCACGTCATGAGCTCCATAATGATTAACACGATTGTGCTTTCATTTATTCTATGAAATAAAACCAAAAGTGCTCTGCTGTCGTCCCACATACTCCCACATGTTCACACACATTCCCAGCTGTACATAATGCACATGGTGTTCATTTGTGCTCTGACATTTAAAATCAGTGTTTAGCACATTGTGTTAATATGAAAGGTTCCTGTGTCAGGGTGACTTAAAAATGAACCAAACACTGATGCTAGAGGAGTATGGGAAACTTTCTATTTACCAATACGCACACATAGACAGCTCCATACTTTGGATGTAACTGGACAAAATCAAATGCTACAGAAAAAGGGACTAGTCATCCGTGGCAAACACTGAAATATTTCATCTTCCTCAAGAACGTCCAGTATTTTCAAAATGTTAACATACAGTAAATAAACATGGTAATGTTCAAGGGGATTACTGGCAGAAAAAGCCACAAGGACTGCAACCTCTATTCAAATCTCTTCAAAGAAGTTCTTCAACCATTTTCAGTGTGAAATGATTTCCTTTAATGCCTTTCATAACATCTCAGACTCCAAGGTGATGTCCTTCACTGTCCTGTTTTGTTTGACGAGCATGTCGTGACCAAAACAAATTCTATTTATTTGCAAAGAGGACGGAGGGAAGAAACAAATACTTCGATGTTTGAAGGTGGAACAAGTGAATTTATTTGATTTTTTTTACTCATCTTTTCTGCTCTACTCCACAGCCGTACCCCAGTTCAGCTGTCGATCCTTTAAAGTCTGCTGCTGACTTTTCCCTGACATGTCTCACTTCTATCCCTCGGTGACACTTTTAGAGAATATATTGTGAATCCATTTTGTGCATGATGTTTGAGGGTGTAGTTTTATTTCATCCAAGGTGTTCAGTCTTTGCCACAAAAATGATCCCTTCTGATACTTTTGAGAACTACATTTATCCCTGGAGTTATCTTTGAACCCTTAGTTACACGTTTTTCTCGTATTACGAAAATGGTAAATGGACTTGAGCTTATATAGCCCTTTTCTAGTCTTCTGACTACTCAAAGCGCTTTTACACTGCAGGTCACACCTACACATTCACCCACGGTAGTGATGGTAGTTGTTGGTATGTAGTAAGACCATCAGAAGTAACTTATCCATTCATACACATTCATACGCCGCCGACGAAGCAGTGGGAGCAACTTGGGGTTAAGTGTCTTGCCCAAGGACACATCGGACATGTTGCTGCAGCAGCTGGGGATCGAACCCCCAACCTTCCGGTTGAGAGACGACGACTCTACCACTGAGCCACAGCCGTCCCATGACATGATTGATGTCTGGGTTTAATTTTCTGCATTTATCAAGAGGAAATAGTATAGGGCAGCTGTGGCTCAGTGGTAGAGTTGGTCTAATCAGGTCTAATCAGTCTATTTAAATGGAAATAGGCCAACAGAACTGTTCCTTTATGCAAAGTGAGGCCTGATAATCATGTCGGGGTGTTTGGGATTTAACAGCAAGATGATGCAATCAAGGCCTTTCCCCTGCTTATTAGCTGTGTCCACATGAGAGAATGAACTGAGTCTGGCAGGAGGAGCCGATAGCCAATAGATATCCAATCATTGGTGCAGCTTCCTCATTTCATATTCCCTTCTTTTAAGGGACTCTTTGTTCATTTAGACATATTAAACGTGTTGTTAGAACTCGATGCCCATTTGATGTGAAAAGAAATACAACAGTGAACATTTGCAGAAACAACATCTGTTATTTCAGAAAACACTTTGTGCCCTGAAAGTGGAGCAAACTGATTTCAAAAGTCTTTATCTTGTCCGCTGGTAATGTTTTGTAGAACATGTTGGTATCAACATTCATTGTGGTATTTCAGACATACTACAGTATGAAGCTCATGCATGATGCAGAATGTTTACACAGCTGTGTAACATTCAACATGTTTCCATGGTGACCATGTGTTTCTCTTCATTCACACACCCCTCTAAATCTTCACAGTGAGGTGATACGACACACACATGCTGGAAACGAGAATGCTGTCCCAAAATTAACACAAGGAGGCAGGTTACTATGGAGACCTGAAGGACTCACTATTGTGCAAACCATAAAGTAATTATGAAAATAAATGATCATTAGAATTATTAGAAGAAAATGACATAAATGGAGAAATAAATGGTTTGATAATTGAAGAATTTAAAGGACAATCTCATTGAAAACTTTCCCCTCAGGATTTCTTTGCCCCAAAAATAAAAGTCTCTAAGGGATTCTGAACGCCTTCTAAATCTAGAGACAAAGTTGAAACATCTGCTTTTGACCTGTGATGAAGTCACATTGTTAAATAAACTAGAGTTACGCCTCAGTGTATCTCCACACACAAAGATGCACTGGTTCCCACAGAGTGCTCTCAGTGACTTTGACCGTTGATCTTGAAAATCGAATCAGTCCAAGTAGATATTTATGCAGAATTTGAAACTATTCCCTCCAGGCGTTCACATCCGACAGTGTTTCCCACAGACTGACAGTGAAGCTGTGGTTATTATGGTGTCAGGGGATATATATCTATATTAGAAATGTTTGAAAAATGACCCTTAAACAAATCAAAACAATGGCATAAGTAGGCTGACATTTAGCAGGAAAGGTCACGCTGCTATCATGTATAGGAGCAGAGCAAGTCCCCATTACTCTGCGTCTCATCGTGTTATTGTCTGTCGACCCATCTCACAACATCAGCACCAACAGGTTCACACTGAGAGAATTTTGTCCTTCTCTTTGATGCTTTAAAAAAACAAACATTTGTTATGAAAAGCCCTCCAGGCGCTGCTTAGATAACATGTTCCCAAGAATAGGACCAAGTTCAGACCATAGTGACTCTGACCTTTGACTATTGAAATGAACTCAGCTCATCCTTATTTCACAGCGGATGTTTGTGTAAAGTTTGACGACTTGCTGCCCAAGCCTTCCCCAGATATGACAAGAATAGGGCAGACAGAGGTATGGGCAGAGAGAAGACAACACAAACTATTTTATTTTGTGTTATGACATTGCTGTGAGAACGTGTTCCATCATCCTCGTACCTGTATGTGTCCGGTTGTGTCTCTCCAGCTGGCTGCGCTTGGCGAAGGCTTTGACGCAGGAGGAGCAGTTGAAGACTCGGGGTTTCTGGGAGCTGGGTGACGGGCCCGGCTGGTGCACTCGCTCATGTTCCTGTAGACAGATAAAAAAAAAAAAGTGTAGTCTTTAAAGTTAAGTAAACAAAGTCCCTGATCTAGAACAAAGATGAGCTGTCTGTTATGACACATAGATTCAAGCACAAATCACATGGACTCTTGTTGGTCTGGTCACTCTCACAATGATCTTCAAGGAGGCTTTGAGTCTTGAATCCTTTCTTTATGTGCTTACCGTGATTAATCAAATGCGGTGTTGCTGGGGAAATGCTAAATCAATATAATGCAAACTTCAACAACAATGCAACAACGCATTTCTCTTTCCTCACATACACAGAAACAAACATATCTGATGAGAATGACTTAAATGTAATTCTAAGACATGAGCTGAGAAAGGCTTTTTAATGATCTCTTATTGCACAATGGTTGAAACAATAATGGTGCCAAACATTACTCGAACACTTCTGTTTTTACTGTAATTTCATGTACAAGCAAACAAAATACTCTGAAATATATGTAATAAGCTAATACTAGAGAATAAATAGGAAAAGCTCCATGGTAATTTAGCTTCATAATCGAGAACGATTCAGGGTTTCGTTTATGTATTTGCAGCAAGTTTGGCGGTAACTGCAGTCGTTTCGACTTTTGCAGCACGTCTGTTTCATTTGCAGCACGTTTCAGCCGTTGCATTTGTTTTGGAAGTTTGCATTTGCAACGTTTCTGAATATGCTGCCCGTTTGTCTTAATGTACGTCTTCTCAGCTGTTGCAGAGCCTTTGCACCTACTGGCCACCGTACAGGTTACACTAAAGGTTCTGGTAAAAAAGTGAAGCATCCTCAAATCTGAAATGACTCTTTTAAAGTCAAACTCTCAACTGACATTGAACAACAAAACCCCCAGAATGAAAAATAGGGTCACATTTCACCTCAAAGTCTCAAAGCTGCAGTGAACAATCTGGGACTTTATAGAAAGAAAAAAGATGTTAAATGCTGATGAAACTGAGAGGAAACTTTGTTTACTGTGTGACTGTCACATTTATGAAGGACTGAAGGAACTGAAGAGATCACCAGAATACTGATGATTATAAAAAAGCAGACAGGCCCACGGGATATGGAAACAAAGGCATAAATAATACGTTTGTTGATATCAAAAATGCCTATGCTTGTGCAGTAATTGCATCAAGCCTATAAGGAGATAAAAAGAGTTTGGAGGCTTTTTGGGGTCATTTAAGAGTTTCGGTTAATTAAAAGCGCCCTGGGTTAGTGTGAGAAAAACAAAAAAACGTTCAAATACAACAACAAAAATGAAAAGAGTTTTCACTGCTCTGTGCATCCCGGTTCATCTTACCATGCTCCTATTCATTAAAGGTTATTTCATCACCAAGAAATACTTTTGTGAATGCTGCAGAGCTTTCTTACTACGAGGCATGATGTGTGTTTTCTGAATATCAAGATAGAGCAGTAGCTTAGCTTAAAGCAACAACTTCAATCTATGATTTTGTGAAATATGCGTGGTAGCTTTGTGGCTATTGAACCCATCAGGGGTCTGCTAAATATCAAGCTGCATATCAGTAGCCTTTAATCAGTCTCTATTCAGTCTATGTACAGCTTAAACAGACGAGATTCAGCAGGTTAAATTGTGATGCTTGTAGTTCTATTTTGTTGCAGCTGTTTCAATTTTAGAGTCTTTATGCAATGCGTCCAAAAATGCTGAAAAGATCATTTTAAAACATTTGGTCACACCTGAGAAGGTTTCATGTCTTTAACTTTAATTGAATTAGTGCTTCAGCATTAAGTCCTTCCTTGAAATGAGTTAGCATTTTAGCACTTTCAGTTCTCCCATCTGAAATACAACACTTGAGACGCGTGGCGTAGTTAATCTGCAGATGTTTTCAGAGATATTAAATGTCACAATGCAGAAGAAGAACAAATTGGAAGCTTACTGATGGGGAGGTTGAAGTCATGCGATTGTTGTGTAGTAGGATTATATCTCAAATCAGATTGATACTCCTGTTTGCCAGGGGAAATGCTAACTTCTGGGTTCTGTGTTGGCTAACAAAAACACATAGCTTCTGCATCACCTTCTGTCGGAGTAAATGTGAGTTGAGGAAAAAAAAAGCTAATCTAAAGCAACCAAGTAATAGCGAAAGTAAGTCGAAACTAAGGATGAGGATTTGAAGCTTGATCCAAAGGCAACTGGAGCTGGTTGAAGCTCTTGAAGACTTCTCACCTCTCATCATCCGAAAGGCTGTTCGAACTGAAGAGGCCTTTCGGATGATGAGAGGTGAAACGTCTTCAAGAACTTCAATCGAGTCCAGTTGACTTTGGATCAAGCTTCCAATGACCATGACCTGGATGAATAAGAACCTCCACAGGCATTAAGATAATGACCACTACATGGGCATGTTACACAAATCCATTTCATGTATCTGGTTATCAGGGTCACAAGATATAAAGTTCAATTTAGCCCCCGACTGTGTGAAAGTCTCTTGATGTTCCCTTACTAATGTGGTAATACCTGCTGAGCTGAAATTCCTACAACCAATCTGAAAACTTTCCTCAAATCAAAAAGCCATGGTACTAGACTTTCTAACTGTAATTAAACATAAAAAGATTATTATCTAAGGACTGGACTAGTGAAAAACAATAGCCCTCTTCATTTGTCTTCCACTACACTGTACCTTTAAATCTAAAATCAACATTTGAGCTCTTATTGCAAACTAATGAGCACCCAGGGGACTGGGAGAGGATAAGGCTCGGTCATTCGGACTGTAATAACCACCTATTCTCAGCCTCCTTCCTATTCAGTGTGAAATTATTGCTGAGAAAAGCCTATGGCACAACGGCTTTAAATGGAAATATGGCATATAGTTTGGAAAGAGCTTTTATATAATCCTTTTGCTCCTCATCATCCCTGCTCTGATCTGAGAGCCCTGGCATTTATGTGCTGGAGTGTGTCACCCACATCATGAGGATCGTGAGTAAAGAAAAGCACTTGTGCTCCTCCACCCAAGTCAGCTGCAAAATACCTCTCACTTTAAGTGTTTTTTGATGCAGAGAGTAACACTCTGTGAGAGCCTATCTCAAATGCCACTTGATGAATTACTCTTATTTTTGCTTCAAATGGTGAGGCACAGTTTGTTAATGGTATCCCATCTCTCACCGGCTCCTTGAATCTAACGTTTTTTTTCAGCCTGAGGCGGAGGACACGGTGACTAAAGATAATGTTTGTGCTGAGATTGTTGAGTTACAGTTTCCATAAAAGCTTCAGAGAACTCATTTGTTTTATTCATTCATATGCAATCTAAAATAATTCCTTAAATAAATGGCCTGTACTAAAACAGAAGATGCAGCATTCAATAAAATCAGCAAACATTTAAAGCCAGTTAAATGTAACATCTATATATACGCTTGAATGAGAGTTGTTACCTTCAGGTGCGTCGCTCTCTTAAAGGCCTTGTTACAGAGGCTGCAGACGTGACAGCGGTCCTTGCCGTGAGCTTGCCTACAGTGGCGTCGCAATGTGTTGACGCTCTCAAATGCCTCATTGCAGTAGTAACACTGGTTCCGATTATCCACCTCTGGGTGGCCAGACTTCCCGCCCTTATGGCCCTCTACCGTAATCTGGATCAAAACACAAAAGTTACTGACAGATTTGCAAATACACACAAAAGCTTACACCTACAAAAGCAGTGAAACTAACTTTCTTTAGACCATTCTTGTCTTAATTAAGGCAAAATGTCAACTTATGCTGTACATCTCAATTTTTAGATAGTTCATTGTATGTTTTTTTTGAGCTGTCAATCAATGCACATTTTTTATAGTGAGTAATCACGATTTAAAAATATCCTTATTTACTTTTCAAAATGTCTGAATACTCAAAATGCAAAGAAAGCTTCGAAAGCAGCCTGTTGCAGAACAGCCCAAATAGATGATTTGGGATTTCAGGGTGGCATATCAGATTTCAAATGAGGCCCAGGCCCAACCCCTGGATCTGCCCAGCTCATCGTGCACACCATGATGCATGTTGAGGCCCCTCTTACACGACATCATGGATGCAAACACAGCATCACTCTACAGCATCATCAACTACATTTATACTTTGCACAGTTTAAGTCAGATGTTTCCAAACAACAAACAACTTGAATGCATATGCACACTGTCGAGCCTGCCATTACTGCCTGAGAATAAAAGACAATGAGTGGATTACCCAGTGAAACAAAGCGTCTCTTTTTCAGAACGGCATAGATGTTCACTATCTTCTCAAGTGACAGATTTAAAGTCAGACTGCTGCATTATCATGACATTACATGACAGGGATTTGTGTGTTACTTCCGCTGATTATTTGTCCGTTCACAGTGACAAAAAAAGAAGAAGAAAGGCTTGAGTCTTAAACGCTGTTTTTATATTTCTCTGAAAGATACAGAACTGAGTCTGCATCAGGATTTGTTATCACCATTTGTTCTTTAAAGGGTAATCAACGTGAATGAGGAATGAGAAATGTGATAACTAATTACTGTTTAAAACTAATAACCGCATTAAGGTCTCTAAAATTAATCACACATGGGAACGCTTTCACATTGACAGCACTAATATTTTAATCTTCTCGCCTCTGAATCCATTCATGTCAGCATCAAAGTTAATTAGCAGACATTTTCTTAAAAAACGCTATCCATCACAGCGGATTCTTGGGTTAATTGTGATGCCATCTTAAGCAGAGAGTCAAAGATCAATCAATCAGAGGTGGAGACAGACTAAAAAAGCTCCTACAAAGAGAGTCCTTTTGGATTTATACATTGAAAGCTATGGAATATCCAGGTCTAAATGGGGAACTGGACTTTTCTCCTTTCCTCTAGGTGTCTAGGTTTTGTTTTTCAGCAACTTGCTTGTATATTTAACTCACTTTAAATATTGTAATTCTCATTTGCCTTGGTGTCATGTATACATTTTGATGTCTAACTTTCTTTCTCTCTCTAAATGTGTAACCCTTTTTGCTAAGTCATGTGACAGCCAGCTACTGATCATGTGACTGGCTGTAAACCTTTAAAGGAAGTCATGTGACTGGCTGTAAGCCTTTAAAGGAAGTAGCTTGGCGGCCATTTTGTATCTGCCCTGATGAAGGCCTATATGGCTGAAACATGTTGGCATGTTTTTATGAAATTTTAGCCCAGATGAATTAAAGGCTTTTTATACTTCACCCTCTGAGTGCCTCAGACTTTTTCTAAAGCTTCTAAGTTGGATCCCCGCACTGAAGAGCACCAGAAGGACGAACTACCAGAATAATTTTCAACACCCATGCAGCACTCCATGCATCTGCTTTTCGACAGAGAGTCAAAGATGTTTAACCCCTCATTTGTTTGAAAGATACTTAACCCCTGGATATCTTACATTTCACAATACTAGAAGAACACACTCACATTGTATCCATTGTCAGACGCTCCGTTTGTGGATTGAGGATGGTGGCTGACCAGTATGACCTGCTGGCCTGAGCCAGCTGGCTGTCCTGATAGACCAGAGTCATTCAGCACTGCAGGATATCCTGGACCCTAAAGATATAAAAATACTGGTAAGAAAGCTGATTTAGTAGATTATGTAATTTTCCAACAATCTTGAGGATTACATAGATTTCAAAGATCATATATTGTGAAAACTACACTTTATCATGTTTTTCCAACACTAATAAGTGCTCGTAGCCTGTCTACAAAACCCCCCAATTATAAGAAAAGTCCACCCTCTTTGTCTTTTACCTGCTTTACTTTTCAGAAAATGTGTGCTCAATTAGGCCGTTTGGAGATTTTCCCTTCATGACATCACAAAGGGCAGTAACCCCTCCCCGAAGTGGGTGACACTCCCACAGCTAGGTGTTTGTTCTGCCCTCTGAGTCTGTCTACTCACCATAAACAATAGGGCATGGGGCAAAAAAGCCAGAGCAACATCCCCTTCCAGAGAGGGGGCGTGGTCAGATACAGCTCATTTGCATTTAAAGCTACAGACACAGAAACAGCCTGTTCTGAGCAGGGCTGAAATAGAGGGGTTTTAGGTATGAAAAAATACAGGACCAGAGTGGATTTATAACAAGAAATTTCACAGACATGTTTTAGGGAGCTCTGAGACTTATTTAAAGTTGTTCAAAAGGAGAATAATATGTCACCTTTAAAAAATGTCATCATTCCAATTAAAGGCTAAAAATAATTTCTACATGTTTGTTTGTTTGTGTGTACTATGGATCTGTTTTACCTGTGTATTGAGATTTAGGGTGACTCCATCCAGCATACCCTGAGCATCAGCCAGTGTCAGTGTGACACTGCTATCATTTGCCACACCTCCTGGTGACATCACTAGGCTCTGGGACGCAACAGTATGTGATAGGGTGGTGCTCGGTGGCAGGCTGGTAACTATCAAGAGAGAGAGAAAAAGGCAAGGTAAGAGAGAGCTTTTACACCCATTATCATCAACTAGTGACACCATTTTCAATACCAGCCAGAGCTGTATTCCTTTGGTGGAAAATGTAGAAGACTGTATACAAACAACAGGATTTCTTTAAATGGGGACCATTACAGGCCATTAAACTGAGCGGCTGTGGAATGACACCTTTAAGAATGATGATGTTATTTTGTGTTTACAGTGATTACTTTAATGACACATGAAGAAGGAGCAGCCAGAGTAACAAGAAAAGTTGCGACAGGTACGCCTCTACCTTTGGTGCAAGGTAATACTTTTTACTATTGCTGTTGTAAGAAAACAATATTATAATATTTGCGCCATGAGTTCAGATTGCATCATGTTGTGACAGAAGAAAATCTAAAAAAAGAGAGTTTGCTGTTGTATTAAACCACACCTGAAATCATTGACAGTGACCTGGGATGTTTCAAACTGTGCAGAGATGAGAAGGATTCATCAATCTTTTTTTTTTTTTTTTTTTAATAAGACATTACTTCAAATTTCACTCAACTGAAAGTCAATGTTTCATCTACACTTAGTTCTTCCTTGAATAAACAGTGATGTCTGACAGTCATAACCGTCATTTAGCTCCTTGTAATAATGAAACGAAAGGAACAAAGGAAATGCTACTGAGAGTCAAGGATGGATTCATTCCAGATGACTGAATTTAATTCACTGTAAAATAATCAAAACTCTAACTCTGCTCTAGAATGGTTTGTAAGGTTACAGGCCCCCATCTGAATTGAACTGACTAGTGGGTGCAGTGTACAGACTGTCAGGCTGACCCTAAACTGTCTACTTGTATTTGTTAAAGGTGGCTTCCAAAGCCCTCCTAGTGATTTGCCGCTTACTACAACAACAACAATATCCATATATCGTGTACTTTGCCAGGAAGGAATGTTCATCATATTATCAGTTATTGAGGTGTATGCTTGTATGGTTCATCAAGCTCAGGTTGAAGCACATTTACATACAGAGTCAAAGGAACGCTTCAGTCTAATCAATAAAGCTGATATGCTCTTGGTGCCTCTGAGAAGCAGCAGGGAATGTTTTTCACTTGAGTTGAGAGAGTGGGAGAGAGTAATGAAGAGAGGGAGAAGAGAGTGGAAATCTGATTAAGCTTCTTAGGTGACAGACATCCAGTCGACAGAACAATCAGGAAGCCATCTCTCACAAAACAAATCATATTTGCACACTTCACAGCACACAAGCCCATTTCTTTGTTATCCCTGAGCGGTCTGCACTGTATTTTAAGTACCAATCATTCTCATTTGACTTTTCCCACACACAAGTGTCAATCTTTCGGATAGATTAATGTTTAGCATACATTTGTACTTCATTACAGATTACTTATAGTCCTAAAAGACTGTCCATTGTCGGGTATTTTTCTCAGTACCTGAAACAACTTGTCAACTAATAATTGATTTATCACAATATTAGCTTTCAATCAATCAATCAATCAATCAATCAATCAATCATTATTTGTACAGTATAGCGCCAATTCATAACAAGTGTTATCTCAAGAAGCTTTACAAAAAAGCATATGGGATAATATGCAGGCAGGATTTGTCCTTTCAGAACAAGTACATTGAATTACCCATTGAATGAAGCCTGGGTATATTTGACCCATTGAATGTAGGCCTGGGTAAATTTTTTACCCATTGATTGGAGGCCTGGGTATATTTGACCCATTGATTGGAGGCCTGGGTATATATATATTTTTTTATATACTTTATTAATCCCCAAGGGGGAAATTCTGGTTCGCACTCTGTTATTTAGAGTCATGCGTCTCACACACAGGCCTGACTCGCATGTGTGGACATGCATTAATGGAGAGATGTCAGAGTGCGGTGGCAGCCCCCACGGGAGGCGCCCCCTGAGCTGGTGGGGGTTCGGTGCCTTGCTCAAGGGCACCTCGGCAGTGCTCGAGAAGTGGTCTGGCACCTCTCCAGCTACCAGATCAACTTCCATATTTTGGTCCGCATCGGGACTTGAACCGGCGACCCTCCGGTTCCCAACCCAAGTCCCTACGGACTGAGCTACTGCCGCGATATTTGACCCATTGAATGAAGGCTTGGGTATATTTGACCCATTGAATGGAGGCTTGGGTATATTTGACCCATTGAATGTAGGCCTGAGTATATTGGCCCTGCTTTCACACCATGCTGATGCAGTCAGATGAAGCTCAAGCTAACTATCAGCCACCCTTAATGCAGATTTTGTGGTGAGAAGAAAAATGCTTTTTTGCATTCATTTTGGATTCAGGAGGGACATTTTGCAAACACAACTGTTCTGAAAATCGTGACGAAAAGGAAATAGACATGGAAGATGTGAGTTGTAGCTTTAATATCTTAGCTTTAATACTCTCTTTAATATTTGTTTATTAATCCCACTTCACATCGTTTGTACAATAATGAACAATATAACCACATAAGCCGTTTTCACATATGCACTCTGGATAATATCTAGATAATTGCGGGAGGACTGCTCCGCCATTCCCCCTCCTATTGGCTCGAGGTGAATTATCAGGAGAATATCCTGCGGCGTTCTCGCATAAGTCCACTCGGACTTGCTGCGGAAAAAATACTATGGGTCTGGCAGGAGAAACTGCGGGTGAAGACCGACCGAAAAATGTGGCTGTTTGCGTTCACATATACAGCCCCTCTGGGTAAGATTTCCACATGTGTGAAAAGGGTAATGTATATATTTCTCATATTGTGCGGGTCTATTAAAAGATGCAGGTTATAATTAACTCACAGAGTACGCGTAGATCAAATGGTAAATAGTTAATGGACTTGTATAGCGCTTTTCTAGTCTCCTGACTACTCAAAGATCTTTTACACTGCAGGTTAAACCTACCAATATACACCTATCCATACATTGATGGCAGAGGTTGCTATGTAAAGTGACTATCAGTACCAACCAGTCCCACTTACACACATTCATACGCCTCTGATGAAGCAGCGGGAGCAACTTGGGGTTAAGTGTCTTTACCAAGGACACATCAGAATTGTGGCTGCAGGAGCTGGGGATCAAACCCCCGACCTTCTGTTTGAGAGGCGACCGACACTACCAAAGGGCCACAGCCGCCCCTTTCGGTTAGGTTTCATCGAAAGGTTACTAAACTAGACTGAAAAACGGGCTTAAAAAAAAGCAGCTATAAGCATTTACTGAAACATACCTGAATGACTGTTTTCACTCTCGAAATAAAAGGTTGCTTTTCTTTACTCTTGTGAGAAACAATCAATTTTCACATAAATATTTGAGTAGTATAGTGGTTAATTTTCGACTACTATAAACGAGAATTGCAATAGCACATTGGAAAAGGCTTAGTCCATTTAGAGTTCAGGAGCATCATTCACTGCATCATCATATGATGTGACATTTAGTGTCAATTTTCCACTGAGGTATGTGTGGACCAGGGCAAGATCTATTCAAGCATCAACATCTACCTTGGGGCTATTGCAGCTTCACAAATAATTTTTTAATGGCTCCATATTGTGGAAACACACCTTTGCATGCTGTTTCATGAAAAAAGGGCATCGATTAAAGGACTGTTTGAGCCCCTCCACCAATGTTTCATCCCGGGAGATATCTCTAGTTCTGTAAGCAAGGGAAGCTTCTTTTGAACCATTAAAGGAATACGAGCTAAAGTCACTCTCATGCGGTGGCCTGTGAGTCATGCCTGTCATGTGGCCTTTGTTTTTGAAGAAGCTGCAGCAAACAGCAGTTTTGGTGAACCCTGTTATTCGCTCTCCCCCTGTCATTTCTGTGAGACAGAAAAGGCTTTGTCATCAGTCACACATACAGAAAATAAATCTCAGTCTTTTTGTCAAGATTCATTATGTGATTTATTATTTGTGGTTTAGTCCAGCAAAAGTTGAATCTCATCTTACGCAAATTCCTGCTCTTTATTTGATGGGGGCGCCTACATAGGCTTAAAGCAGTGCGGATAAGGACCTCTCATTAAGTGTGGGTGTTCCCTCCATTAAATGGGTAGCCATTAGTACGGCTCAAGAGGGTAATCATGGTCATATATTCATTGCAGCCAGCTGGGTACATCCTACTTTGTTGCAAAATTATAGGCTTAAAGTGGGAAGAAGATCAAGTAGTGTTACGACTGAGGGCAGAAGGTCACTAATGATGGCTCCATGCAGGTCAAAGGTGGCTTTTGTGTGCATTTATGGTGTTTTCACAAGAATAAAGCTGTATGGATAAAAGTTGACTTAAAGAGAGAGGTTGGACTCTTTGTAACCTTGAACAGCTGGCTGTTCAAAACACTTTTTGTCCCACAGAGATTCAATATAAAATGTATAATAAAAGTAAACCACCCTAAGAACATTAAAGGTCCAATATGGAGATCTTCATAAACGGTAACAAATAAGTCAAATGTCGTGGCATCGTGCCGCATGCATTTGACTCTAAGGAGCAGGTAAGCATCCTTTTTGGCCAAAACAGTTTAGTGAAATTCAATCTTTAGTTATACACCGATGTTTTATACAATAAAACAAGTAAGTATATTGGCTAGTTATTATCATGGATCAAAATTGCTACTTAAATAACTAGGCGAGCTAAAAAATGTAACCATAACTTAAGTGTGCAATCGTGGTAGATTAGCCAGCTAGCTGTAGCTTGGCTAAACTGCATGGAGGTAGTTAATTGTAAAAATTAACTGTTAAAGTAATTTGCAAATGGAAAAATAGACACTTTACCAGCCAGCTCAAGTGTTTGACTGAGATGGTGTCTTTCCATGTAAGCTATCTAGCAATATGTCCCGTGGTGTTTGGCTGTCAAAACCCTGAGAAGGCCTCATTGTCCGTAACCTTCCTTTTTGGTATGACAAGGATTACTCAATGGGACTTTCATCCTATTTGCTGGGTTCACTCTGCGTTATGGGGATCCAGCCATTTACTGAAGTCAGGTTGAAGCAAGGTTCAGGAGGGGTCATTGTTTATATTTTGCCTGAAAACTGACCCAAATCCTCTATACAATCAGTCTATGGTAGTTAGTGTCAGCAGAGAAAGACAGGCCAAGTCTTCTTCTAAACTTACAATCTATTTACACATTGGCAAAGCGATTCAAGGTCATGTGTGAAGCATTAAATCATTACAGTTTAACTTAGTGCCTTTAAATACAATCAGATACATTTATTAATACGCTCTTGAGGAGTAGCAGGATTCTTTGGCTTTAAGCAGGTAAATATGACTCCCAACTCATTTTAGTATATAAGGGAGTAAGATGTATTGCTTTGCTGTCGAAAGCTTTTCAAGCTGCTTTCTTTCTGCAAAAGTGCCCTAACTAAGCTCAGTGACGTTGTAATATTGCTGTCCCAGTCTGTGAATTCACATTGCGTGTCGGCCTTGTGGAAGCACGGCACAGCGGGTGCACGCGCACACAGTGTTGTACTTTCCTGCTGGCTCTGCTGAAACCATTTCGCACTCTGTAAAGACTTGGTTACTACTTCTGAAGACGGTATAGAGCGGTGATCCCCCCCCCCACCCACCCATTACGCCTTAGTGACATTCAGATTTAAGGCGAAATGTCACAGGGGCGTTAACATTGCGGCTTGAAACGGCAGTCTGAACAGGGCTAGACATTGATTGCATGGCTGGTAGTGAGTTAAGAGACATGGATAGAAGGGAAAAAAAGGAAAAACACATCAGTAACAGTTTCTATTAAAGTTTTCATGACAAGGTGTATCATAACCTTTTGTTACTAGTAAATTGTGCTGCCAATTTGCATCTTACTGTGGCATTTTGACTTCAAGTCAAGTACATCACAGATGAGTTTTCCACAGGCTGAGCAGTGTTTTAATTAAACACAAAGGTCACAAAATAACTTTCACTGTCTGACTGAAGAACAAGACAGAATATCTGCTTCAGGGACTGAACAGGATCGCATTATCCCCTTTAGTATCCTGTTTAACACATCACTGAGAACATTCCTTTACACTCACACGTTGATACAAAACACACGTGGTGTTTCTCGTCCTTACCTGTCATTCCAGTGTTGGCCGGACTCTGAGGTAGGAGGTGGTCATTTGTGATGGTCAGGGTAGCGTTAGTGGGCTGGCTGTTGAGTGGCGATGCAAGCCTGATGCTGCCGTTGATCTCAGCACCATTTGGGTTGCTATGCTGGGCAAGCAGATCCTGACCTGCGAAAAAAGCAATTATTCCACAATCAAAAACATTAAGCTCTATTTTTTCCACATGTATTCACTCTCTGAGCTTTGGTTGTTTTGTTGTCAGGAATAGGAAGTCAAACATTGTGGCTTATTAGAGGAAGAAAAAGAATTGTGTGCACCTCTGAAAGATGGTACACAAACATAGATAAAACAACAGACACTAAATTACTTTAGAGATTTTGTTTGGAACCCCTTCACTATGATTTATCTCCATGTCTTCACGACTATGAACAAAAATCAATAAACTGTGGAAAAAAAAACGGAATGTCTTTGTGCAGCTAAAGATTACGAAAAACAAAACATAAGGCGATATATAATAATAACTTGCAATTACCTAGCTCTAAAGGGTTGGAATCAGAAAACAATAAATACACCAGAATGCTAAATGGAGGAAGGCTGAGTAGTGCCGGGAAGAATCTCTGTGCTCCAGTCACGCAGGCACTGAATGATCTATGATGTCTCGAAGGGGCTCAGACACTAACTACATCTACAAAGTGCACTACATATATCCTGAGCTTCTATATATGACCAAAATATTGGTTTGTAAAGAAGGTGCATCACTCATAAGCTCGGATACTGAAGCTTTTGATCTTGTTTTGTGTAGGGGCTTCAAAATGTAAGAAAGGGCCATGAGTTATTAGTGTGTCAGTTTTCTTTTCTCTCTTCCTGCAAACATGCTTGCCTGCATGAGGAAATCAATAAAGGTGTTTCAGATCCTATGGGGATTTGTTATTCTTTGGTTGGTTCTGTAGTCGGGACAAGACATGGTTAAGGTCCACAGCGTGATGCTCTGTATTCGCTGTGGTAAAAAGAAGTGTTTGGCTACTTTGCTTTCGTTTAAGAAATACTCCCAGACTACCAAGAAAAAATATCTTGTTGAATTGGTTAATCTACAACAGTATATAATATTTAAGATGAATAATGAATGAAACATGTTTTCAGAGTGATAATGCGTTTTCGAGCCAATGCTACGTGGCTCTTAGCATGAAAAGGTCTTCAGTTCTTAAAATGTTACAATACTAAAAGGAAAAATTCACGTACATTCATTACACTGAATTATGAGATATTTGATTTTTAATAGGCGATAAGTGTATGAAGTACATTTCCCATTCAAATCCTCCATTGACATTTCACAAAATCCTTACATCAAGAGACTGAAGCCTGGAACCAAGACAACCAGCTACCCCAATACTCGTGACTATAGTACATTTTATTCGACGCCAAAACGGCATTAATAAACAGAGAAAAAGTCAAAGGTACAAGACTGTATACTTAATTTTCGTCCAGAGTCAAGGAACTACCCATCCCAGAATCCATTGCAAATGAATCCTCTTCTTCTTAAATGTAAATGTAGTATTTATTATGGTGTTTATACTGTTAAAACAAGTGTTATACTATCTTGTAGTTTGTGTTGTGAAATATATATACACATTCCCCGCTGAATAATAAGGTTATTAGTACATTTAGTGTTAGCTACCTAACTAGCTAGCCTGCTAGCGAAACTATCCGTTCGCATTGGGCGCAGAGTGGCAGGAAACATTGCCATGGTAACAGCTAGCTCCACCAATCAGAGACGTTGCGTTGACACTCTATGATTGTGTAGTGTTTCTTTTCCCTATATCGCAAATAAATCTTGTTTTTCTTAAAACGAGGTTGATATCATACAAACTTGTGTCTCCTACAGGAGCATATAACATCGTTTCACACTCAGGTAGCTCGTGGTCAGTCTACCCTGGATGGTTATGACATTATGGCTTATAATCAAATCAGCTGAGAAAATGAATGGGATTGTTACTTCCACACTGTTGAGCTCTATAGGATGACACAGTGTTGAGAAAAGCATTTGAGCTGCAACCCCTGAGTATGACAGAGGAAAAAAACTGTTGCTGTGGAGTGAATTATGACATTCCACCACTGTGTACTGTACGTGTCAACATTTTAGCTGGAGCTGCATTGTATAAAGTTGTCCAGACCTGATATGGTGAGGGTGATCTCCTGAGGGTTTCCTGCAGCAGCGCTGGCACAAGACGCCGAGGCGAGGGCTTGAGTCAGGCTGGAATTGTTGATAGTCAGCGTGATCTCCTGACCGCCGCCACCTGCAGCTACCAGCCCGGAGCTGCCCATCACATGGCTTAGATCCTGAGAACCTGTAGGATCCAAAGATAAAAAGACACACTTTAGCTATCCGTGTCATGTCATTTCAAAGAGCGCTAAGTCAGTTATTTCTAAAGCCAAAGTCATCACATATGTACCTGAAGCATCCTGCTCAGAAAGACCGGCCATTGTGACCTGAGCAGGGGTAATGGCGGAGGGCTGCAGGGCCAGGCTGGTCAGTGGGTGGAGGACCACATTTGCAGATACCGAGGGGTCAGAGGTGGACATGAGCTGGCTGCCAGAGCTGGAGACGAGACCAGTATCAACACTTAGGGGTTGAGAGAGGAGGCCGCCTTGTTGTAATGTCTGCTGCAGGAGCGCGGGGTCAATCTGTCAGAGAAAGCAAAAGATACTTCTGATGAACCATCCGTGTATTCCTGCACTCATCGTTTGCACTGATCATCTCTGTACACAGGGTAAACTATAAATACACAAAGAGCAGTTTCATAAATACACCTTTAAACTAAAAAAGCCTATTTCTATTATTATCCCACGTTTTCTCATCTTATTTCCGTGTTTCACAAGCAATTTTACAATTTTCAATTTTTACTTTGAGGCTAAATATTAATGTATATATGTGATTATTTGGTATAAATTCTTGACTGATTTCACTGAGATGTTTTATATTGTTTCATATTGTGTTGTGTCGTCTGATTTTTTTTACTTTGTTTTTATTTTGATTTAACTGTTGGTGTCGCCCTTGTACATGTAGCACGTGTTGTCTTCTGTGTGCTCCTGCTGCAAAACAAATGTTCCCTTGTGGGACAATAAAGAATCTGACTGCGTCCCATGCCAGTAAAACCTCTTTAAAATGTATTGAATCATTTAGATGAAAGATTCAATGTGCTTGGGATGAGGAAGAAGGGGCTGGTATTTGTAGAAATGTATCGGGGCACAGCAACAGTCAGAGGTGAGATGGAAAACATTTCAGGATCATTCAACAAAATGCCACATATTGCACACATTATTTAGCTTGAAATCCATGGAAGAACTTTCAGTTCAAGAAGTCAGATGACCTTTGAATGTATGAGCAAATTTAAAAGTTGTGTTGCTATCCAAATAAATGCTATGAAAAGTATAGAAGTGTGGGGTTATTTATTGCCAATGATATTCTTTTTAAAATGATGCAGGTTACTCCTAATATATTCTGGCATGTTGTTGTACAAAATGATTCTGAAGATACTGAGTGCTTTTGGGTTGAACAAAATCAGAACAAATTCCAGGATTAATCTATCAATCAAGCATGTAAGAATTGGATGAACTTCATCCCAACTGTGCAGATTAGAGCAAAAATGTTGATTTATTGTTTTGTTTTTTTATAGCTGATTGAACAAAACTCATCATGGGCTTCCCATGAAGCGGCTCTGTTCAGTCTTGTTCTGGGATTTCTCCTCCAGTAGGCTGCACTTACAAGCTGACAAAAATAAACACCCAGTCTACATTTGTAGAGCAGACACCACATGATGCCATGAACAAACCATCATTATCACAAACAGTGACACACTTCATGACTTGGTTAGAAACAAATGGATGAATTGCAGGGCAGTGTTGACAGGGTGCTTTTGTATTCACAGTTGGTAATTGAAATCTGCCTCTCTCAAACACTTCATTAACATTATACTCCAACAGAAGAAGACGACGAAACAACTCGACTCCAAATATTTTGCACACTTTTAATCTGTGGAAGTAATTGAGTGAAATGGTTTCGGATGAGATGATAATACACCCTGGGAAGAATTAAAAAGTGGACTTCTTCAGCCGCTCAATTAACTGATGAAGATGAAGGAAAGACGAGAGCGGCAGTGTTGGGATTTTGTCTTAAAAGGCTAAAGTATTAACAAACAAGTCACACAAAACAAAACTGAATAACTTCCTGATATCGGGTTAATTAAATAGCAGCAACAGTGAAATGGTTTGGTTTGTTCTCAGAATTGTAATGTTCACAGACCTTTCATTTTAAAGTGTAAACAAGTCTAAACTACTGTTTCACATTTGCTTAATAAACATTTGTATTATTAGAAATGTTGAGAGAAGAAACGTTGGGTAAGGCAGAAAAAAACAAGTTGTTTTTTTCTGTTTACCTACATTATGAATGACCACAGCAGATAAGGCTTATATAACAGAAATATTAAACCATTAAACACTTAAATATATATTTTATACCTCTGTATATAAGCTTTACTTTAATGGCTTATCATCCATTATGCTCTGCAGAGTTTCAGATTTTTTATGTATTACCGGTCAGCCATCTGTTCCTGCAGGGGCTCCGGAGGCTCATCGGGCAGCAGCCGCCATGCTGGAAATCCTGTCTCAGCCTAACTTTCAGTCAACCTAACGACAGGCTGAGAGCCGAAGCTGAGGCGGGGTTTAAGCCTTGTGACGAACCGTTGCTTCACGCCCACCTGTCAATCATGTCAGCTACGCGCCTAACTATGGATAACACGTATCGTTCATAAAATCAAAACAGAGCTTTTTTAAAAAAATGTATTCTTCCACCACACAATGTGTGCCCATGATAATAACTAATCAGACCTCTTCCATTTTTTGTACCAGGCTGTAAACATGTTCATTTCTACTGTAAAAAAAAAACGTCTTTTTGGCCTGTGGTGTTTATGTGACTTCCGGTGTTCCTGGCGCCAGCATTAAGCAGACACTCGACGAACTGCAGGATTTTGCACTTCCGCTTTTGCTTCATTTTTTAAGACTGGAGATTGCTGCTTGATATTAATGCTACATTTAGGTTGGTCATTTTGTCCATCATGGTTCAAACTCTCATACAGTACGTGAAGCTCTGACTGAAGAGAAAGAAAGTAATTAAGCCCGTTAAATAGACATCACCTTCTCTAAGTTCTTCTCTAAGTGGTGCTTCAAATTCATTTAATGAGAAATAAGTTCCATTTTGTCATATTAATAAAAAGGCAGCTCCACTTACAGAGAACTTGATTCCTTGCCAAAATAAGTTTATGTATCGTACATCTTAATTACGCTCAATGTGACGATGACGCAGAGAGCAGAGAGCGTGGAAGATGTTTGTGTTACCTGCAGTGTGATGTTGTTGATGTTGCTGGTGTCGATGCCAGAGATCTGGACGTTGGGACACACCAGGTTGGCAGGCGTCAGCTGCAGGTGGATGCCGTCCAGTGTGGTGAGTCCTTCTGGTAGAGACACGGTCAGGTCTCCTGCAGCTGCACACACACGCACACACGCAAAGAGACAAACATGCATATTTAGATATTTTACATCTGACATTCATACTCATCCCACTTTGTACTAAGTTTAGACTTCTTTACCTTTGGAGCAGCAGAGGGAATTGACTTTTTTTATTTTTCCAACCTCTACATGTGCTAACATTTTGTAAACAACCTTCTGCTCAGCTTAACCGACTGTTCATGCCCGGGGAATACAAAGTCACAACAGCTTTATTCTCAGGTACAAAAAATGACTCCACTCTGTTCGAGGTAAGAGCAGGTAAAGAGCCAACAGGTTTTATGAACAAATTGTGTGTGTGTAAAATACAAGAATGACCCTGGACACACAAACATCATTTTAAGCCCCTTACAGACGTGAAGGGGTCACAAATAGTTTATGAAACACATTGCTTCACTTCAGAGCAACCACAATGCCCAGATATGGTTTTTTTCCTCCCTGGAGCAGGAACCTCCCTGAGATAAGGGCACTGAATATTTCATGAATAAGTTTAACAAAACAAAAAGACAGAGAGAGCGAACAAAGAAAAACCTGGCAATGCAGTCTGTGTTCTCCCAAATTGTAAAAGTGGAGAGGTCTTCTAGAGAGGTTTGATTTCACACAAGTCTACACTTTTTCTTTAAAGGAAGAATGTGCGACCAAATTCCAGGATTAGGAAAGGGAGCACACAAGAAGTGGATTGTTGCTATAAAAAAAAAACGTCCTCCTACATGTGTTGGTCTTTTAGGCAATGAGAGGGAATTCATCCTGAGCACCAGTGCTGATGCTTCCAACTGATAACAAATAAACACTGCAGACGATGGCCCCTGCAGTATTTCAGTCACCCCTTCATCATCAGCATGACGTTGCCATCAGGGTAAGAGCCAAAAGCTAATAAAATGTGTTATTGGTTTTTGCAGAACACAGCACAGAAACTCTTTAGGATAATAAAATGTAGTGTCTCTATTTAAGTGTTTCGGGTCATTTCTTCTCTCAGTTATCCCCTCAAACTGCAGTGATTGGTTTCTTGGCACACAGATCTGTGCTACTCGAGTTTATATGCTAATTTTCTCATCTTATAGTGTTCCACAGTCTTACTGCACTGCCTCGGTGGCTCTCTGATTAATTGCAATGTCATAACTTTAAGTTGAAATCCAAAATCCTACTTGGCTTTAAGCAGGCCCGCAAACAAAAATGGCTGGGCACCTGACAGGGCAAATAACGGGCCATCCCAGGATGTGATTTCAACTAAAGTATTCGATCAGTAGTGTTAGCGCTAGCCTCCTGGCTAACATTAACTCCCTCTGGGCCCGCTTACGCCGGTAACATTATTTAAAAAAAATAAAAATGCTCGTATCATTTAAAGAAGAGGGGGTTTACACTTTTAAACAGTCTGCATTTTACTGAAGTAACTGTAAATAAAATGTGGTCATTGTTAAAATTACAATTGGACCCATGTTTTTTTCTAACCCCCATGGGCCCTCCCATGTGACTGCCCCAGAAAGTTTTCCCCTCCCCGTAGGGGCGGCCTTGGCTTTAAGTACCTGATTTATTTTTTAAATGTGTGTAGCTTTTATGTGAACATTTCAATTTGATCAAAATTACAAAACCTATAACACTTTTAAGTAATTCTGCCTTGAACTTTTTTCCCCCTAACAGTCAAGCAACATGCTTGTTAGGTTAACAGATGACTGAAATAGCCTGTAGGTGTGAATGAAGTTTTCAATTACTTGAAAATGATTTACAGCACATAATGTGTACTGAAGTCAGAGTGACCTTTCTCTGGTGATCAGATGGTTCTGTTGATTTAAGTGGTAGTTTTTGGATTTTTTGTCTGTGTAAGTGACGTGTACATCTTTTAGTGTGTATCCCTTATTCTTACCTGACATGGACGCAGGCAGGATGGCCCCTCCCACTAGTCCCTGTTGTAGTAGACTCTGGTCAAACTGCCCTGTCAGGACTTGGCTAGCTGGGAGATAAATGTTGGGGTCAGAGTTGGATGTTTGTAAGAGTCCCACAGGTTGAAGAGCGTCTGAAGCCGCATGCTGCTGCGCCTGGCCTGCTGCCACACCCTGCCCAGCTGCTGATTCATGACCCTGACTGGTCTGACCGGCAGAAGAGGCAGAACGCTTTGATTTGTTTCTGTCGCTGTTTGGCCGGAGGTGACACTGGATATGTGTTTTGCGGTGGCCCGACGTCCTGAAGCGGAGTTCGCAGAATGGACATTTGAAGGGCTTGGAGCCGGTGTGGAGGCGCATGTGCACTTTTAAGCTGCCTTTTGTAGAGAAGGAGGTGGTGCACATGTGACAGCTGAACAGTTTTTGGCCTGCGAGGAGAAGGAGAGTGTTAGCTGCAGTCAGCTAAATATGAGTAGAGGATTGGATTTTTGGATTTTAAGCAATGTTGGGTGTTCTCTGTCACAGGCTAAATAGCTTCCTGACATCAGACTCTCAATTAAAAACAGAAAGTAGAAAATGTGTTGTTTCATCATGTCATATGAAGTGATAAGCTTTGAAGGTACTGTCAGGGGGATTATGTGCAAGGCTAACTGTTTCCCTGTTTTTAGTGTTGAATGCTAAATGCTAGCTAACTTGCTGTTGGTGGTAGCTTTATATTTACTGCACAAACTTGATAGTGGAACAGCTCATCTTATTTTATTCTTGGCAAAAAGAAATAAAACAAAGGGATATTCTCAAAAATGTCAAAGTGTTCATTGAAGATCACATATTCTCCTCCTTTTCAACAAGTTTAAATAAGTCTCAGAGCCCCCTAAAACATGTCTGCGAAGCCTCTTGTTATAAATCCATTCTGATCCTGTATTATATCATGCCTATAAACCCCTCTATTTCAGCTCTGCTCAGAACAGACTGTTTCTGTGTCTGTAGCTTTAAATGCAAAAAGCGGTGTCTGACCACGCCCCTCTCTGGAAGGGCTTGGGTGGCTTGGGCTTTCTTGCTCCATGCCCTATTGTTTATGGATAGAAGGCAGACTTAGAGGGCAGATCAAACACCTAGCTGTGGGAGCGTCACCCAATTGGGGGAGGGGTTACTGCCCTTTGTGATGTCATGATGTCATCTCCAAACGTCCTGTTTCATTACACATTTTCTGAGAAAGTGGAGTAGGTAAAAGACGGAGAGGATGGACTTTTCTCATAATTGGGGGGGTTTGTAGACAGACTAGGGACACATATTAGTGTTAGAGAAACATGGTAAAGTGTATTTGGCATAATATGTGACCTTTCTAGAAGTCTACATTAAAGATTTCATTAAATTGTGTGGTTCAGGCAGATCCTGTATCAAACCCCCTGTTTCGTTTCAAATGGTCTTGTCTAAACTGCCACAATGTTCCAGAAATGTTAGAAACCAGAAGGAACCCTGTAAACAGCAATTACTTCAACCTCACCCTAATCAAAGAAAGAGAATAATGTGGTCATCCATTACCTGTGTGCGTCTTCACATGGCAGTCTAGGGTAGATTTCACTGTGAAGCTCTTCCCACATTCATCACACTTGTACGGTCTTTCGCCTGTGTGGATCCGAATGTGCCTGAATATTGAAACAGAGGGACAAAATGTTACACATCGCAAACACAGATGAGAGATTCAGAGTGGGGGAAGAGACAGCAAGCGATACTTTGTTTGTTTGTTTGTATGTGTGTGTGCAATAACGGAAACAGGGAGTCCAAAAGAGCCTTTTTTATGTGTTTCTGTATTTACCCCGAGAGCGCTCTCATCTCTCATGCTTTTAGTTCTGAATACTGTTGTTAAAAAAGCTTCAAAGAAGTCGCAAACACAGCTGAACTCCAAAAATGAAAAAGTATGACTCACTGGCCAGTATCGGAGTCATTTAGGAAGAGAAAAGTCTGAGCTGAACAAAGCTTGAGGATGTGGTCGTAACTTTACAGTTGTACACATTTATCTGTTCTACTTTTATACCTTTTCTAGAAAAGTCTGCCTCCACACATCTGGAAATGAAATACATGTCATTTGTTGATTTGCACACATTTAAACACTGATGACAGAGGCTCCATTTATTTATTTGGGATACCCATTAACTTCAGAATAAGCTAAAAGCTATTCTCCCTAGGGGTGAGCAAAGGCGGCCATTTAAGGTGCCTTTACACTTCTTTACATCCACACACACTCTCACACATCGATGGTTCTGCTGACAGGAGCAATAAGGGTTCAGTATCTTGCCAAGGACACTCTGACATGTAGCCACAGCCAAGCCAACCGTCCAGTCTTAAAATAAAATGTAACTTGGATGTCTACCCTAAACCAAGGAATTTAGTCTATGCCAATTACAGTGAACATCAGATTCAGCAAAAAGGGGGAAAGAAGGGGGGAAAAGGAGTGTGTGTGATTTAGAGACATTAAAGGATTGGCAGTCTCATTACATCATTTGAATTTGTAGCTGCTAGCTTTCTTCACACAGCAGAACAAAAATGACGACACCTTTTTATAGTGCAAATAGAGAAAAGTGAAGTCTTCTTCTAAAAAAACAGGAATGTGTTTGACATGCTCTGTTCAGACAATTGGTCATGTTAGATTCCACTTTGGCAGCCTGAGCTACCTAAAGCTCTGGAGACTAACTAACACATGAGGTTTCTCATTTTAAAATAAAGTGTCTATGTCCAAAAGAAAGTAAATAAAGAATGCCCCTGGATTAGCTAATGAAGCTAGCTGCTTTAGAATCTACTCACAAATCCTCCATTGTTGCCAGTTACTTCTTTATCAAGAACAAACACACAAACAGCCTGCAGCATGAGATGCTTCTTCTAAAGCAGTCTGTCAAACATTGATTAAATAACTTATTTTAGCAGTTCTCCCCTTTAGCGATGAGTTCATGTTGTTACTTACATTTTAACTAACAAGAGGAAAACACGACTATTGCGGACATTCTGGTTTTACATGACAGCAGGGGGTCAAAGATGAGCAACAAGTTAAATACGCCAATTTATTTTATCAATTACATATGAATCACATTTCATTATTGGGAACACAAGTAACAATTGAGCTGGTTTATTAATAAAGTATTCTAATAACGGCCTGCATCATCACATGTATAAGTTAGCATTAAAGCTGTAGAAACTTTACTGAGCTGGTATGGTAACAAGTAGAAGGTTGTTGTGCTAAGCTAATAAGCTAGTAATACGATAGTTAACAAAGAAAACGTTCATATGTATTTTATACTCGAGGTTTTTGAAAAGACTTTTTACTTTTATTAACCGTTGTGATGATCAACTAGGCAGAGCTAAGAGAAACGAACGGAGGTCTAACAAACTAACAAATGGCTTGCTTTAATACAGTTAGCTACAAATGCTAATCTGGGTGCAAATTTCTTTGATGAATGTGCTTCAGGTCAGCTTGTCATGCTTGTTTATCAGACGGCCTACTCTGAAGGTGGCTAGTGCAGAGATATCATGACCGTAACAAGGAGAAGCCACGATTATAAGAATAAGTTTGTAAAAATACTCAAATTTTCCTTTGAGGGTAAGGAAATGTTTGACTTGTTTCCACTCCATTCAAACTTTGCCTCACACAGGTCATAGCAAGCTGACATTTCCCCAACAAGACGGAAAAAATAGACTTCAAACGTACCTGACGAGGTCACTGGGCTTCTTGAAGCTCTTGGGGCAGAAGTTGCAGCAGTTGGCAAACTTGGGTTCAGTTTCCAGCTCCACCGCCTTGTCTTTGATCTCGCTGATTCGATCCCTCTCGGCTGCTGACTGGGCGAGGATCCTCTCCGACACTGAGGCCTCCTCCCCGGGGTCCTTCGCCAGCTCGGCTGCCTGCTCCTCGGTGAAAGTGATGATTTCCAAACCCCTCCTCTTTGATGCCTTTTGCTCCCCGTCCTCTTCCTCTTCATCATCTTCTTCGATGTCTTCAGCCTCGAGACCTACAACTGAGAGAATTGTTTTGAATTACAAGTTTACCGTTTGTCTGGCTTTGACTTCAAGCTAGGCAGCTCAAACTGAGAAGAAGAGCAGTGTAAATGGAAACATTTCAAACTTGAGTAAAAATATACACTTATCCAAACAGCAGGAAATCTTTTTAGCGCACACTAAGTTACCTTTCCCCTTCATTTTCAAATCATTTTCATAGCCAAGAAATGACAGAGTTCTCAAACTCCTTCCTGACTGTGGAGATGAAATGGAGGTTAAATGACCCTGTGTCTAAGAAGTAAAACGTAATGACACATCAAAGCGGTGTTGTCGGCGTTCTTACTTTGCTCCTCCACAGCGTGCACCTTCCTCATATGCTTTTTACACAGCAGGCTGGTCCTGAAGCTCTCGTCACACATGGAGCATTTGTAAGACTTGATGTGGATGATCATGTGGCGGTTCAGGCTGCCGTTGGTGGTGAATGAGGCGTCACAAACATTACATTTATAAGGCTTCACTCCTGTCAGGAAGAGATGAGAGGAAGGGGTTTCAGCTGGTGTCTGCAGGTTACACTGTCACTGTTTTGGGACTTTTTACCTCAGAAAGTGAAAAAGAAAAAAACTTGAAAACTTCTCCAAACTTTTCACTGACAGCTAATTTACCTGTTACTTTTCACAGTCATTTAAACGAGGCACCTTTAATAAACATGACCTCAATGTACTTCTAGTTATTTAATTCCTTACATAAATCAAATTTAGTTCTCGATCTTTAAATCAAGGATAAAAAATATTACAAATACGTATAATAACTTCTTTTTTTTTTAAAGATTTATTTTGGGTCTTTTTATACCTTTACTGGAGAGATAGGACAGTGGATAGAATCAGAAAACAGGGAGAGAGAGAGTGGGGGAATGACATGCGGGAAAGGAGCCACAGGTCGACTGCAGCCTCTGTACATGGGGCGTGCGCACTAACCACTGCACCACCAGTATAATCACTTATTAAAGATTTTAAATGCTTTTAGAATTTTGTAGCACTGATTGATTCTGGGAAGCAATGATGTAACTGTGCCTTCGCATTTGTAACAGAATTTTCAATCTGTTATCATGGTGGGAAATTCCAGACCAGACTTGGTAAGATAAGGCACTACATTCGTCAGTGATTATATCCTTTAAATACTCCAGAATCTATTGAATAGTTTTCATGACCTTTTAAAACTTTTTAAGCATTTGTCTTGCCTCCTTTATTACAAAGACATTTGAAGATTTCTCAGCCCCCCATGGAATAAAGTGAGCTCACCTGTGTGTGTGTTGAGGTGAGACTTTAGAACCCCAGCTGATACAAAGGCTCTTCCACAGAGATGACATCTGAAGGGTTTCTCCCCTGTGTGGGAGCGCACGTGCTGCTTCAGATGGCTTGACTTCTTAAAGCCTTTATTACACCAATTACACCTGAAAAAAGGAGAAACAAACATCTTACTGAGGCTGTTTTCTGTAGTGAGGGTTGATGGTGGACATGGTTCCTGCAAAGATTGTGTGCAGTGAAGAGCAGAAGCTTCAAGAGGGTTACCATGGCAACATGTTGTTCAGACTCTAAAGCATTGTCCTTTATTTATCATCTTTTATCTTTAGCTCGTATTCTGCAGATCGTAACTTTTCTATGGAGGATACAGTGTTTACTAAATGCCAGAGTGTAAATAAAATAATACAAAACAAAAACAAAATAACACTTTATAGTATACAGAGTATTCATCACATGCTGAAGCTCACAGACCAGGAGGAAAGACTCTAGTCAAACATATACGAACAACACAAAGCACACGTCTGCTTCTTTTTCAGTTTTTCGGAAACGGAGCAACTCAAGACAGAATTCATCTTAAATTATTTCAAAACACAATGTGGTGCGACTGAGAGGCACATTCTTTGGCACCATTCAACACAAATGGTGACCCTTTTGCTGACAGCCAAGAGTCCACAATCCCTGAAGCAGCTGGCAGGTGGCATAAAAGCTTTTGTGTCTTGTTGTTGTTGCTGCTGCTGCAGAATGGGAAGGTACGGGGTAAACTGTTCATTATCTTGTGTGATGTTCTGAAACATTTTCAAGAATCAGAGGATCCTTTTGCAAGAAAGTTGTGGAGGATAGCTTCCACTTTAAATCTCTGACATTCCTTGAACACTATGTGAAAAAATATATGAAAAGATTTGGGTGAATTCATTTATATTACATTTATTATCTTATATTATGGCTTGTCACATAGGAACATCTTACTCCACGTCATCCATCCATCCGTTATCTATATACCACTTTTTCCCGTTCGGAGTCACAGGTGGCTGTTTCTGACCACGCCCACTCTCTGGAAGGGCTCGGGTGGCTCAGGCTTTCCCGCTCCATGCCTGATTGTTTACAGTGAGATGTTACACTCAGACGGCAGAACAAACACCTAGCTGTGGGAGTGTCACCCATCTGGGGGAGAGGTTATTGTCCTCTGTGATGTCATGAATGGAAACTCTCCAAACGAGCCTGTTTGATGCACACATTTTCTGAAAAGTGGAGCAGGCAGAAAACAGAGAGGAGGGCCTTTTCTGATAAATGGGGGTGTTTGTAGACAGGCTAGGGACACGCAGAGACGTAGAGAACTCTGTAGACTTTGCCTTTTATTTCCCCTGGCCCCCTTTTTTATGATGATGCCTGCATTCAATAATCTTTTTTAAGCCTGGAATACCTTTAGGTTTTATAGAGCACATAAAAACTATTCAAACACTACATGTGGGAAAACTTAACACCATTAAACACAAACAACAATACCACCACTCAGTCCCCTGATCTGTCTTTGATTACAGAGCTTTAAAGGGTCAAACAATGTGAAGGCATCAGTTAACATGTCTTAAAGAACTGCTGCAATTAAGCAGAGGTGAACCGGTTGACCGGCTGGTGACTGGAATCAGAGGATTTTCAGCCTGTTCGGCCGTGATGTCCAAGTTCATGTCCAGAATAGGGAGAACCTGTCACACTGAAAATGTCAGCTGCAGCTTCACTGCTCATCAGGCCTGAGTGCTGTAGTTCAATCAGACGTCGGTGTTGGTGAAAGAAAAGAAAAGCACCCCTGAATGATCTGGATCCAAACCCCTTTCAAAGAACCCTTAGAAAAACGAGTTTCTGGTCCAATTTTTAGCCACAATGAGCTCTTTGGTGAAGCCAGAGACTTTTCATCACCTTGGCATTGAAACCATGAGGAGGCTTGATGATTGCATAAGTGGGTCACAAATGACCCGGTGAGGTTGTCATTGCAAGAAAACAACCTCACCGGGTCATTTCTGAGCTGAACTCTCACCATATGAATGATCTGGATTTTAACGTAATAGGGAGATTCACTTTCTACGGGCTAATATGACTGCAGTAGGAACATCGGTTTGTTATTATGAACTCTTACCTCTTTGTCTCCCTTTTCTTGATTTAGTCTGTTTATTATCACTATGATTTCTTCTGTTATACTTTGTCATGTTGAAGCCTTTTTTAATAACACGCTGTAACTAAGACCCTTGGCACTGAATATTAAATAAATAATAATGACAACAATGACACGCTGACGGCGCAGTGGAGAGAAAGAGAGAGAGAGAGAGAGAGAGAGAGCATTTGCAAATGGACATACAGTGTGGACGTAAAACAATAACTGAACATTAAATCATGAAGCCTTGTGCTGCTCTGTGTAACTGTCAGGTCAATCTCTGTCTCTCTGCAAGCGGAGACAAACTTTGACAGCTGTCTTATCTGAATGATCCCTCCACAGACTGAACATGCAGGAGAGATTGTTGTGGACAAAAAATATTGGCAGAGACCATAGAGATGTCTCTGCCTGTAGTGTCTATCCTTTAGTGTTTCTGCCTTTAGCGTCTCTTCCTTTAGTGTTTCTGCCTTTAGTGTCTCTGCCTTTAGTGTTTCTGCCTTTAGTGTCTCTTCCTTTAGTGTCTCTGCCTTTAGTGTCTCTTCCTTTAGTGTCTCTGCCTTTAGTGTTTCTGCCTTTAGTGTCTCTTCCTTTAGTGTTTCTGCCTTTAGTGTCTCTGCCTGCAGTGTCTCTTCCTTTAGTGTTTCTGCCTTTAGCGTCTCTTCCTTTAGTGTTTCTGCCTTTAGTGTTTCTGCCTTTAGTGTCTCTTCCTTTAGTGTCTCTGCCTTTAATGTCTCTGCCTGCAGTGTCTCTTCCTTTAGTGTCTCTTCCTTTAGTGTTTCTGCCTTTAGTGTCTCTGCCTTTAGTGTCTCTTCCTTTAGTGTTTCTGCCTTTAGTGTCTCTGCCTGCAGTGTCTCTTCCTTTAGTGTTTCTGCCTTTAGCGTCTCTTCCTTTAGTGTTTCTGCCTTTAGTGTTTCTGCCTTTAGTGTCTCTTCCTTTAGTGTCTCTGCCTTTAATGTCTCTGCCTGCAGTGTCTCTTCCTTTAGTGTCTCTGCCTTTAGTGTCTCTTCCTTTAGTGTCTCTGCCTGCAGTGTCTCTTCCTTTAGTGTCTCTTCCTTTAGTGTCTCTTCATTTAATGTCTCTGCCTGCAGTGTCTCTTCCTTTAGTGTCTCTGCCTTTAGTGTCTCTTCCTTTAGTGTCTCTGCCTGCAGCGTCTCTTCCTTTAGTGTCTCTTCATTTAATGTCTCTGCCTGCAGTGTCTCTTCCTTTAGTGTCTTTGCCCTCCACAGAAAATATATTAATTTTGATTAAGATACTGCGCTGCCACTTTGCCGATGTAATACCACAAATTGACGTGCTCTCGCTGGAAAACCATGTTCATCATGAAAACACCCTGCAGACTTGGATGAGAGCTGCTTTAGCACTCAGTCGTCCACAATGTATCACTCTATGGGAAAGATGAGATTTATCCCTGGGACACATGGGCTGTGGGTTTACAGCCTCTTTGTGCATTCTAATGCGTTAAAGAAACAGGACGCATACCTGACAACATCATTGTAACTTGAATCACTCAGCCAAGACAACAGAAGCCGTGTTAGGAAAGTCAATGAAAACCCTTGAAACTTTTGAAAAAAAGTGAAAAGACAAACGTTGAAGGATAACACTTTGCAAACATCCTGCATCTATACTGTCAGTTTGAAAGGATGTTTATGAATGAAAGCCAGAATTCACCTAAGGGTGGTTTCACACTAGGGACCCGGACCCGAGTACGCATGACCCCAAAGTCCCATTCATGTGATCAGTGTGAACACAGATTTTTCAACCCACTATGTGCATACTGCCACCTGCTGTATCTGGCTTTGTACATACGCAAGTGTACTCGGGTACGGAACGATGTTGCTAATGTGAACCCAGACCAGTGGGGGAGAGGGGAGGGGGGAGCAATCGTGCTCGGGCACGGTACTAGACAATCGTGCCTAATGTGAAAACGCCCTTAGAGAAAATGAGGATGTGCAAAGACAGCTGTGATTACAACTAGGACTGTGACAAAATATTGGTATGGCGAACTATCGCGATATTTAATTTGAAGATGGATAATCGATGCGCTCTCGCCGCATATCGGTTTTTTCTAAAGTTATTATCAAAGCATAGCCGCTATAAACTTGCCTCCGTAGTGAGTCGAGTCACATGCTGCAGGTTATGCTCCCACAGACGTGTCTCCCCCATGGTCTCCCCCTCCCCTTTTGATCCGCAGCTGAGCGGGTCCAGCGGGATCTCCGCTGGACATGAAAACGAAACTTAAAGAGTTCGTCCGTTAAAAGAACTCTATCCCGGTTAAATACAACTGTTTGAGATTTCGCCAAACCGACAGGGCTCGAGAAACAGTTATCTGAAGAGTTTGCAAAGTTAAGGTTTGTAGCCTACTTCAGATGGCGACACAGCCAAACGTTTTAACGAGCCAGAGAGACGATCACAGTCTGCAGAGTCACACAGAGCAGAGCTCAGACTGTCAGTGATGGGAGATATAACCCCGGTGTTTAAACTGATGCTGTCGATGTTATTCTGCTCTCTCTTGTTTTTTACAAGTTACTAACAAGCCTCTCCACCTGAAGCTCACCTGTTGTGATAACGGAAACGAGAATTAAACGATGTTATGAGACGGAGGGAGGCGATCATATCCGCGACTCCGCGAGGTCCGGACCTCGGTGGTTTAAAAAAATGTTTGAATTAGTATAATCATTTATTTCTATGCATTGATTTCCATGCATACTGCTTTAACTTATGTGATGTCAGTCAGCAGCTCTCTCTCCTCTCGTTCAGTGTGCATCATGCAGGTGAGAGTGAGTAACCATGGTGACTGTCTGTCTGTCTGTCTGTCAGTTAACGATGCCCCGCCCCCTCTATGAATAAAACTCTTCTAACAGTAAAACTTACTTTGACCATGTGTCACAGAATGAACACATTCTGTATTATGTTTTAAGTCCTCATGTTTTTAAATGAATAACTGTGTGAAAATGAACCTGGACACTAAAATAGATTTAAAGACACAAAAGAGGACACAATACTAAATCATTATTTTAAAGTGGAGCAGAAAACCCTCAAATTGTGCATAAAAATTAATCAGAATGTAGGAAAGACATTTCTGATGTTAAAAATGTTCAGGGGGAGACCCCCAGACCCTCAACAAAGACATTTTTAAATAGACTAAACTTATCAAAATAGAAAATACTGTTTGTCAGACACCTAAAAACAGTTTACAGTTATGTTGCACTAAAGTCTCATTGTTTTTGCACTATTGCTTTTTGTACTGTTGAATTATACTGCAAAATATAAACTATGAAATTAATTTTTTGTTTGTTTTTGTTTGACCCCTATAAACACACAGACATATAGTAGGTTAGTAAGAGCAATATATCGATAATCGCAGTATCGCCATATCGAGATATTATCGTTATCGTGAGCTATGTATCGCGTATCGTATCGTATCGTGAGGTACCCTTAGATTCCCAGCCCTAATTACAACTGTTGGTGATTTTATCGGCGGCTGGATTTCAAAAAGTAAAGATGTAGAAGCACTTCCTGAAACAAGACATCAAACACGTACGAGCAAAAGAAACGAGTCTGAAGTTAACCTGTAGGCTCTTTTGCTGTTGTCCTCACTGTCATCCTGGTAATCCTGTGTTTCAGTGGTCAGCTGAAGCTCCTCCTGACTGCTCTGCTGAAGGAGCCCATTTGTCTAGATAGAATAAGACAAAATACTCTCAATGTAATACTAACAGACATAAGATGTAATGGATTTGATCATTTTCAAGTGTCTTAGGTCTGTAGATACATTACATCCTCTAAAGAAATGCTCTTTTTCTCTTGCATACAGCACATGGATGATATCAGCATCGTGTTGGGTATTAACACAAGGCTTAGCTAAGCTGAGCGAACACTGGAAGAAGAGGTTTATAATTTACCGAGCTATGTACCCAGTGTCGTGCATAATCAATAACTAAGCTGACTGATAATCAAGCAAATCTTTGCACCAATTAGCAAATTAACTGCAGTTATTCCAATGTGATTTACTACCATTCAAGTTCAATTTTTCCTTCTAAAAGTTTTTTTATGCAGATGTATGCAGCTACTTGTTTAAAAGATTTCATCTAATGTCCTCTCTATTAAAGATGCCTGAAGTGCACAGTGAGGACACTATGAATAATCCACTTAACTAAAATCACTGAGAAATGACTCGAAAAGTAATTCCTGTAATGATATTCTTCATAATTCTTCTTTCTAAAACTCAGAACTGAAGGGGGTTAAAGGGCAAAGGCCACATCTGGAGCACAAGGACTCACCACCTCAGCACTGGGATCATGGAGCAGGTTCGGAGGGTGATAGCTCGACGACAGGGCCTGAGACTCCAGGGTGCTGGAATCCTGCAGCTGCTGGACCGTGGAGAACTGGGACTGATTGTAGCTCGATTCAGTGATGGTGAAGCCTGAGGGACACAGCAATCAACAGAGAAGAATCCGTCTCAAGTTACTAATTGGATATTAAAGTACTTGCTGATTGTAATTACAGTTCACAGAAAAAAAAAAAAAACTTGATTGAATTTTTGCATTATACTTCTGTGGATAAGCATGTTTATAAGCAATAGAAGAATTTGGAATAAAAACGTGAACCTAGAAGCGGACTGCCTCATAACACAGCAAATAAGAGCAACAGTGAATCTACAAGTCAGCAAAAATGCAATTGATATGTTAATAGAGTGTTTCTCTCAGCAAATTGAACATTGAAAAACGATGCAATAATGGGAAAAACTTGTGCCACTCGTAGGAGAAATAACAGGCACAAACTGGGCCTGCCATCTGTAAGGATGAATTCATTGGTTTTGATTGATTCAACCATCATTCACTAATACTGCTGAATGCTGACACTTCTACACAACAGGAAATACAGCCTGCAGCAAAAATATAATGGATGAGCCTCGTCTGTTTTTGTAAGAAATCTGCATTAATGAATTGCAATAAGGAGAACCCAAAAACACTAAGAAGGCTGGACTGTAATCTGACCACAGCAGCCGTTGAACCTACACATTTATATAAATGAATTGAAAGAAAAACTGTGACATGAGAGCATGTAACGTCTGCTAAAGAGTCCCTGGAAGCTTAACAATGTGTTCAAATAGCCTGCAGTGTATTAACATATCATATGAAGGTCTTTGTAAAGTAAATGGACAGTTAATATAAGCAGTAGTTATAGCTAGTTACTGGCTTGTATGGGAAATTGGTAACTAGGGTCTGTGTTGTTTTGTTTTGTAACACTTTTGACAAGCAAGCAGAATTAACTGCTTTTAATTCACAGCAAGGCGTGATCAAGACAGCGTGCTCCGTCTTAGATATCAAACTTGCAGAAACTGTTCTGGTTAATAGGGGCAAAGTCCAGCTTTTCTATTTGAAGGATATCAAAGTGCACAAAGTCAGTAAGAACTAGGGATTCCACAATTCTTAAAGGTCCCATATTATGCTTTTTCTGGTTTTATATGCTCTTTAGTGTGTTTTCCAGGTGTCTTGTGCATGTTTAGGCACATCTATGTGCAAAAAATTGAAAGTCCGTGGAAACGCGGCTTCTCCTACCTCCTCCTGTTAGCTGTAGCAGTAGCTGCATGTAACGCTCGGTTCTAGCCCCCCTCGTTGAAAATTGGCAGTGTGACATCACACTGCGATGATGTCACTGATCCAAGCCCATTTGCTCGTTGTGGCAAGCACAAGCTCATGCTGCACATTAGTGACATTCCCAATATGGTAAAAGGGGCGTAACATTTCCGAGAATTGTCCGAACGACTGACCAATTACAACAGAGCAGATCAGCCAACCAATCAGGTCAGACTTGGCACACGTGGGGACCCTGCTCGGGGGGGATTCAGAGCGTTGCAAACACAGGCAGATGAGACGGGCTGCATCGATCGTCAGTACATGAAAACAGACACTTTTTTTGAACATTAGCGATTGTGAACGTACTTTAGTAGGCATATAAATTAGATATATGAACCCCAAAAAGGGCATAATATGGGATCTTTAATACAACATGGGACCATTCGGCATCCACAGTCTGAGACGTGCTTGTGAACTGCGGTACGTGTGGTATTTCTCTATTAATTTTGCTCTGTTTGTGGGCGCCTATGAGTCCATGCAGGGACTCAGGGAACTCCTTCTGCAAGTATCCACATTACTTTAACATGGCAAGCGGTGAGGAGAGGCAGCGACATGAGGAGGCACCTCCGTCATTTAAATCGGTGGTGTTGAGTCATTTCGGTTTCAGCGCTGAGTATAATGGCGAGGAAGAGAAAACGGTAAACAGTAAAAAAAAAAAAAAAAAAAAAGACTGTCTGCTAACATAGTTTTATGTGTCTACTGCTCAAATGGAAACACGTCCAACATGACTGCACATCTGCGGAGCCATCACCCAGCGATATATCACTGTCTGCAAGCAGTACAGCTGAGCAGGTAACACTGTCATCCAAATAACAACAGTCGCTCGCTAACGTCTTCCATCATTCATACCCCACTGATTCAGGATGACACAAAAAATATCAAGGGCAGCGGGGATGTGTATAAATGGAAAAGTAAAATGAAGAAATGGTTTTCAGTGTTTCCCTCCGTGCTTTATAGTTAAGGGGGCTTCCTTAACAACATGTGCTCTCCGTCATTAACTACCGTTGTAGAAAAGAAATTGACATAGATCCTCCTGCGTCTCTATGTGAGATCTGACAGCAGCTGCTGATGCTGTTGGATGCTCCATTAGGATCTGACCCCCACGGCTCGGGCTGCACGCGATCCGTGGAAACTTGACTATTCTCCGTTTGATCTCACTGTGTCTGTGTCTTACAGATATCAACTGGTGGTGACAGGTGACAACAACCAGAAATGTATCGTCAGTAGCGTAACAGCCTGCTGGTGTCTGTAGCTGCAGGCTTAGCAAACAAACTGTGTTACAGAGCGCTGTGTTCAGTTACTGGATGTAACTCCAGTTCTATGAGTTGTTGAAATGATGCAGCTTTTCATACTACAGGCAGCTGTACTCAGATTGGTACTTACTACTTTAATTAACAGTGTATGATTAGATTTTTTGGATGATCACTTTCAAAGATCTTTTGAGCCCACAGCTATGATTTGTTAATGATTAGATCATCTTCTGGGTCTTGAGGTTAAAGTAGTGTTTTCAACATCATTTAGAATCTCTAATATTTAGAGTCTGATTTTGCTATAACTGTATTGTGATGCTTTATTTATAGGTGAAGTGGCCTATAAATAAAGCATAAAGCAAGTGAACCCGAATTAGCAACATCAAAAGTCTTTACTTCTAACAACTACAAAAACTGCTGTATTGAACCAGATGTATAGTAGGCATTACAAAACTTAAAGGTCTTCATGTACATGTAAGCTTTCTGCCATTAAATATTGAAACTTGAGGCCTCTAACCTCAAATAATGAAATTCATAGTTTGTTTAGGAAAGACTCAAATGTTATTGTTCTTCCTGAGAAAAATGCAAAAAGGTAGATCTGCCTGAGAGAAGTTCCCTCTCTGTTTTGGATGCAGCGACTGCCAGAACTCTAATTACACAGCAAGTTGACAACAGTCAGTCGGCATGGTAACAACCCGGTTTAGAAGCTGGTGGGGCTTAAGTAGCAACCACATGTTTGAGAGCACTACACTGGATTAAGACATTCACAATGAAGAGAGAAAGGTTGATGCCACTCTCAGAGACGGTTTACTGACTGTGAATAAAAATAGATTCAGTTTATTGAGTAGACACGATTTTTTAATTTCTTTTTTATAAATGAAGATAGATACCCTCAATAGTGTTTTTTTTTTTAAGGTATTATGGATATGATAGTCAACTCGAATGAAAATGCATACACAAGTGAACCCTGTGTGGCAGAAAGTGTGTGTGTGTGTACCTTGTGTTAGAGCTTGCTGGTCAAAGGCAGGCTGAGGGAGTGCTGGTGTCTCAAACTGGCTGATATTCTGAGGCAAAGCATGTTGGGTCGTCACATATGAGTCCGACACTATGGAGACAGAGATGCAGAGCAACACAAAGGTTAGTTTGGTACTCACAGAGAAGGACATTGATAGGATGGACTTAATCATCCTCTAAAGAAAAGAACAAATGGAATCAGAGTTTCTTTAAACAGCAGACTATATTATATCATTGATTATTATTCCACTCCTTTTTCTTTCTTACATTTCTCAAGAGTTCAAAATAATTCTCAACTGAACACCCTGTGCAAACTACGAGAAGGATCATATCAAATAACGAGTACTCAAACAGATGTTGAACCGTATTCCAGCAGATGTTCTAGCTAATCTAGGCAGAAATTGCTCTTTGGAAAGCCCCCCCCCCCCCCCCTTAACATCTTACACAAAACCTCTTCTGAATGCAGGACAAATCTGAGTCTATACAATATTAAAATATCTCTTCATATTAATGGGGTCAAGAGTGGTAGCCTTGACAACAAGAGCTGCATTTTAAAACTGACCCTCAAGTTGGTGTTTGAGGAAAGGCACTTCTGTGCTAGCCCCTGAGGATCCATTATAAAAAATGTAAGTCCTGAGAGATCAATGAGGTTGAAATTCTAGTCTCTGAGGTAAAAGATGGCCAGGTCCTGGACTTTGTAGAGGGATGGCAATGGTTGCCATGCAATGCATTTGCTCCCTTTGAAGTGCAAAAGCTCAGCTGGAGGTTGTGTATTTAGCCGTATATTTGAATACAGAGAGAGAGTATGGGTACTTCACAGAGATACAGACGATGAATCGCCCTGAGTAAAGAGGCTTTCTTTTTGATTTCCAATCTTTTTTCATAACAGGAAAAATAAGAGCAACAAATCAGTCAGAGGAAATATTATGAAATGTATAAATGACATCCAATTATAGAAGAACCTGAAATATTATATAATGTGTTGTGTTCATTTTTCTTCTGTTTGTAGTCATTTTCTCTCTGTGTTCATTTTGTCTCTTAGCTGTTGTTGTTGTTGTTGTTGTTGTGGCCCTCTATTAGGGCTCGACCGATACAGGATTTTCGGGGCCAATACAGAAAAAATCAACCAAAAATCTGATACCAATATATCGTCCGATATCTTTCTTAGATCAATCTTCGATCTTTCAAGAAAGATAGATATGGATATACACATTTATTGCGCTGATCCCTTAAATGCAGTTATCAAACACTTGAGGAAAAGATATATAATGAAGACAAGATGGTCACTCAACTGGAAAGTAACTGCACATGTTTGTGCGTCACCGCTTGACACTGTGGAGCGTACTGATGCTTGTTGTAATCCATACAGCACACACTGCTGGTGACAGAGAACTGCTAGTGTAAAACAATGAAACTCAAATACAATGCTATTTGAACTGGTGAATTAATCTAGTAATATCAGCACATATCAGAGACAAAATTAGCCGATACTGATGGTCTCTTGATGTGCTAATATCGGCCGATATTATCGGCTGGCTGATTAATCGGTCGGGCTCTACTCTCTTTGTACCTTTCCCTTGTTTCTGTTTGCTCAGTGCCTCTCTTTTGTAGCTCAGCTGCTTGTTTTGCATCTCATATACTTTTATTTTGTAATCTTTTTGTAGTCTTATGACTCTTTGCTAACATTCAATTTATTTCCAATTTCAAAGTATTTTTGTCATTCCTACATGGTCTCTGCACTGGACTTGAGTTTGGACCCTGCGAGTCTGTTGAGTCCCAGGATGTGCCGCCCCACTAGCCCTGCCCCTGCTTACCTTCTGCTTGTACGAGGTTTTGGTCAGTCAGGGGTGCTTCCAATGTCACTTGCTGAGTTCCATTCACGACCTCCGCCTGGCCCAGTCCAAGCATGCTTTGCTGCTCTGCAGAGGAAGCAGGTTGTTGTTGGAGAGAGTCTCCCTCTATTTCCACCTGCATATCATGTGCCACAGGGCCCCCTCCTAAGGGGTCATCTGTGGACTGGGGTTGCAGCTGCTGGGCCAGTTCATACCTGGGATGAGAGGAGTAGAACTTCAATATTTTACAGTGATTGAAGAATTAATTGTTTTCACTGAAGTATGTTACTATGTTTAATTGTTACTGTTGTTTGTATGGGAAAAAAAGGAATAAATCCATGAACAGACACAGTCATTACGTCAACATGATGTTAAGAAAAGTCGATTTATGGTGTTATTCCGACTAAAACTGGAATCAAAAAAATACATGTTAACATCTTAGTCCGTCTGGAATCATTTTTAATGTCCAATTTCTCAAAGTCGTACTAACACATCTAGATAATGCAGTTTGGGGTCGATTTACTCTTGCATGTATACACCTCAATATGCCTGGCCTCAGTGTTTTGCACATATTCCACAGTTCCTGCACAGGGCTTTGACCCACAAGTTTGAACAGCTTAAACGTTTACAAGAAACATGGAAAGAAAACAAGATGAAGGAATCATCATGACAAGTGCTCGAGCGAGAACCACACGTCTTTGGACAGACGAGGAGGCGAAGTTTACGTTGTGTCAGCTGAAGGAGCTAAATATATTCAAGAACATGGATGGAATGAAAACAGTTTGCTGCTTGCTATCTTGTTTGTCGCTTGTGTGGTATGTGATGTAATAGGTCAACTGGAAGAAAGTTCAATGGTAATCAGTTGAAAGGGGGCATATCGCCTCCTACTGTAGCTGAGTTGGCCATACATCTGTCAATAAATCGATTCTCCTCTGTGCTTGAATTTTGTCCTAATCAAGCCAAAACGTAATAATCATTGCTCCACTTAACTGTGCAATTAAAAGTAATGATTGACAAATCACAAACCTGTGTGTCTTCATGTGCTTCCTGCAGTTGGGTGATGACTTGAAGGTCTTCTGACAGTAGGGGCACATGTAAGGTCTAAGGTCACTGTGGGTGGTCATGTGGCGTCGCAGGCTGCCGCTGGTAGTGAACGTGGTGTCACACATCAGGCACTTGTACGCCTTAAGGCCCGAGTGGGTCCTGATGTGAGCCTTAAGGACTCCCGAGGAGGCAAAGCCCCGACTGCACTGCAAACACTTGTAGGGCCTTTCTCCTGTGTGAGACCTAGGAAGGTACAACTGCAGTGTCAGCATTTAGAAGTAGGACACATGTAACAGAAGCATTGGATTAAAAGACATGTCAGCTTATTGTGATGTTTTGAGTATTAATGATATAAAAGTGTGACTGGAATATTATACAGTATATTCACATTTCTTACTCGGCGAATTTCAATCAAATTCCCTGAAAACGTATTAGGTGTTAAAATTCTAGGTTCACCAGACAATCAGGGGAACTGTCACTGTCACTTGGCTCTACTAATGGAGATGCGAGCCATTATTACACACCTGCCATCGCTGATGAGGAACAGCAAGCTGCAGCAGTCCAGAGAGACTGTAAGCATTTCAGCTCCTTTTTTAAGATTGGATTTTTTAAATAGTCTCCGTAATGTGAAGTTGACACAAATGCTCGAGGTTTGTCATGATGCCAAGTTTAGATTGTTGAAGAAAGATACAGAAATAAAGCAGCTGAGTGATGAGGAAACTCAGTTTTTCTCTTTGTGCGACTTAAAGGGTCATTTTTAAAGTAAGTTAAGCATCACAGTGCTGTTAGTTTGATGTAAAGTTACATCTTTTCAAATGAACTCTACATGCCGAATTTGCAATAATTAGAAAAGAGTTGGGTAATTACTTGATTTGAGCATTCATGTACGGCTGAAAATTGAAGAGTGGGTTCTCCTCTTATCCATCTGCTCACCACCACTCTGCCTCCTCCCTCTCTCATGTTAATTTCCTCCCCTGGCACTTTCTAAACACACCTCAATCCATTTCTGTTAACCTGTCTTATTTTCACATGCTTTGCTCTCTCCTACCATCAAGCTGCAGACTGCCTGACGTTCATCTGAAGTCTTGGGGTTATACTTAAAAACATTTCCTATCATCAATTTGGTACATAATACTCCTCGTCTGAGAGTTGATTTCAAGATTGTCTGGATCACTTTTACAGCATTTCATGGAGAGGCACCTGGCTTTAATGCTGATTTTTTTCTCTCCCAACAAGTCAAAGGGAGGCCTCAGTTTCTCTGACAGGGCCATTATTGCTGTTCCTGAACCCCAGCTCAAGACTAAACGGAAGTGAGCTTTTCCTCCGACCAGGATTTATCAGCTCGGAAATTCTCTCCTTAAGTTCTGAGGCGAGTAGATTACGTGACTTACTTTATGTCTTAGAAACTCTTTCAAAAGGAAAAAAGTTTTTTTTTCTCAAAAACAAAACATTTTTGTTCCAATTTATTCACGTTAAGTGTTTATATTTAACGGTAGTGTTTTACTGAAGTCTCTAATGTGCAAGATAACATTTCATTTTAATCAGATTTCTATGCAAATTATGTACAAACAAATTACGTTAGCCTGGTGATGGAGCTTATTACAATTGATTTATTGGAGCATGAAGAATTTTACTTTGTTATTTATTTACTTTGGCATTAACTTTTTTTTGTCACACTCAATTGGATTTATATGAAAAAAATGTATCAGCTACCAGAAGATCCAAAAAAATTAAAAAAAATGTCTAGGCCCTCAAAAAGTCGTATTCCTGAAACTCTTACAGCTCATGTGCTGAACAAGAAGCTTTACCTGACATGTTGTTTTAGATGGCTAGACTTCTTGTAGGCTTTACTACAGAACTGGCACTTGTATGGCCGATCATTGCCCACCACCTCCAGGTACTGTTGTAACGCCAAGCGAGGGTTCTGGAAGCCTGTTGAGCAAGCAGTGAACAAGCAACATGTGGTCATGGTCTTCCATGTGAATACATGTTTTTATTTTGTGCAGACATGCAGCACACATGAAGAAAGGGCAATCAAGAATTCTGCTTAAACTAAAAAAGAAAATATCTTTAATATCTATGGGGAATACAGACTCAACATGTGTATAAACGTGTGCCTGTCAACACATGCTCTTACCGTAATCAGTGATGAGGATGGGTTCCTGCAGGGGGATGTCAGGCAGAGGTAGGTTACTCTTGGACACTTTGGCTTTGTTGGTTTTCCGGGGGAACTTGTGCTTCTTCTGCTGTAAGCTTTTGAAGTGAGAAGCAATGTGTGTTTTTCTGTGGCCTGATGTACGGAAGATCTTTTCACAGTGAGGGCAGGGGAAAGGACGGACACCTGGAAAAAGAGGGGAAAGAACGACACTTTAGGAGGGATCAGCATTTAGAGAATAAGTCCGATTCTGACATATTGCTTTGATACAAAAATCAAAGCAAGTGAGACGAATAAAGAAACCTTGACCTTGATATCAAAAGAAAAAAAAAGAAGCTATAAATGATATTAAAATGTATAAATGGACTCCTCCTGAGGGGATCTGAATAAATAACAAAAAATAACAAAGCCAACCAATTACAGAACAAGGATGGGAGAGCCTTATCAAGACATAGCTAAGAACATATTTTTTTAAAAGCCTGAGCTGAGAGTTAACACATAAGCAGAAAGTTGACCCAGACAGTGACGTTCCACAGCAGTCTGAGACAAAACCAGCGCACATATGCACATGCTCATTAGGCTGTTACTGTTTGTCTTCATGCTGAAATTTCATGTCTAGGGGATGAATTCATGTTCTCTCTCTTGGAAGCACAGAACAGAATGATGGCAAACATCTGAGTGCACACAGTGGCACAACAATATGTACACAGGTATAGTGTTTGTAATTTGCTGTATAATTTGTGGTGACATACAGCTGAACACTAGATGATAGGTGCTGCCAGGAGAGTGAAAGCATCGCACTGAAAGCTTATACAAGTGTCCTTTACATTATGTGCCTACTGATTATGTTGGCACATGGTTATGTGAGGTTTAACAAGTGCGTGACGCAAAGTGAAGAATAAGCCAGTCTTTTGATTTCAAATGTAACCCTTGCATGAATGCTTCTCACCTGTATGCAGTCGCATGTGGACCTTCATGCTTCCAGAAGTGGAGAAGCACTTCAGACAGCATTGGCACTCGAAGGCCTTGATGCCCGTGTGCGTTTTCATGTGTGCCGTGAGGGTGCTCTTGACAGCGAAAGCTCTAAAGCACTGTTTGCACTTGAAAGGCTTCTCGTGCGTGTGGATGCGGATGTGGCGGACGAGATCGCTGGGCTTCTTGAACTCCTTGGAGCAGTACGGGCAGCCGTGCCAGCGAACGCCGTTCTCCTCCCTGATGGAGCCTGGAAGGGAAATTAAGAGTGAAGCAGCTGTACAGTGTTTGAGTCAGTCTATCACTGGAGGCTGCAACATAAAGCTATCTGTTATCAAAAGACACATGAACCATCCTTTAATTACACAAATGCAAACAAGTCAAGCACATCTATTTACTGCATTCTTTATCTGTAAATATTTGGTTTGTTTACTACTGATTAATCAGGTATCAGGAGTTTGTTTTCTTCTCTAACATGGTTTACGTTGAATCATTTCCTAAGAAGAGAAGTTCATGTTTTAAACCTGGCATTTGAATAGGTTTCTTGAAGATGCTCCTTTTCTTCTCTCGGACCGGTCTCTCTGGAGCTTGTACTTTCTTGATTTCCACAGCGGCGCCCTCACTGGTCTGGTTCTGTGACTCTCTAGATGTTGCGTCGCTTTGCGGCTGGACCACACTCAGCCCGCTGTTCTCCAGAGCTTGCTAAGAAACACAAACGCAATCTTCTCAAACTCAAAGTTACCTTCATGAACAATATCATCTAATTCTGGAAATGCAAATCGATTGTTATCACAGAATGTTTTTTTTTTCAACTTAAATAAAAAAAAACATCATCATGGTAAAGGTTTTATAGAAGGACACACAGTTTCATGTGGAGCTTAGAGAAATGTTGCAAACACTGAAAACACTTAGCAGACAAAATAAAACTATTGGCCAAAAGAAAAGCCTGCGATCATAACATCCCTCTATGCAGTAAAGCGGTCGCTCCATTCATTTGGGTTGTACTCATTTATAAAGCTTCATGGTCCAAATTCAATAACGTTTTGTGTCTGTTCCCCTGGTTGGATATGTTTTCATCACTATTCAGTCAAATAAAGGAAGAGACTGGACAGAGCTTGAGTTCAAATGAACATCATTCCAGAGACCTTGTGGAGAAGATTCTATTCGTCTCACCCTCATTAAAATATTCCCTATGTGACACCTCCAATCACCAAGAAAGAACATATCCACTTAAATGTTTCCACTTACTTCTTGAGTTGTTAACTGACAGATGCTGATGGGTGTGAAAGTGGAGTACTGCAGTTGTGTGTGTGCTGCTATGCCTAATTGCTACCAGCTCACTCAGAGGAAATTGTAAAAAATTGGGAGTTTTTGCTCATCCTCAAATCTTCAACATTGTGTGCCACACTGACAGGTTGGAGCAGAAAAGGTGCGCTCCGTCATGTGATGCTTCAAGATTGGTAATCATCTACTGTTGCTTAGGTCTAATGCATGTAGTTCCCAGCAGATCTGCAGGGTCCTGAATCCTGCTGAGTTTTGCTCTGACAATCTAATTTATTTAGTGAGGGTGAATGGCCTTCACTAACCTGCAGGATGTCCTGGTTAATTGCAGTTTCCATGACGATAGCTGGCTCTGGAGGTTGCGGCTGGGCTGTCTCCCCACTGACCTGTTCAGACAGCTCCAAAAGTTGCTGGATGACATCTGTCACCCCCTCGCCGCCCTCTGACCCCCCAGGAGCCTGACCCGCAATCTCCGTCTCCTAAAGGGGGGGGAGGTAGAGATGGAAATGGGTAAGAAAGAGAGACAGACAAGAAGAGACAAAAATTACAATATCAGGACATGCTGTGATTTGAAAGCGAGCTCAATTTTATCAGGGGCTTTCTGTTGCATACAATTAGCAAAGCATTAGCAGAGCATCGGCATTATTAAATAAAATGTGACTACATCTGTCTGACTGTTCTTTTACCGGAGTACTTGAAGGCACCTCAATCACTGAGATGTGCATCTTGCTGATGTGGGCATTCAGACTGCCCAGCTTCTTGAAAGAGCAGCTGCAGTCCATGCAGGGGAACAGTGGTACGCCTTTTGTCTGTAAGAGAACATAAAACACACAAAAAAAAAGATGAATGGCAGCTATCAGTGAGCTGTGTATATGTTTGGGTACTTAAGCTCACATCCAATGGCTCATTCCAGTCACTGACAACCTTCCTGAATTGTGGTGTCCGGCTATTTAGGTATAATGTACTTGGATAGGAAAGCGGAATCATCGCCAGTGGGTGAAATGTAGCTAATACCCCTGCATTGACTCCTATTTTGTGTCCAACCCCATTGCTGTGTTTTGTTTGTCTTTGGTCATTCAGAAAATGACCTTCAAATGTGTTAGAGCTGTAAATAATGTTTGGCAGTTCGTCTAAAATGAAAGTTGCTATGAGACCTTGAATACTTTGTCATGTTTTTAGAATAAAGGGATATAAGTCTGTCAGTCTAGTCATATCTGTCTGAACGTGTATAGAACTATGCTTTGACCACCACTGAATCTGACATGGGAAAGAGGCAGTGATGACATTTACACAGAAAACAGTGGAGGTTGTTGAATTTGCCTCAGGGGAGCTTGTGGGGAAGAGAACATTCAAAACAGCCACTGGGAAATTTGATAGGGTTTTGCAGCCCTTTAGAGACTCAACTATGTTTCAAAATGAAGAGGGAGAAACTATTTGAAGAATGAACCGCTGAGAATACACGCATAAATGAAATGACAGAGAAAAAAGTAATTCTAAGTTGAGATAGAAGAGGTCAACCAGTGCTTTTTGGAATAAGAAGCAGTAAGAGATATCCATAAGAGCCAGAGCTACTGTTGAGTGGGCATCCACAGAAAGACACGGGGAAGATGATTGCTTTTCCATTAGGGACAAACCACCGGTGAAGTGGGGGATAAGTGTGGCTGGACAGTGATTGTTTACAGAAAAAGAAAACTCATCAGAAAGGATGAATTTGGAGCTTGTTTCTTAGATTGTGAGGGCATCTGAGAGGTCCAGTCAGACTGTATCATAATGATGGTTAGGGGTATGGGTAGGCTATGTTATGGAACATGCTGTAAAGGGAAAGGTGGTTGGACAATGAGAGTTTCCCTCCTCATGTGGTCAAGGCGTGTGTTGTCACTGTAGTGGTAATCATCCGGTGAGAGCAAAAGAAAGAGGAGACAGAGGTGAAGTGGGTGTCATATGAGGAGGAGGGGGTGAGAGAGAGATTGAAGATAGAGATGGTAACAGTGGAGAAAGGATCAGGACAGAAATTGGTAGTTAAGAGTGGGAAGGAGGGGAACATGGCAGAAATGAATCTATCTAAAAGGGATCCAGAAAGGGATCTATCTAAAATGGTTTAAGCACTTATCTCTTCAGGGTATTGAAGGAAGCAGGTTTGTCGGCTAGCACATGAAAGGTTTGGAATTGGTTGTAAAGTTATGTTTTAAAAGGGTGTTTGATTTACTATATTAGGCTAAAAATCTAAGCTCTTTATGCTGTTAGAACCAATGCACATCTAAAAAAGTATATTTAATCAAATTTAAAAAAGAATATGTAAGTATGGCTGCATTGGCTTTCAATAACATGCAATATCAGCCTAAACAGACCTTGAAGTAACAACCAACAGAAGTTTAAATAAGATGAAGTGTAACAGGTGAAAGCCTTGATTTTTAGCTCAAAAGTTTCCACAGAACTGAAGAAATAAATACTTTAAATCCAGACGCACAGCTTTGATACTACTGATGCATCTCTTCACTGATACATTTCACCAAAGTGCAGAAACACATTTTCCAAGAGGACTAGACTGGATGAGGCAAAATCAGCCAACGGATATTTTTTGATTTTAATTTGACATACTTTATGAACCCCGCGAGGGAAAATGACTTTTACACTCATGACATGCTGCGCATGAAAGAGCACCCTAGCAGTTATGGGTGCGGTGCCTTGCTCAAGAGTAACTCGCCAGTACTCAGGAAGTGGCCTGGCATTTCTCCAGCTACCAGACCAATTTCCAGATTTGGTGCGCACCGTGACTTGACCCTCCGGTTTCCATTCAAGTCCCTACAGGATGAGCTACTGCCGCCCCTAGAGCTTGAATGCTGCTGTTAGTCTTGAGACTGCAATTAACAGTCATTTTCCCGTCAGTCTTGCAACCTTCTGCTGTAATGAGGTATACTCTGAATAAATATTCATCACAAGAGTGCAACATTATAGTGTTACATTAAGAACTTTTAAATGAGTTTTTGGTGTGAGACGGTTGGAGTATGATGTCTTAATATAATACATGTTTTAATCGGAGCCAGAGTCCATGCCTACGGTGCGGTCCACACTTGCTGTACCGTTGTAAATCTAATTCTCGCGAGAGCAGTCCAACGTGACTTTAAAAGTAACTTCAAAATAAAACTTTACTTGAACTCTATGGCAGGAAACTGCACACTAATGACAAACTCTTTATATTCACCCATGGTTGAATCTTTGCAACAGCTTATAGAACAGTGATCTGAAGAGGATGTTGATGTATTTTGTATTCAGTCTCTGCTTAGATCCAGTCTGCCTATTAGATATTATTTAACATGTGGTACTAATGGATAGTGTATCTACAAAGAGTATAAATAAAGATCATCAGTCCTGGTTTATTTTGTCCAAAGAAGCTTTTTAAGTGTTGTAAACTGAAGTTCATCTCTCTCCTTACAACAAGAAACTCATTTCATTCAAAGGTTGTTAAGGCTGTGCGTTTACCAGGCTTCCCCTGAAATCTTCCTGATTAGTTTGTGTGTGACTCGTTCACACCTCACAGCAGGAGACCCTGCCTGTCACACAGATGGGGGGTGTCAGATTGGTATTTGACTCCTCTGCATTACTCATTGTCGCACAGGGCAGGATTTCATTATCAGTTGTTTTTTTTGAAGGTTTAATGAAACCCCACACTGTGAAGTCCTGCACTGTGCGACAATGAGTAATAAGGAGGAGTCAAATACCGGAGTGCCATGGACAGCTCCTGCGTCATGACAGTCACAGGATCAGCACGTTGACAGCGACTGTGACTTAACAGCTTGTCATGTGAAAAAGCTCAAACTGTTTAAAATTAACTCAGTCCAATTTACTGCGTAACAGATGTGTGTGTCTCTTTTTTAGACGGGTTGGCCGGTGAGGAGGGGCCGACTTTTCAATCATCCCAAGAATAAAAAAAAAAAGGGCTCACTCAAGTTTAGCTGCGGGGGGGGGGGGGGGGGGGGGCCTCACATGTCTGTGTCACGATACTGGAGAAGAACATAATCTCCAACAGAAAACATAATGAAGCAGCGAGGACACAACGGTCATTTTCCTGATTATTTACTGTTGCATTCACACATCGTCTCACCTGGACTTTATGGGAAAGATGTACTGGGGCGCTAGCAGGAAAACTTCTGGGTAAAGTTGGAGTAAAAAGGGGGGGGGCTGTTTGAGTTCACAAATGCAGCGAGCTAACACTTCAAACCTCACAGAGCAAGGTGAGCTGCAAGTGTTTGAAAAAAAAGTATCCACATTTCAGGACACCGTGCGACACGAGGTGAAATCTATTCAAACTTTATTTTTGAATTCTCAGATGCTAACTTGTATAAACCCAGGTGAATTCTTTTTTCAGCTTGCACTGGCAGTTGTCAACTAGATTAGAGTGGAGCTCCATGTGCAAGCACAAAGCATCTTTTATACTTTGACGCTTTGTTATCTTTTCAGAAAAAAAAAATCCTCCAACCCTGAGCTTTGTTGTATATCCACTGATGAGGGACCCACTGCACCTCCTGTGATGGAGATCATTGTGTTGCTTTACAATCAGACTGCCAGAAAGCTGACCAGGTCCAGACTGCTCACACATTATTGGAAGCAGCCTTCAACAAGGAGCTATTCCCAACACTATCTCACCAACTATTAATGGGTTTCTCTTTAGAAAAAAAACTCTAAAAAGGGCACCAACACACAAGCATATTCATTATCTGTCAACATGCGCCTCACCTGGGGAGGACTTTGATGTGCCAAACTCTTTCCACTTCTAAACCTCCTCTTTCACAATGAGGAAGTGAACTCAATGACATAGAGCCGTTAGAGAGCAGAGTCCAGGCTAAATTAGGGTGCAAATAAAACTGCTTGGCTCTATAGCATTAGCTGCTGTGAATTGCTTACAAAAGGCAGGAACCAAATGAGGAACAAAAAGAGCCGCAATTTCATCTAGTTCCATTTCCAGCAAGACAAACAATATTGCAGGGTTGTCCGCTTGCATTCAGTGTCCCAAGCTGTGAACAGGAGAGCTGTGGATGTTCAGTGAGAGAGATTGGTGTGATACAGAAAGTAACACAAATGCTGGGATACAAAAGGAATACAAGTAAATAAACAGAATAACCAAAAAATAATGCTTTACAGCGTATTAAGCAGAGCTAAATGTGTGATACTTTATCTGTGTGATGAACAGCGGTATGTGCTCGTCCATAATCTGAAAGCATTTACTGCTCTTTGTTCTCTCGTGGGTTTTCTTTACGTCTCTTGCTTAACAAAGAAAGTACGCATCCTTACAGCATGAAACAAACTCTAGATTATCAGCAATCACGATTTTAAAACACCAGCTTTTTTTTACCAGAACCATTCTACATGGTCGCCGGTTCAAGTCCCGGTACGGACCAAGTCTGGGAATTGGTCTGGTAGCTGGAGAGGTGCCAGTCCACTTCCTGAGCACTGCCGAGGTGCCCTTGAGCAATGAACCGAAACCCCCCGACCGGCTCAGGAGTGCTCGCTGTGGGCAGCGCCCTCACTCTGACATCTCTCCATTAGTGCATGTAATAGGATCCTGTTTGTGCATGTGTGTATTTCAGCCTATGTGTGTAGCATGTTTAATATATAACAGAGTGTAAAAACTGAGTTTCCCCTCAGGGGATCAATAAAGTATATCTTCTTCTTACTCTTCAGTGGGGGAGAAGGCAACAATTAAAAAAAACACACACTGATGGCAGAGGCTGCTATGTATCCATCAGTATTAAATAATCCTTTCAGAAACATTTCTATGCCGCCATCGAAGTAGCGGGAGCAACTTGGGGTTAGGTGTTTTGCCCAAGGACACATCAGACGTGATGCTGCAGGAGCTGGGGATCGAACCCCCGACCTTCCAGTTGAGAGACGACCGACTCTAGCAACTGAGTCACAGCTGCTGCACAAATGTGGTCTTTGACAAAAGATTAGAAAAAAAATATTCATAAGCACTGAAAATAAATAAATCAATGAGTCAGATTTATTCTTATTTATACTCGTTCCACAGGGCTTTTAGGGAGGATGCAATGTGTCAAACTTGTCTTTTCCGTCCAGACAGAGAAAAAATGTATGAGGGGTAATCAAAACTTCTCTCATTTCCATTTCTTCCCTCCTCCACATTGTAAGAGCACTGACAGTAAGCCCATTATTGGACTCAAATTAATACCTTCACAAAATGTCATGAATTGTTTTAATCCGCAACTCCCCAACCACACATGCATCAACAGATGTACTTTCTGTTCAGCGTTTCAGGCAGTAAGCCTGAGCGTTTGTGGATTTCACTTTGCCGTGCTCTTACCTCAGAATGAACTCTCTGGACGTGGGAGTGCAGGTTCCCCTTCTGGGAGAAGGAGGCCGGGCAGAAAATGCAGAGGTGCGGTTTCTCTCCAGTGTGTCTCACCATGTGAGTCTGCAGCACCACCTTCTGGTTGAAAGCCTTCCCGCAATGTGAGCACTTATAGGGCCTCTCACCTGGAGATCAAGGTCAAGTCAAAGACGGGTCAAAGAGGAGACTGGAAACAAAGATTATCGGTTGGCTTAACTTGGTTTCCAAGCTTGCGTAAATTACTTTGAAATAAAAAAATAGGAAGAAATTCTGGAGAAATGTTTAAAATACTATAAGCAGACGAGTACATTTCAAGCACAACATTTTACTTCAGATACACGACTGCTTACAGGGTTTATCTTCTGGTAGAACTAGGCAACTTTTTTTTTTTACTATTTCAGCTAGTTTTGACCAAGATAATGCACATTAGAAGTTTTTACATTCATCACATTTCTATCCGATTTTTTGGCCGTATTGCTTTTGGCAAGAAAAAACACAAAATGAAAAACCTTGTTTATCCATAGGACACTCAACAAAATCCACAGAGTCTGTTTTCTTTGTAATTCCTCCTGCCATATCAACGATATATAGATAACTCACTGGAATCATCAAACATGCCGCTAAAATCACCGGCACCACCCAAACCCAACTGTCAGAGCTTTACATGTGAGCAGCAGAAAAGAAAAGCGCTCTGCATCACTGAGGACCCTTCACATCCCCTTCCCCACTCGTTTCAACTGCTCCCCTCAGGCGGGCGTTTCAGAGTGCCCTCGGTTCAAAAGAAAACTTACAGAAACTCTTTTATTCCCACTGCAATACTCATTTTAAACAAGGCCAGATACACACTACTTTGCACATGTGCTTTCACCCATTTATGAAACTTCTGGTATGATTTCATGTGAGTCTAATGGGTGTGAATGTTTTTATGTTACTTGAGCCTCTAACCAAAGGCCATTTTCTGTCACTATGTGATAGACAATAACGTTTTTTTGAATCTTGAATATGTCTGGGTAGTATGACAATCCAATTGTATTCCTCGACACCCACATAACTAGCCGTACTTCAAGCCCAAGTTATATGACTCAAATTAAATCTTGTACCCGCTCCCACTCTTCTGCACGTCACAAAGAGAGAGAGAGAGAGAATTAAGCATCGTGTGTGTGTCTGTGTGTGTTTGGCAGCCGTGTGTGTGTGTGTGTAGTCTCCCAAAGTGACTCTTCACCTCATCAGCTTAAGAGCTGCTTGAGATTCGAGGCACAGATGAATTGTCTCCATCCACCATTAGTCATCCAGCCAGCCAGCCAAACAAATTAACATGATGTGGATGATGTGTAAACATTGTGTGGGCGGAGGCTGCTGGCTACTTTATCTGAACCCAGACAGATGAACAAGCACATGCATCCAAACAAAGATGTTAGAACGTTAACACTATACGTCAACTCTGCCCACACAGGCTAGTGAGTGATGCACTGAATTAAAGGTTACGGTCCCTGAGAAGTGAAGGGTAAACTGCTCGGTCAGAGGTGGTTATGCCATTGATTCATTTCATAAAAGTACATTTAGTCTGGAGAGACGATTACTTTCACTCCATGGGCATTTAAAATCACTCAATATGAAACAAAACATGTCACTGCAGACTGCTACTGCGAGCTACAGCGCACAAACAGCAAGCTGTAGAGCCTTACAGGAATCTACCAGGTGTCTGTGCCCACCATCATTAATATAAAATAAATAAAAACAGGTTTGTCCAACATTAGAAAACAAAACTGTCAGAATTATTTAAGCAATCATCTGAGCACAGTATGTTAAAAATGCATGATAAATGTACGCTACCCTTTTGACTCACCTGTGTGTATTCGTATGTGCCTCACAAGCTGGCTGGGCTTCTTGAAAGCCTTTCCGCAGTGATGGCAGCTGTTTGTGAACCCGCTGCGGTCGATGTTTTTCTTGTAGTTTCTGGAACTAGAGTTAAGCGGCCTGTGGAGGGAGGAAACCCAAAGGTTAAGGAATAATCACAGAGGATCATCAAAAGTACAACAATGAAAGATCTACATGTGATAAAGGATTTGATCGTTTTTTTCCTTTTTACTTTGGTCGCGTCTAGACAAAGTGTTTGTGTGATCAGAACCCCTCTAATGAACTCATTACAGTCGTGTTTTGGGGCAGATTTTATTTCAATGACATCACTCGGACATGAAAATGAACACTGCAAATTAAGTGTTGTCATTTCATGGAAAATATATAATATTTGATAATGATAATGTAAGTGTTCGCTTTTTCTTAAAGGTGGAAAAGGGACTCTGCAGATCCAATGGGAGTCTGGTCGTGCTGTCTGTTATGAAGTTGGGGCCAGGCGTCTTTCATTGGCAGAGTGTAGAGGGCGAAGGAGTTGTAGACCCAGGTGAGGGAGTTTAGGTAAGAGAGGGGCCGTTTTTGTTGCTGTTATGTAAGCGAGCAGCAGGGTTTTAAATTTGATGCGAGCAGAAACTGGCAGCTAGTGAAGGGCCATGAGCGGAAGAGTGATGTGTGCTGTAGGTTTGAGTGTGAATGCTGGAAGATGTGCCAGTAACCCTTTTTTATCTGTGACCCTCAGATATTTTGGGTTTCTAGTTTTCGATTAGACCACGTCTTTAATTTCCACACATGCGGAGTTAAGGTGATAAAGCATGGAATGCAGACATCTTCAAGAGCTTTTGCTGTTACCTCTGTTGTGCCTGGCAACATTCTTTCACCTTGGTTTGAATGTATAGCCTCCATTGGTGTATGGATGTTTGGCACACAGCATGGAGGACTGTTAGCCTTGTGGGGGCTTTCTTTTGGCTCTTGCATGCATTCAACTTGTGAGGCTGAATGAGAATGTACTGTGTTCCCTGATTGCTTGAATGCCATGTTACATCTCACTGAATGGGTTCCTGCAGAACATATTCTTCCCCACTCGAGCCATAATAATAATAAAAGAATAAGACATGAAGTAATAATAAAGACTTTAACTAACAAAATATGAAATCCCCTGTTTGTATTTCCTTAGATCTACATGGTTTAAAAACAGTGCACTACTGTCATTTAGTTGGCATTAATCTTGGGAAACTATTTTGCCTTTTAACTTCAAGCAGTTTTGTCTGACCTCGTCAAATGCAATAAATCAGCATCTGTAGCCCTGCCTGACCTCATCTTGGCGTGACTCTTCATGTGCTCCTTGAGGTGTGCCGACGTCTTGAACTCTTTGTCGCAGGTCTTGCAGGTGTAGACCTTGACACCGGTCAGCTCTTTGCGGTGGTCCTCCAGGTGCAGAGAGAGCTGGCTCTGAAGAACGAACTCATCCCCACACTCGGCACAGATTAAATTCTGCAGTTAGCAAAAGTGATAAGGATGCAAAACAAAGAGGGTGAGTTTTCTTTTTTTTCCCGTTACGGGTAGCTGATGCAAATCAGTGAATATTATGAGTTGAATTGGTCAGCTGACTTACCTCCTCCTTCTCGTGAAGCATGACGTGAGATTTCAGGCTGGCAATGCGGGAGAACTTCTTGTGGCAGACGGGGCAGGTGAAGTCACAGGTTGTGTGTGTGGATTTGTGGAGTGTGAGATTGAACTCCACATTAAATGTTTGTGGACAATGGTCACACCGATGAGGCTGCAGAGGAGAGGAGACAAGTCAGAGTATTGAATTAAATAAGTGCGTCCACGATCGATGAACCAGCGGGCAAACACCCCTCACTCCCTGTCTCGGGTCTTACAACCTGCAGCGCATGACACATGCTTTGCAGGTGATCAGAAAGAGATAAGAGAGAGACATCTTGTTGTTCGTCCCTCCTGTCAATGACTTGTTAGAGGTGCGAGATCTCATGTGAAATATGAACTTCCTCATGTCTCTGTTTTACTCATTTTGAGCATGTGTTTGCTGTCTACGTCATTCTGCACTCTTAGTTGTAGATCGTATCCATGCGCCTTGTCCCCTTATGTATCATTTGTTGAGATAACAGAATATCAAGTGAAAAATGTTGAATCCCAAGTTGGTTTATTTTGACTCCTTTATAAAACACACTGCTGATGAGAAGCCTACTGTCAAAGATCAGACACATACAGGCATAGAGAAACAGAAGTAGGAGGTACGGGCTGTTTGAATTCAGATAAACTGACCTCATATTAACACATCACTTAACGTGAAACCAATAGCATGTCAATGTTTTGACCACCAAATAGTGCAAACACATCTTAACACATGACCATCTTTGTTCATTACAAAGCATGGACAGGCTTTGAAAAACAAAACATACACAAGAACACTGACTCATGTGGTGAGTCAGGATGCTAACTTTGACAATAATTGTTTTCAGTTGAGCGATGTGTATTGGAGCATGTTCCTACGTAGGACCACAAACATGGCAGCAGAGGGAGGATGCTACAACAGCCACTAACACTGATTCACTTTTGTCGGTCAGTAAACACTGCAGCAGAGGAAATTACGACTCTGATTCAACATGTACAAGAAGGTTTGTTTTATTTTCTGTACTATTGAAGATTGTTACTGGGTACCACAGAGGCAGAGGCCCCCACCAAGGGGTTGCAGGGGTTTTGTAGTTGTTCAGCTGTACGGTAATTCTGCTGGAGCAGCTGTGACTGTATGCATTTTCTATAGTGGTCTTCATCTGGGGGTCAGACTGTGTCATTGAAGCCTGACAATAGTTCCCACTGTTCAGATTTCAAAGGCAGAGTACATGTTGTGCTTGTGCACTCCACTGCTTTCCAAACATGGCAAAAAAAACATCTCACACAGTCCTGCATCAGGTCTTATTCAGAAGCTCCACCAAGAATGTTCTCATTTACAGCATCAAAGCATTTTTTCTACGTGATCTGTTCCTTAAAATGAAGGTTTTAGTATTGGCTCACATTGGAAGAAAAACACATCAAAGACACCGACATATCTTTGTGTGCCATATTGGCTTGATAATGTTTGATGACCGATATATCAGTCAGACTCCAAAGTAGTGACAAAAAAAAAGTGTATTCTCTAATGTCATTGTGCAAAAAGAAGAATAGTTATTAACTAGAGATGCACGGTACTTGGTAAATGGACTTGAGCTTGTGTAGCCCTTTTCTAGTCTTCTGACCAATCACAGCGCTTTTTACACTACATGTCACATTCACACACTGATGACAGAGGACGCAATGTAAAGTGTTCATCATTATTATCTAATCCAATTCATACTAACATGGTGCAGGCGTAGCAGCTGGAGCAATTCGGGGTTCAATGCCTTGACCAATGACACTTCGACATTTCACTGCAGGAGCTGGGGATCAAACCCCCAACCTTCCGGTTTAGAGACGACCAACTCTCTACCACTGAGCCACAGCCACTCCAATGTGTGTTGTGTATGAAGAAAATACCCCAAAAAATGTTTGCCATGATCCTGATAAAAGAATATTCAAAAGAGGCTTTGGAATCAGCTGGCATGAAATGCTGTGATTGGCAGACTAAGCTGAGACCTCTGCCACGTCTGACAAATAAAACAATGGCATCTACGGCAGCTTTAACTTTCACATTGTGAAAAATTATCAGAGCAGAAAATTTGAGGACACTTCCAGCTTTGATGCAAAAATCCACTAGCTTGGCCTGTATCCAAACTGTGGCAGCGACATTTTCATCTAATATGGCAAACGAGCTACACACTGCACCTGCACCAAACTCAGGTACGGATGTCAGGGGGGAGGGTTTCCACTGTTCACACAAAATGTGGAGACTTTTGTTGTGCTTTGAGGACATAATCCAGAAGATGTCAACTACGTAACAGATGTAGCGTAAAGCTCTGGTAAGGGCTTAAATGGTCCCAGCTTAAACCTCAGTCAGGTCTCTGAGTTGTCCAGCTGCACCGTGACACTTGTGAACTATGACCTTTTTAGGCCATATAAAAGTTCACAAAGCTACAGAGTCTGAAAATGTTCTCATTGGTAAGGTTATCAGCATTGAAGATACAATAACTTAATCAGTTTAAATATATTTCATGTGAAAAATACTGTCAGAAATGTAATTATCATGACAATAACATTGAAGGACAAATTAGCCCGGGGAAAGTAGCTTCGGCACCAACACAATGTACCTGTCCACTATTCAGTAAGAATGACCTGACCTTTCTTCTGCTGAGGAGGAGGAGGAGGAGGAGGAGGAGGAGGAGGAGGAGATGAGCAGCATTAAAGAAGAGAGTGCGGGTTAATGAAATCCTCAGGGCACGAAAGGAGAGTTTAAGCTCGTCTAGGAGCTGCAGCACTACAACGACCACTTCACAAGCTGGACACACATTTCTGCTGCTGTTTTAAACACACCTGGTACGCCCAAACTGTTGGACATTTCTTTTCAAACAAGAGCTTTCATGTCGATGCCCCGGTAGGTCTTTAAACTAGAGTTAAGGAAAGTGGGACACTGTGATCTGATCTACCCTCCTATTGGACACGCTGAGGTGACGTTTAAGAGTGCTGCACCCAAGTTGAAAATGTTTTAACTTCCACGCAACGCACGCAGACAGCAAGTTGTGCTCAGCTCGGCAGGGCGCATATACACTCTTGCGTGGCGCAACACATAGACAATGAATGCGTCTGACAGCTGCACGCGGCGCCCACTACATCTTATCTGAAAGGCCCTTTACAGCGTTGAACCATTGGGCTGCAACTGGATGCACTTACTTAGAATAAGTGTGGAATCGTACAAATTGTGTTGATAATAGAGCTACCATGCTTCTACAACACTGTCTGAAAAAATACAGTGTTGCATGTTCAATTCAAATGTCAATGTGTGACTATGATAGACTGATGCTTACCTTATCGTTACTCTCGTGTTCACGTAGATGCTTCTGCAGCTGGCTCTCAGTGGTGAAGACCTGGGCGCAAATAGTGCACTTCTTGTCCCTGAGCTCTCCATCGCTGAAACTTTCCGCTTTTGAGTCACTGGGATCTGCATCTATTGAAAAGTATAAGAGAGAAGGTTTGAATGTCCCAGTTTTGCACAAGAGGCTTTATTCTGATTACAGCTGAAGTAGATATGATGCAAGGCATTTTCTATACCAGCCTCTTTCATGACACAGGTGCTGAATTCTGTAGCTTTATGTTTTTAATAACCGTCTGCTTCCAAAACACTGTTTTTATACACCCCATCATTTAATGATCCGCGCTCCAAATTAAAAATGTGTGGTAGATTTTTAACAACTAGCATACTGAAGACAAAACACGCTGGCATCTATATGAAACGTATTATTCTCAAACTATGGACACAGATACTACATGGAGTTTCAGTTTCACAATAGAATATTATTGACAAGAACTTTACGTTTTTTTAAATGTTTAATAGGATCCATGTGTTGCCTTAACTACAACCTCCCTCCTGGGGTACACATACTGTAGTGAAGTTGCACAGTCAAACCCTGCACATAGACTAACTAACCTCATAGGGCTGACAATGTTAAAGTCTTACGGCATTAAATCAAAATTGAGAGATTGAGACAGAAACTGACTCCCTCTGATATCATTCTTTATTTAGTCTTTTTACATTTGTCAGGTTAATAAACGTTTATCCTTCAAATGTCAGGGTGGAAATAACTAACCATAGTCACTATATACTAACATATTGGTTGTTGGTAAATAAAAAAAATAGAGACAAATATGTGTGGACTAGGTTCGAAAGATTTTAAATTCACATGATCCATCTCTCAAGAAGACGTGTGAAATAAAAAATATATATGATTTTGTTTCAGTCACTGATCCCTGAATAAATCCATCAACAGTGACGTGTAAGATTGAGTTTTTATAGGACCATTTTTAAGTGTTAGTTTACTTTTAATAACTTTCAAATGCCCTCTTTTTAATGTTTATTTCCCCCTTTGTCATGGTGCTTTTGATGTCTGTGTGTGAAACACTTTGAATAGCCTTGTTCCTGAACTATATTTAATTTTACATCGCCTTGCCTTACGTTTTACTCTAATGTTCAACAGTCTGGATCCACGCGTCCTCCGTCTGTTACTGGCACATGCATTGATAGAACAATGTGTGCCCGATTTCCGTGTATTTACCACAGTATGAACTCTCTGTGGAGCTGATTTAGTTTTGATGTCCAGCAGCTTCACTTCGCTTGCATCTATCCGCGGAATCATGTGGGAACTAACATGTCATAATGTCTGTGTTTGGCCAAATATGTACAATGATGACATAGACACTGCTAGCAATCTGAATGATTTCCGAGAAACATGTTTGGATCATGACATTTTTTATATCACAACCATAGACTATAAAGTCTCAACTCACGATGACCAACACAACTGGTCCATGAGCAGCTGGACAGCTTCGCTACAAGATCTAAATAACAGCTGCAATCATTTCGGCGTGTTAGCCTTGATGCTACCAGTAGCAAAGTAAGCTAGTTAGCAACAACAAGCTAACAATGAATTACAAATAAACTAATTTTAAGTGCAACGACCAGATATTTACTAACACCACGCGCTACCGCTGCTCTTCTCCTCGCGGACACCAATTTAGACTGGAAGCCAATAAGAAGAGGCACCGAGATGTTATTAATATCATTCCGCCTCAATCACTCCTTCGCCGCACAAAGCAAAGCCCACCCGCAATACTATATCCGGGGACTATATACACTACATTGAAGTGTCATTATAAAAGATACAGAGATATTTAACCGAACAATGGCGGGTTATTTGGATAGCCCAAACTCCGTATTTTTTATTAGTTGCATTTTGGTACTTGTTACCTGTGTCGTCGTTGCTTTTAACTCTCTGTTTGCGAGGCCGGCCCCGCGGCATAGTTCCAGTACTCAGGGTGGGTGTGCTGTGAACGATAGGCTTTTCAAAATGGCGACTCTGTCATCTGTAGACAGCATCGTACCCATGAAGACACACAGCTGCATGGAGTAGGGAGACATCTACCGTTTGAGTAATTGTACTATACATCTTAAGGTACACAAAAAAATAACTTTAAATGAACGATAAAATGAGCGGGCTGCTTCATTGTTATCAATAACTAATTAGGCCAATTTGATTATTTTAAAGTAGCCTATATCAGATTGACAGTTAGGCTGTTGTTTTTTTGCAGCCTACTCAGGATAAAATGACTGCATTCAATGTAATATCTTCCTTTATATATAAGTGAGCGACCTGTTTGACTACTAGGCTAACTATAAATCATTCAAATATTTCAGGAAAAAACAATTGTAATACTTTGTGGATTTTAAATTGAAAAGCTTTTGCACACCCATGACCCCTGAATTCTAGGCTATAGGACTATTAGCCTGCTGGTTGTGGAAATATGGACCTAGGCAAGTTAAATAGTGGTGGAAATATAAGATAGAAGGCCTATTAACAATACACATAGGCCTACAGACTTTTACAAAACATAATCCTAATTTACAGTGATAACTCTGACAAAAAAAACACTTGAATGAAACAGCAAAGAACACAATAATAAATAGGCCTAATTAAGTAATTCTATTATCTTTAGTATGTAGGCTATATTAAACTAGTTCAGCTCCCTATAAGCAACACACTTTAATTCAAAGCACTGCTTTTGGTCAGATGTGGTGGTAGACTACAAAGGAGAAATCACCACAAAGTATATGAAAGTCAAAATTGATAGTCCCTGACACATGAACAACGAAGTATTACTGAAATATAGGAAATAAAAACGTCATAAAGTAGCCTACTGTTTGATACGATGTCTATAAACTCCCTTCTGGCAGTCTAACTCCAATAAAAGTAACAGGCATAACATTTTTTTTTAAAGTGTGTTATGTCGTGTTGGCACTCACAAGTGCCTGTCATTGACAATATCATAGATTGATTTTTCAAAAAGGTTTGAGGCAGCTTGTAAAATGACGCTACTACCTTTTAGTACCAGCAGAGGGAGGCAATGAGTTATACCTGACTCTTAACCCCAGCCATGTCAACAAACCATACTGATGGTTCTGTTTTGAGACTGTGCTTCTGTAATCGACTGCCTCAACTTTTCCCTCTGGATGTGAACAACCTATAGCTTCTAAGCTATTTTGTATATGTGCTGGAAATGTATCATGCCACTTGACCTGATATTCCAACTAAAAGACACACTTGGTTTCATTATTATTTTCTCGTCCTGCTGGTGTGGATACTAAGCATCTCTTTTATACATTTACAAAAACAAGAAGTCCGGAGAGTCTATGTTTTCAATCCACACAAACATGCACTCTATAATTAGATTACAGACCATAGTTAGCAGAGTTGTGTGTTGGAAATAAGGAAGAAAGAGAGACTGAGGATGGTCAGATTTTGAGGAAGTAAAAGAAGGTAATGGAAGAGTCATTTGGACTAAAGGTGGAGGAATTGTGATACCAGACATTCTGTTGTGATTGCTGAGTGTTTGCTAAATGTCTTTTAGCCTTTTACAGATCTGGATAGTTTGATGGAGTGCAGTTTTTACATTCAGTCCTTCCTAATCACCAACAGTTATGTCATTAGGTGAAACCAGTAGGCCTATATCATAGCTGCAGGATTAAAAAAGTCAAACTCAAATGCTAACCTATAGCAATATGTTTTACAATGATTTTGAACTAGTGTAAGGGTTTGGCCTCAGGGTTTAATTTCATTATGAGCATGTTATCTTTCATTCTGCACTTCCTGTATGGACCATCTGAGCTTCCATTGTTATTTTCTTATCATGTTATGCAAACATAAACTGTGAGGACAAGTGTTTGTTGAGATCAATCATAAACTTCAAGTATTCAAATAGGAACTTGGTGCATGTGCTATATAACTGTTGTTACATGTATTTTATTTTATTGGTTTATTTAACAGGGAAACATGCGACGAACATTTCTTCATGGTAGATGCATACAGGTGTCTAGCCGTGGCTGATTTTCAACCCCTGTCCCTGGCGAGGCTTTTAGGATTAGAATAGAAGCATTTGACTTAAAGAAATACAGAAATAGTGATACTTGTAATACAAATAAGAGACTAAATAAGAACAAACAGTAAAATGAGGATTATAAGAGGGAACAGTCAGTGCTCACAGACTTGCTTCAGTTTCAGCTACTGTTTGATTTGTGTCTTAAAAACTTTGATCTCTGTCAGTTTTTTTTTTTTTCAGATGGTAATGTGTTCCACAGGTGTGTTCCTCTTTGTAGTTCTGTGTTTTGGTGCTCTACAGTTTCCTCCCGATGTTGCTCTCGTTCTAAATGTCACTGTTTGGTTTGTTTGCCAGCTGGAGCAAGGTTGTTTACACACTTACAAATCTGTAAATGTAAATGCTCCACTACACAGCTAAAGGAAAGAGATGAAAAGAAGTGGGAGTCGTAGTTACCTTGTTGAGAAGAGAAAAGAGCGCCACCCCCATCCAGATGTTTTGTTTTTTTAAAGAACAAAGAGGGTTTGACTTCCTATAAACTTGAAATATCCAACATGCATTAATGCATACCGCAATTATTTTCAACTTTTAAATGGCAACTCCAATGAGTGAATACACTGTTATATGGCTTTATCTTTTGATTATCCTTCATATAAGCCTGATTGCCACGGCAACATGTCTTCCCCATGTAGGCCTTGGTAAAAAGGTATAAGCTTTGACTCTGCTGTAATTGTCTTTGTTTCCAAAAAAAAAGGGGAAGTCACCCCCTTGACTTGAGAATATGCATCCAACCAAGTGCATGTTCATTGTGTAAGAACATCTGTTCCTGCCAGGCCTCCAGTCACTCTGCCTGTCCCCTCGCGGCTGCACAGGCCACTGATCTCACCACTGAAAACAAAAGACTGGACATCTTTCTGACCTTGTGGGATTGTCCACGCCCATCTTTTCCTCCCTCTTTTATTTTCCCTTTCTCTCTGGTCGTCTCTCTTCCCTCTCACCGCAGTCAAAAGGAGAGTGATCAATCATTAAAATTGTCGTGGGCTCACGGTGCGGGATTGTCAGGAAGCCCACCTCTGTAGAAGACGGGTTAAACTCGTGATGTGAAAAACATGCTGTGAGTGAGAGAGTGTGAGGGGGCTGCTGTTATTCAGTCGCATCTCTAGCCTTGTCATTCATGCTAACAAGCCTCACCAACAACACTGACATCAATGATGCTGGCTTCTCTTTGCCACAGACTAGACATGAGTCAGACTTGAAAATGTGGTGCATGTTTGGAGCACTTTGCAGATGAGGTATCCAGTGAAAAAGGCCTGTGCAATTAAAGATTCATTCCCTGATTTCTTAGCAATCAGAAGCTTTCATTGCATTTTAACGACACCAGACTAGTGACAGTAAGAAAAGAAACGCCATTTGATTCAGGCTTGAAGGCTTTTCTTTTTAAACCAGGACATTGTTGTCTGCAGATTCAGTAGACAAAGCTTGAGTCAGACTCCCATCCCAAACAAAGGATAAATTCAGACACAAAATTCCCCCTATGTAGCACAAGGCCAGTCTTTAACTTCTTCGATGACGGGGGGGTAGAAGGGTGACAGGTCTTACAATGACCCTTGGAATGACCTTGTTCGGTAACATTTCACATCCTGCCAGTGTTTCTTCTCCCAGGTGTGGCAGAGAATCCCCCTGCGCTGTCAGAGAGCACCGTCCCCATCCATGGAACCAATCATTCTTTGGCATCATGGAAACAGCATCTGACAGCCGCGGTCGCCATGGGCGTCCTCCCCTGTGACCATCCTCGACGGGGGACTGCAGAGGTAAGGCCACGCTCAGCAACACTTTATGGTCTGCTGGGTCCCTTCTTTAGTGAAGAAATTATTGATTATGTAGTCTTAAGGAGTGACTTTTGACTATGCAAGGGATTTAAAAAAAAATATTTCATCGTACATATCAAGACCTTAAACACAGCGGAAGTTTCGATTGTGAAATATGAAGTTCTGCAGCTATGAAAGAGGAGAAAGAAAAAATATAGAATCTGAATAAGACGCAATGAGGAAATGAATATTTAATATCTCACTGTCAGTAATTGACACACTAGAATTAATAAGAATTATAATGATATATTGTTAACAGCGAGGAGGGCAAAAAAGTAGAGCAGAAGTGAAACAGAGAAATAAAGAACAGTTATAAGAACAGAAAATTAAGATGTGCAACATCCTGACATCTGATATGCGTACATACACAGTGTGTTTCAGTGTGCAGGCGTGTGTTTTATTAACAGCTGAAACACAAAGCTCAAAATAAAGTCAAATAAATGCTCTGAGATGTGATAACCATTACATACTTATTTTCACTCTCCCATTGTTCCTCGCTGGTTTGCCTCTGCTTACCTTTGTCTTCTGCCTGGTGCAGTTCTCAGTGTACTGTGCAGAGGGATGTGGAGATAAGGGAGCTGTTTGTGCATATCTACTATTTAGCCTCCCACTGGGTGTTGTAGGGGGGGTGAAAAGAAAGAGAACGACTTACACAAACAAAACCATGCAGCTGATCGGGATAAAAAGCACACACTCTTTAAAATAACACCAAATAAAGCCCAACTCTTGGTCAGCTGTGCTTGAGAGATGAAATAGCTTGGCAGGAGTGTTTTGTAATCAATAATGCATGGCTGTCCATCTTCGGAAAAAGAGAAAGCCCCTCCAAACACACCAGAGGCATCAGACACTTTTCATTTCATGCTGAAGGTCAGCAGAGCAGCATGGACGTCCCTGCAGTGCATATCACCAGGAAGTAAACACATAGAGAGAAGACTTCTACTGTTCATTTACTGCTGCCATATAGAGACGTGTTTAGATTATCCCCCGCTTGCTGATTAAGTGCTTTTAATTTTACTTAATCAATACTTCAATCTTATCTGTTTGGGCTGAAGGCTTTAGATTACTGCCTGTAAGTGTTATAACTTAATATTGGGTATCAAAGGATACACTTAGTGGACACTGATAGGTCCAAATGAGGTACAGGAAATAACACATCTTCTTTCTTTGATTTGTTAAAGTGGACTGTAGAACACAATTAGACAGTGAGTACTTTTTAATTACCCAGCATATGTTGGGTATAAGGTACAGGTCTGTCTGTACAAACAGGATGCAAGCAGACTTAGAAATGTAAATTTAATACATCTCTTAAAAAAAATCTAGTCAAGATTTTCTGTGGTCCACCGTGTTTCTGCATGAATTTTCCTCATGTCTATGTTACCGTGCTCAGTTGCACTTCACGGCAGCTGGCTGGTTCAGTAAAACCCCTCGTCTCTGTGTTGTGTTTAGAGTGATGAGCTTGTCTTATTGTTTACGCCGCCATTTTTAATCTGAACACGAGTAAGTACTGGTCAGTCATTCATTAGGCTCGTTTCGATTCACACGCAGCACACTCAGGCCCGTCTCCCATACACTGGCAGAGCATTATAATTTGTACTGAATATAAAACACACATACAATTGCACAAAAATACATATATGTACTTGAACAGGAACAGAGTACGTACTGGTCAGTCATACATTTTGGCTTGTTTTGATCACACATAGCACACTAGAAAAGAATAACGCGTTGAATTTAACACAGGAGCTAGCTAGCCATGGCTACTTAGTGTACAATGTTGTTAAATAGACATTTTAGCACACAGAAATAACAATTACGCACACAGGCGTATCTTATCAACACATCTATACACCACAGTGTATTTATGAGTCCGTAAAGTGTCAATACAAACATGTATGTACGATATTTGTACATGGTGCTAAGCACAGGAACTCACCGCAGGCACGTCTCTTGCACTGACAAAGCATAACAGCTGCCCATTGAGTTTATGTATGACACCTGAGAGAGGGTGCCCTTGAGCCATACATACAAAAGAAACACAAGTGTCACAGCATTCAAGTGGAATAACAGACACTATAAACTCTGTTACATCTTTAAACTTGGAAGTAAAATGTCCTTGTACTTCAGTGTTGTTGGTCAGCCTTGAAGGAGCAATTGTCCAGTTTGAATCTATTTTTCAGGGTATTCTTACACCGTTTCGATGCATGATTGATCCTGAAGAGGAACCAACCACAAGCTGTCTCCCAATTCAGGGAGGGGGTAGCATCCTTCAAAGGACGCAAGCTATGAAGGATCCAACCTATGTAGATCAGTCAGACTGAACTGAAATGTACAGTCTGGTCTACAGAAGATTCCCTGTTTCCATCAACAACTGTTACCAGCTTTACCCTATCGTTACTAAGCGCCACTGCTGTCACCTAGCAACATTGACAGCTGCAAAGGAACTAGCTTACATAGCCATCATCACAACACTTTTTTTTAAAGATACTTGAAAGTCCATCTTGTTTGAATCCTCCGTGACCCAAGTAGGACACATTAAGTTTGATGCATTTGATGGAGCCTTCGACGAGCTGCTGGTAGCAATCAGTCTTTAAATGTGACCTTGAAAAGATGCAGCCCCTGAAATAAAACACAACTTACATGTGGTCCTTTAATTGAATTAAGGTTCTTATTCTCTAATCTTTAATCTTCTTTTCTTCATATGTATCTGAAAACTATTTACTGTATATCTGGTACAAACACAACAACAAGTGTAAAGAGAAGATGCCATTTTCATCTTCTCCTAATTATCATTTCATCTTGTTCTTATAACTGTATTACTGTGCTAACTTGTCCTTGATGTTAATTCATCCTCACACTCCTGAGCATTTTCATCAGCCTTCTGCTCAGTCTGGATAGCTGTTAAATATTAATCTGCCTCTCCCTCCTTACTGCAATATGACAGTATGTTCATCACCTGCTCGGGAGCCATCGGCCTGGATCGATTTCCCACAAGCTTCCGCACATCTGGATTTTAAATAATTCTAACCGCAGCACAGCCTCGCCACAGCCACTATAAATACAAACATGCAGATACACTTATAAAATAACCAAGGTGCCACCCACACACACACACACACACACATAAACGTATATATAACTCTTTATACACAAAGCAATACAGCGAGTACTAATCCATGACTGCCTGAATGCAATGCTCATATAGACTAAGAAGGACCATCCATTATCCCATCCCCCACTTTTAGTCACACTCACACAGATACAGAGTACAAGTAGTTGTATTTGACTTCACAGATGCACATACATGCATGCATCCACCTTATCACACTGTAAAAGCCACAGCGCTACGCTAACGCTCCTGCACTGAGGTTGACACATAGGGATAATCAGCTTCCTTCCACATGAAGCCTGGGCCCCATGACGGCTCAGATCAATTAGACAGCATTAAAGGCCGGACCCAGAACAGCCAAGGAGACTTCCTGATGTCTTCTCTTCCCTCTGCAGGGTGCTAACAAAATCCATCTTCTCTCTCGCCCCAAACCTAATTACAGGTAGCGATGCACTGCGCGAGATGAAAAGCAGTCAGACGCTTTGATAGATGGTGGGCTGCTGCAAAACAGAGCAAACAGGTAATTAACATGACAATAGGGATGAGGCAGGGGTTTCATACAAAGACACAAGAGTATGGGGTGGTGGGGGGTGTGGGAGCAGAGGTGCACACATGTGAAGTATGCGTGTGGGTTTGGGAGACAAAGACACCAAAGTGCAAGGAATAAAGGGAGTTTAGGACAAGAGCTGAAAACTTTGATGTGTTTTGAAGTCCTTTCAGTCTGTGTGTTGTGGTGAAAGAGAACAGAAAACAGTCACGCAGGGAGTGACCAGAGGCCTAATGGAGGTGTTGGAGTCCTGTGCGGAGATAAATAATTGATCCTTTGACAAAGTACACCTCATGAATTTTTCAAAGCAGCATATTTGCAGGTGAATCATGAAGATGTGATAGCAGTAGCGGTTTAAGTTGTCAGGTGTATAGCTTTGGAGGAGCTGCTCCTCTTCAAACAGTTTATAGATCTGACCAAGTGATCTCAGAGTCTTATTTCTCAGTCAGTTTGTGTGCTTATCTCAGCGAGAATGTGACGAGTTATACACATACACCATTTGCACTGGAGTTTTAAGTGACTCATTAAGAGACAACTATAAAAAAAGGTGAAGTGAAAGCAACAGTATATTCACTTCCTGAGGAGGCTTAGATCCTTTAACATCTGCAGGAGGATGCTGAGGATGTTTTATGAGTCCGTGGTGACAAGTGCTGTCCTGTTTGCTGTTGTGTGCTGGAGCAGCAGGCTGAGGGTAGCAGACTCCAACAGACTAAACAAACTGATCTGTAAGGCGGGGGTGGAGCTGGACACTCTGACGGTAGTGTCAGAGAGGAGGATGCTGTCTAGGTTGCAGGTCACCTGCACAATATCACCCACTCCACGAAGTACTGGAAAAAGCACAGGAGCACGTTCAGTGCTATAGACTTATCCCCCCACGATGCACCACTGAACGCCACAGGAGGTCATTCCTCCCTGTGGCCATCAGACGGTATAACTCCTCCCTCTGAGAGTCAGACATCCTGTCTGCCATGTGAACTTATTTCACTGCTTTACCACCCCTTATTATTTATCATTCAACTTCAACTTATTACACTATACACCCCCTTTGTATGTAACTGATCTGTACATTATTCACATATCTGTACATTCTCATATTTATTTAATGCACAGATTTTTTAATACTCATAGTCTGGATACACGAGTCTGGTACATATTTCTATTTTTACATACTTGTTATTCTAACTCTATCCCTATTCTATATATTGTTTTTATTGTATTGTACATGATTGACATTTGAATATTTCTCCCTCATATCCTATATGCTTAGATTTGTATCTTATGCTAATATTTTATACCTTATATCATATGTTCATACCTTATATCTGTAATTAGAAAGAACTTGGCAGCCATTTTTTTTTTTGGTAAGCAGAATATTTAGTCTTTCATACGGTTGTAAATCCTTAAATACAAAACTCACAACTCACAAGAGCCCTAATTCATAGTTTTAGCGCTGTTATAGACAGCCTAGCTGGCAAAGAAATTTTAAAAAAGTAAGCAAACCCAACTGAAGCAGTATCTGAAAACTTTAAAGACTGCAAGCCTGCCAGTGAGGGGGGGAGGGGAACGTTTTCTATGGACCAGATGGAAGGTAGGGTATGGAAGTCAGCAAAAACAGGGTCCTTCAATGGTAAGAACATAAGTAAGGCCACAGTGTTACTGTGTGGGCTTGCAGTAAGTTGCCTCTACACTGACTAAGTCTCTCCCAGTTTACTTTTTTATGTAGAAGAGAAAGCAGGTGCATGCATTGATATTATAAATCAAATCTGGGGAGGGACCATTAACTTTTCTGTGGGCAGGCATGACTAGTAGCGCTCTTTATACCACCGATTAAAAGTTAACATTTTGTCTTATGTTACATTTTCTTTCGAAGAAGAAAACTTTTCAAATTCAAGCCTTAAACCCACAGGATGAAATCGAGAATGAAAGAGAGAGTCTCTCAGAAAGTCCTTACAGCAGCGGTTTTGGCAGTAAGCCATGATTTCCTGTGAGAACAACAACCTAAAAGAATTCTGTCAACATACTATATAGATAGACAGCTCAGGCTTGTTCTCAGTGACAGCTAAGCATATAGACATGATGGACCACCTGCCACTGAAGGATAAATCCATTCTTTTTTTGTTCCTTTTGTCGAGTCACTCCGTATAAACGGTCTGTGATTCAATGACTGGCACCATATTCTCATCTTGTGTCTGTAATAACTGTCTCGTCAGTGGAGAGACGATCATTCATTCAATCGTTGTTGACAGCAAGTATTGTTCTGAAAGTGGATGGTTACATATTTTTAATCTTGTAATTACATTTTCAGGAGACTCGTCTACCAGCAAGTGGTTAAAGCACCGACAGTGGAAGATTTCACCTCCTACGACAAATACAGAAACATCATTTGTTAGGTTAGGAACGGTTCGGAATAAGCTCTCAGATCCTGTGCTTAAATAAGGATTAATCGATGAAAAATAATGAATACAAAAAGTAAAATTCTAATGACTATTTAACAGCACTATAAGCAAAATGTTCCTGTTTATGATCCTATTTAGTGTAAAATAACTGACAGAGTGAGTTGTACAGTTTTGTAAAATGTCACTCAGGACAGAAGTTTGTCATTCATATACAGTATCTGCCCTGTTAAAGGCTGAATTAGTTCTGTTCCAAAATTTAAGCCCACAAAATACGTCTACATCTACTGCTTTAACAGCCTGTGTGTGCTTGTTAATCTACTCCATGTGGGTTACATTTTTTTTAATTGGTGACCCTTTGTTGACCCATTGATAATCTTCAAAAAGCTGTAGATTTGCACCCCCTCTCGATCCGGTCCCCACATCTTTTGTGTAAATGAGACGATCTGCCATTGTTCATTCAGAGTCTACCTTATAAAACACTGTTGTATCGATCTGCAGCTCAGACTACATTCTAACACACAAAAAAAAAACGCTGTAACCCCCTGCTTGATGGTCCATCACATGATTGAAATACACAGTAATTCCCAGTCTATGGCAGAAATGTTCCTGTGGGATTAGTGTTGTGGACAAGACTCCTTTGTTTTAGGTTTGAGTCGAACATTCTCGCCGCTCTCAAATAATTTCACAACTACAAACCTCCTTTCTGCTCAGCCACCAGAAAACCCTGAATGTAATCATCCACATCATCCCGGCCTGCTACCACCCTTTTTTTTTCTTTTTCTTTTTTTTTAAATATATGCCATTATTCATCGGAACACAAAGAGGCTTGTGTTTTCATTGCGCTAAATATTTGTGTTACATATTCAAGCTAAGAGTAATTAAGCAACAAAAAGCGTGCTTCAAATGCCAAGCTATATGTCTAGTTTGCACAATACAGTTGTGTATCAGAGAAAAGGTTGTGAAAGAGAGACTCGCAAACGCTTTCAAGGGGGGACGCTCTGGAACTTCCAATGCACATTTGTCATGCTTTTAAGTGATTTACAAATGAGAGGCATGCAGGCTTTGTGAGGGAGAGGGAGCGAGAGAGGAAGAGAGAGAGGAGCTTTGTGTGTCCCTGCCTCCCCGCAGCATATAGATGCAGTTAGAAATTGTGTTTGTGCGTCATCAGTGGTCATTAAAGCAGGAGATAAGCCAGAGCCACTTATAGTGATGAAGGAGAGAAGGAAAAAGGCATGATGGTGATAATGAAGATGATGAATGATTTTCCTTAGTCCTTTGTATTTATAGTTCATTGCAGAGAAACGTAAATAAGTGATGAAAATTCTGCTTTTTAAACTACTGAAAATGTTTTGATATTCTCATTCTGCCAAACAAGTTTGTTATTCTTACATTTATATTCAATTTACTGCAACTTCCCTGTTACCACACCCACTCATGCCCATGCACACAAACACACACACACACACACACACACACACACACACACAAACACACACACACACACACACACACACACACACACACACACAGTCTTTCATGCTCTATCAAACACATACCCCACCACCACACAATTATAATACACCATATCTCACGTAAACGGACAAACTCAAAGTGAGTGACAATATCTTTCCGACTTTACCCCCCACCCACCCCCCCTTTTGAACACTTTTGACTAATTTATTCTGACTTTCTTTCACGGTGCAGGGGTGGCTTGTTGTAGCTGGGCAGCTCTTGAACAAAGATGAGAGGGAAGAGAAAAAAAAAAAAGACAGAGGAAGAGGGAGGAGGGACCATCGAAAAAGTTGCCCATCCCCCCCTACACACACACACACACACACACACACACACACACACACACATGCCTTTACCATGATTTCCTCCCTCACCTTCCTATATGAGGCCTGTGTTTATTTAACTTCAACTTTGCTTTTAACGTCCTTAAAAATAATGCCAAACACTCCTAATTTATCCTGATTCGTTTTGGGTCTAGTGTTGATTCAAGATTTGTTTTGATTTTTTAAGTTTGCTGATTTGAGGCAACAGGTTTCTGTGTGTAGACGCTGCTTTGATAAACACTTGTTTCAGTGTGATCCCATGCATACATACACTCCTTTCGCCCCCAATTCTTTGTGACTGAGGTCATAAACTCACACTTTTCTATGTCAGCTGTTTTTGAACATGGCTTCTGTGTCAGGGCTATTGTTACAGGCCTGTGTGTGTGTGTGTGTGTGTGTGTGTGTGTGTGTGTGTGTGTGTGTGTGTGTGTGTGTGTGTGTGTGTGTGTGTGTGTGTGTGCGTGTGTGCGTATGTGCGTGCGTGTGTGTGCGTATGTGGACTCACACTCCATACTGTGCTGAAGGGAATTGGGGGTGGTTAGGGTGTTGTGAATTGGGGTGGTGCTGCCTCACCCACCCCCCAACACACACATGCACAAACACACACACACACACACACACACACACACTCATCACTCCAATAAAGTACAGATAGGGATAATTACAAAGTGTTTGAGCTCTCAGGGCAATACAAACAACAGCTGTCTGTGGCATAAGTAGGAAAGTCAAACACACCGTTGAGTACGCAGTCACACACGCAAACACACACTTTGGATATAATTAGCAAGATCAAGATAAGTGGGGGGCAACTCAAGACGTCTGTGTGTGATTGTGTGTGTGTGTTTTGTGCTTGGCAAAACAATTATTTGTCTTGCAGATGAAGATAAAGGCGCACTAACTGGCAGGTGAATATACCACCAAGATGCTAAATGTTAACTACGAGGCTCCGTCGCCCTGCTCACCACGTGTTTATTTGTTCACCAGATGACATGACTGTGTTACAGATTGTCAAAAAGAGCAAGGCATCTCAGCCATGTGTGCCAGTTTTTATCCCACAACTCATGCACAGCTGGCGATGATCTCTTTCAGGACCTAACCTGCTTTATTCTTGGCTGGAATTACTCTTGGCCCTACATCACATATTTCTGTCTTGGATGTGTAGGCATGAGCTGAGTATACTATGATGAGGATATTCCTTTTTTTTTCTTTTTTATACAGATGTGACTCTGAGGACCATTCATCAATCTGGTCTGATAAAGAAAAACGTTGTACTTAATGGTGCAAAGAACTACTAAAGAAGAATCATGTTCATTTTGTTAGCAGATTTGTGATTATTCAGGTGTTTCCTTTTGAGGCATTTCAGCCTCATTATCCTTTCAGTCTAGTCTAGTACATATTAGTCTTTAATTACTGTTTATTTTTGAGTTTATTGTTGATATTTAATGTTTTTTACCTTTGTACAAAGAGAGCACAGTCTACCGAAGTTAAATTCCTCGTGTGTTAAACATACCTGGCCAATAAAGCTGATTCTGATTCTGATTCTGATGTTTTTTAGGATGGGTGTCATATGTTGATGCAAAAAGTAAAACTATCACACCGACTTTATTCTGAGTTTTTCCTGCCAGCGTAAAATGTTGGCGTTAAGTCAAGGAGAGCTGACGTGTGAATGCAGCAAGTCATAGTCAGGTACTTTTATCGCAAGTGAGTGTGCGGGGGTGATGTGACTGGTGAGAAGTCAGTGGAGACTTTGTACACATAATGAAGCTGCCAGTATCTTCCACTCTTTTGTTTACAATATAAACACATCTAACTACACGTAGCATTGATACAAAGGCAAAAACTGCCACCATAGCATTGGACGCTTCAGACACCCTCTTCCATTTGTTGTAAACATTACACCTTGACATGTGTGAATGGGGAAAATATCCAGGGCAAGCTCGCTGTCCTGACAATTTCTAGAAATTGTCAGAAGTTCCTATTTTCCACCTGAGGCAGTTGTCATTTTTATGCCCATCGCTCATGTGGGCGTGTTTGGCATGTGTTCCCATCTTGAAGACCCAGAAAAACAACTGCGCCTTAGACCACCTAAAAGCTGGTCTGAAGACTACACTCTGTGGTGCAGTATGTTCCTGCTATTTAGAGGACATAGAACATGAGAGTATTCATATTCGTATGCATACTGAATATGTTCTATGGACATTGTTCCAAACACACAGGACTACACAATAGCACACATACTCCACAGTTTAATATCAGTGTATCTGCTGAGTTTTTAATGGGACAGAGTCCTGAGAGAAGGAGACTATAGTACAGAATAACACACACTCACACACTCTCATGCAACAGAGAGTTGAATTAAAATCATTTTTAAACATATATGATGACCACCAACAATCAAGCACACAGATATGAGCGCAGACTGTCCAGTGTCCATTACACCAGAGGTTCCCAAACTTTTTCTGCCCCCATTTGGTAGATACAAATATTTTCAAGTCCCCCTCCATATACATCGACACATATGGATATATGGATATACACTAAACACACTGTCGGTCACGCTCTGTGCTGATAAGTTCCTGTATTTTTTAGAATTTATCTCAAGTATTGTCTACAAAAAATACAGAATAGCAACAAAATAAAATAACAAATGGCTTTTACAGGGGAAGCAATTAAAAGTGACAATGCAACATCAAACTTCCAAATTGTTAAGATGTAATTAAAGTCATTGCCTTAAACAGATGTTTTTAAACCTGACTTTCTGAACATGAACAATTCCCCCAAAATAAAAAAAGGTGAAAATCTTCTTGTGAGATTTATACTTTCAGTCCTACAATAATTTAAATAGTGTGGACTTATTTTGTGCTACAGATCTTCTCAAGTCTGAGGTGTATCTGTGAGAATGCCACTCTTAGTTAATTTTAAATGTTTCAATGTCCAGCTTTGATCCGTATTTTGTGTTGATTGAGGCTACAGCAGAAAAACTCACACAGGAAGGATGTGGCTCTCTTCATTACCCACCGTTGCACAGGATAAGCCGAGGGCAAGATATGACTCCTCATATTTTCATGTCTTTGTATTAGTATCATTGTCAGCCTTACTGTATGTCTACCTGACAGCCATCTCACAACATTTACAATGCTGTGCTACCATTGCAGAACTGTGTGCATTGTTTTCTTCTCTTTTTCTTTATTTCTAGCATTCCGTGGAGAGGTGTTGCAAATTAGCATTTTGCTATAAACACCAAGAGCAGTGCATCTGGGACTAGTGCATGGTTAAGTGTTACAGCACCAATGTTACTGTATGTCAATGTTAAGTAGACAAATAAATAAATACATTTGTATTCAGCCTTGTTGCATCCCCCTGCCATAACTTCGGCCTCCCCTAGGGGGCTCAGGCTCCACTTTGGGAATCACTGCATTACGCACACATTAGAGAATACAGCCAAGGATTCCAGTAGAGAAAATAAGTAACTAAATTACAACCAACAATTATTTTATGTAGATTTTAATAGATTTTTTATTCATTAATGAGGTCACACTTTGGGGCCTCATGCGGAAATGTTTGCAGCATCTTTTTTGATCAAGCTCCCAAAGTTTCTCGAGTGAAATACTGATTCATTGTAGTACCCCTTTAATGATGTCACTCTGGAAATTATAAACCTGAAGTCAGTTTCAACAGTAACAGCCGTAGTTGTTTTTCAAGTTTCAGCTGCAATGTTTCAACTTTCCAGCAGTGCAGGGGAGGGAGTGAGTGAGGGGGTGGGTATGATAGTGAGGGAGATTATTTGAGTTGAGGGTTAGCTGAGTGGGTGTGTAAGCAGGTTTTTAGATTTACAGTAGTACTATTTCAGATTTTGTAAGTGTCTGCAAAGCAGCTTATATGGGGCCTGAACTCTATAGCTGCTCAAGCTACCATCATGTTTCATGGATAAATCAGAGGTGCAAGTTTAAAAGAAAATGAAGACAGTGATAATGGGCCTCACCTAAATGTCCTCCTGTCAGCGCATTTACTCAAATCCTTTGCCAGGTACTTCTAAAAGGTAAAAAAACATCCAAAGCATTAAACACACGAGCCTAACTCATACATATCTTCTTGTTACAATTTATTTTAAACAAACACAAGTGCATAATAAATGTTGAAATGATTTGTATTTAAACTGCTTTGTTCAGATTATTGGAAGCAGGCTTACAGTGCGCTAAACTGTGATAAATTATTTCAAAATTTATAATCAAATGACTGGAATTTTCATTCTGTAGTATGAAAGTAAAATGTAAAATCTTTATTTCTCATACATATTTGACCACTAAGAAGCAAACACACAGTCCAAAATGAGTATTTTTTGGTGATGTCAGTGCTAGGATTTTGTGGATTTCAGATATCTGTTTTGTGATGTTTGCACTCTTTATGTTTGTGCGCTCTTCTACTTTGCTCTGCAGCTGCTGCAAAAACGATTTCCTCTGGCGACAGACAAACCTTCTAATAATCTTATTGCGCCTTTAGTGTCTTAAATACATAAACAATGAATACATTTACATTTCAGGCTGACTTTCTTTACTCAGATTCTGAAACTAGTGACACCAGAAACATGTATCAATATGTAATATGTCATGTTTTAAATAGACATTTTACTTAACAATTTATAAAACATATGAATAAAGTTCCAGTTAGCTTGGTATTCAGCAATGTGTGAAACTACAAACTATCTTTTTCCCCCCGCACAAGCACTCCTGAAAATGTCTAGAAAACTTCAGAACATCCTGACACTGAAATCTTCCTGAGTTGCTTCTGAACATAAGTTCCTAACAGCATGAAGTTTTCCCTCTTGGACAGGAAGGGGGAGGGGGGTCTCAGGAGGCAAGACATCATGTGAATTTTTTTTTTGAATAGAACATATCCGTAAAAAATCTGAAGCAACTTCATTACATGCTCATTTTACTAGGGGGCTAGCAGGCAAAAGCCCAGGTAAAGTCTGTATGAAAAATGTGTTTGTTTCTGTTCACACATGCATCTCACCCAAAAAAAATTGGGACATTTTGAGAAGTTTTGTGCAAGTGTGAAAACAACATTACTGTTACAGCAGCAGTTTTACAGTAATAGTAGCTTTTTAAATAGCCTGCAGGAATTGTTCTTTGTTTAAGTAGTCTTCTTTTACAGTATGGGTCAGAAGACAAAAACTCTCTTTTAAGTTAAGATGTAGGTTACCTTAAATAGTTGTTGTCCACATTTTCTAGTTTTGAAAATATTGCTTTAAATAACTTAAAGATGTGTGAATCCCAGTGGATTAGCCTCTGAAAAGCTTTTTTGTGGCCTCTTTTAGCAGCACACAGTGTGTATTTCTTTCAAAACAGGTTGCCCGAGAAAAAGAAAATAGAAAAGAAGTGACACTTTAGTCTCACTGTCATAACAAAGCCACACAAAAACTCAGGCTCACACATTCAGACTTTCATCAGGTCTGTTTTTCCATTGACCTCTATCTCTGCAACATGCGATGTTAACAATCTACCATGCTGAAGAAGATATGCGCGCACACACTTGCTCAAATTTTTGAAAAATGATCACCTGAGGACGACCTCTGGTCAAAACGTTGTGACAGTGATGGAATACAAATGTTTTGTGTGCAGGCATATCTTCTTTCTCAGTCTGCTGTTTTTTTATTGCCCTGCACCTACTTAATGTACCCTTTTTCAAGGTTTTGGCATGGCCACAAGATAGAGATGCAGCTTTATTGTGCACTTGTGTACAAAATGCTATTTATCCACTTCCCTGGCAACTTTTTAATTGTTCTTTCTTGGTACTGTAATAACCCCAAAACCAAGAGCGCTTATCAAAAAGAGCTGCAACTCAGATTATTCATCCTAAACAGTTTTTATGTGACTGCTTTGAGTGAATAGAGTGAAAAGTGTAGCTGCCTCGTTATGGTATCAAACGGTCACATTTCAGCAGCGCTGCATATACAGCATGGTTGTAGAGCAGCTAAATTGGAGTAATAGAGCCTCATGCCAGACAATAATGTGAGTTAAGTCCTTTAGGGCAAGGAGCTGCAGAGATAGCCAAACAAAAGATAATCAATATCATATGGTGTGTCGCCTGGAGTCTAGACCGGCCTCTCTCCAGCATACTCATCGCATGCCTGTGAGCGTTCGTCTACTGCCAGATTCAATGTCAGACACAATGTCAGACAGGCAACACGTACGGGGCAACGTGTTAATTACAACATCATCACACAAATAAACATGTCGGTTCTACATGACAGCTTTCAACGCAAGGAATGATTGTTTTTTTCAAATGTGAGAATGGGGAGATTATGTATGTGTAATCTGAAGTGGACTGTATATAAGAATATAGACCACCTGACACATTAACCCTTAAATATTGTAAGAATTGAATTGCTTCTCATCAAGGTTGGTTATTGTAGAATCCCAACAGACACCATAGTGAAAACATTTGATTGTTAAATAAACTTAAATAAAAAAAAACCCTGTATGACTATATTTAAAAAAATGAGTCCTAGGTATTCAAAAGTAAAAAAAAATATTTGTTGGTTGTATATTAAAAACTACTGTACAACTTTAAATAGAAGCCTATCCCAATTTCAGGCCCAGGCCCTTTTACTAGCCTGGTGTCGCCGTGCTTTATGACAAATAAAGGCAGGTCTCCATTAGAGGCCTCTTTGTATTTAGTGTTGAGTAGTTTGCAGATTCATAATATATTAACAGTGCAGCAGGTTGGTATGGTTGGGCTGTCAAAGCAAAGATCAATTCAAATAAGGGATTTGCAATTTCATTTCTTTATTTATATCCTTCGTTTTACACAGGGAACACAGTTAAATATTCTTTCTGGTACTAATTTAAAATTTGATGGTGTGTCCCATATTCGTTTGAAAATCATTAAAGGCCCATCTCATATTGACGCCTGTTTCAAATAAAAGAAGGGTCATTTCATAAAATGAATGAAGTAAATAAAAGCCTGGGCTTTTAATTGAAGTTTTACAGTTCTCAACCATTCTAACTCTGACTAATAGTTACTTCTCACTTCATTATCTCTCTTTTTCCCCTGAATTTTATTAATTAATGTATTGATCTATTTTTCTGTTACAAATCCAATAATAAAAAAACACATTTTTATGACGAATAATATCTTCTTTTCTTCCTACAACGTATTTAAATATTTATGTATTTGTTGTCGTACATGGTTCTATATAATGTCTGGCCTATACATCATTTGTGTAGAGTTTAAAGAAAGTTGTTTCAAACATTCAAAATAACTTTCTTTTTTTCAGTGTTCATAATTTCTAAGATTGCAAAGAGTTCTTAATAATTAATATTAAAAACAGACTTGTGCATTGAATTGAACAGAATTTCCATACATATAAAAGTTGTGTAGTTTAGATAAAAAATAATACCTTTCAGCATTTGAAGTAAGAAAAAAAACCTTGAAATGACTTGCAGCCATTTTTCCTTCTTTGTTGTCCTCATGCATTCTTTTCAAAAACTGTTTCCGCAGAAATGACAGCAAGCTCACTGACCTGAAGAGAGAAGAGGAAGTGATAGTACGTCAAGTCAGTAAAAAGGATGTTAAAATGAATGTTTTTTTAATACAGTCACCGATACTGTAAATGCATGAGTAGCAGTGGTGGTTACAGAACCCGCTATAGACTCATTATTGGCAGCTTTACATCGCAGTGTGCATGTGTGGAACAAGGCTTTTAAACAGGCAGGCAAATGCAGCAGCTCAAACACAACAGACACCTTGTCCTGCACCTCACCAATTCAAAGCCAACACCCCTCCCTCCCCTCTATCTCCTTTGAACCTGTGGACTCACAGACCCTCTGTGTGTTTGAATTAAAGGACTGAGACCAGCCTGGATACACCCCCTCCTCCGTGACGAGCTGTATATAACAGGGTCGCTGTCACTGCTAAGATAAACCATGCATGCACACGTGGCAAAGGTACAACAACAGCTCCCTGCCCGACTTCCTGTTTGCCTTGTATAAGTCAGACATGGGATCCTTCTGTGAGCCTTGCAATGCACTCACTGAATGACACCAGATTACATACAGTCCCAGCGCTGTGATATTCTCTGTGTATCCCTGATGGCTGTTTTTGTCTTATTGTTTGCTCTCATGGCACCTTGTCTCTAAACATGCATGAGTGCCTTTGATACAGTATATGCAACGGGGCGGGGTAAATGTAGCTACCTTTTGAGTGTGTGTTTTGTATGTGAGGTTCTTAGGGACGTCAGTTTCTCCTGCAATCAGCTAGTGCACATTTTTAGTTTGTGTGTCATATTTTTCACATGTGCTCATACAGAGAATGTGCACACTGCATCAGTTTGAGTGTGTGTGTGTGTGTGTGTGTGTGTTTAGGGCTACATTGTGTGTGTGAGTGTTTTTTAGAGTGATAACTCTGCTGAGAGGCAGGCAGACAGTTGGGAGGGTAGAGGAGGAGGAAGAGGAGGAGGGCTGAAGACAATGTGAGCGCTGCAGTATGATCCTGTATCCATCAGGCTGCCTCCTGCAGTCACTGCTGCTTAAAATGCACTGCCACAGACACACACACACACACACACACACACACACACACACACACACACACACACGCATATACACACTCTTTCTCCGTCTCTCTCTCTCTCTCTCTCTCACACACACACACACACACACACACACACACACACACACACACACACAGGAAATGGCCTCAATCACTGTAGCACACAGTCCACAGTTTCTCATTCCAGATGGGATTATGATGTTATTACTGCACGATTACACAGCATAACTATATTAGCAACAGAACACAAACCTGGGACTTCTCAATCAGTCACCTTCCCTTTATACTGAGAGGACTTTTCAACAACCCTTCTCTGCCTCACTCACACACACAAACACACACACACACACACACACACACACACACACACACACACACACACACACACACACACACACACACACACACACACACACACACACACACACACACACGCTCACTGTACACACCCTGAACTAACAACAGCAGGAGTCAGCCATTTACCTTTATCTTTACCCTTCCTGCTGCTGCTGCTGCTGCTGAATGAGCTATTATGAGCTTGATTTAACAATGTTTTCGTGCTGATGGATTGCCATTTTTTATGTCTCTGAATTTATGTTGATCCAGTGACGCAACAAGGTTTGTGTCGGGAGCTTTTGCAGGTGGATGTTGCAGCCCAGCTGTGAACAACACCGCTAAAATAGCATGAATGATTACTCATGTGGGTGGATCCACAGTGCTTCCCCTCCCCACCCTATGGAATTTGATAAGATGGAGAGGAAAGGTGGTCAAAAGAGAAGGAGAGGGAGAGAAACAGAGGAGGAGACGGGTGAGATGTGGAAATATCAAAAGAGGAGAGGAGGGGAGCAGTGAAACCAGGAAATAGATGAGATCCAAAAAGCTGTTTCAGATTGAGTCAACAAGATAGTGAAAGAGAACAGTGAGAGTGAGGGAGCTGCACTTCTTCCTGTCACCATGAAGAAGTAAAAACAAGCCTGCCTGGCTCAATTCTAACTATAATGTATTCAGTCTTAAAAGCTTTGCTGATGCTTGGATCCCCCTGCTGATAAAGAAAAAGGCATTTAACTCAACGTGTACATGAATCTGCCAACATTTCACCTAATTGCCAGTGAAGAAGACGAAAAATGAAATGGATTCATTTGTTTTGTACCTACTAAGCACATCTGACTTAAATTATTTTCAGTGCAGCTGAATTGAAAGAGGTTGAAAGAGGTGTGGTGTCAGAGTCCAAAGGCACATTATTTGCCTTATTCAAAGGATGTAATGGGATATCCCATCAATATTTCACGTTGGATAGCAAGACGTGGGCTTCTTCCTGCTTCTCCGTGATACGATATTTGCTCATGGGCTGGTTAGGCAACAAAGCATAGACCCACCACCAACCCATCCTACCATCACCCCCCACCCAACACTCCCTGAGGTATCTCCTTGAGGACTCTCCTTGCCAGCTGACAATTAGCATTCAGTCGCTAATGCACTACGAGCTAATTGAGCACAAGGGGGCTGAAGGTGTCAGTCACTGGAGAAGGCTTCTGAGCCCTGCGTATCCTGGAAGCGAATGCCTGTGCCATTTTCAGAAAAGAGGGGATCATTATTGAACCATTTCAGATAAATGGGTAACATGAGGGGAAAATTAAAGTCAGTATAAGCCCTTTGAAATTAAAGGATTTTTTCTCATATGTTTACTTGACAATATGAGGAATAAATGTGGATAACGAATTTCTTTATGGTTGTTACTCACCCATCCAACTCTACATTTACATCTATTTGTTTGCCATCTTTTATTAACCTGTATTCAGATAACACTTAGACACACAGATGTCATAACCAGCAATGTAAATCAATGCTGCTTGGAACAGTGCACATCATTGTGTTGAATAGAACGGGGAGCTATTATAAGAGCTGCCCTTAGGTGTGCGTTTGTGTCTGCCACGCATGCACAAGCAGCTCTGCATGCGAGAATTTTGCAAATGCATGCATGCATTGTTGTCTGCACATGTACAGTAGAACAGACGATTTTTTTAATCCCTAATTTTTAAAGGTGAAGGTTCACCGAGGTATGTTTTAAAATGCTGAGTGGGTGACCTGCAGTCTGAAGGGCATTTGACGAACATCAGTGGAGCTTCTCTGCCGCCCAGTTGAGAGAGAAATGAAAGAGAGAGAGACAGACAGAAAAAGAGAGCGGGAGAGGGAGAGGACACCTTGGTGTGTGTTTGGACTGACATTCCCTCTGACTTGGAAAGCAGGAATGAAGACAGAAAAGGGCTGTTTTTAAAGACAGATATCTTATAACAGGAAGTATCTGAACAGTGACTCACACACTACAGGGAGAGAGACAGCAAGGAGCCTCTGTTCATTGTGTTATAACTATGTATCACTTAGTGATGTGCATGTGTGTTTGGCATTATATTCATGGGTGTGACTGGATGGTTTTCACATGCATTTAATAAGGAGCGTCAGTGGTGACATTGTGAGCATGGGAGTATCACATTTTTCAAAGCATGCAGTGATGCATTTCAGTAGTGCGTGTGTGTGTGTGTGTGTGGTCAGATCACATTTCAAGAATGCATCACTGAATTTTAGCAGTTTGTATGTGTGTGGTTTCTGCTGAGGGATATGAGTGTGTCTTCATGTGTGTTGTTTATATGCTTAGATGATCATATTTCATAATGAACTTTCTTAACAGTCTCACATGTTCATGTACGCACACAGAAAAGTGTTTTAGGATATTAGCAGAGCCTTTATTTCTATTTTTGGGGAAACAGTGATGCATTTAAGTGCTTATGATACTGGTGTGTGTGTGTGTTAGTGTGTGTGTGTGTGTGTGTGTGTGTGTGTGTGTGTGTTTGTTTGTGTGTGTGTGTATGTGTGTGTGTAAAAGCTCAGGGAGCCCACGTCGAGCTGCACAAAGCACTGCTTCTGTCATTACAATTTAAGGGGCTTGTCGCTGATAACATGTCCGTACGTCTTAACTCACTGGTACATCAGCAGTCAGCAACATGGCTCCCACTCACTGAACACATGCTGAGCAAACAAGCCTGACCTCTACACAACACCCACAACAACACTGTGAAGTGACACTTATTACACATGACTTTAGTGTACAGTAAACTGGAGTACATAACCATAAGTATTTGTATCGAAGCTCTACAGCCTTCCTGTGGGGAAAACACAGTGAGTATAAAATGTCATCTTAAAAGCTGCAAAAGACACAGATACATAATTACATGACTAATCACATTTATTGGGATCTGTTTGAATATTTCTACACCTTTTGATTATCACATTTATTGACGTGCTTTTCTAGATTTTCCAGTCCTGCAAGGGAGTTACTTTTAACCCTTTTGTTGCCCATCAGATTATGTAAATCTAAAAACAATGACAATTCTAAATTTGTTATTTTTGTGCTTTTCTGTTCAAGGAAGAGTAACATTTTAGCTACACCCAGCCAGCCCTTTGTTTGTGTAACCACTACACTGAACTTTTTCAACAAAGATTGACCTTACAGAGACACGTCTGTCTTTTTTTTTGTTTGTCATTGTCAGGAGTGTGTAGAACAGGATTGGAACCTGCTTGACTGAAAATTATGTTGTTTATCTGTAAAGAGAAATGTTTTAAAAGTTACTTTGATAGTTCAAATCGGGGGGGGGGGGGGTGCAAAAAAAAGGTCAAAGTCTGCCAGTAAAACTAGGACAGATGTTCAGTGTCTGAATGTATTTCATTTCCTACAGGACTTTTCCACTCAAAACAGAAAACACTGCCTTGCCAGCACAGAATGAGACAATAAACCGGTGGAACAAGTAAACAATGTATAAATGGATTTAATAAAAAATGGGAAGTGGGCTTTCATAGACTTCATTTTACAAGTAATTCATTTCATTTAGACTTTAATGTTGACATATTTTCTTGGGTTTTCTGCCATTGCCAAAAACGTGGCTCCACTGCATTCCTATATAGGCTGATTTATTCCCTCCCTCGGACACAGCTGTGGGTGTTGCAAAAGGGTGGATGAGGGAGTATACTCTCAAGCCATCCATTTAAGCGACTATTCAATGACACCATCTTTCGTTGTGTCCCTTTAATTTACTGTGACGTCGTTTTAAATCTAAATTCAAGCCATATTAATACGGCATTGCCATTTTCAAACTCTATACGCACTTTATGGAGTCTTTAATAATATCAACAACTTTTCGCTGATGAGACAAAAGCAGATAGTTCCATTTAATGCGGGAGGAACCATTTGGCTGCCGAAAAGGGGTCGTTAGGAAATGTCAAAACAGACACAGCAATACTCAGTTAACATTTTTATGTAAGCTTCGTTCCTGTATTTCAAAATCCGAACATGAGTGTATTCCTATATTTTTGAAATGAAGTTTTTTTTTGGCAGTAGTTTAAAGATCCGGTTGGAATCCCTGTTCACCCCTCCCGAGGCAGAATAGACTCAACCTACTCAATCATGCACTTCAGCATACACTGCAAAGAGCATGCTTTCACCTTTAGGATTGTCTGTGCTTCTTGAAGTCACCCTGGATTATTCTTGTGGTTAAAACAGGTATGAACATCTCTTTTTCACTCTCTTTTATATCGCATTACACAGTGTGCTGGACCACCTCGTGGGCTTTGAATGGGCTAGAGGTGGAAGTCGATTGTCTGATCTTGATTTATAAATAGGTTACACGCAGGAAAGGCAAGAGTGTAGTGTCTTAATTCGATAAAAAAAAATCTTGTGTGACCTGTCGGTGATCATAATATGGAAACACGGTGTCATTAGGGTGATAAAAACAATTTTGTAATTACCCCTTTTCACGCACAATATAACTTCGAGTAGTTAACGACACTTGTGAATTTTATGAGTCAGTTGTGTCAATCTTTGAAAACGTAGCTTAAATCAGTAATTCAAAAAAACAAATGTAGGAATAGACTTGATTCGTATCCTCCACTAACATCCCTGGGACTAGACAAACTTTCCACCAGTTTACCACTAAACACACTCAGCTCCTTTTTTTGGACAGCGATCACCAAAGCTTCAAACACACATTTGTAGCAAGAAGAATAAAAAAACAGACAATCTAAACACATCCAGGAGGTGGAGGAACACTTTCATTTCTTCTTTCAAACACTGTTTTATTCACACGGAGACAGACACACAGGGTGGAGGTGGACGCTAGGGAAAATAGTGGAGGTGGTGGTGAAGAGGAGCGGGGGGGAGGGAGGGGGGGTGTATATACTAGGAAATTGTGTCCTACATAATACTGATGGCACAATTGCCACTGAGCAAGGCACAGGTGCCTTTAGCTGGAGGTTCTGCTTGTCACCCACCCATAAGAGGATGTGAAACCGCTGGGAAGAGTCTGTGACGATTCTCTTCTGCTTTCAATCTTTGCGCATATTCAAGCTCTTACAACTCATCTGAATGATGTGTTTGTGTGTGTGTGTGTGTGTGTGTGTGTGTGTGTGTGTGTGCGTGTGCGTGTGCGTGTGCGTGAGTTTAAGGTGGTGCGGATGGGGAAGGGGGGCACATGAGTGCGTGTGCGCGCGTATGTGCATGTAACTTTTTTCTCTCCCCCAAATGATAATACACCTACAGGATGTTAGTCTGCTGATACGGTAAAGGGACACAAAGGGGCCAAGCTGCAGCTGCGGGAGTGTGTGTTTGTGCGTGTGTGTGTGTGTGTGTGTGTGTGTGTGTGTGTGTGTGTGTGTGTGTGTGTGTGGGGGGGGGGGTGTATTGTTTTTTTTTTAATTCTCTGACGTGTAGCCTACATACAGGTGACTGTATCAATAAGACATAATGTGGGCAGAAGTAAGCATGCAGCCCAATCACAGATAGTGCTATCTGTGGCACCAACATGTCTTTTTACGTACGAATCCCATTGCGCATGTATTTTGTTGAGACTGCTGTGGACCTGATTGTTCAGTGTCGCCTCTTCGCCTCTTTTCTACTCTGTGCACCTTAGACTAAATACACACATAGGGACACAAACACATCGGCGGATGGACCCCGCTGATAGGAAGCGATGGAGACATATAGGCCCAGCAACATGAAACAGAGATGTTGGGAAATATGATGTCTCTCTGTGTGGACTGTGGTTTAGTGACAAGGGACAAACTTTTCTGCTTCTCATTTTCGCCCTCGATCTTGTCCTCGGTGTTTCGCTCTCTACGGGGCTTCTTTCCCTTCACGGTGCGTTCAGGTGCTACCATAAACTCCGCAATTTCCATAATCCAATTGCACGAGTTTGATCAAAAATACAAGTAATTGTTTTAGAGACAAACAATACAAATGCGCTCATTTTTATATTTTTTTACATAGGAAAGACAAATTATCCCATTCAAGCGCACTCAGAGTTCCCTATAGACCCTAAGTAAATTATGGGAAATAGTTTAGGCATGGGTCTTAATTAATTAATAATAACATTTTGCTTTTTGATAAGTCTGTGAATATTTGTTTTTCACAATTTATCCGCCAATCAGTGGGTTTCATCTCTTGATGTCAGGACATATGATCGATAAAAAACACAAGTTAAAGCCTACACTAAAATGTCAGTTAAAAGTCATAACAAATGAGAAACTAAGAACAGCAATGAACATCAATCAATCATGAAAATGTTAAATGTTAAACCCAGATGTAGAACCTATTTCTTATTACTTTTTATAAATAGGAATAATAAACCCTGTTAGAACAACCACATTCTGAACCCTCACTAAAGAAAAACAGGATAGCTTTAGGGTTTATAGGCTATCTGATCTTAATAATTATGAGGCTACGGGCCTAAAAACTCTCTTCTTAGGCCTATATGCAAATGGCATAAAGGAGCTGTGAAAGCTCCCACTAGCCTATTTAGCCCTTCACTGAACTTACAATGGAATTCCTTCGTTTGTCCTGTTTTTTTTTTTTTACTCTGGAATAACGCCATTTCCGACCGCACCTGAAGGCAGCAACAGAGAAACGACAAGAGACAAGAGAGAGAGACACAGCGGAGCAGCGAGGGGAGAGAGAGAGAGAGAGGAACCTGTGCTGTTCTCTAACACAGGGAGACAGGAATTCGTCAGAGATAACCCGATAAATATAACTGTTAACGGTTTTTGGAGAGTTGAACCTCAGGTCGCTGTTGTCAGTCGCTGCACTGGAAGCTACAGAAGAGTGTCTCCTCTTATCTCTGTGGATCTGGACTCTTTACGTGTGCGTTTGGAGAGCTTGCACCGGTCTCCCCCTCTATCTGTGTGAGGGTTTGTGCCCAGCGGTGTTTTTAACTGGTAAGGAAGTGACTGTGTATAATTAGTATTGTTTGTTGTTTGGAGGGTGCGTTCGTTGGACTACTGCTGCGTTAAAGTAATCTTTTGACTATACCAGAATCTTAACCTGTAGTTCCTTTACGAGAGAAGAGGCGACTGATTAATAAACGGGCAGCTAAAGGACTTGTGCTGCTACCTCGGCGATAAGGGTCATTTTGAGGAATGTATGCCTGATAACAAGAGTGTGGGACCTTGCAAAATAAGGCAACAGCAATCCCATGGTGCGCAGCCAACAGAAAGTGTCTTACAGTAGCCTAATATTGGGGTAAATTGTTTTCTTAAAGGAATCTAAGTGTGGTATTTTAGGCGATAAAACAGTGTTATAAAGTAGCCTGAGAGAGCCACAAACTTAGAAAGCAGTAGCTGGAGTTAAAATGATTGCTATACCATAGGTGATAACAGTAGCTAACATCCATTAAGGGACCGATAAGGTCACAGTAAAAGCTATGAACATAACATATGTGCTATAAAAGGTATTTAATAGGATTGTCATAGTGATTCTCCCTAGGGGAAAGCTGTAGTAGTTATCAGAGGAGATGGTTATGTAAAAGCATAGTTTGCAGTGTGTGTGTTTGTGTGTGTGTGTGAGAGAGAGAGAGAGCGAGCATGTGCGCGTGACTGCATGCGCACGCGCACGTGAGTGAAAACCTGCTTTTTCCGTGCTGTTTATATTCAAGGAATAGCCTACATAAGATCAAGACAAACATGTGGGCGTTGTCTGATATATGCCTTTGAAGCAATTAAAAATCTAAATTGTCACCTTTGTAGGGCTGACACACACACACACACACACACACACACACACACACACACACACACACACACACACACACACACACACACACACACGTATTCATACTAACATTCCTGTTGTCACCATGTGTATAGGTGCGTTTATATGTGTGGTGTTTCCAACTTCTCTGTGTCTTTGTCAGTTGTAGTTGGCGTATTATCCCAGTTCAGTAGTAATAATCTTAATAAACTCAAAGTGTGCATACAGTATCATGTACTGTGAGTTTTCTGTACTTGACAGCAGTTTCCCCCCTCTCCTTAAATATTGACTTTCTGCAGTGTGCTGTTTTTCTGTCTTGGTGTTTAAAGATACAGTATTTCTCCTCTGTCAGCACACACACAGAAAGAGATAGAGAGAGAGAGAGAGCTATGAGGAGAGGGGGAGGGAGGGAGGGAGGGAGGGAGAGAGACAGAGTGTTGTTTTGCAGACAGGATTACATTGTCTCCCCCATGTCAGATTTCAGACACTGTGTTAAACATTTCTTCTACCGCCTGCAGCTCTCACTCTGTGGTTACACTTGTGCAGCAATACAGCATAGCACAAAAACAACAATCAATGACCTAAGTTTCCCAAATCAACTGTTAGATAATAAATGGTCCTTGAAAGCAACACCTGTTCTTAAAGAGTACCAGGAATAAAAGGACCCATATCAGTGAAGCCTTTCTGAACATTGCATAGGAGACTTTAGGTTGTACTTGTTTTTTTTTTGTCAAGAGAAAGCCACAAATCTACATCAAGATTTTGACGGGGGGGGGGGGGTTTCTTAGACGGTTATGTCATACGAGAGTCCAAACAGTATCATGTCTGAGATCACTTGTTGAGTAGCAAAAGAGGAACATGACCGATGTTTAAATGTCACGTTTTGTGGCTACCAGTTGACTGTTATGAACTTGATTCATGTTAAATCAACAATTTTTTCAAAGGTTACAAAATTACAGGAAAACTTCTTTTTTTTAATGAGAGCCTTTTGGAGATGCCTCACGTTCACAAACGGCTCACTCAAAAGCCACAACATTACTCGAATGAAGCTTTTTGTATTCGATTGCCATCCACTATTGTGCCTCTTTTCATACACTGAATAAATGCTGCTTACACTGAGCTCACGTCAATAGGACTGTTTGTCTTTTGTAAGCAGTGTGTGTGCTTACTTTTCCATCTTCATGCTTATCATGATCAAACTTTCAACTCCACCACAACTCTTTATCTCTTCCAAAGACTTGACTGTTTTGCAAAGTTCACCCCCCCCACCCCCCTATTTTTTCCCCTGTATATGTAGGAGTAAAATTAGAAATTAATTTTTTTTGTCTTCTCCTTTCAGAATGTGGAAGTGTTTTATTGGTGTGCTGAAAAACAATGAGGACAAGGCAGGGCTTTGTGGTGGCAGAAATGCATTTTTAACCCATGTGAATGAATGGCGCCTCACATTCCACAGCAGCAGGCCCTTTACTGAATGGCAGCACTAACTCGGCTGTTTTCATTACTCATTACTGCCTTGTGCCTTTTCACCATGGACATAGTCATTTACCTTCACCAACTCAGGGGGGCTTAACACTAAAACAGACCCTGTCATTAGAGATTTTTTTAAAGCAATTTTTTATAGTTGGCTATAAAGCAGCCCTTTTTTTTGTTTTTCTCTTATGACTAATTGATAAGTCATTGGTTCTGCTGAATGTGTCCTTTTAAGAAGGTATATTCCATAAATTAGATAATATTTTAGATATGAAAGCTCCTGTGATGAGTTTTAAGATGGTTATGAAACAGGCTGAAATTTGAAGTGATTTAACTCTATATGACGTACACAAGTAAACAAGACCATCAGCAAGATGGTTGACTCTTTCTACATCGATATCGATAATTTTAATGACGGTAACGTCTGCCATTGGGTAGGTGTGTGACGAGGCCATTGGTAGAAAAACCCTTCCCAGCTATAATTCAAAATGAGTGTTGCATTTGACTGGACAAATAAAGCAGGATGCCTTTTTTTTGCCAGAAAACCATGAATATGTAGGTGAAGGACGAGATCAACACAGAGACGAGAGTTACCGCTTTTGTCCACAGGGGGCACAAAATAGACACTAACTAAAAGGTGCTTTAAAGCTGCTATAATAAAAAAAAATCTCAATAACTGCGACCATGAAACATGTAGGTGTTGCTTGAGATGTTGAACCCTGCGAGTTATCACCCAACTCTAAAGTTCCCCTCAGCTTGGCAGAGATTTATTGCAACTTCAGGAAAATTGTTTTGGTGGTCTGACCCCCAAGTGGACTGTATTCACCTGTACTGTCCTAATAGTGTAATGAGTCATAATATTTTCGAGCAAAGTCACCTGAAAAATCCGCCATACCAGACCAAAGAAGCCACAAGCTAGCAAACAAAGTGGTACAAGTAGCAGCTAGGTGATCAGATATTTCCCCCAAAAGTTGTTGTAGACAACACCAGAGCTTAAAGGAGAGTAAATATTAGACTTACATTCATCAATTGGCCAAAACAAAAATCCAGATTCATGTTTCTACATATCTAGTGAAACTGTAAATGAGCCTGAGTTTGCTAACATGTTCATCAAATCAACTTTAAAAGGTGATAACATGTTTATGCTGTTTTTACAGCTTGTTTTTTTCTGCAATGAATTTAAAATGACCTTTCAGGTTGCCTTAATGGAAGACATGTTAAAAACTAAGAGTTGTATTTGTTTTTGTAATCATGGGCACCTATCTGCTAGTATCTCCTTAGCTTACTGTCCTGGAAATGAGGGGTTGGTTGGGTGTCTAGATCTCCCTTTGGGGGCAATGAAAAGTCCTTTTTTTTATGTGCTGCTGGGAAGAATTAGCATGGACCAAGCAAGGTCTTTGTGGGTGGTTTCCGGCACTTTTTGGAATTCATGTCTGGAAAAGTTCCAGAGCGAGCTAGCTGGTGTATGTTCATGCTTCTGTCATAGATTGTATCCATTGAGTTCTTTTAAGAGTTGAATTACTACCTTGCTCTGTCTTCACTTCTATATTTCTGTCCAAGCTGCTCCTGTTTGCACTGCGTGGCTTTGAACTTTAATGAATATGGGAAAAAGTAAAGACATCAAGTCACAAGACAGACATGTTTTCCTGCTGAGCTGAAAGCCTTACACGTCCTGTTCTTTCTCTCATCTCTCCCTTGTTATGCTTTAGATTGTATCAGTCTTTTCGACATGAAAGCAAAGATGTATCTGCCTATACTGGCTTAAATAACTTTCCATGGCATATTGAGGTTGGATTATTGAGCCAGACTGGGAAACAAGTGCAGACCTGTTTTAGCAGCTGTTCCTTTTTTTTTTTTTCTCGGGGTATGGAATCAAAAATGAAAAAGTACCACACATACAGGAAGCACTGCTCTCTTTGCTGGAGGTCCAGACAGTCCCATCATTTTAATATGAGGTTTGGTGTCTGTTCTTTGGTGACGGCATTGATTCCCTGCTGCATGGTGGGGGTTTCCACTCTGAAAGGGCAATCTCTCTGTGTTAGCCTTGAAACACCGAGCTCCTGAATTAAATTATAAATGAGTCCTCCATGGGAAACGTAGCACTAAATCACTGGGCATTTACATTTCCTGCTTCTGTCATCCTACACATTTCTAGGTTTTTTTAATACTAAAATAGTCTTTGCTGGCAGTTTTCTTGACACTTTGTTGACATGTGGGTGGTTAATCCCTTTATTTGGGTCGCACCTGCATCTGTCAGACCCACATGGATCAATAGAGTCGCTGCCTGTAAGCCATGCAGCTCTCTACAGGTATAATAGAGTGACGCCTGATGGCCGTCTAAATGAGACCCAAAGAAAATGATGTCGTAATCAGGGGATTAAGATAGGAGAGGGGTTAGTGTTTCTGAGGGGTCAGTGTATGGGGAGGGGGGGGGGGGGGGGATTCGGGTACAGGGATATTACAGCCTTTACCCATGGTTTGTAGAATGGGGGAGACAAATGCAGTTGTAGTGTTGCTCACCTGTTGATTCTTTTTTATTGTAGTCAGCAAAAACGATAGTTTGAGCTGAGATTGTAATAAACAAACTTTTCCAATGCTACAGACCTTATTGATTTTTTCCACTAGAAGTTCAATGTGTATTCCAGTAGAGCAGAAAACCCCTCTGACATGGCATGTCATCATGGGACTACAGAATATCCCCATGAATATTTCCATGTTCTAAGGGGATTTAATATCAGATGATCTTTTGATAAACAGTAAAACATTTCACAATGTGATTTAGTTCCTGAAACGTGAAGCTATTACACAGTTGAAGTAGTTTTGATTGATTCATTCAGTGCTAGTGTAACTAGAATCTAGTTTCTAGATTGACATAATAGAAAAACACATTATACTTCAAAAATTACAACTGACATAAGAATATCCTTGTAACAGATATACAACGACAGTATGAAGCTATAAATTAAAGTGCAAATGTGTCATGACTTCTGTGTTTTTATAGTTTTCTTGGTCTTGTCATTCCTCACATGTTGGTGTGTGTGTTGAAAATTAGCTTGAACTATTTCCCCTTTCAAAAAGATAACCCTACAATTTGCCAGGTCAAATTTCTACTACTACTATGACCATGACTACTACTAATATAAGTTGTGCAGATCTATACAGTATCTGTGCTGAAGCTGTATACATCACTTTGGACAGAGATGCATCACAGTGAGTGGCTGATAATCTGATAATCAGGGCTGGGTATCGACCCCATTTATCAGTGCAGCTCTGTTTGTATTAACTGAGGATGCTCACAGCAGCGTGGCGTTTTTACACAAAGTGGAACCACACTTCACTTTACAATGATTCAAAGCCACATTTTCTAAATGACAAGCTGCATTATATGTCACCGATTTCCATCTTACACATTATCGATGATCTGATGAAATAACAATGACTGGCACACCGCCGCCGAGCTGGGCGTGCTGGATTCATCCGCTGTGCTTATCAGGTTTAGCTGACATAGTGATCATAGTTAATAGATTTCTGCCTGCATCTATTAACTGACGCCTGGCATTGTTGCTGTGATTGCTGCGGGATTAAAGAAGAGAAATAAGCTTATCTGGGGAGAAATAGTCCAGAGAACCATGTGGCTGTGATCAGGGATTGAGAGAGAGAGAGAGAGAGAGAGAGAGAGAGAGAGAGAGAGAGAGAGCTGCCGGGGGAAGGAACAGCACTCTTTGTCCAGCCCAGATGTCACTGTAGTAGACTATCATTATTGATCCACTGCATTAAACACACACGCACACACACATCCTGCTCACACTCACACACATTGATGCGCTCACTACCTTAATGAGAAAGCATTAAAATGGGAATTTAAAAGGATACAGTCATATCGGTTACGTAAACACCTGTAAGCATGCTTCATTTAAGAAATCTGTCTGTTTGATTCTTTCAAACAAGATCATACAAAGCCCTTTGAACTACGAGACCTGATAAATATATTATCAGAAAAATATTTGGTGTGTTATGCGATGCATCTAATCATTTGTTGAACAGGTTTTTCTGGTCTCCGCATTTCTTCTACTTTGCCGGTCCGGTCTGTTTATCTCTTTTGTAGGACTGTGGCCTTCCTAATGCCCTTGTTCATATTTGATGGGCCACACAAACTGTTTTGCAGGGGTGACGGCCGGGCTCGGTATAGGGAGGGGACATGGCACCCAAACTTAATCCAAACTCACAGCAGCCCAGAGGGTATTAAGGGGAAGGGTGGGGGTTGGGTGAACTGTTTCCTAAGCAGAGAGAGAGAGAGAGAGAGAGAGAGAGAGAGAGAGAGAGAGAGAGAGAGAGAGAGAGAGAGAGAGAGAGAGAGAGAGAGAGAGGCTCCTTTTTAGCATTCACCACTGTGCACCAGTTCATAAACACACTCAAAATGGGAATGAAGTCCAAGAGTTTAGAGAATTAGGGTATGTTTTATGGTTTCCCAGGAAGAAGTCCTGCTTTATTCACAGCTGTTGAAAATATAACTAAAGGAGTGGTCAGTTTAGGTCTCAAACTGTGTTTTCACATTTTTACAAAACTCTTGAACATTTTCGGGCTGAGCTGCATGTGTGAACACAAATGGACATATTTTTCAACCTGACTTTATTCTGACTTTTTTCTGCCGGTCCCCTTGTTAAATTCCACAGTAAAGTCAGGGTGAGCTAATTCAGTCATTGTATAGGAAAATTCAGTGTTAGTGACAGGGTGATGACATTTATATCAAGCGAGTGCAACAGGTGGGAACTTTCTGCTCGCCATGTGTGTTCTTTCCCCTTGTTTGTTAATACTGTGACGTCAAATGACACCTAGCATTGATATAAAGGCAAAAACTGTCATCATAGCTTCAGACTCTATTGCCTGGCCTGACCATGCTGGATTAACGTCACGTCTTGCCTCCTGAGGCCCCTGCCTACTGCGTCCCATAGGTAAAACTTCATGCTGTGATTTGACATACAGTATATGAATGAGCAGGAAAATATCAGAGGCAGGCTCATGTAGAGAATATTCCAAGATTTGTTTGCTTTGTAATTCCTGGAAAGCTGGAAGCAGAAATTCAACACAAATCCACATTAAGGACTTTGTTTTGTACTTTTTACTTTAGAGTGTTGGAAAATACTTTTAGTTTCATTTTGATGCAAATATGTAACTGCTACCTACTTCACTACTCCACCCTTACACACCCTTACACACACACACACACACACACACACACACACACACACACACACACACACACTTATCTCCCTTAAGGATCTTCCATTGTTACTCATTTGATTTTGAAAAACAACTTTAAACATTAAAAACGTTTATCCCTGTGCTCTTCTTTTAGCCTCTGTGCCTCTCGGCTGACCCACATTCATCATCTATTAGTGTGCAAAGTTTTTTTATTCCTCTTTTTACAGACTGAACCGAACATAGTGGATGTAGTTAGTGGAGTTTGAAGGCTAGTGATGTTGCATGTCTGACCAACTCAGGGAAACAAACTGGAAATGTCTCCAGGCTACTGCAGCTAATCATTCAGCACACAGAGGAACTGATCGTTAGCCTAACCTTGCCGGGATTTGATCTAGCGTGTGTGTGTGTGCGTGTGTGTGTGTGCGTGCGTGCGTGTGCGTGTGTGTGTCTGAATGGGGTGGGGGTGGGGTGCAGATGTAGTAGGTAGTTTGGTCTTCATCCTGTCAGAAATGTTTGTTTTTCTGATTACAGATGGAAAAAAGACATCATTCCTTTTTCGGCTATGGGATAACAACTCGAATGATAAAGGTTTTGCTTTTTAAACGAGCAGGACTTTTAGACGGCGCTGTAATTGACGTGCCTGCATGTCACTATTGTTTAGTCCTTTTGCTGCGGGAAAAGAAAAGACATCCTGCTGTGGTAGGGCAGAGCCACTCATATGGAAATAAAGAAGGCACTTAGGAGTCTCTCTTTCTGCCGGAAACTGTTGGCCACCTCCAAAAGAGTCACAAGAATGAACTGTACTATTAAGTGACCCTATTTCTACAATAACATAAACTTAATTACCAGCCAAATAGAAGAATTAGAAAAAGTTAATTTGGGCTCTTCTGAAAATATCTGTCCGTCAGTTGTTCTCCTTCTACTATATATGCTACTTTGCAGTAAAGAGACTGAGCAGGCGTTAGAATACGGGGAGTAAAACAGCAGATCTGGCAGGGTCAAGAAGGTTTAAAGTCACCGAGGACAGAGGTGAGGAGGAGGAGGAGGGTCGCTCATGGGCTAAATGGTTTAACCCAAATCCACATCAGAGCTACACTTCAACACGGAGCATAAAAGCAAGATGAATCTAGTTGTATGCAAGCACAGGTTTAAGGCCTCTTGCATCAATTCTACTTCACACATGTATGCAAATACTCATGAGTCAGTCATTTCCGTGTTTTGACTGTGAGTGTCATTATGACATTATGCATTCTCAGGCGAGACCACTGCTGTAATGCGTGCTTTGTTCATGTTGAAAAATCCATAGCAAAGATTATTTTTGCTTTTCACTGTTAGGGCTGTCTGTTTGACAGATTACTGATGTGATGGATGACATAATACTAACGTGAAAGTCGAAATTAACACACCAAAGTCTGAATACATAGAAGCATTTACATAAAAAAAACCTCTTTAAAGCTTTAAGAGAGACTGATACATGTCCTCAGTGTAACTTGATGTCAGTCTTTAAAGTAGGCATTTGTAAATATGTGGATGTAGGTAAGTCAGCAGTTGATTTGCATTTTTAGGGTTAATCTTTTAAACACATTTCAATCATGTTTTCCCCAAAATTTAACGTCATATTTCTTCACCTAGGCAGTTATTTTAGTCAAAGAAGGTTTTGGGTTTTGATTGCAGGCGGTCAGCTAGAAGTGGGATTGTTGGCACATAGGATTGTTTATGCAGACGGCTGTTCAATCTTTTTTTGAAATGTAGTTTCAATCAGCACCATCAGCATTGCTACTACTGCTAGGCTAGCAAACGGCAGCTGAGGAGTTCTTATAACAGGCAAGTGCTGATATTTACAGATGCTATTCAGAAAAGTGATCCACTTCCCCTCTTATGTGAGTCCAGGGAGCTGTAATGTAAGAAGATCCATCATCCAAAATCATTGTTATACACATCTATAAAATTATTATTGATCAATTGCAAATCATCCGATCTGTTTTCCTGTAAAACTTAGGCTCGAATAATTGTGAAACAGGTATTTAAGTATATTTAAATACCTGTTTTGTCTAAATGTAACATGTTTTTTTTAAAACTTTCAAGGTGGAGAAATAGTGCACTAACCCTGATTATGGGAAATGTGTTTGTCCGAGTTTGAAAAGGAAGAGAGGCAGGAAAGAAAAAGACAATATCATTGGTTGCACTGCCTCGCCCATGATAAACAGCTCATGGCAGGTTTCACAATGTCGCAGACGTTTCAAGTTGAAGTACTTTTAAATGTCCTTTTTTGTGTGCACCTCAGTTTTTTGTATCACATTAAAACTGGAACTTGAAAACTGTACTTTAAAAGTGTACACATCGTTCCTATAACAGGTTGTAGTGCCTTATTTTACCCAGTATATTTACCATGTTATGAGCAGAAACACCAGATATTCCCTCCTCTGGATGTTTGCTCCCAAATTGTGATTCCTAAGCTGCTGTTTGCCTCTTACCTCAGCCCCAGCTGCCTCTCTCTCTCTCTGTCTGTCTGTTGCTCGGGGGCCTTGCAACTACACAGGAAAGAAGAGACCAAAGACAGGGAGCTTTTTACTACCCCCCACCACAACACACACAACCCCACTGCCCCACATCTACTACCAGCAGCAGCAGCAGCAGCAGCAGCAGCACCTTTTTCCACTGGCTCTTGATGTTGTGTAAAGAATCCCCCAGCACACTCACACCCTCCCTCCAGCTCTCCCTCTGGCCTCAGTGCCCTGTTCCCACATTGTATCCAGATGTGAGGAGGATAGTTGAAGGGATAGGGGCCCCTGGTAGTGCCCTCCTCCATCCCCCGACCTGATCTTAAAAGCATCACAACAGCACAGGTTTGCCATTATGATCAGCTTAAAACTCAATCTAAATGAGTTTAATTTGTGGAGCAAATATCCAACAATAATCTTATTTCCCACATTAAAGGTTTCTAATCTGATATTCCACAATATCTGTATTTGTGCACACGTATACAAATATCTTTATACAGTGTCTTGGGACTGCTGTGTAATACTAGTGACTGCTTCTATTTTTTTAATTCCTTAACTAAAACCAAGGAAAATCTGTTCTATCTCGAGGCCGACTGGCTGTGATCATCTAATCCCTGGCCGTAGACCTCTATTTAAAGAGCATAGCCGCTAATCCCTCCAGATTATACCTGACCAACTCCACAAAATCACCCAATTAATAGTCTTAAGGAGGGCCACAAAAGCTGTCCTTCTCTAAAAAAAAAAAAAAAAAAAAAACCTGAAAAATCTGACCCATTTCTGGAGTCATAATCTGATTCTTAGTCTCAAACAGAGAGGCAGGTGGGGTACAGAATAATCCTTGAAAATGGGAACATATCTGCTTTTTTTTTTGGGGCCTGTACATGTATTAGTTTGCAGTTTTGAGACCATTATTATCTCAAATTTACATGACCCTCACACTATGCATACTGTGGATACACATAATGTGGTTATTAAAGGTTGTATCATGTCCTGATATGACTATATTTTGTAAATGCAGATTGATTTCCACAGCTAGGTTTGAGTCAATCCTGCTTGCAGCTGGTATGCTTAAGTCTAAATACCTGGACTGTTGGCACCACGAGCATCACTGTCCCAGATAGATCTGATACATATTTGGATGTGTTGGGTAATTTTTTAAAGCTTGTGCTGCCAACACTTTAACTGAAGCAGCAGGTAATCTGTGCCAAAGTTCTGTATTTTTAAAACGGCTATATTTCATCTAAAACACTTTCAAGGAAATCCAAATAATCAGAGTAGAAAAGCTCCTGTACAGCATTTAATACAACATTACAACATCAAAACAAGTCCACCTGATTATTTTGTTGTGCCAGCTCAGCGAGGTTATTGATTGACTCTACAACAAAGATGCAATCAATTTTAAGCAATAGCAAATACAAAACAGTAAGTTGACCCTGTCTGATCTGCAGTTAAAGACTATAATCATCTTGTATTACTGCATGTTTTGTTTAAACTGAATATGACGCAAGCGCAGCTCATAATTGCTGTTACTGTTGAGACAGTATTCACAGTGGAGCTTCTTCTGATCTCTTTTCATTTCTGTTGTTTAAACAATTACATGTTGTATTATAGCTTTCCTGAAGTTGATATCCACAGCACTATTTAATTTGCTTATCTTAGATTCACACAAATTTATGCAAGTTACCTAGAGGACTCTCTCTTTGTGTGTGTCAGTGTGTGTGTGTGTGTGTGTGTGTGTGTGTGTGTCTAGGTGTGAGTTGTCTCCATTTTTAGTAACCCATCCTGCAGTCTTTGAGTCAGGGCTCGGCACAGTGTGTTGTGTAAATCTGTCCACTGGTGCGATGTGGAGAGAATGACAGTGTGCGTAATCCTCAGTCGCTTATTTCTTGTGTAACAGGACTGTCTGTTTGTAGCGTTGGCCCACTGGCTGCTTGGCTGGCTTAATGGCTGTTTTGCTGCCTGGCTGATGCAGGTAACTCCCGATGGAAGCGTCTAAACTCTCCGGGGAGATCTGCGCAAACATGACTGCTTGATGCAACATTGCTTTCTGCTGTTGCTTCTCTGAGTTGTTAGTGCAGCATCAAGTAGATTGCAGGGTGGTGCTGTTTTTCTGTGAGTTTTTGCATAATCATTAAACATTTCCTGTTAAAAAACAACATATACTGTACTTTACTGCTAATATTTCCAGTAATCCTACTATGAGAACATCATTTATTACCATTAAAGGAGATCTATAACGCTGATCCATCTGTAAATCCATAAACATACAATGTTATGATGTTGGAGGTCCGTACTAAACCCCGCAACGTTTTTTTTAAACACAACATACACAGTTGTTGGCGTCATCCCCTGACGTGGTTTCCTAGCGCTCTGAACGAGACGTTACGAGAAACTTTGCGAGACTTATCCAGAAGTTGTAGGACATGCCCACCCCAGCAGCTCTTTCAAGGACACGCCCAACAGGAAGCTCACTCAAATTTCCCCAAAAAAACATAGGCACGCTGGGAGGAGGGATTTAAAGAGACAGCAGCTGAAATGAACCATTTCAGCAGAGGCTTAAATGAGGGAGTTTACTGACGTTAGTATAAGATAAATAAGGAGGTTTTTGAGCTACAAATCTGGCAACGCTACTAAATAGCTGTCCTAGACTGACTAATTAATGATGGAAGAGAGCATAATAGATCTCCTTAAATGAATGCCTATATCCAATCTTTAGGTTCTACTTACTTGATCAGATGACACACAAAACCATTCTCTATACTTGTAGTGTCTTTAAAAGTGTACGGACATTATTGTGTCATAAACTGCCTTTTGTTGAGGCACATCTATCCTTCCAGTCGCTGTCTCTGTGCCAGCCCATTACACTGCAGTTTGTCCTAAATATCAGGGTCAGCCACAGAATGAAGACTATTGATTTATTGTCGGTGTCTGATAAGCAACAGAGCAACTGTGGCTTGGTAATACTCAGTACACGTTATAATAACAACAATATATGTCATCCTTGAAATGAGTGATGGTCTAACTCTTCAGCTAAACACATGTTTTATTGATGAATGTAAGAAGAGGGGAGCGGGTGACGCAAGGTTCATGTTGAAGCTATGCTACATGATAACGCTCGCTGTAATCAGGCACTATGTTGCTCGGAGTTATATGCGTAATGTAAGCCTGCTAGGATTCTCAGAATTACCATTGTCACCATCTAACGTTTTGCAATCTTAGCATGCTAACACTTGTTAATGAGCACACAGCCAAAGTATAAAAAGAAAGCAGGAAATACCATCCTCATGTTGGTGCTATTGGAAAAGTCAGAAGATCATCAAGTCAGCATAGCAATCTATCCAATAGGTGTTTAGATATTTCCGCCTGAGTCAAAGAAATAAAGTCAGATTTTTTCCCCCCCCAAGTGATTCCAGGAAGTAAAAATATAACATGGTGTACATTTGAAAGAGTGTCATTAACACTGTTGGAGTAAACATTTAGGAAGCTAGACAGCAGAGAAGTTGACACAAATTTGTAACTATTAATGCATCACTGTCATTGCCTGTGGTTCATGCCAGTTTAGGTGCTGCATGCTTCCAGATGCTGCTCTGGCAAATCCACCACCGTGTAAACACAGAAACTGGTGCAGCTCAGTTGTGCCGGAGTTTATTGCAAACAGTCAGGTTAAGAAATCTACAATACTGAGTTTTTCCCACATATTGTGCTGTAATTTTAATTCATTCATCCCAACATTCACATCTTCGGTGAAATCCACTTATTCATCTGACTTGATTTTTATTTTCTACTTTAGTGTAATTTGATCAATTCTTTGTCATTTTACATTGAAACCATTCAAACTGTATCTGTTGATCTTTTCATTTTTCTGTTTTTAAGAAAGGATCTTTCAGTCAAACACTCTCAAACTTACTTTTTAATGTTCAATTACTCTGATTTTGAAGCGTTTAAACTGAAACATCTGTTTAAAACAGAACTCACCATTTCACACACTCTAACAAACATATGTACACACAAATCTGAGGAATAGACGCACGTGTTTTGCATTCTGCAGCATACACACACTTTCATTTGCACTATGCAGTGAGGGTTGATTGGGAGGTTGAGAGGTTAGAGTGTAACTAGACTAGCAGATTGTCCCTGTAGGTCTATTTAATGAATGTTGAGAGAGTGGATTCTGGCCGACTTCCTGTGCTATATGGTTACACTGCAAAGGATATCTGTCAAAATCAGCAGGTGTATTAAGGCTATTAATCATTCCTTTGATAGTTTGAGTGACAGAACAGCAGTTCAACCTGGTAACCAGAAATACAAATTTGTTTTTGGTCCCATTATTCCCCTCCCAGTGCTAATAGTCAGAATTCCTAAAAAGTCAGAGTCCTCCTGTGCGATGGACATTTTCTGCAGCGTGCAGCCCACGGCCTGCATTTCTCACTCTCTCTCTTGCTCTCTGTCTGCCTCTATCACTCACACATCCCTCTCTCCCTCTCCGTCAGCTCTTGTTATCCCAATCTATCTCCTGCCGTGACTTTACATCACTATTTACCACTTATCTTCCCTCTGCTGCCCTCCCTCTCGTTATTTGCTCTGCCTTTTCTACTCTCCTTGACATGCATCTCTCTCTCTCTTCAGACACTGCCTTGTTTTCCTCACTATTAGTTTAGAGGTTTTCCACTGGGTGGGTTAACAAGCTGGCATGATTTCATCAATGTGAATCAGTCAACCTGATAAGACGTGACCCAGATGGGATCTTTGGCTCTTTTTATACAGCCATCCATCAAGACTGCGTAGCCACTATACACTCTATCTCAGTGTGATGCCTGTCACCCCCTCGGATGAAAGAAATGTGTCATATAGTGTAAGTGAAGCCCCCAGAAAACCTCAGTGTCCTGTATTATAGAACTTACAGAGTTTGTTAGTCCCGTCTAGCTTCCCCTGTCTCAGTGTGAGTGTGTGTGTGTGTGTGTGTGTGTGTGTGTGTGTGTGTGTGTGTGTGTTTGTGTGTGTGATGCTTTATTATTTTTGGCCCAAAAATATCCTGGGCAGATGTTTCAGGACACACAAATACTTGCTTGCACACACACACACGCACGCACGCACGCACACGCACGCACGCACGCACGCACGCACACACACACACACACACACATTCTAATACACAATTTCTTTAGGGACATAAGATGGTCATAATGGATTTATGTTGACCCTGAATGTAGTTTTTATTTGTGTTGCCTTCATATTCCATAATAATCCCACAGGGACTTCAATAGTAGCCTATGTCTGGAGGACACAATAGTGATTTTGACAGTAGCAATGTTCACATTGGGCCGGAACAGTTTTTATTATTGTTTATTACAGTAGCTTCGCATTGATCTCTACATTTTGCTTTCTTGCTTCCAGTTTGGCGAATGGATGCTGCTCCCTCATCTGTTAACATGGAGCTTTTGACTGGCAGCCTGTTAGCTTAGATTAGCACAATACAGAGGTGAGCAGCTAGCTTAGGTATGCCCAAAGCTAACAAAGTCAGCCTGCCAAACTCTTGTCAATAAATTATTTCTAATGTATTTTCTGTAAAAAAAAAAAAAACATCAAACAAAAATTAGTAAAGATGAAACATTGTGGAAGCTTGCTGACTTGATGTTACCCCAGTAAGATGATGTCCTTAGGTTTTATGCTAAATTAAGCTAGGTGTGTGCTGGTGTTAGCTCCATATTTACCTGAGTCATAAGAGTGTTATCAACATTTTTAAAATAACTCCAGTCAGTAACTGTATTTCAAACAATGTAGAACATGTTTTTTAGGTGAAGAGCATTGGTGCTGACACTTCATTTTCAGTACTTATTTTTATTTAACTGTACTTTTTGTGCTATATTTTTTTTCAAAACACTATGATAATGTCTTAAGCAAATTTTTCACATCACTTTATTCCTAATTAGCCCATCAACCGTATGGTGGCTGTAACATGATCCCCTTTTACATTGCCTTTTGAAAGCAGGGCTGTTATAGCCCTGTTGCACCTTGTTTTTACTGTAAAATGAACAGTGGCAGAATGGTGGGATGAAGTTGGTCCAATGCTAAGCCATAAATCGGAGGTGGTAACAGAGGCATAACAGAGGCAAAATGGCGTCTAGTCGTCTAATGGAGGTGGCAGGATGAAACATTTGCAATGCGGTAACTGTGTGTAAAATGCACACAGGAGCAACAACATTGCGATGACTGAGCTAAGTTGTGCCACTGTGTAAAAAAGGCTTCAACTATAAGAACACACTGATGATGAAAGTGGGTGATTTCAGATCTGCCTTTTACTTACCCCTAAAAACATCACCTTGTAAAAGAATCTTTTTTTGTCTCATCTCTAAAACATCAATTGTATAATAATATGGACAGTGCCTCCCTTTCTCCTTCCTTTGAATTAAATGAAGCTAAAATACTGGCTGGTAGAACAGCAGAATGAACACCACGCCCCTTCTGCTAATTGATGCACACATTTCACTTACTGATTAAAGGTCCCAGACCCCTCAGTATGGTACAGTCCACAGCAGAACCGATTGTTGTATCCGTTTGAAGCAGACACTGGAGGTTATTAAACTTTAAATGACCGTATTATTAGTTTTTGTCACGTTTGCTAATCCAGTTGAGAACACTGCAGGAGATGCATTTGTCGACAGAGCTGTCAATCATGACGTTACATACAATCTTTATTTACATAATAACAAAAATACTTGGAAAAACCAACACTTCGACATATCAGTATTAACATTATTATCACAACTGACATGGTTTTGACAAAAATGTATTTGATATAAATTTTATACTGATAGTTTGACCCATGTCCCATCTGTTATCATGGAGGAGGCAGGATTTGTAACCTGCAGTTAGCAGTCAGCAGGGGGAGCTCTAAATCTTTTGACTTCACTCCGAGGCACCTGTTGCTCTGTCCATTTTAATATGCAGTCTAAACATTTAAAGGAGATTCCTAAAACAGCAGGATATGCATACACATTTCACTAAAGTTGAAATATAGGAGTTCCAGTTACTTAATATGCATTTACAGCACCCACAATAGTTTTCAGTTCGTTCTGAACACACAGTTGAACTTTTATCATCCAGTTTTTGTTGAAACGTGAAGGGTTGTCTGATGAAGACATAAATACCATCATTGATAGATAAGGGTTGGCTTCCCATAAACACCTTCTCTTAATCTTTTTCCATGTAAGATATATTTCAGTGGGTATCAACAAGTTCCAGATAACTCTTCTATGATAATACTATCTATAATGTCTAAGTGATTCAGGTGATTCATGGTGAGTCATCTGGCTCTGCCTTTTATTTCCTGTGGTATTATACACGTTTCACACATATGCACACACAGAGAGGATTCAATACTCAAAACGGTTTGCTGAGCTCAATAATACTTTTTCAGGGGATGGAATTGGATTTTACCCACGGGTTACTTTGTTAGGAGTTGTGCGTGTTTGGGGGGGTTGGCGTGTGTGTTTGTACTTTGCAGCAGAGTGTGAACCACCTTGCAACAACAACAACTGCCTGTTGGAGCCCACACACTCTCTCTGTAGTAGAGCCATCAGGAGATTTCTGTGGAAAACCTCCCATCCTGCCTGCCAGCTTGTGTATGTGTGTGTGTGTGTGTGTGGAAGTGTGTGTGTGTGTGTGTGTTTGTGTATGCGTGCGCAAGTGGTAAGGAAGAGACAAAAGCAGATCTGGTGCCCTTTAATGTTCACATATCTCCCCTTGACAACTCTTACAGGATGTGTTCTGCTGAATTTGCCTGGAGGTAAGGACAGGTTGAAAACAAGGTACACAGTAGGCAACAAAAAGTAAATGAGAAGTCAGGAAAAATTCAAACAGGCATTTTGTATTTTCTCTTTCAGGGGAACAAAACTAGAATGCAACATTTCAGTAGAATTAAGGTTACTCGTAGCACGAAAATAGATGCAATTAAGCTGTTAAAGAATGATTTATGTCAAAGAAAAAATTGTTTTAGTTCTCAAGTCATTCAGATCCACACATTTTAAACTCTTTCTAAAATTACAAGTAGCTTGCATCTGAGAAAATGCTAGCTTTTACACATTTTCTATAGACTTTCTTGGATCTTAATTGATGATCAACTGAAAGGTTGAACATTTGTTTTTTTCCCCTGCAGTCACACCTGTGGTTCCCAAACTTTCTCTCCCCTTTAGGCAATATTTTCAAGTAACCCTGCCAACAAAATGAATGAAAACACACAGACACCTTCTTTTTTCTAACAAAGTCCTTTATCTTTAGAATTTATTTGAAACAATGTGGGTAAAAAAAATCCAGAATTGCAACATCAGTGTGTGACAGAACTGAAAAAGAAAAACGAACAAGCCCCACTTATACAGAGGAAATAATTAAGAGTGACACGGCAACATGCATCTTTCAAATGTTTAATGTGCAAAAGCTTTCATTGCTTTTAAAGGGAACGGACTCTAATGTGAAATGTTGTCTCCTTACTTGTTCTTCTTCATGCTGCCATAACCTTTAGTGCAGTCTCCTTTCATTAACCCCCGCTTATACAGGTGAACTGCAGAAGTGAGTGATCAGCTGTTACTCATAAATGTTAAAATGTGAGTCAGCCTTCTTATAAAATCCCTCTCATGGCTGTAGCTGTTATTTACTTACTTACATGGATCCTGATTAGTCATTGCAAAGGTAGCAGGTTGTCTCCTGAGGTCATAAACCAAAATGTCAAATGATAATATTTATTTGAAGTCCAAGGCAAAGGATAGCGGTATTAGTAGTGATCAGAAGTAAGTGAAAGTGCTTCTGTCTTTACCATATATGCTTCATTTAAAATGCCCATTTTAACACCACATGATTAGTTTGAAAAGACTCGCAGTGATACCGCACCACAGAATAATAATCCATTCAAACACATACCGCTGGACCATCAAAAAAAAAGAAGGAAAAAAAGGTGATATCAGAAAGTGTGACAGTGTGAAAGACTGGTAGCCAGCGCTGAGGTCAGCGGTCTAATTACACTTCAGAGAGACTGATTTAGGTTCAGTTGCAGAGGTTGAGCGGGGGGCTGCAGACGGATGGAGGAGTGCAGAAGAAGAGGAGGGAGAGCTGAGAGAGGAGCGGACAGTTAGGCACGGTGTGAAAGGGGATGGAGGAGTTTCAATTTAGATTTAAATCGAACGCTATTACCACGAGTGCCTCTTCTGCTTTCGCTGCCAAATAGTATGTTGCTGCTTGTTTGACCTCTTGTCTGTTTCTGCTCCCGTCTAAACCCTCCTTTCCTCTACACCGCCTCTCTTCATCTGTGATTTCATTGTGAGTGTTTTTTCTCAGCTATCTGCATGAAACCTTCTTAATTATTTGTCTGTTTGTTTACAGAACTACAAATCCTAAAGTTCTTCTCAAAGAAACAACACAGGAAATAAGAAGAGAAATTGACAATGATACATTTTATAATAAGCCAAAATGAGAAAGAGGGTAACATAAAAAAAGAACGAAAAATAAAACATTGAAATATCAGTCATTATAAAATTAACTGAAGAAAAAAACAAGAAATCAATCAAAATAAATGAATGTTGAATAATGCAAAAGGGACAAAATACTCCAAGTAAAAGTCAGTTTAAAAAGACAGGTCTTTAAGGGTTAAGGGGTATAAAGACACAAAGCTCTCGTCAGTGTTCGGGGACATGAGGGATATTTGAAAGAGGAGCTAAGTGATCTGGCTGGAACATCAAATAAAAAGCAGATCTGTAATACATGGAGGAGCGATGTTATTTTAAGCTCCATAGAGTTTTAATCTGTGGGGTCCTTTTTTTTTTGAGTCAAGTATTTGAAATGTTGATGTTTTCAGGAAAATGAACAAGATCCTATTACATAAGTACAATTTGAGCGTCCTTATAACTAGGATTAAGATTTGGATTGATGGTTAGATAAAGGTCTAGGTCAGAGTTAAAGCTGGGTTCAGGGATTTAGGGATGAATGATTAAAACCATAAACCCAAGCATAGGAAGAGTTTATGCAGGGAGCATTATCTTTTGTTTGTGAACCTTTAGGGAGTTTAGATCATGTAATGATAGTTTAGCTTTTGTTGCACAGTGACAGAAGATTGCAGTGTGTGTGTGTGTTGTATGTGTGAGTGTGAGGAATGCTGCTGTGGTGCAGGATGAGGGGGGGGGGGGATCTACATGCAGGAGCACCCAGGGGTTAACGAGCGGTGTGAGAAAAACAGGCAGAGTTTGAGAAGTGGGTGGGGGGGGGGCACTCACACAAATACACACATACACTTTTAGTCCCAAGGGAAGCTGACGATCGGGCCCATGAGGGAGGCAGCTCTTGTTGGCTTTAAACAGAGGGGGATTATAGCAGCAGGTATCACTTCATGTTGATCAGATAAGTACTCCACTTAAAGAGTAAATAACATGCAAGCAACTTTTTATATAAGCACGGTTAAGTGCCGGAAATTATAGCAGAGATTTCGTTTTTTTCCCCTGAACTTCATGCTCATTGGTCAAAAATGAAAAGAAAAAACAAGAACTTACAATTGCATAGCATGTATATTTAAAATTAGGAGTTTTCAATTCATATAAAAGTGTTTTATTCTGGTGTAATGTACTTTGTAGTGTACTCTATAGGTCTGGGAATAACACCTCGCTCCTACCAACCTGTCAAGTAATCCCACTAGCATGGACTGGTCACCCAAAATGTGACATGACAGTATTGACCCAAACACCTGCTACTTCCTATACACACAAAAACATACACACACACACACCACACACACCACACACACACACACACACACACACACACACACACACACACACACACACACACACACACACACACACACACACACACACACACACACACACACTTAGACTCCGTGGACTCTTTTCTATCCAAGAGCTCTTCTCACGCAAATAGAGTAGGCAGGCAGGATCCCCTCTCAGCCTATTTATCAGAGGAGGGGGGTTTGAGAAAGGACAGACAGCGTGGACCCCTTCCATTGTTCTGGCTGGGTTTAAGGGATGGGGTGGGTTGGGGGTGGGGGGTGGGGGGATGGAACTAGGAATAGGATGGGAATTGGAGACCCCAACAATGCCACCAAGCCCCCTACTGCTCTTCCTGCTTATGAGCATGACCTGCTCTGACAGACCAGAGACAGACCCCAAATACAGGGAAACAGACGAGAACTTTATAACTCAACAAAAGTGTTCGTTGATTAGAACAAAACCTTTCCTAGCTTTCATTCAAGTGGGTGAACTTGCAGTTAAACTAGAACAGGAGTGACATATAACAAATGAGGTCCTAACTATGACACTTTACCTGTGGATTGGGATTGCTGCATTGACTTAGTGACATGTTTTATTCTTCCAAGACTCAAACCAAAACAACATGATTTGGTACCAATGAGCCAAACATGACCAAAATTAGCCGCACTTTAGCCAAGTCTGGAGCCTGCAAAAACAAGACAAGACAAGAAAGGGCATCGGATATACATGAAATACAAAAAAACTGTAATAAAGTTGGTGAGGGTTAAATGCAAAGAAACCATAGAGGATATAAATATGTGACAAAGTCGTTGTATTGACAGTTATAGGCAGTGATAATTAGAGGTGATAAAAACACTAGCTATAAAGAATGAAAGATATTAGATGATAATAAAAGCCATTGTACGTGATAATAATGATGGCACATGATAGTGATAGTTGTCCCTTATATTGAAAGTAATGTCTCATAATAATGAAGCATTCAAACCATAATTGATCTCAAACGGTAATAATGCAAGTGATATAAAAAGATGAAAACATTAGAAAGTCATAACTGCACATGATAATGAACAATGTCTTAATACGACGAATGAAGTTTCATGATCTAAAAAACGATTGTTGATATAACGCATTATGAAGAGTCAATCTGAAGTGGGTGTGATTTTTTCCAAACTAAACTTAGAAAAGGCCTAAGTGAGGGAGCATCACGTGGCCATAGCTGGACTTAAAAGTGACACACAGCTGCAGCACATTCATTGCGTCCTGTCTCTAAAGGATTGTCCCATCTAGCCTGATCACACACAGAAATGCATACATGGCCAGATGTGGTTCTGTGCAAGTATGCGAGTTATGTAAGTACATCCTTGAATAAGCCCATAACAAAAAATGTTTTAGTTTTATACACTTGTAGGTTTAAGGATCTTGTTTGTGTAAAAAAATCTTTTTATAGCATCTTTTAAAAGAAGTAATTGACCGTTGTTTGTGTTTGCTTTTACACTCTATACTTCTCGCTGTGTTTCGTATACACTTTGTGCGATGTATCTGACTATCCCACTGCACAGCAGTTGAACACGATCCTTTTCTTATAACCAAAACAAGTTTCCAAAAACCTTTTTTTTGTGTTCCACAGCAGACACATTTGTCATCCCGAAAATGTCCTAAAGCTCCATCGTGTGTGTGTGTTTTGCAAAACATCCTGTAGGTATGTGTGTATGTGTTTGTGCGTGCATCCAGCTATGCCTCATTCCTCTTTCTCTTCATCGTGGAGCTCACAGCAGACCTCTTTGTCTGCCAGTTTAGAGCCGGGTGTGAGGTGAAGAGCAGTTTGTTCATAATGGATTATTGATTGGTCTGAGAATACACTGCCTCTGCACTGTGTGTATGTGTGTTTGTGTTTGTGTGTGTGTGTGTGTGTGCTGAAGTCTCCATACCATCCCCTCTGTCCCACTTTGGGCTCTGAATGTCTCCACTTTATGAGCGACTGAACAGAGGATAGCAAGGTTTTGGGAAAGTGCTCTCTGTATGTCATGCTCTGTGAAGCAGTTTATGTGTAAATGTGTGTGTGCTGTATGTATGTGTGTGTGTGTGTGTGTGTGTGTGAGCAGCTCTCTGTATGGGCCGTTAAGCTCTCAATGCTGCCTGTATGAAACAGTGTTAAAAGCCCACAGTGTACATATAGACTTTGAAAGGATGTGTGTGGACAACACTAAAAGCCCCCACTGTTTTGCTCTTGATTCATTAGTTTCCTTGTATGTATGTGTGTTTGTGTATGTGTGTGTGCGTGTGTGTGTGTGTGTGTGTGTGTGTGTGTGTGTGTGTGTGTGTGTGTGTGTGTGTGTGTGTGTGTGTGTGTGTGTGTGTGTGTGTGTGTGTGTTGTGGTTTCCCTTCTTTTTTTCTTAAAACTTAAATATTCGCTGCTGCTGCTGTGTGGGAGGGGAACACATCCCATCACGGCTGAAGGATGTCCCACTCGAGAATGACCCGCAGTCATTATCAGTGATAAGGTGACAGCGTGAGTGAGTCACCGTGTTATGAAAGCCAATCTCAGCACCCTTGGGTGCAGTAGATTTGTGTCACAGCGGCCTCTGAGATGATTGCTATATGATAAAGGTGCTTTCTGGCCGGATGACAGTGGTGTCAATCACGGAAAAGGTGCTGAAGACCGTGGCCTTTTCTAAAATCTTCTACAACTCTTTGTTAATTGCTCGGCTTTTGAAATAATAATAACATGTTCAGGTTTATTTTCATACAGTGCATCAAATGTGTTCTGCAAGCTGAATTGGGGGCCTCTAGAGGGAGCAATTGAGCATATTGTAATGGATAACAAACAATGTTCAAGGAACAGACCAGTTTGCTGAAAGACCGACCAATAACCCAAAATAAAAAAATAAAAATACGTATACAGTTTACTCATTTTACTTGATTAGTGTTTGTGTTTTTTTTTGGTCGAGGTAGTATAGATGACTAAGTTTAAATCTGACTTTGGCACAGTTCTTCTGTGTGAAAACAATTACAAAACAGAGCACTGTACAGAAGTAAGCAGGTTCTCTGCTGGCCCGCCCTGCACAGTTTGACACTGGTTGTTTCAAAATTCACTCCAGATGTGAACCTCAGGAGACTGCAGGCACAGAAATAGCCAGGCTGCTCTGAAAATGTAGTGCATGGATGGGAAAATAAGAGTGGATTTCCTCCTCTTCGCCCACCTCAGCTGCCATGGTGCAGAAAGCAGAACAGCAGAACAGCAGAAGTTGAGCGTGCAAAGGAAGGAGGGGGGGTTAAAGGAACAGTTTGTTTTTGTTTGACACTGCAGTCATTATCAGCTGAGTGTAGGTCTCCACTCACTACCAGTGACTCATGGTAAAGCAGTTAAAGTGACCATTAATGGCATGACTGACATGAGACTCATGCCGGTCCCAACAAGGGTTAGACTTGTCTGAAGTGTTAAAGGAAGACCATTATCCTGCAAGAAAAAAAAGTCAGTTTTCATTACAGTCAAGATATAAAGCACACTGTAATTAGAAATACAACATTGTTTGAAGCTAGACTTGTGTGTCTGAGAGGTTAAATGCCTGGAGGATGTCACTTCGATTGAAGTGTTCTTACGAGCTTGAGGAAGACGCTGAATCTATTTATTGCACCATTATATCCTTTAACCAAGCTTTGATGCCTCTTCTCTGTTGTGATGACTCTGATGATTGCTAATCTTGTCCGTCTCTCCTGGACAGTTTCTCCCTCCGTAAGCCCATTTTGCCATTTCCTCCCCCAACTCTGCCCCCTCAGCGAGGAGCCTGCATTGTTTCCCTTCTGGGGGATAATCTCATTACATTTCAATTTGCACATGCGACTGTCTGGTGGATGACAGGCTTACTGTTGAATAGACTCAACTCCCCCCTCAGTCCTCCTGACCCCCCAATCAGCAAGGCCATTTAATAGGAAGTAAGATTATTAGCCTGTTTTTAGTGCAAAGAGTGGAAGAAACTACTAAGTATTAATGAGTAACAGTAGGATGTGGAGACAGGGAGCAGATGGGACAGATGGAGGGGAAACCCACAGAGGATGGATAGATTGAGTAGGCTTTGTTTTTGCTGGTTTATATCCATGATCACCTGATTGGCTCTCGTGTCATGTGTTAGATGTTACCCCTCCAGCTTTGTTGTTCCTCATTGAAGTGTTTGTCAATGTAGGACTTTTTCCTTTCTCCATTCTCTCTCCAATATAAGCTAAGTTTAAGGGTGCCTGAAAATGCCCCTTAAAGGAATCACTTTTGTGTTTTTTCCCCCCTTTATAAACAGTTGTGAATTAATTCTGAAAGCTGCTTTATTTGACATGTAAGATGCAAATTAACAAAGTAAACAAACTGTAAAACAAAGACTACAGTCTTTGCTGGTTCTCAACTCTTGTTGCCGGGAGAACCTTCATATGTGCAGTGCAATTTAAATATAGGCTGCAGCTTTCAGTATCACTTTACATGTCAGTAATAGCTCTACTTGTAAATATCTTCTATTGGCTGTATTTGAGCACAGTGATGCTTTGAGCTACATGTTAGCATGCTAACATGCTTTTGTCTGTGCTACAGCGGGAGCTGTTTGAAGGTCATTAGTTTTTCTGATTAACAGTAAAATCAATTTGTTTGACAAATTGAAAATTTGACCTGATAATGTCTCCAGATGTAAAGTCAGAAGTGTCACCAAAAGTAATAAGAATTCATCCACATTCCCAAAATTACAGCTTTACCGATGGCATCCTGGTCAATTCAGTTATTGTAAAAACAATATCCACAAATGTGAACTTGCAGTAGAGGATTAATTTAGGTAGCAATAAAGTTATAAGGACTTGGATTGGGGCGGCAGTAGCTCAGTCCGTAGGGACTTGGGTTTGGTTCAAGTCCCGATGCGGACCAAAATATGGAAGTTGGTGTGGTAGCTGGAGAGGTGCCAGACCAATTCTCGAGCACTGCCGAGGTGCCCTTGAGCAAGGCACCGAAACCCCCACCAGCTCAGGGGGCGCCTCCTGTGGGGGCTGCCACCGCACTCTGACATCTCTCCATTAATGCATGTCCACAGATCAGTGCATGTGTGTGATTCAGGCCTGTGTGTGTGAGAAGCATGTCTCTCAATAACAGAGTGCGAACCAGAATTTCCCCTCGGGATTAATAAAGTATATCAAATTAAAATTAAATTAAATTAAAAAATTCATCCTAGAAAATGTGATAAACTAACATACAGAAAATGACCTTCATTCATAGTGAAATGATCCTAAAATGGATAAATATGGTTTCAAAAAGAAAAACAGAGCCTTGAAACTTAAGGATCTACATCTGAAAATAAATGAAGTTTTCACAGTAATGTCAGCCACAGCTGTACTTCTGGCTGCAGCAGCACTTGTTAGCTGAAAGCCTTAGCTTACAAAGCACTCCAGGAGGAAGCATGGGGAACCATTGAGGCCGCGTCGATTTCAATAGCATAAATCATTCTGGATAGATAGGTGGCTCTGGTGCAGACTAGTCATTTTCAGTGTGAGAGTTTTAAGACATATGATTGTTCTTGTGCTCACTTCCCTCCTCCACCACCTTATCCTCTTATGATTATGATCAATTATCCACTTATAATTAGAGGCTGGCAGTAACTCAGCTTATGGGCCCTGGCACTTTATATAATAGCCTGTAATAATGCTGTCAGTCACATTTCATATAGTCCCACTTTCAGGCGCTAAGCATCTGCTGAAATTAATACCCCAGTAAAAAACGTGTCAGTGATCAACAGTTATAACAGAAAGAGATCTTATTAAATGAAGTTTCTAAGAGCGTAGAGAGAGAAAGGAATAAGGGTGTGATTAACCCTCAGCTGATTCTTGCGATAAGAATTCTACCACTCAGCAAAAACCAATAATCCATACTGAAATGTGTGAAAAGAGATCTGACATAAGTTTGACATGTGGACAATACAATAACATTCAATGTGTGTATAACTTAAAGCAGGAGTTTAAGGTTTCAGTATTAGTAGAGCAAACAAATAAAATGTTTCTGAGAACATGCAAATTATTACAATTGTCCAGCATTTAAAGGAAAACAAAACAGTGTGAAAGCCTTTCTCTTTTTTTCTCTTTATTTTGCTCTCTTTTTCTTTGTTTGACTCTCTCTCCCCCCCCCCCCCTCCGACCCCATTCAACTCCAGTCTGAGAAATAGAGCAAAGCAAACTGTCTGAAGAGCCACTTCCTGTTGTGTACTTAAGATCCCTGTCATGTGATGGTGTCAGTTGAGGCGGGTGTGTGAGGCCAGTACGGGGAGAGAATATGGTGGCACTGCTGATCTTGCTGATGTGAACAGAGTCTCCCCCTCCCTCACCACCACTGACCCCCCCAATCCCCCTGTATTCTGTTTGTGTAAAGTGTCGACTCAGCCAGTGTGGTGTGCGAGCCCCTCTAGCCCTGCAGTAGTCATCGACATTCACAACACACACACACACACACATGCATAGAAGTGTCATAGGTATGTAGTGGGTTAATTTAAATTCATTTAAAGACACGGCGAGAGGTTTTCAGCTGGTTTGGAATGAGAATGAAATTGTTTCTGATGTGTCTCTATGACCTACAAATGCAGAGACAACCATCAGCAAAAAGATTTATGAATCCTCCATAGTTTTTTTAAATGTTGTATACCTGCTGCTCCAGGGCAGGTGTCAGACAAAGTATTACAGCAAGCTGCAGAAACAACATTTTTGACATTTTTCCACTTCAAAACTTCACAGTGTGTGATACAATTAAAGCAGGATGAGCATTTTTTTTTTTTAGAAAACACAACTGACATATGTACAGGACAAGATCAGCGAAGAGATAAAAGTTACTACTTTGTCCACAGGGGGCAGGAGAATCAGGGAAAACCAGAACTTTCTACAGGCACTTTAAGCCGAAATGTTTCTAAGCTTTCACCAATGGATTTGGGTATTTAAAACATGGGGAGAACTCATTGTGTCATCTACGAGTTTGATCATCAAACAGATATTTTATAAACTGAACTCAACCGTGTATGGGATCTGTACCTCATAAGTTAGTTGTGTGTTTGCGTGTGTAATCCTAGCCTTTAATAACACATTTTTGCATTTCAGAAGATGCAATTGACTTATTTTATGTTGGTAGTGTCCCTATAATTATCATGACACATATTGTACTTAACTGTTCTTGTTTCCCTCTAACCGTTGCCTCATTTTTCTCTTTCATTTTCACCTGCAGGACGTGCAAGAAGAGGATATTGTTGTGTGATCTGGAAGCTGCTCAGGTGCTTAGAACCTGAAGAGAATGAAGAGAGGCCTGTGAAATGAAGAAAGGAAGTGTGGTGGATTACCCTGATGGAAAGACCCCTCAAATCTTTCCAATGACACGATGATGACCAGGAGTTGAGGGAAACCTTTGCTTTCTACTGACAAAGACATCGTAAATCTTCAGTCTCATTTTGAACATTTCGCTACATCAGTCCAAATGATAAAGCTACACAGCATCGGGTTTTCTATGATGCCAGTGGCACGCAGATAGTTTAAGGCTCTGATTTCACTGACTGATGAAGATGGATAGATGGTGACACATTGAGTAACTCCAGGGTACTAAATAAGCTGCTGTGTAAGCAGCTGGATCTCTGGATGACTGGAGGTAGATAGTATTTTAATTGGCCAACAAAGAAACACTAGTTATCCCTAGATGTGCTGCTGCAGATAGCAGTAGTTTCAAGTTTCGTTGCGCTTGTGAGAGGCTAGGTTGAGAGGGTTGTTTAGTGTGAACAATGAATACTAGAGAGAGTGTTGAGTTGATGGAGACCCAGGAGGGAGGTCTGAAGGAGAAGCTGCTTGGAGGAAAAATGAACCCTGAAAATGACATTGAAGGTGAGGATGACAAAATCTCTGGGACGTACGACTGCAACATCTGTGGACGCAGCTTCCCGTTCCTCAGTTCTTTGTCACAGCATATGAGACGCCACACTGGGGCTCGCCCTTACAAATGCCCCTACTGTGACCACAGAGCCTCTCAGAAGGGCAACCTCAAAGTCCACATCCGCAGCCACAAACTGGGCACACTGTCTAGCCACCATTCCAATGACGATGAAGATGGCGGGGCTGAGGAGGAGGAGATGAGTGTTTCAGAAGGTCTGGACGGAGGAACGAGTCCGACTAAGAGCAGCTCAGCATGCAACCGGATGATCAATGGGGATAGTGGTGAGGAGAATCGGAGGAAAGTCCCAGGGAGGAGCGTGAAAAGAGAGAAATCAGTAACCGACCAGAGGCCTTACTGTTGCCGTCTTTGTGGCTATGAGGCCCTGCGAGAGGACCAGCTTCTCAGCCATATTGAAAAGGTCCACATAACAGCAGACGCAGAGGACGAGGCCGCTGTTAAAGAAGAGGCTGTGGCTGAAGCCGATGTGCCCCAACCCCAGAGTGATGGGAGTTTTCCCTGTGAGACCTGTGGCCAAGTCTTCTCCCAGTCATGGTTTCTCAAGTCACACATGAAGAAACATGCAGGGGTCCTGGACCACTGCTGTCGAATCTGTGGACGACGGTTCCGTGAAGCTTGGTTCCTCAAATCACACATGAAAACACACAACACCAAATCCAGGTCACGGTCAAAGGCTGATTCAGCCGAGATTCCCGCAACCATCAACGATGTCACCCAGGATCCTGACGTTATCACTTGCTCCATTACAACCAATTATCAAGTGTGTTCCAAATGTGGTAACCTGTTCCACAACAAAGAGAGCCTCAGGGCCCATGAGAAAGTCCACAGTCTCGGCTACGGCAAGAAATCCCAAAGCCAAAACAGACTCAGTGAAGATGAGGACTCACCAGCTGCTAAAAGACGTTACCTTGACTACTTTAACCTTCAGCCTGTTCAAAAGACCCATGAAGAAGGGGATGAGAGCGAGAACATGGTACTTGGTCAAAGAATTCCAGAGCTAGATCCAGTCTGCAGCTACCAGGCCTGGCAATTAGCTACTAAAGGAAGGGTTGTGGAGCCTGTGGAGCCAAGTTACAAAGCCTCCTATGGGGGAGGAATTATGGGCGAGGAGGCCCTTGCTGAAGCAGCTGTGGTTTTTGAGAAGGAAAGCAGTCGTTATGTCCTGCAGAGTCAAGAGAAACGCAGCAGCTCAGGACGACGCAGCAGCTCCGGTTTGGGAAGTCATGCTTCGTCAGGAGACCGGACACCAGAGAGCCTTAGCGATTCCGAGTACAGGCCTTCTTCTCGTCAGGACCGAAGGCGATCATCTCAGTCTCAAGCCTCCACCAGGTCCAATGAGTGCTTTGAGTGTGGGAAGGTGTTTCGCAGTCGTCACCAGATGATCGTCCACCAACGGGTCCACAGAAAGGATGGCGGTAGAGCATCTGTGGGGGAGAAGGAAAGAACTTCAAGGGATGACCGATGGGGCTCGACCAGTGATCCAGAGTCAGGCTCCCCTAGCCGGCCCAGCACTCCAGGGTATGGAGACTCTCCACCAGGATCAACCCTTGGAGACCAGGCGTCAGGGACGGGTACGGCAAACTCTGGAGAGATTACAGGTTGGTTGAAACTTCAGTTTCCCCCTCCGTTGTACATTAGAAGTAAATGTAGCCTTGTGTTTTATCAGTAAAGCCAATGCAGAAGTACCCTTAACCGGACTAGCAAGGAACAACTCAGCTTGTTGCAGAAGGGAGTCTGATTTTATGAAACTAGAAGGGAACCCGAGCCTACTGTTTCTTTATGGTCTAAATTGTTAGTTTCCATTTTTCTTAATTTCATATTTGAATTATGGTCCAATACAAAACACTATCAAGAGAAGCAGGATATGCTTTAAGTCATAACTACCTGTAATTGAGAAATGGGTACCAACAAGGATAAGGATGTGACAATGCATCCACTCTTTCATCTCAATAAAGGCCACATGGCTTAAGGCCAAGATGTTGAAATGGAGGATTTACAAAACAGGGAGTTAACAAACCAGTGGGTGACATCACAGTGGCTACATTCATTATTCTCAATTAATCCATGGTTTGCCCTTTTGTTTACATTTTTAGCTTTGATATATGGTTAAAAAATGGCAGATTGTTAAATATTTATGATTTGAGAACCATCCAGTTTTTATCATTTAGTCACATACTCAGCATAATTACAGAGTTTATGATTATTTCACTGATTGTTCAATTGTATAATCTTGAAGCCCAATGGACGAAGAAAATCTTATTTTTAAAATCTAACAGTTAAAACAGAGTTCATAGCACTGATGGTTCACATAAGACCGCACCACTGCTGTCTCAGTGTTCTTTTGTCTTATTTTAAAGAACAGAATCAACCTCAAGTATGTAGTATTCAAACAATATATCATGATAACAATAGGAACATATCTTTGCTGTGAATGGTTATGGATGTATAAAGTCATCAATAGTAAAAAGTTCTGCAGAGTTTGTAGTGACAGAAATGAGTGTAGCCTCTTTAAAGCCTCCCACTCATGGCCTCTGACTGTCACTCTGTAGTAAACATCTGTTGATGAAACGGGCTTTATGTAGGTGCAGCTCGTCTGTCTCTATGGAGTGGGAACTGGAGCCACCGTGTGGTGAAATGTCCACATTGCATCCCACTGAAGCTCTTTTATAGAGAGCTGCAGAAAAGAACTATCAAATATTGTCAATAAAATTTAACTACCACTGACTATACTGTTTACAACGGAGCAATTATTTTGTATCACAGGGCAATAAAGCGGACAGTTAAGTGAAACCTCGTGACTTTCAGTGGCATGTCAGCAGAGAAGAAGGCATTTTTGGAATGCCTGTCATTTTTTTCACCTCCACAACCCAATAAACACTGCAGAGCAAAAAAAAGGAAAACCTACCCATGCAAGGGCAAAACGCCCATAATCATGACTAAAATAGGCAAAACGAAGGATTCCCGTGTTTGACTTCAGAGCTTTGTGGTCTTAATATTTTATCTGAAAAATCTCCCTGAAAAGACTTTTTTTTTTTGCAGGTAAGGATAGTGGATAGCTAAGAGCTGTAGTGACTGCTTCCATTCCTCCCTCTCAGAACAGACATTCAAAAATAGCAGCAACATTTCTTCAGGCCTGATCGAGCTGTGAGCTATTTCAGGTCTTCCTGTCTCAGGAAACTCCCTTCACCCCCCTTATCTGTGTGTGAATATGTTTTTTGCTCTACTATTGATGCCATGAAAATCTGTTTCTATGGTCCCGTTTACTCTTCATTGACATTGTTTGTGGAGTAACACCCAATGTTTTTGAGTCTGAGACATAATAACAGTGATGTTCTCTTGCATTTGGAGGCGAGTTTTACTTCCTTTTAAAGTTGAAGGTGTTCTCTGATCACTCCAAAAGCAGTGGCAGGATGTCTAGATTGAGGAACTTCCCTTTTTTTAGGATACATTTTTATTTTATTTAAAATCTGTATTCAAATTAATAATATATATAAAATACAAAAACGACATTATCAATAGATATGATTAGTGTGATGTAATCAATTTAAGCCTGTTACTTGACAAATCATGCTTTTGTTAGTATCGTGACGAAGGAACAAACGTATCATTCATTAAAGGAAGAGGCCATTCGTCAAGAAAGCAATCTGTCCATCCATATATCCTTTTCCTCTTACCCTTCTCTCTGTTCCCTGTGACTCTTTCCAAATATGTAAGGTCACCCCATTGTGACACCTTCACTGTCTCTCATCCGCTCTTCTTACCACTGAGCCATGCAGGCTGTCCGATGTCTGAGGGATCAGTTATTTATAGAGTCACCTCCCGATTGAGAGGGATTGAGGCAATGGGGAAAGAGTCATTCAGAGGACAGTTTAGTTACAAATGTTCTGATGTCCCTTTAGTTACTTCTTGGAAATAAAAATGGTAAATGTCAGCTTAATGCACGTACCAATGGGATTTTCCCCCCCTTAGCGGTTAATATTGTGTTACGAGATTAGATCTCTGCGCTGATCTCCACTGCAAATTAAAAACAAAACTGTTCAGTTTTACTCCTGGTGAGAGCTGACATTCTTTCAATCAACTCTACACAAGTGTGAAATTGAGGTTGCTTTTGCACCGTAGCTTTCAATGACAAGGTTTCATGGATAGTTTTGATTTGTTCTGTTTGTTCTCAGGGTACATGGTATGTTGAGATGTTTACTCCTCCTTTAACAAGACAACAGTTTATGCAATGGCAGGATGTCAGCATTATAAAATACATACATGTTATCCAGTTTGTATTTTTAGGCCTGTTTGCATGTTTGAATATGAAAGAGGGACCAAAGTTATTTTAAATCAGGTATAGTACCAGTACTTTGTTCAGATGGCAATAAGAATCCTTTTGTATGTAAAGCTTTTAAAAATCCCTGTATTAATGACTTTTTGTATTGCTTAATTCGACTGGTCATTTATGGAGTAATTAAAAACAATATCAACCTGATAAAAAGGAAAAATCATCCCTGACCACTTCCCTATATAACTGCTCAGCCCTGGAGCTTCACCTTGGCAGACGTTGAGCTGTGTTGTTGCCAATAGGAAGCCAAATGAAAAACAGATGGCAGGTAGCTGGTGTTATTGTAAAGACGAGAAGGAGCAGTGGAATTTGAGCTGTTGCACCATGGGAGACTTAGGTGTGTGAAGGATGCTCTATTTTCTGGTTTCTCTAAATGTATGGTTTTATGTTTTTAGAAAAAAAGGCTGATTTTCAACCTGAGGATTTCTATTGATTCACCGTTAAGAACACATTACATTATTAATTATTACCCATTAAACTTATTCTACTAAGTGTGCTCATATGTATTTATGTATTTACTCCTGTAATGGTATGCTCTGGAAGATATCAAGTTTTTCTGACAGCAGTAAAATTCATTTGCAAGGACAGACAGGTCACAAACGCCATCTTGTGGCAAATGTATAGAACTACACTTTGAGAATAAATATTGATTCAACAACACTGTGCAATCTAATCCAAAACAGTACAAAGGCCTTACCATAAATAAACACATTTTATTGTTACAGGACAACCAATAAAATAAATCCTTTATATTCTATAATATAATATTATATTTCTTTAACTCTATTCTGCTGTGTTGTTTGTAACCAACCAATCAAAGCTTTTAACAGTAAAACAGATATTATAATTTTTAGTTATTTATAAAACATGTTCCCCATATGTTTATTAACCCTGTAATACAATAAGTAATAGATTTTAGGAATCTGTTTGCATGTAGATGCAAAGGGGAGATTTGGGGGAAAGTGGTAAACAGTGCCCCCTGGTGGCTGTGCAACAAAACTACATCTGTCTGGAACAATATGAATCAGGCATCAGTGGTTTCCTGTACATTCACTCACCATGTTCTTTTTTCTTTTCCCTACAGGTGAGAAGCCTTACAGTCGAAGCCTGTCTGACTTTGTCACCACAGATCTGCAGACCCATTCAATGCATGTTCGTGTCCAACACCCGGCTGCCTCTGATGACAGACCCAGCCCCATTCCAAGCCCTAGCTCCAGCTCAGACAGGGGCACCCCCAGTGGTTACCCCAAGCTGAAGAAGGCTCTTCTACAGGGGTTGAACAACTCTGCTTCACCTTCTGCTCACCGTTCAGCACGATCCTCCCCACTCGATCCAAGCTTAACCCCTGTGGATCTCTGTGTGAGGGCCGAGGGCTGCAGGGGCATCGCCTACCTTAACCTGGATAGGAAGAGCCTCCCTAGCCACAAGTGCTCCTTTTGCTCCCACTCCACTCGCTACCCCGAGGTGCTCTGGATGCACCAGACTGTGGCTCACCGCATCAACAGCAGTAGCTCAAATCTTGCTCCAAGATGGGCCTTGAAAAACAGCTCCAAGGGCTCCAGGGACAACTCCTTATCCTCCAAGAGACGCACTGGTCCTCCACCAGTCCTGGAGGGAAAGGAGTGTCCACCGCTGCCTTCATTCATGCGTACGCAACGCACCCAGCCCCCAAACAACTCTACTGAGGTTCTGAAGAAGAGCAAGCCTACTGTTAAAGCAGCCATGCCTTCGTCATCCTCTGCTACTCCCTCCTCCTCACTCTCCAGGGGCCCCTCATCCACCTCAGGCAGTCAAGTTGTGAGAGTCCCTGTCCGATCAGGTGGGAGCTCCAGCAGACACACGGAGGACCAGAGTCATCAGTCTCGCTTCAGGCCCAAAGTGGATGTTTACCCTCGGGGAAGCTCATCCTCCTCAAGCTCCTCGGAGAAGAGCACCAGAGCCCTCTCACGTTCCTCAGCCCCTAGCCCCAGTTCTGCTTCTGCATCCCGGATCTCTGACCGCTACGTGATGCCTCAGGAGGGCCTTGGCTTCATGCTGACCAGCAAACACGGTCTAGCAGAGTACAGCCGAGCCAGGGGATCCCCTCATCAGCCACTTGCCAACTCCCACCACAGCCAGGGCCGGGCCAATGCTACGAGGCCCAGCACTATCACCCATAGCTCTGCAGCGGGACTTAACTACGGGGCCTCCCAAGCACATGGAGGCTCTATGCAGAATCCTTCCTCCTCCTCTTCATCCTCCTCTTCCTCCTCTTCTTCTTTGCCTTCAGAGGCTAGAGGGAATGTAAAGCAGGAGCTGATTGCAGAGACACCAGAGATGCCAGCTGATGTTCTCAGCTTCCTCAAGAACTACAGCCCCCATGAGCTTGCATCTCTCTACCACCGCTGGGGTGCAGCTAACGCACTACTGGATCCCACTGGTAGGGAGCTCATTTTTTTTAAAGCATATTTTCATGCAATATTGCAGGGTGTTTTGCTGATATTTTAGATTTGTGTTAGATGTTTGATATCTACTGTTAAAGGCAAGACCACCTGAACAGAGAACCAGATCAGTGTGTACCCAGATCAGACAAAACTAAGACCAACTGATGTGCACAGTTTAGACCGAGATCAAGTCAGGCCGATACCAAGCTGAGAGTAAGACCAGACAAACAAAAGCATTGGCACACCTTCCCTTGATCCTGCAATCCATAGGCACTCCTCAAATAGATCTGAAAGATCCACATTCCCATTAAATGACCCCAGAAAACCAATTTAGATTCCTCTTTAATCTTCTCTTTCATTGCCAGAAGTGGCGTATATGTTTGCACGTTGAAGTTCAAAAGAAGAGATACTGTATCTATATGGCCTGTAGAGGATAATATTTTGTGAGTTGGTGTTTTTTTTCTTTATTTTCTATTGGGAATAAAATCCAAACAAATATATACTGAAATCAACCCTAACTGAATATAATATCTTCTGTAAGGTGATCTACCTTCCATGTGAAGAGAGCAGAAAGACACTGACTGATAGAGACAAAGAGTAGAAGCTAATGAAACTGAAAGAACATGCACAAAAGAGTTTCGAGGCACTGCCGACCAAAGCTCTGACCAAAGAGTTCCGCGCCAATGCAAACGCTTTGGGCTGCAGTATCTCAGTCTGTAGAGACTTGGGCTGGGAGTGGGAGGGTCACTGGTTCAAGTCTTGGTATGGAATTAGCCCCTGGTTGCTGGAGAGGTGCCAGCTAACTTCCTGTGCACTGTCAGGATGCCGTTGTGCAAGGCACCAAACCCCCAACCGCTTGGGGCGTCCGTTCATGTGTAGCCCCCTCACTCTGACATCTCTCCATTAGTGCATCTCCAAAGCTCCTATTTGTGCATGTGTGTGTATTTCGGGCCTATGTGTGTGTGGCATGTCTCTAATTAACAGAGTGAACATTTTTTTTATAATTTCCCTCCAGGGGATTGTAAAGTATATTAAAAAACAAACAAACAACAATATATATTTGGTCTGCATCTGTGGATTCAAATTGCAATGCACTTATAGCCAGACACACAAGGCTATTTAATATGTAAAATATATTGTAGAAGAGGAGGCATATTTCTTCTTCTCCACTCTCTGTTGTCTCATATTTAGCTTTCTGATCCAATTGAAGGCCAAAACTAATGTAAAACATGTGTCTAAGACATTAAATAGTGGCATTAAGACCATCATATTGACTCACACTGATTTCAGGCACTACAACACTATTAACATCATCAAGTGGGAGAGGCTCTTTCTCCTCATCATCTGCTCACATAAAAAATCCCCCGAGGATCTGTTGCATTGGGGAAAATGCCAGATGTCAAGAGCTGAAGAGGAATGTTTTCCAATGACTGAGCAGAGCATTGTGATAGTCTGGAAAAGAACCCAACAGACTCAGAGATCCAGACTTAACACATGAACTATATTCAATCATTGATACATATCTTCCCCCTTTTAACACACACTGACTCTCTCTCTCACACTAACTCGCCATCTGGCAGAAAGTGATTGACAGACACAGAATCTCCTCGATGATGACAAGGTTCTGAATAAGTAAGAGAGGATCCATCAAATGCACGTGTGTGCTTGCATGTTTGTTAGATAAAATAAAAGGCTGTAACTAACTGGGGCAGTGTGTGCGCCTGTGCATGTGTGTCCATATGTGCTTGGATTTTAGATGCAAAAGTGTGTGTGTAATTTTTTTTTTTTTTTTTTTACTTTGAAAGACGTGAGAGAACCTTTGCTTCTCTCAGGTCTGCGAGGCATGCCTAGTCTCCTGCTCCACTCTCCCAGAAAGCTGTCACAAACTGTTTAGGTCACGGCTCTGCCTGATGAGAGACTCGCACAGATGCGAATGGAGCGAGGCAAAACAGGGATAGAGAGAGAGAGAGAGAGAGAGAGAGAGAAAGAGAGAGAGAGAGAGAGAGAGAGAGAGAGAGAGAGAGAGAAAGAGAGAGAGAGAAAGAGGGAACATGCGAGGCAGAGAGAAAGATGAGACAGAATAATTACCCCACCAGCTGCTTTGGAAATGGTCATTACCAAACATCCACGTTATTTGCCCATTTTTCAGTTGTGTCTCTAAGGTCAAGTGGGGCTGTACAGAGCCAGAGGTCAGAGACAACAGCCCCAGAGCGGACGCATGACATCGCTGTCAGCCGTCCAGGCGCATATCGTCACCATCCGCCTTAGCCCTTTGAGTCACATGCTATAAAGTGACCTTTTTTGAGCAACTGAGTCTTTCTCCCATTTCTCTCTGTAATAAACTCGTATGAGTGTGTGTGTCTGCTTGTGTTTTCCGTCCAGCTCTGTCTTGTCTTTCATTAGTGCATCAGTGAGAAGGGCTGGCTGCCCAGAGTACAAGTAGAGTATCCAGAGGCCAGCAGTCGGGCTGCCAGAGACACTCTCTGTCACCTCCTCCGCCTCCCTGTCCTCCTTGTCCTGCTGCCCCCCCCCCTCCACTCTACATGGCACAAACACACACAAACATATACACACAACTATAGGGCACTGCCCAGGTATATACCAGCCTCAGTGCTTTGGGGAGTGTAGTACAAAAATCACCCCCAGCCCCCAGGCATGTTATCTGTCAGCAGGCGAGGTCACAGGAGTGCATGTGCATGTGTTTGTGTTTGTTTCTAATATTCACCATTTCACCATACTGATCAAACCATCTTAAAGCATAGTAACATGTACACCAGCAAAAAAAAGATGATTATTATATGACTGACAGCTCCTTATAAAACATCTCATTTAAAAACATTTTGAAATCCAAAATACCCTTATTCTGTTTCCCCCTTGTATTGTTACAACAGGTGTCTTCATGCATTCAGTCTTCTTTCACTTACACATTTTGAGCTTCATGTCTCTCAACAATTCATCTCCTGGGGGTATTTTTCTAATATTGCCTCGATTAGAGTTTCAGAACTCCCATTTACTGTGTGGAGTAAGAAATTGCCTGGTTTCCAGACTTGATATACATTTGTCTAATAGTATAACACGTAGAGTAATGGAGACTATAGTCTGACAGAGTATAGATGTTATTAAAGGTTGATAATGATGTATTTTGATATGTGGAAATTCTAAAACGTATCGAGACTCATTTTCTGCAAACATCAACAAATGTTCTAAACAATCTAGTTTGATGATCCCTATGATACGGAGAGAGACACCTCATTGTAACTCATTTTGTAGGCTATATAAAACAAGTATTTGATTTCTTATTTATTTTTGGCTGATAAACGCATCAATATTGATTTATGTACCAAAAAATAAATTATTTAAGAGTCATGACCGGGGCACAGGGGGACTAGCGGTTAGGTCGTGCCCCATGTAAGGAGGCCATCGTCCTCCAAGCCGACGGCCCGGTCTCTAGTCTGGCCCGTGGCGCTTACTCTCTCTCCCTGGTGTCCTATCGATTAAAAGCTACAAAAAAAGAATCAAAGTTCTTCTCACATTTTAATGAAGTGTCTTAAAGAACGTCAAGGGTTTTTTGTTGACACTGATCAGGTACAAATAATGAAATCTCTTTACCACCTGCACAAACAAAGTGACTAAAAAACCATCCTGATATCTCATCTAGTCGTGTGCTGTCATGTAAGAGGATTTATGAGTTTTGAAGTCATCCAATTCAACAAGTTTCTTTTTTCATAGTGCCCCATTAACATGTGAAGCTGTCTGGTGCATATAAATACAGTGTTGTTGTGTCATTGTGTGCTTGTGTGTGTGTGTGTGTATAAAAGTAGCCAGTGTGTGCAGCCTATGCCTCACCAAACACACATATAAACAACTCTTAAAGCACACACATGCAGAAACACACACCTGACATGTGACACACGGGCAGCAGAGCAGGCACATCACAGCCGGGGCGTTTTAATTGCCTGTAATTTATGCGGTGTGTGTGTGTGCTTTGTGTGTCTGGCTGTCAGCCTCTGAGATGATGCTGTGTGACAGCTGCAGTCCAGCCCCTGGAGCTAGCCGCTCATAATGACACATTAGACATACTAATGATGCCTGCGCGAGTCCACTACTGACGCTACCTACCTCCACCGCTCCATCCAGCCGGCCCTTTGCTCTTATGTACACCCCACTCACTCTCTGCCCATTACTGACCTTTACGTCTTCATTCAATCTCCGCAAAACATGGAAATGTCTTCTGACACAGAATAAACTGATGCTGATGTTCACCTTTTCACCTGCTCTTCTTAGAAAAAGTCACATGTGAAATCTCGCATGGGATTTCAAAGCGTTTGTGATTTAAGGACACATTGGCCTTTGTATGTGCACATGTAACTCACAAAAGTCAGTCAAAATATTTGAAAGTGAGTTCCCTTTCTTTTCTAAAGTTTACAGGTTCTATCTAAAACCTACGCCAAAAAATGCTCATGATTTTAATTCATCTTCTCAAGATAGGAGAAGGGACGAAATATAGCAAAATATTGTTACTTAGACAAAAACAGGTGGACTTTTTCAATATCTTTCTTGACTTCAAAAAGTCACTTCAGCTCACCTTTTTTTTCATTTGAATGCGGTATTTTGAACTTATTACTTGGTGTAATATTATGTTCTCTCCTGTGTGTGTTCTCAGGGATGCTGAGGTCTCTCATGCGGCAGGGACAGTATTTCTGCCACGAGTGCGGGAAGAGTTTCAGCCAGCCGAGCCACCTGCGCACCCATATGAGATCCCATACAGGTAAAGTCAGTCTTACAAAAGTAATACACGAACACACAGATTGCATTAATACACATTAAATAATTGACACATCAAGAAAAAACTGTAATTCTATCTGTTCTGGTGATTTTAAGATGTTTTTGTTTTGATGAAAATCGGCTTCACTTTCTTATCGTTGGAGTCCCACTACAGTCCCAGCACATGACCTGCTGTATTTGTGAACATAATCATCAGAGTTAAAAGTGTAACCATTATAAAAAGTAGCCTTTAAAATATATCAAACCAAACACTGACATTTGATTCAGGTGACACCATGATGAAATGAGTATTACATTTAAATTAAGATGACCTACTCTCACTTAAGCTTGATCCAAACATATAACATGAATAAGTGAATCCCTATTATGTGAATACTTTGTGTTTTCATCAAGTGATTTACAGAAAAAGAAAGGGTTGGTCTGTACTTCTCCACAGCAATGTTAGCTGTTTGAGATCAAGCCCAGCAGGTCATGATAAATCAGACATCCAAAACAAGTTGTATGTGTTACACCGCACCAACAGGTGACCCTATGGGACGAACAACAACCCGCAACATGACCAAATCAATTCACAGACTAAAAACCATGGCATACAATAAGACACACGAATAACTAAATGTTAGAACCGAGATCAACTAAGGACTAAGGTGACACAAGACAACACCAAACCCCCTGTGAGAGGCAGCATGGCATTGGTCCTGACTCCAAATGCCTCTGCCTTCAAGAAGTCAGCACTGGGCTTTTAAGCACTGAGGCCAGGTACTTCATTGTGCATCAGTAGCTCCATCTGGGCAGAGCGGGAGACAACAGAAGGGGAGAAGGGACAAACAGTACATGGAACAAAAACACACCGCTATTTTAGGTATAGGTTTCTCTGCTTTGGATAAAGCAGAGCCTCAGTCTCCAGGAGCCACGATCAAAAGAGATTATGGATAGAATATAATCATTAATCACGTTGCTGGTGCATCAGTCAAAGAAGACTAAAAGCATTAGCAAGGAAGAAGCAGCTATAACCTCGAAGTGAATCAAAAATTCAGCATAAACCTGAAGAACAACCCTATTATCTACTTGTTATTCATGTAAAACTAGATGTTCCCACATTTTTTAACCACTCCACCAACAGTCACTCACCTGCACACACACATCATCGTCCTTGCAGATATTTATTCACCCGGAAACCCCTCGCATGAGATATAGAGAATATATGCATGCGGATTCACATTCTCAACATTTTTCATTGTCTGACTCCGAGATAAATCACAACACATCTTTTTGTTCGGCTGAGTGTGACAGGCGGTCTCTGAGTCGTCCCCGCCCTGGGCTGGGCAGCTGTCTCTATTTTTTAAACTGAAACATGATTTGCTCCGGATACTGACCTGTGACAAATTGTATACATTATTAATCACATGTCAATTAGAGAGATGGAATTGTGCATTCTAATGAGACAGAGCAGCATTTGTCCACGCAAACCTTATGAGGACATTTGCATGTGTCCTGATGCCATTCACCAAACAGCTTGATTTAGGCATACCTCTACCCCATTCCTCTACTTCATGCTTTCCCCATCACTTTTCCTCTGTGTCTTTCCTTTCCTCTACTCCCATCTCCTTCAAACCCAATACATTCCCTTACATGCCTGCCCCTTCCTTTTCATTCCTTTACTTCATCCCTCTTTATTTCCTTTCTTTTCCAGCTCTCACTCCTGTCTTTTCCTTTGTCTCACTTTCTCTTCCTTTCTCTCTTTTGTTTCCTCTGACTTCAGCCCTCCTATCTCCAGTCTACTTTTTCATTCCCTCCTCTTCTCTTGTCTCAAATCCACATTTTTGGTTCTTTCGTTTGCACGCGTTTCTTTTTTTCCCTTTCTCACTCTTTCCTCCCCCTTTTTTTTTTATCTCTCTTCTATCTTTTTAATTCCCCCTCCTGTTTCCTTTAACTCCTTTTTCGTTACTTCTCATCTTCTTTTGCGCCCTCCATTGTTTTCTATGATTCATTGTGCTTTCCTGTTCATATTTTCTGTCTTGTCTTCTCTCCCATCTTATCTTTTTTGTTCCCCAATTGCTATTTCTTTACCTCTCTTGTTTCCTCTTATCGTCTCTTCTCTCCTCGTGCTTGTTTCCCTTCCTCTCATTTCACATTTTATTCACTCCTTTCCCCCTCTGTTTTTTCTCCCTTTTTCCTCTCATTTCCATTTCTCCTGTAGGTCTTTTTTTGTATTTGCTGTCTCCGACTTCTATCCCTCCACTTCCCACATCTCTCATGTCTTCTTTCTTGTTCACCCTTTCCCCTTGTCATCTCACCTTATCTCCTCTCCTCTACTTCTTTCTTGTCTTTCTCTCTTTTTTTTGTCTTTCCTTTTATCCTTTCTCTTCTTCTCTCCTCATCTTCTTACGTTTCTCTCTCTTAAGTTCTCCCTTCCTTCTCTTCCTCTTCCCTCTCCTGTGCTGTCATGTCCATCACCCGTGCTGGCAGTGATCACAGTAGACAGTGTGATAAGTAGCTTCTTTATAGAGAGTGTGAATGATATGTGGCACGGCCAGTGATTCCAAGTGACAGAGGCCAAATGGTAAGTGATGCAGAGCTCAGCTTCCCCCGGAGCTGCATTGTAAACAAACACACTGCATTATCACACACACACACACGCACACACACACACACACATGGCCATGCATAGGGTCTGTAAACACTCGCCAAGGCTGTAATTAATGTTGTCACCGACGGTTGTCTTCAGCATTGACTTGCACACGCAGAAAAGGCCAGCCACCCTGAGGCCTCTATTAACATGCGTCATATTAAATCACTGACTCTCCTCCACCAGGTTCCATCACCATCATCAGCACCATCATCACCATCATCATCACTGCCAGCTCCCCTCTATTAGCAAGGGTGCTGGTGGCAAACGCTGTTGTGTGCGGGTGCTGGTGGAATAAAATAAATAAAAAATTGCTTGTGTGGATCTGGTAGCGCTTTTAACCGAATGCCCTCCTCCCCCTCTTCCTCCTCCTCCTCTTCCTCCTCCTCCTTTTCCTCCCCACATCCCCCTCCTCCTTCTCCCCCCACAGTTGGTTTTGATTTTAACGGACTCCACAGAGGTACTGACGCTCACACCACCGCTTCTGAAGCTCCCAAACAAGTATGTGGCACGATGGCTAACACTGGGCTCCCTCATCGCTTCTGCATGTTTCTTCTTTTTATTGTTGTGTCACCTCTGCATGTGTGTGTGTGTGTGTGTGTGTTCATGTCTACGTCAATCCTGCATCAACATCTTTTTGTTGTTGTTGGGTTTTTTTTCCCCATGTGTAACAGTCACATGTGGCACCCTCTGCACCTGCATTAACACCTGGCATTCTCACATTCTGCTGGATCACAACATGTGTATCCAGCGTAGAAATCACAGCTGGCACAGTTGATTTCAAACCAACTTTTCATGATTTAATTACAGCAAAAACTCAAATGGTGCTACAATCAATTTAGAATAGCTCTTCCATACCTGATTGGACGAAGTCATAAGCACATACTATACATGTTTTTAACTGCCTCTTATAGGATTTTTTTATAACCCAGTATTGCTGATTATTTTAATACATGACTGTATCACTTCTTCACTTTATAGAATCAGAATCGGGTTTTATTGCCAAGTACATTTGCACATACAAGGAATTTGTCTTGTCTTATACAATGTACAGTTCTGTCTTGGCCTGCACTCAATTTACATTTTGAAATAAAACCACAAACAATTATGTAACTATGACCCCAGCTCTTCAGTAAATGTCGCGGTTATTCCCCATTTTCATCGGATGTCTTCTGTTACAAATTGAAAAAGAAAACACATATAATATTTAAAAAAAAAACATTTAAAAGCAGTTTGTAAAAAGAGATCTTCAAAACAACAATTACTCAGTCAAACAATTAAGATGTGCAAACAGGTAGTTACCAAGATGACTGATTTTATGTGCATCCATTTGCAAACCCAAGCCAAACATCCAACATTTACATTGGCGTCAGTGTTGGCTGTGATCCTCTTGGTGCATTGCTGCAATGCAACACAGAGTAAAAAAGTGTAACATGGTTCTACTTTTGACTGCAAACAGTAACTTAGCAAGCATGAAAGACAACTGACACATGTAGACGACGATGTGTTTAACCTGCAAATATCTGCATGTAGAGTAAAATGCATGGCTTAACATTCAGAAGCGAAACACAAACAATTGACACGTGCTAAAATGTAATAAGTTACATTTGAACAGATCACCAGATCACTGTATTGGCACAAAGATAGAAACTTAAGACCCCCCCACACACACACGCACACACACACACAGATAATAAGATAGAGATGTGATGAGCTTAGCAGGTTTAAGGTGTTCTGTTTCTAACATTTAAGACACTATTGTATTGATTTGATGAGAAAAATAAGTCGTCCTTTGACCAGTAATAAAATCAATTCCATTTGAAATAAGAAAAATAAATGGAATGTAAATGGTTAACATGTAAATCAATTTTGATTATGAAATCCCTTGTAGTTTGTCGAGTGACATTTCAGATTTTCAGTTTGTCACAGAGACGAGCATCGAGGCAGAGGAAACAGAGGAGTAAATCACTTCTGCTTTGACATTCTGAGAGTGCTGCTTTCTACACGCCGCGCCTCCATCTTAATTAATCACACATCACACACTCACACACCCACATGGACTCAGATTTACCGCACGCTATGAATGATGGGAGCAGGCACGGCAGAGGGGTCCAATTAGATGTTGTGTTGACGCTGCTTTACGGTGACGATAACCTTTAGTATAATGTAGTGCACCGGTTCCGTCAGCGATGTTTCCTCGCAGGACGATGTCGTGGAGGTTCTTGCTTTCCTCTCACGTCTCCACTTTGCCATCTCTCCAGCTGTTTTTTTTTTAGATTTTTGTGTGATTAATTATACCTTTTTTTTTGTTTTATCTCTCTCTCTCTCTTTCTCTTCCTTCTTTCGTCCTCTCTGTTGTGTTTCTGATGATGTATGATAACAGCTATATTTCCTTGTTTCTTCTTCAGGGAGAAGGGTGCGGGAGGGGCATGGGGAGCCATTTGTTTTCCCGCTTTGATACTCTTCCATTTATCAAAATGATAATTAGGTGCAATTAAATGGCAATCTCATTTGTTTTGTTCAGGTGTGTGTTTCTTATTATTTTATTATTTCGTATATTTTTGCCGAGGTGTCTGTGCCATTGTAGGTCAGTCTAATTAGAAGAGAGAGTATAGGGTGTGTGTGGAATCTCATTGTGTGTGTGTGTGTGTGTGTGTGTGTGGGTTGGGGGATGGACTAGGTGATTGAGAGACATTCATAGAGACAAAAGTAGGACTGTTCAGACAGGGCATGTGTGACGCTCTGCTCCAGATAGCAAAAAAAGGAAGAGTGAGTCCATCTAGGTCAAAATAGGGAAGGGAAGTTCAATTTAAATGCTGCTCTTAACCCGCAAAAAGACTCCCTATTTACAGCTGGAAGCCATTATGTGTCTCAGTTTTTGTTTGTTGATGTGTTTCCTTGTTTTTCCCCATTTTCTTCCCAACTGCAGCCAGTCTCTGTGCTTCACATTGTTCTGTCATGTTGAATCCCCTCTAAAAAGTCACCAAATCCACTGTATGAGTCCTCTCTGGCTTCCTCCTGACCTTTCATATTTATGTGTGTGTCTGTGTGTGTGTTCACCAGGGGAGAGGCCATTCTGCTGCCAGCTCTGCCCATACCGAGCCTCTCAGAAAGGGAACCTAAAGACGCACGTCCAGAGTGTCCACCATATGCCTTTCGACAATAGCCAGTACCCCGACGCGAGGAGTTTGTTTCTGAGCCATGAGGAGCAAGGAGCACTGGATGCCAAACACCCACCAAACAGCTCATAGAGAAGGATCGGGACTTTGGACTAGACTAGTCAGGGAATTAAACATCCACAAAAACAGCATCACTGTTCTGAAAAATTAGAGGACTGAAGGATGGACCGAAGCCTCTACTTAACATCTATTATCCCTTCAAATATGTTTTTTGACAGGCCCTTGTAGTTTTTAAAAGATTTGTTTCTCTATATAAGAAGCTTGTTGCCAAGCAAGTTTAAAATCAAAATGACAGACATCAGAAGACAAGAGTTTCTCATCTACTTGTAGAAAGACTTTTCTGGTAATGTTTTCCAGATAGAAACTCAGGTGTCAGGTGTGCACACGGGCTTGAAATTCCCCCCACACAGAAGAAATGAAGAGTGAACTATGATATGTCTGATCAGCAGGAAAACTGGACTTAACGCTGATTGATCGGTGCTCCTCTTGGTCTTGTTTGAAATGAAGGTTGACAAAAATTAATAAATTGTGTGTAGTTTACATCACCTTTAATGATTCATGACTATAAAAGGCCTGCAAAAAAATGTAAAGAGTTGCCTCTTGCTGCCTTTTTGGAGGTACCAACAGGTGAAGTTGCCTCGTGCAGCTTTACAAGAAAATTTAAAAAAGAAAATTAGCTCGAATTCGAGGGTTAAATCAATGACTGTGGCATTGCATGGCTGTTGTAGTTGCCCCATCTTTCCCCTTTTTAAAGCTTTATAGTAGAAGAATTGTACATTCCTCAGGACACCAATCATCAGACACAGGAGATGCTCTGCAGTTCATCAACAGTCCACAGACACATTGTAGTTTGATTCATCTGGGATCTGATTCATTAATAGGAATACTTCCATCTGTATGTGTGTAGGCCTGTGTGTGTGTGTGTGTGTGTGTGTGTGTGTGTGTGTGTGTGTGTGTGTGTGTGTGTGTGTGTGTGGGTTAAACTTCCCTACACTCCAAAGCGTAATGTTAGGAGTGCAGTGACCACTCTGAGTCTGTGCAGTTGATGATTAGAAGAAGAGAAGAGAGAGAGAGGTGGGATTAAAAGAGCAAGAGAGAGAGAGAGAACGCTAATGGGGGTGTCTGCTTTAGTGCTCATTAAAAAGAGTGTGCGTTTTTAATAGCCAATATAAATGAGCGGACCATTTTTATGGTCATTCAATTATTGTCCATTTAAGAGGAAGGGGCTGAGTGGAGGCAGTTTTCATCCATAACTCCTTCATATTAGGGGAGGCTTACGGACACCGACCCTTCTGACTTTGAATTAGACTGACTCTAAAACAGTGGGATTTAAGAGAAGATGCTGTATAGCTCTGTATTGCACAGATTAAACTCCCAATTTGTGTTCCTGCTAACAAAAATACGGCCTTGCTAGAGTTAGCTTAATTTCATTTTTCTGAAGGGAACCAATAGCTTTCTGGCCTTTTTGGTCTCCTTAACCCACTTTGTTATGAAAGCTTTGATACCAAACCAATCCTGCAACTTTTGAAGCAATCCTTTTAACTGTACAGAACAAGTTAGCTTCAGTTAGTAGATTTAGCCAGGCTCTGCGCTATGCTAACTGTGCAGAAACAGAAGCAAATGCTGGGACCAATTTGTCAATAAAGTTTGAAAGGTCTAAAATGATATGCCATGTGAAAGTGTGAAGATCAGGAAGGTGGACAGATTTAACAAAATTATTTTAGAAAGCCAAAAAGAAGAAAGTAAATCTAAACTTCACAGAAATTGTTATGTTTGTCACAGCAAAGAGTGACACTTTTTCCAAAAATATACGTCTTCAACACAGATTGTGTTTCTCTTTTTCACCTTTTTCAAACTGTCCCTGTTTTTGTAGTTCTACAGTTAATTCAGAGCCACACTAAGTAAGTTTGTATTCAGGCTGTGTGCTAAGCTAAGCTAACTAGCAGCTAGCTTTACCATCAATGCAAAACACAAGAGTGGTATCAATCTTTTCATCTAACTCTTGCCAAGACAGTGAATAAGCCGATTACCTAAAATAAAGCAGACTTATTCCTTCAAACCTGTCAAGTTTGTCAAACATAATATAACATGACCTTTTATTCATTGTGTCCACTTCATGTCAGCACTCAAAGTAAACAACCAGAGATGCATTGCTGATTTTCTTACAACTAATTTACTAATGAGCCAAACTCCCTGACGCTGTCAGTCTGGTTTCTTGAATGGTGATGAAAAGATTTGCATTCGAGGACAAAAAGAGTGAGGAGAGAGAGAGAGAGAGAGAGAGAGAGAGAGAGAGAGAGAGAGAGAGGCTTCCAGAGAGTTCAGGTATAAACACACCAGATGGAGAGATTTTGAAGGAAGTTGTAGAGCTGTCACAGCCTTAACACAGGTGCGTGTATGTGTGTGTTTGAGAGAGTTTTCATTAATGCTGTGTATGTGCGTTTTTCCCAAACTTCTCCACACTGTAAAGGAGGTCGACTTACTTCTGTCCTGCAGCCTCCGTGCAGATGCTTTGTACACTGGCCTACCTCCTTAGCAAAGAACACCTATTTGAAGTTCATTGGCCGGTCAGCCTGACTGTTTCTTTGCTAAAGGAGGACATACCTGGGGCTTTTTTCCCTTCTCAATAGCCTTTTATGATTGAAAAAAGCCATGCCTTGATATATGGGGGTAAAAAAACCGGAGAACTCATATTTACAAAGTAGGACTTGAGCCGTAGAGATGGTTTTGTACGCTTAAAAATCTAAATTCAAACAGGTTAAAGGTTACAGAGTACTGTACTTCCCGTTTATTTTAAAACCTCAGTAGTTTTTACATTATGATGAAAATGGTTGCTGTACCAGTGGTTCGTTGCATACAATATTGTATGCTTGAAAAATGCCTGATAATACACACGTGTGTATACTGAAGGTGTGGGTAGTGAAAATACTTGAAATAAGGATACTCTAGCCTTGGAGGTAGTGTAGTACTAATACCAATGTTGTACAGAATTCCCTTTAAGATTAACTCCTCAGTTATGAATTTGTACTCCGAAGTGTGACTTAGAAAAACTATGAAGCAGGAGTTGAGTGTATGTAATATAAAGTGTATATCTGTAATCCACTCTTTACCAAACCCTTATATACAGCGGTAGAAACCAAATGGCATTAATAGTGCACTTAGACTAGGTTACTGCTTTAACCGTTCTCAGTTTGCCCCGTTCTAGCTAAGGTTTCTTTGAGAATGTTTTTTTTTTTTTTTAAATGGTGCCGGCTAACACTCTTCAATGTCATTTCTGGTATAGAGGCTTTTTGTTAGCATAATTTCATAGATTATAATGTCAAAGGGTTTGTTCTGTGATGGCTTAGCTCATGGAAAGTTTGATAATGCTAGTTGCAGCAGTGCTTTATTTTACTTTTTTCAACAACAAAAAAAAGATGTAAGAGTGTGTTTTTAGTCTTTCTCTTTGCTAAACTGCAGGATTTGTTCAGTAGCTAGTCATGGCTGCCCTCCCAGAGGGGCTGGCAGGTGTCGTTCTTTTCTCTTTGGTTGTTTTTTTTAAGTTGTATTATTTGTGTCCGCATTGCTTTCTTTTATTTTTTATTCGTTTTGAACTTCATGATTAATTTACCTTAGAAGACATTATTATTATTCCAAATGTATTTGGTTGATATCTGTATTTATTATCACTTCAAAAAGGATGCGAGGACAGAGGCAGACAGGAGTGTTTGTTTAATTTGATTTTTCTGGGTTGTTTTTGTTTTTATACTGTGTAGTTTTCATGCCAGCAAGCCGATGTGAAAGCTCTACCTCGTCTGAGCCATTCTCAGTTCTGTTACACTTTTGTACATCATTTCAAAAAGATGTAATGTCATGTCCACAATAAAGACACACAAAATGGCACCTGTTGGCGCTGTTTCATCTGGTTCCGCTTGTTTGTTTAAATTTACCTCAGCCGCTGTGTGACTGAACACTTCCAAGTTTAGATGAAAAAGCTTTGCGCGCTCGCAGTTTGCAAATGTTCTTCTTCCCTTTTGCTCTCACTGACGGTGTGAAATTTACAAAGAGGCATGCAGTGCTCTGAATATTGACAGGATTAAAAACGGAGCATATTTTGTATTCCTTTGTGTCTCTAACACAACTTGTTCTCACCATGGTCACTCACTGTCATCTGATTTTACTGTCAGCTACGAGAACACAAGCTGGACTGGTAAATATTGAATAGAGCCAGTCAGTCATGTCCATATTTCACCCAGGCCTCAGCTAGAGGAAACAGAAGCTCGACACAATCTGCTATGAATATGTCACAATTTTGGCAGAAAAAAATGATCATAGAGCTGTTTTTGAGATTTTACCATTATGTTGTCTCTGTTTAACATTTTCAACTTACAACAGCGGGCCCATGTACTAAATAGTATGTGTGAGGTTTACTTATTATCCCTATATGTTTTGCTTCGATCAGTCCATACATGCAGGTCAGGTGAGCTGGAAGACCAGCTTTAAATGTAGGGATACACGACAACAGTCCCATAGTCTGGAGTTAAATAAATATATACACTGCAATCAGTCGAAAACCATAGCCAAAACATGAAAACAGCATCAATAGCTTCCGCAAAGGTAAAACAATCTCCACTATCTCCACTGACAGATGACTTGAACAGTACTTTTCTCCATCTTTCATAGCAGTGACATCCAAAAGTATCGTGCATGTCTGCTCTTTCGTGCTGAGCAATCAGTTTATATTGGATTTTTGGGAACTTTTAAGTTGAACACAGTTGCTTTCTGCAGCTAGAACTGAAACAGAACAAACAAAAACAGTAAGGTTGTATGTTGTAGCTGAAGAGCTCAACAATGAGCTGACACTGGCCTGATAAAACCAGGCAGGCTTCTAATTTTGTATACCTGCATGCACCAAAAGATTTTCCTGATATAAATATCTGTCATTAGAACATTTGGAGAACAAAATGTAATAAGGATTTATATCTTTTAAATGATGTCAGTGAGCTGTAGCATGCTGTCTTTAATCACATCCTTTTATACTCCTTGGTAAATGGTAAATGGATTTGAGCTTGTATAGTGCTTTTCTAGTCTTCTGACTACTCCAAGGGCTTTTACACCGCGGGTCAAATCCATTCACACACTGATGGCAGAGGCTGCTATGTAAAGTGACCATCAGAAGTAAGTAATCCCATTCTTACACACTCATATGCTGCTGACAAAGCAGTGGGAGCATCTTGGGGTTAAGTGTCCTGCCCAAGGACACATCGGACACGTTGCTGCAGGAAACCCCCAAACTTCCGGTTGAGTGACGGCGACTCTACCAACTGAGCCACAGCCGTCCTTCTCCTTATCTTGTCCCGTATCTTATCCCTGCTCAAAGCTGATCTCTTAATGAAGTCTTTACACTTGTTTTTGTCTCGGTGAGGAAAATAATCACAAGGTTAAGTGATATCCATATGAGATTGTTACTACCCTCCACCTCTATGATCTTGCAATGAAAATAAAACCACATTCCAATTTTTCAACTTTTACAAAAAACACAAACATAATAAAGAGAACATCATTTCGGTGGATGGGTTGAATACACATTTTCACAAGTTTAAGTGAAACTAAAGTAGCCTGCATCATGTTGAAGGCAACAGTTTTTGCTAACTTTAGGCAGCCTGTGATGAAGGACAGCAATTATTACCTCAAGGTGATGACATAATATAAGATGAGCAGATAATTGGGACGTTTTACAAAGTATAGTTACAAGACAGTTAATCTTAACTTTAATCACACTTTAGAATAAAAAGACAGATGGTCTGCCCCATTGACTGCGGATGGACGACACATTCACCTCCTCCCATGTACAAAAGCCAAAAAATCCCCATGGGCTCTGACATCTTGTGATATCATTTGGATCTGCACAGTGGTGATCGGCTGGAGGTGCTGACGTCAGAGTAATGACATCGACAGTATTGACGTCAGCATTTCATGGTGTAAATTCTCCTTAAGAAGCATTTTTCCACCCCTAAGCCTGTGGACATAGAAAAATGTTTTTCTCCCATAATATAGAAAAAAAGTGGTCAGAACTACAACTTCCCTCCAAAAACAAATAGTTGAATGTTACTTTAAATCAAAGTGGTTGTCACTTTGAAGACCCCAGGGTCTACCTTCCTAATTTGCTTCTCTAATACCGTCTGCTCTTCTAATAGAGTTCCCCAAACCTTGTGGCTCTGTTTTGCTCAGCACACAATCTCCATCACCCTAAGAAGAAAGGGAAAGCGGTCATGATTCATGAAGACGAGGTGAAAACAGATCAGACCTTAGCCATACTGCATGCTGTTCCCTTTCATACTGAGTGACATGTTTGATGGATAGTGACTTTGATGTTCATCGGGCCCCGTTGGCACCTTGATGTCCATGTGTGGCCGCGCGGTTGAAGTCGAGCTGCCAAGCAACGGTGATGAGAAACCCTCACCCCTTCAACTACGAGGGACCACCTAGGGATTGGTTGCTACTTTGCCAGTCTCTTTCATGCTCCGTGTCTACGTGCACCATCTGTCTGTCGGTTTGAGTGACGGCTGACTGACAGGTTCCCTCTGAGAACATGGCACATAACGTTAATGCCAGGCAGGCCCGCGGGCCTGAGGAAAGACTGCAGCTGCCCGTCACTCTTCCCAACCTCATCAGTCACTGCGAAGGCAGACGTGACGGCCCTGAGCTCCCTGAAAAACCTGTTCCCTGACATCTCTTCTTTCTGTCACACAGCGTCAGAAGCTGACTGACTGAATGACTGGCAGAGAGGAAAATAAGCTGAATGTCAGGCTGACTCAGATTTGATGGATAGGTGTGGTGGAGAACACAATACTGTATAATGTTCTTTTTTAATTTCTTTTCTGTATGTAACAAAAGAAACCTGTTGTTGTTGATTTCTTTTACAGATGACTTCCCCTGTTGTATGGACACATGTCTTTTTTATCAGTTTAAATGCATGTTTATAGCTAATGTATTTGTGGGTGCAACTCCGGTTTTGAAACAGGATTTTTTTTTGATTGATCTGGCTTGTCCATCAGTGCAGAAAAAGGCCTCTCCAAACCATTTTGAAGTTTTCAACTCTGTACTCTGTCAGACAGTTTTGGTAACTTTACAAAAAACAAATCTGACAAGCACGTTTCATGATGAAATTGAACAAGAAGGTAGGCAGGATTTAATCTCTTGCTCAATTCTTTTTTTGTTCTCTAAACAAATATCACTTTTAGTTTGGTTCAAACAAGTGAGTTTTGAAGAATAGTTTTAAAGAGAGACTCTCCAAACCTGTCATTATTATTGCGTCTTCTGTTCTGTGACAGGTTTTCTTCCTGCTTAGGAACATGACCACTTTTGTAACTCATAAACAATCTGCCTTTAGATGTTGTCGGACAAATTCTGTTTACCTGCTTTTTTAAATCTGAGCAAAGCCAAGCCTTAAGATACTCCACTGTAATAAATTATCATTTTATTTTCAAGTCAGTCAAACCAGAAGTATTAGTCGACAGCATTTTCTGAGTGTTAATATATAGCAAGAATAAACTTTATCTTGTACACCTTCTTGGCTTAAATGCTCCTAATTAGGGCTTAACATAAAGCATAGTTTAGTCTAAAGGGAATTCAATTAAATTTGCAGGTATTTGGTCAAAAACTAGTGTATAAAACTCATGAATATGTTGGATGGATGGTTAAGGAACAAGAGAGCTGTTGTGTTTCATCCCGAGGGAAAAAGGTTTGTTCGCAAAGCCCACGAGAAGACATCCAATAGTTCTAGAGATATTTCAGTCAGGACCTTAGAGATAATCAGAAGGAACAACTGGAGCCAATGCTAACAGGAAAATTATTTTATAATCCTCTGGGTTATATTTCCTTTTAAACTACTATTCAAGAAATAAACCAAAATAGTGCAGGGCTTGTGCCAATAATGTTTGAAATAACAATAACCTGTTGTTTCAAACTGTAAGATGAGACACCTTCTCTCTTTGGGGCTAATTGTTTGGTACTATCAGAAAGTGTCAGTGACCCATGCAGAACCCTACACCTTTGCAGAAACTGACCCTGGCATGCAGAAAAAAAAGAGTCTGAAAGGGTCAAATGGACTGAACCAAGTTTAATCAGAAATGCTTGATTTTATATTAAAAAAAAAATCCCCAAATGAAGTCATATAAATAGTTTGAAAGAAAAACCCATAGCTAAAGCTGAAAGCTGCAGTCGGTCATCTCAAGTGTGGGGGGTTCGATCCCCAGCTTTTGCAGCCACATGTTCGATGTTTCCTTGGGCAAGACACTCAACCCCAAGTTGCTCCCGCTGCTTCGTCGGCTGTGAATAAATGTGTATGAACGGGATTAGTGAATACTGATGGCCACTTTACATAGCCGCCACCATTAGTGTTTGAATATGGATGGGTAGGTCAGACCTGTGCTGTAAAAAGCACTTTGAGTAGTCAGAAGACTAGAAGCTCAAGTCCATTTACCGTTTTACCTCACAGTGTGGTCCATTCAAATCATACATTTTCTCTGACCCTTGCATTTCATCCCTGTCTCTCTGGTTTCTCTTATACGGTTCCTGCCTGGAAGAATGACTAGTAGTTATCTCTCTGAAGCTTCCTTTCTTTTCTTTTTTTTACATGAAACTCTCTGCTATGTTCTGTCCGAGTCAGAGGGCATGATCTGTATCTGCCACCAGGGAGCACTATGCCTCTCTAATGGCTGCTAAACGGCCTTCCTCAGGAGTACAAGGGCCACATCACAGACCAAATGGCACTTGTATATGTGCAAAGGCTGCGGCGGCGTGGGCGGTGGAGGGGTAAATATACTTAAAACACACTACGGCGTACATTGGCGCGGCAGCCTTGACTACAGTTACCACCAGAGAGTCCGACTCCTCCGCATTTCCCAGGCAAAAGGCCAAACGCATTTACAACACTTCAAGTGTCTGCGACACAAGAACGCCCTCTCCACTGTGAAATATGTAAATATTGCACTAATCAAAGGGTTGTGGAATCGCAAAATGCCACGGAAAGGTTATGACCCGGAGCCTGTGCTAATAGGGGAGTGAGGGAGGGGGGAGGAAAGAAGAGGTGATGGAGGGAGGGTGGGGGGGGGTTGAGTTGTGGTGGTGGTGGGGGTAGCAGAGGAGTGACAGCTACCACAGGCGTTTCTCCTGCCTGAGGAGGACCTTCATATGCTGACCTCCGCCTCCTGCACTCCGGCGCTCTGACAGTAATGAATAGGAAGGGGCTGTTTATGCATATCAAATGTTATTTACTCTCCCACAGTCAACTGTAGCCACAGAGGAAAGAAAGAAAGAGGAGCAAAAAAACAGGATATTCCCAAAGACCGTGGGCTGCCATTAGAACAATGTGGACGAGAATGCAGAGGCCTCCGCGGTGCACTGAGGTTAATCTATCTATCGCAATGAATTACATGACATGGGTTTTTTGTGGGGCTTTGGCTCGACTTGCTCCTAAAATGCTGCATTGTTCACCGCCTTGATTTTTCTCCAGGATGGGAGCGCCTGACAGATACAGAGTACCTACATGAAAACAAGCCCTCGTAAGTATCTAAGTGAACTTGACAATGAACTCCTCTTGAAATCTAGCCCGCATGATTATTTACTTCAACTATCTCCTGCTCCGCCAAACCAAAGTCTATATCCAGAGACAGAATCAGGGGGGATGTTAACATACATTCTAGTCATGTAATATATTTTTTAAGCAGGATTAATTCCTTTCCACATTGACATGATTGGTCTTAAATAGCGCAAACCTTAAAGCCAGAGGGAGGAAAAGCCTGAGCGGAATTATTCAAGGGAATGACGTTCGACGACAAGCTCAAGAAAATAACCTTGAGCGCGAACAATGAAGAATCAGCCGCCAGAAAACGTTTGTGTTTTTTTTTTTTCTTCCCGAGCCGGCGTGTCATCGTCATCGGTTTACGGCTCAGCTTCATTTTCCATCACCCCTTGTGAGAATTAAGTTGGATCTTAAGTATGTAAATGAGAACCTATTCTGTGGCCCCCACCCTCTCTTATATGAATCCCAGGACAGACCATGACATTTAACATCGCCTTCACTAATTTGTGCTTAATAGCCAAAAAGTGATTAGAATTAACATTAACGACATTTCATATGTCTCCCCTTCTACATTCATTACCTCTTCTCTGCTGCTGATACTTAACCAGCTAATGCTGCCTGCTGCCTCCTGCAGCTTAAATTTCACGTTACACTTTTGGCAGAAATCTTTCAGTCGCCCCTTTTTTTTCTACCCTTGATTTCTTTCAGCCACTTTGGGAGAGGACAACAAGGAAGGAGAATTAAAGAAAGAGAAGGAGGAGGCGGATGATATAAAGCCTTTAAGTTGGGAATCTATTCTATCGGTCACACCCTCTTTACCAATTGACATGAGCATCGCAGCAGATTAAGAATAAGGGGGGGGTCATCTCTCTTCTGGCTCAACGCCTGCTCTATCACCCTCGGCGCCTCTTGTTGAAACAAACGCTGTCCGATACCCTTCATCTCTTTTTTCCTCTTCATCGGCTTGAACTTCACTCCGCTATAGTTCAACTCCAGCAAATCCAAATCACAGAGGATCACAGGGCCTGAACAAACCCTGGCACTTTATTATCTTTTTTTTTGCTCAGATCTGTACATGGAGGAGATTATTGTATGAAAAATGAGCATTGTGTTTCTATCAAACGACAGTCTCCGCCAGCCTTCCGCCCTCCTCTCCAGTTATTAGTAATGGTCGCTAACCTTGTTCAAGGGCACTGAGCTTTTCCCATGTGTCTCTATACGGGAGGTCAACAGATCCTTTAGCAAATATAGGAGCAAGGTGGTTCATCAGCTTCCTTAACTACTGTTGTATGATTGTAATGCAAAGGCGAATCATTATTTTAAGGGGAAAATGGTTCGTATACAGGAATGCAATGGGTGTCAATCTAAACTCTTGCCATAATCACTTTAGATTTTTGAGCAGACATTCCTTTTTAGTTTTTTTTTTATTTACAAGATAAAAACTGTAAAACATTCTGCGGTAAAACTACTTCCAAAACATTTTCTAAAATTTGACTTCAATGGACTTTTGATACTTTTGCCTAAGAGACACTAAACAGTCAATCTGAGTTCAACAGAAAAAAGGAAAAGGAAAAGATTCTTGATCATAATAACCAAACCAAACTAAATTCTTACAAGTATAATCTTAAAGACAAATGTACAGTAAATTGAATGATTTCTCTCTCTTGCTCTCTTATATAGTTTTGAAAAAAAAAAAGTGTAATTCAATCAAAAGTCCCGGGCTAATATTAAAACGTAGCAGTTTGCAATAGATATATTTGTATTTTAACTTCATATTTCAATTGTCATGGCAACTTTTAATTTCTTCAGCCACAAACTACTCAAGACTGTCGCATCAGAGAACTGAAGAACTGAAAAATGACTGACTTGTTCGTACTGAGAGTTCAGACATATCACAGGTAAAGTAAAAGAGCTTGGTAATGTTATTTAATTAACAGCCATTGATACTGTTTCCAAGTTCATCTGCTTCTTTATTAGATCTTACTAAGATCTTACACTGGAGGTCAGAGTTTAATTGTCTTTTGTTAACCACTGAAAAACGGTTGTAATACAAGGATGCTGGACAGAGGTGGCAGTAAAAGAGGAAAACACTGCTGTGGACAAAGGGAAGAGAGAGGGTGTTTTAGTAAAGGGGTGGGGGGTTAAAAGGGTAAGAGGGGCTGGGGGTGATCATGGATAATGGCAGGGACCTAGCCGCTGACGGACAGGCCAATCTCCCGCCCGGACAGACTCAAGAGAGATGTGTCAGTCTCCAGCGGCACCCCGGGCCAGCCGCACCAGCACACCGCTAAATGTGTATTGGCAAAGTGTCGGTGCCAATGCCATTAGCCGGCGTACTTAAATTCCCCTGTAATTTTCTATGGCGCTCCTCGTTATTGGCACCTCTGATGGGCCAAGTGTTTGAATCCTGGTTCAGCTTTAATGGATGAGTGGTGTTGGAGAGCGGAGGGGCCATTTGTTATCACTCTTACAAGACACGTCCACATGCACATTCACACATACACACACATTAATGTTACTGTCCTTCTTAGGACCTCCACAGACACACTGGGTTCCCTAATGCCTCTCTTTTGTGGCTACAAGGTTAAACCAAAGCGTACCCTGTTCTAACATTAACTAAAGCTAGGAAACAGGTGTACGGTTCAAAACACTTATATTATAATTCTCCCCATGAAATAAGATTAAATAAGATTGAATCTTACAACATTTACAGTAAATCAATCAGACATTTTTTTTCCCCCTTTACAAACTAACTCAAGAGTCAAAGAAAATCAAATAGATATTTTTCAAATATTCAGAATCAAGGGAAGGTGCTGGGGATCCCTCATAGGAAAAACAGGCTAAACAATTTTGACTTGGAAGTTCTTGTCAAATCACAGGTGGCTATGAGTTGACATCAGTTCCACCAAAAAGAGACTTCTCAAATATGTCATTTCAAAAAACTTCTTCAGGCCCAAAGAGGTACAAGTACCTTGTTCATAGAAGAAAAACAAGAATTTAAGATTCATTACAGAGCCCAAAAAATACACAAAATAGAAAAACTTACTTAACATATTTCTTAACATATTCATCTTCAGATGTATTGCCCGTTATTTTTTGAATCACTTGATTAAATTACAAAACTACAATAGTGAAAAGAAGCTTCACTTCCACCAGTTACGTCTCTAAAACGCTACGTTTAGACATTACTGCATTTTTAAGAGTGTAGGTCACAAGGCACATTTTGACCTGTTTTACATTCCATACGAAATTAATATTGCTTAAAATACTTTTGTTCTTTTTAAATTTCGAATCTGAGATATTCTGAGTAACTCTTCTGCTCACAGAGCTTTGTGCTCAGTGACCTCATGACCCAGGATGCATTGCGAGAACAAATACAAACGTAAAATGTATCTTGCGTTATGTCTTACGTTGAACCCCTGGGGAAATTTGTCTTGGAACCCACGTGCTGCACACAATCAGCTGCCTCTACAGAAGAATCAATACATAAAAACAATAGAAACAAACACATTCCACATGTAAACAAAGAAGCAATACAGAAAAATGACAGGAACATATATTCACATTAGCCATATTGCACATGATCTGTTTAACCTGGATGTCCCTAATATCTTCCCTACTTATTTAGGGATTCCTTTTTTTTTTGCTGTTGGTGGTTTTGTCACTAGAAAGTTTATTTTGGGGCTTTTTATGCCTTCTTTAAGAGACAGGACAGTGGAGTCAGAAATTAGGGAAAGGAGAGGGGTGCTGGTGGCCGAGTGGTTAGGGCGCTTGCCACATGTACAGAGGCTATAGTCCTCTGGCTCTTTGGCTCTGGGGACCTTTGGCTCCTTTCCCGCATGTCAGTCTCCACTCTCTGTGTCCCTAATTTCAGACTCTAAAGTCATGTCCCCCCCTCCTCCATATTCTGTATTTTTTCTAGCCAACAACATCAATAAAGGTAATAATGGCGGAAGAACAACATATTTCACAGGTACTGCTGTGCCCCAGAAACTGAGAACATCTGCAACCACTGCAGGAGTTTTTCACACTATTTCTAACTTGGATGGAAATAGCTAAGGTGAAAAATCAGCTAACTCTCCCTTGAAATAAACAATCTTCTCCCATCAATGAATATTCCAGTCTCGCTTGCAATTGCAAAACTCATCACAATCCTTACAAAAACAGCAATTAAGTCTAAAATACAGTTCAAACATTATGCATTATCACCTTCTCATTTCACAGCCAGGACAGATGTAATGAAGGAGAATACTTTGGAGACATTTTCTACCTTCAAGTGTTGAGCAGGCCTTTTTCCAATCAAACCCCATCCATTAGCTTTATGGAGCAACAAGGACAAACCTGCATGAGAACTAATTGTGATTAGCATTTGGTTTAATTTAAAATTCCAGCATAATTCTTCCTGGATCGTAGATATTTTTTTACTTTCTCTTTCCATCTGTGACCCAAAAAAGCACATTAACACTGCTGGAATTTTCATGAGCAAACGATTGTGAAGTTGTTTTTGCACCCTTATGGGATTTGCAGCTTTGAACGTCTCTTTTGCAATTTTTACAGATCTGCTCTCTCCTTTCCGGCGACATTGCCCGTAGAGCATCGAGGGAATACAGCCTTCATCAGGCCAAGACAAACACAAGCTCAAAAACACACACGAGCCGTCCACAAAAGTTGAACAACTATATACAGGAGCAATTTAGCTGGGCTGTAATTTGTATATAGTGTTTGACAACCTTGCTGGAGAAGTTTTCACCCTAGAAATGCTAAGTAGTCCCAGCAGGAGTCAGTCAGGAAGAGGAGAGGGAGTCTTTGCTGTTTAATGTATTCTTCGGCAGCCTAGAGGCCTCCAAAAACGCGGCATGTCTTTACCATCCAGCTTACACGCACACACACATACTCACATATCTGTCGGCAGTCAGGCTCTGAAGGAACGTTGCTAATGGGGCTGTTTTTAATGAGCCAGGGAGAGGAGAGTGACCCTTCGAAGGTGAATATCTCTATCTCTCTCTCTGTCTGTGTTATGCTGTGTGTTTGCATGCATGCCACTCACACACACAAACACACACACAAACAGTTTCTCACATATATGCACACTTGTCCTCGTGATTTTACACCAAGTTGTAATATTTATGTCTAATTGTTTTTAACTGCCATAATTACTTGCAGCTCTTGGCTCATTCATTCATCCGATCCTCTCATCAGGAGAGAGCGCAGAGACATCAGAAGGGAGAAATGTGTGTTTTTTACGGCTGGAGAGCCTGCATAAATTGTAAGGGTTTGAAAAAAAAAACCCTGCAGCAATAGTTCCCCGCAAAGCTGCAGGAGATCCGTCGATTTCCTCAAGTTCCACTTCACGTTGCAAGGGACATATCCATCCCCAGACAACCATTTCACTTTATTTCACTGATTTTATGATCCTTTTTTTTTCACTGCAAAGAAAAAAGGAAGGTAAAGAGAAAAGGAAGCAGTTCTAAGAGCAGCCAAAAGATGGCACACTATGTATGGAAGGAAAAAAAAGGGGGCCGCTGTGATGAGGCGGCTGTGTGTGTGTGTGTGTGTCTGTGTTTAACCTAGAACCTGGAGAGCGTCTGTGTTTCCTCTGCTGGGAATCTTCTGCTTCCAGGATCCATACAGGAAGAGGAGTAGGAGGAGGAAGTAGAAGGAGCTAGGTAGGTGAGTGGATGTCATGCCTCTGCTCATGTTGCTCAACAGGCCAAACTGTGGATGCTCTTACACTGAAATGAGCCTGAGGATATATGGATGTGACATTTCATCCGCTTCATTTTGTCTTTGTGGAGTTTCAGTGCAATCTCAGACAAGAGGGCTTAAAAATAATGGCTGTTCTGTTGATCTGACGTCTCACATTGAAAATTGATGCACTAACCAACCAGGTAGGGCAGATTGAGCAGGTTAATATTTCTGTGTTCCTAAAACAAATGAGAGTGGAATGAAAAAGCACCCTTCATTCATCATTTTTTAAACACATTTCTCATGAAATAACTTCTTTAATGCCACAAAAGTCATCTTTTTATGGATGTTGCTGATTTCTTTTTATCATTTCTCCTCACACTGGTGCTGCAGAGACAGTTCAAATCTGTTAGTAACTATTTCTTTTTTTTCTCCAGACATGAATTATTAGTATGTCCCTTCTTTAGTTTATTGGAAAGCATCATATTACCAAGATCACAAAAATGCAACATGAATATACAACATTTTTGGGCTCCGAAAATAGATTATGTTAATGAACTGCCTTTTTAAAAAGATGTATACTCACACCTTACAAGTGCAAAGGGATACAGTACAATGTTTTCAAATCTAAAATTGAGCATTTATTTATTTTTTCATGGTTATATACTGCTCTCTATCATACTTCAAAATTCAGTCGGGTGTTTAAGCTGTAAGTGAGTGTAACAGTGTGTTAAGCAGTGTGATTACATTTGCTCTGTTACCACACAAACACTTAACATCTCTGCTTTGGACATGGACATGCTGCTGTATTCTACACAAATACACACTCACTCACACACACACACTCACGCGCCCATGCTACAAGACCACTGAAAATCAATGTGACAGGTTTCAGTCGTCCCTCAGTGTACACATCCCCTCTCAGACTCTCTCCTGACATCTGCTCGATTACCTCCTACAGCCACACACACACACACACACGAGCACAGACGCCCTCCCCGTGGCCGCTCTAAGCCCCTCTGAGCCATATGAAATGTAGTCGGTGCAGGAGAAACCAGATACTGCTGGCTGTGTCACATTGCGTTTGCCGCCACCCGTCAGGAGCGGGTCTGTTTGACTGCCAGACGTTATGACAGCGTCAGTCATCCTCCAGCCCAGCAGCAGGCTGCGGGACAGAGGAGAAGAAGAAGAGAGGGAGGAGAATGGGGGGGAGTGAGTAAGACCACCACAGGCTTATAGGAGGTGGTGAGAAAGTGAGCAGAGTCGTGCGTTTACGGGGGAAAGATGTGAAATTTCAGATCTTACACGGGATCATTCTGCTTCTGATTTGATTTGTTTTAATGCCTTTTAAACTTATTAAAGCAAATATAAAAGAAGGTGATGGACTTCTTTCAGCAGCATCCCATTCCCCTTCATACAGTCACACTTACGAAGAAAAGGAGGGTGATACCTGTTTTTTTCCAGCTGGTTTTAGGATTTGAAGTGACATTTAAAGAGTCTAGTGGCCCTCTAACCTTTTGCAGTTTTCTTTTGTGTGTGCGTCTGTGTCTGTGTCTGGTTTGGGGATTTGACAGCTGGCAACTTGGTGATTGAGCTGCTTATCCTGTCAGTCCTGACAGCCAGACCTGCATTTTTATTTCATTTTTTGCTGCTTTATATATTTTTTAGGCTAAGCTGCAGGAGGGTGCAACATGTCAACGGGAAAAAACTAGCTAGCAGCCCCCTACAACAATCATGACAGTCAAGGACACACACATACACACACATGTGCTCACATAAACAAACACAGGTGTATAGTCAAAAACACCTGCACCTCATACTTCCCATACACACACAGAAAATGTGTTGTCAGGCCATCCGACAGCCGACAGCCCCGCCAGCTCCCATGTGGCCTGGAGAGTTTCCAGACAGCAGGACAGGAGGCCTGGACAGCAGCACCTCATGCCCTCACCTCATCTTCATCACCCCCACCTCCTTCCTCACCTCCAGCCTCACCTCGCCGCCTTTCACTGTGCAGGACAGCAACCCTCAGAAGAGCCGGGCAGGATGAGCGGTGATGGACAGGCCGTCTCTGGTGTGAACTCTCGCCCTCTCCAGCCGACGTCATGGACAGACAGCTTGCTGTGACAGAAAGCAGAGTTTAAGTGGTAATCCTCAAAATGCTCCTGCTTTGGTGGTGTGCTGCTTCTTTTTGCTGCTGTGATGTCTTAGCTTTGTGGTTTCACGTGTCAATCAGTAAGTATCTGTAGAGTTTGATGACTTTAAAGTTGTTTTGGGTGGTGATCTTTCAGCCACAGTTGTGGTCAGTGCTCAGACTTGGACTTATTTCATGTTCAATGTCAAACACATCATGCACCTTCTGTGTGCCCCATGCTTGGATTTTATAAGAGCAAATGTCAAAGTCTTATTAACAGCTGGAATTGTATTCACTAATGTGTTTTATCAGTGATTAAGAGTTGTTAAATCAACTTAAAGAAGCATGCAGTTTTAGCACAAGTTGAGAAAAATATATCTATTTACTTCTTCCCTACTTCTTATCTACTATTGTGAGCCCTATACAATATGTATATACTGTATCTTATATGTATTTTGTTTGTCATGTGGAAATAGTCTCTGAAAATTTGAGAGAAATGCAGAGAGGGTTGTAGTCCCCAGTCTCCCCTTATTATGCATCACATTGAGAGTATTTATTTTGTAGTAAAATGGTCCCTTTGATTGATATATTGTTATGTAAGACATTATTAGATTGTGACGTGCATATTTCTATCACATATTGTGGACTTGAAGATACTATTAAAGTCATTTGTCTAAGCTAAGTCCATTGGTTCCCATCCTAGGGCCTCCTCCAAAGGGACACAAGATGAATCAGAATGATTGTGAGATGATAAATGTGTATGTGTGTTTTTTAAAGTAATATTGAATCAATTTTAATTTCCTGTTCTAAAAAGTAAAGTGAACATGCAAGTGCTTACAACTCATTTGAAACCGAACAAGTGGCCCTAACTTTTTTTTCACTGGGTCAAATTTTAATGTTCAATAAGGCAAAATATCTTTCTACAGTAAAGCAAGGTAAAATGAAAATACATAGACTCTAGCTAATAATAAATAAATTTAGAGGATTAATCTTTCATTCAAGGTATAATGGAGTCAAAGTATCAATTTGCATAATATAGAAATACTTGAGTCAAGTGCAGGTACCTTGAAGTGCAAAGCCTCCTTCCACCACGAAGTACGATTGCATGAATCCGCTGAATCCTGCCGAGTGTGCATTCACAGAGAGATACTTTCATTCTGCACGGAGCTCACTCAGTGCTGCTGTCAGTCCGCCTCATGTCCATTCTCTGTATCACTACCTCTGAAATGAAGGCTCTCTGCTATGAATGATTAATAAACAAACCTATTAACAATGCGGCAGACATTTCACAAAAGCTTCATTTTGCGGAAATACAATCTCCCTTTTGTTAATAATGTCCATTAATCATGTGAGGATGTCACTTAACGCAAGGTTAATGAAACACTGCTAATGCCTGCCTAATCTATCCGCAGTCACAAAGCCGCTGTAACTGTAATGCCTAACCCACTAAACTATTTTCCGGAGGATTCTCAGCGTGTGATTGATGGATGCGGGACAGGGGATGTCCATTATTTAAAGTGGAACACAGAAGCAGAATGTGGGGTCAGCTGTGGGCCGGACTAAGAAAGCTTTACCTGTCCAAACGGCTAATGAACCACTGACAAGATGTATGGGAACACTTTGGGGAGAGAATCTAAGTATGACATAACTACTTGATAATGGATTTATTGTGGCGCTCACTCACAATCAAACATCCTCTTCATGGCCTTCTTCTCCCATAATCCGCAGGGAAACTATTGATGGAGAAAGCGGCTTTAACTAGCACTGATTTTTTGCATGTTGATGTGTGTGTATTTTTGTGCACGCCTTGTTCTGACTTTCATTTTCCAGCTGTCAGGCCGACCTATTAAACAGAGTATTATTTTTTTATGTGTGTGTGCATTGTGTCTGTGTAAGCACGGCGCGGTGTAAGCACAACATTAGGAGCGAATGTTTATTGTAATGTGAGTGTCTGGTGCCAGCTGAGCTGAGCTGCAAGCTGTTTGGAGAAGCGGATGACTGTTTGATTGTTTGATGACAATGTGAGCCTTGCATCTCTCTTCCTTTCGTCTGCGTCTCTGAAGAATGCTGACATTAAATGTTTGATGTTGGCATGCACAACTGATGTACAAATAAAAACCTCACCGGTGAGACATGTTTTTTTTCCCCCTTCTTCTTGCATTTTGACAATACATTTGTTGTTTTTCTGTTGTTTCCAGATTTGATTCAAGTTTACCTTTTCCCCCTTTTTAAAAGTTTGGATTGTTTTTCTCTTTTTTTTTTCTCCCTCTTGAACCAGAAAGTCAGGAGCAACAACAGAAAATACACTCGTATGACTTAAGGAGTAAGTGTTTTAAATTGGAACGCCTCTTGGTTTTCAATAGGGAGTGTGTGCAGCATGACGTTATGAGAGTGGAGGAGGTGCTGGTGGAGGAGAGGCAGGTCAATATGAGTCCTAATAAAGCGTGAGTTCATTTCCCCGCCGCGCTCCCCCCTGGCCAATGAGCGCTCCATATACAAGTCAAATCGGCCTTTTGCCTCCCAAAGCTGTGTGATTTATGACCCGGTTCCATTGACCAGACCAGCTAGTTTTCATTTTTGTTAAATCACGCGCCCTCTTAAATGAAACTATTGATTTAAAGTCAGCTTACTGAGGATTTAATTTGTATTTGGAAAATTAAAGCAGGTAACGCTTTATAATTTCACACTACACTGGAGTAGAACCAGTTACCCCCCTATCCCATGACCCAACACCACCTATATTCCACCCTTATTTCCCCCTCCATCTGGTTCCAGCGTCCACTTTGTGTGGCCATTAATGACTTTTAGACAGGGAGAGGAGGGATTTATGGCCCTGGGACACCAGCCTGGACCATCCCATACTTAGTGCCCCTTTGCTGCCACAGCACATCAGCACTTAACTTCATGTCTTTCCTCTGATTTCCTGCGACCTTGACTGTCTCCAGTGTTGTCTCAACTTGACTTTCCTGCTGGTCAACACCTCTGCTGTAGCTGTCAGGATGCTGCTGCTGCTGCTGTCAGTTCATTACCGAGCGACTGAGAAAATCAGGTTAACTCCTTCTTTAATCCATGTATCAAAGAAAAGCCTTTGTGTCAGTTTATTTGTTTGTTCGCTGGTTTGTCACCACTGTTCTACTTTCTTGAATCTTGGGGAAATGATGTTTCAGTCCACGATAAATCACAAGAAAACCGTAAACACACATCCGCTACATTCTGGTATTTTCAAAATGGCACAGCAGAGGGAAGCTACTTTGTTACTACCTCCAACAACATGTACCCATGCGTGCCATTTTTGACAAAAACCTGCAGAAATGATGCATCTCACCTTTTCAAAAATACACTCTCTGGTTAGAAGAGGGAAGCTTCCATTACAGCTCAAAAACACGGTGACATATTTGTTACTGATTGTCCCTCATTTGTGCGGGAGAAGACATCCTCACTGTCGCCTTGTCTTAGCTTTGTCTCCAGGTTGGCTTCCGCCGTCTCCTCTCCGCTGACACTATGGCAGCCAGGCCTTACCCCTCTCCCCCCTGTCTCACTGCTCCCTCACCCCTCACCCTGCCATAAGCTCCTTCACCAAGCCCCTCATTAACCCCTCCCTTCTGCCCTGGCATTGAAAAGGCGCTGTCTTTAAACCTGTCCCCACATCTTCAACACAGTTTTCAGCAGTGAGCATGTGGGCGGAGGGGTGGATCAGTTTCTCCGAGGCCCCCGCACCGACTGATTTATATTATATTTAGTAATAATAATCACAGTTATCGCGCCTCCTCCTCCTTCCTTTTTGTTAGAGCCTCCCGTTAGTGGGGCGGTGGGACGGCATGGCTGTCTCCTCGGCCTCCTCACCTCCGTACGGCTGTGTGTGTCGATCAGCCTCCATAAAGAAGAGGGAGGAGCGGCGGGTGGGGGTGGGAAGCTCTAGGGTGTCATTAACTCCTTTCTTCTCCCCAGGAGGAAACAGCAGTTTGACTACCATGATCCTGACCCCCCGCCTCGCATCACCCCATCCAACTCACCCTCCCTAACCCCTTTCACCCTTCTTGCTTCCTTCCAATCCTCACCCCCCAAAGCACCCCCCCATCCCCGGTTGCTCTCCATAACTGTTTATTAACACGTCTTTGACTTCACCAGACTCTTTAAACTGAGCTCACCCCTCCACCCACCTCCTTCACTCAGGCGTCACCGTTAGCCGGCACTCTCCCTTTCATTATCAGGGACCTGTTAGCGCGCAGGATTCTTAACCTTTTAGCTTGGTTCATGTAGGGGAATTTCCCTGTGGGCTGTTATTTTCCTCTGTTCTCTCTGCTTTGTGTGGAGGCAGCCAGGTTCTTCCCCAAAAGAGACGAGTAAAACAACAACACTGGCCTAAAAGTGGAGAGAAACTTTTCTTACACCTTTTTAATTCTGTTTTAAATACTAGCAACAACACGGGTAAGAAATGTGCCACACAAGCACATTTAAAGCACCTATAAGGAACTTTCTGTTTTAGCGACCTATATAATGAATGATTTTCTTCTGTTCATTTTTAAGTGTTGCTTTTTAACAAACTAAAATGTATCCTTCTCCCTTTTAACAATCAAGATTCACTGATAATCTTTGCCATGGAAAATGCAAAAAAAGGGCGGTTACTGGAGCATACTGTCAATCCCATCATCTGACAGCCACCCAGCTGCAGCCGCTTCAGGCATTCAAATTCACTATTTCAAAAGTATCAGTCTTGCTATGAAGATCTTGGTGGCTTTTATAGGACATATAGAGGCAGCAATCTTCATTTAGGTCTGGTTCATATCCAGATGAAAAACTCTTCACTGCAGCTTTAAGAGCAAACTCACCATCTAAGATGTCCTTTAACCATCCCTTTCACTTCTTTACACATTCATGCAGATGATTTCTTTCCTATTCGTCATCCTGGGTTGGACAAGCTAAATCGTTTTAACCTCTTCTGAGAGGTTGTTCACTCTACAAATCTAGCATTTAGTTTCTGATGAATCAAACGATGAGCTGACTTTTTTTTTTACCCACTTTTAAGCACACATCAGCTATTTCAACATGTCAAAATAAAATATTTATAAAGGGGAAGTTGTTAGAGTCAGAAAACTGTCTTGTTGCCTTTGGGCTCTGATATGCAGAACAACATTTATATATATCTTTTAGATGTCTAATGAACATTAAATGGAGTTGCTATGAAGGTTTGATAGAGAGCTTCATGTTTTTGAGGACTGAAGAGTGAAATAAAAACGTTTTTCTGTTCCTGAAAATGGCTTCAATAGATTCCGTACACATTTTGTCCATGAATGAGACTGATATTTTAATAATATAATTTTAAAATCATAAAATAAACTTCTGAATGTCTTGAATTGATACAATGCAACCAATGAGTTTGACTCCTTTTTTTTAGCACAAATGTTTTCACTTTGCAGCCGATAAACCCCTGTTTCTAGAAATAATAGTAAAATAAAGGTTACATACACAACACAGCTTTTGAATGGGGAGGCCTTATAATCACGATCAATCAGTACAGCTGTCGCTCAGGTTTGACTTTGATTTTTTCTCTCTCTCAGGAGGAAGTTTGACTATTGAGGACAATCCAGGATAGTAGTAGCTGCCTGACTGTGTGAGTGTCCCACAGGGAGACTCCACCAGGGTCTTTGGGCTGGGCTGCCAAGCTCATATCTCTCTCCTCCTATAAACATCACAGAGTGCTGATGTCTTTAAAAGGCCCTGAATGACATCTGGGAGAGGAGGAACACTGTGATTAATCGCCACGTTGATTCTCATGGAAATCAGCCCGGGTCCACGCAGAAAGAGAGGAGGAGGAGCTGAAAACCGTGTGAAACGGACTCCGGCCAAATACACAAAGATGATTGCTCACAAGGGGATTTTTATGTTATCAAAAAGGGGATTGTGCTTCATATAATGGCCTTCCTCTTGTGCTAATGTGTTAGTCCATATTTCAAATCTATAGCTTATAAATTGGCATTTGAGTTCATTTCGAATAGGAATGTCCTGCAGACAACTTGATGAAAAGACGTTTATATCATTCTCTTGTCATGCGCCAGTCATTGACTCTATAGAATAACAGAGAGATCATAGAGAGGGGAGATTTTTTATGTGGAAAAGTTACTTTTATGAATCAATTCTGGTCAATCTCTCTCCAACGTGTACATCATGAATGAATGAGCAACATCAATTAATGACACAAGTGTTGTACTTATGGATGAGTACCAGGCTGTAAATGTGGGATTATACTTGGTTTAATGGGGACGTTTGGTACTGAGTCACTGACTCTGATTTCCCACAGGAAAAAGCCTCTATCTCTTGTAAATGCTCTGCATCTAACAGCTTAGGTAATTCATCCAGGGAATCATTCAAATAAACAGATCTCGGTGATAAACGCCGGCTTTGGATAAACACAGACGGATGTGTGTTCCCGGAAAAAAAACCCAACGTGTGCAACATTTGAGGAACTGCAGAATTCACAACACTACTTCTTTATAACAAAGCCTTGGAAAGTTGAGGTTGACACCTCCAAAAATGAATGAAAGTTCAATGGCGTTGTGAATGTTTGTCAGGAGGTGTACTTTACACTGTTTGGCATATCTGCCTTCCCCAAGCCATAAGTCTATGCCAGGATTAAAAACAAATAGCCGCACTGAAAAAAGGCAGGCAAGGAGGAAATTTACCCGAGTGAGGAATTGATTTTGTCTGGCCCGAGAGAGTACTTCATTCTTGGTCATGGCAGCAGGAGGGCTCGGAGACGTGTTTTACTAACAGGAGAGCAAAGGCACCCATGCAAAACTATTTTTTAACAGCGCCAGGAAAAATCACCCACTCCCGTGCTACCATTTTTTTCTTCTTTACAGATGACACAATACTTTCCAGTCACTCATCAGCAGGAGCAGCTCACGGCCACTTTTCAAATTTAAAGCTGCAGCGGTGCAACATGGCTCCTTTAGCTATATGAGCCGGGGTAACGTACACATGCTATGTTGAATTTACAATAAAAGTAAGCACAGGAAACAGAAGAATTTCACTGAGGAGGCATATATGTCAAACTTTTCATCCCCCACTCCTTAACACTTCATAAATTGTGCAGCTCATGTCTGCACTCATAGTTAATCTCTGTATTTGTTGTTTGGTATTATTTGCAACAGTCTACTGATTTTGATTCCAAACGATTATGGCCAATCATAACCCAATTCTCCCCATGTAATTGAATATCTCTTTTCTAACTCTATCAAAACACTGGTTACAGATAGAGTGTGCGCCGCAGCTGTCACTGTTTCTGTCCACCTCAGCAGAAGCGGCGGGTTTTATAGGGCTGGTAAGGAGCGGAAAATGTGAATAAGCGAATTTGGAAAGCCCGACTCTCCTCCTCTGCAGCGCTATGCAATTTGCAATTTAGTGTGCGAGCTAAGTGGCTCATTTTTATGTGAACACCATTGTGTTCCTAACAGTGCAGCAAACAATCACTGTTCCAAGGCAAAGAATGACACAATGTGAACAATGGAACAATGAGGTCCTTTTTTTCCCTCTCTGTTGCTGCCTGGAGGAGAAAAAAAAAAGATCTGTATGAAACAAAAAAACTGGGCTGGTATAATTGTTTTCTAAGGCTGTGATACAGAGATGTTAAGTTTTTTTTAAAGCCGGGATAATGCTAGCACTAAAGGGCATGAAGTGTGCTCTGTTACAGTCACGTGCAGAAACATGTAGAGGTCTAGTACACATAGAAACACACACTCTAGGTACACGTATACACGGATCAGCCAGTGCCGCCTGATGTCATGTGTGTTAGTGTGTATGTTGACAGGGATCAGCGATGGGTGTTAAAACATTTCAGGCCCCTGCTCTCTCCACAGCCACAGCATTGACAGTGTGAGACCTGCCACTGAGCAGCCTAACCTGACACTATCTATCACTGGGAGCATGCAGGAGTCAATGGTACACTGCACACACCGACACACAATCTCCCTCACTGTCTGCTGCACTCTGTCTCACTTCCGCTGCTTGGCTATTTCATTCCCTTTCTTTCTGTGTTTATGTATGTCTCTTTGTCCCTTCCTCTGCTCTTCTCACAGACACTAAAATAAACACACACACACACACACACACACACACACACACACACACACAAATCCATGCACATGCAGTCTCAGGGATTCCTGGAAGTAGTGCATGTGTGTCATAAATCAAAATGATCATATCAGTCTCGCGCACAAAGCCGTATTTATTGCGAGGAGTGATGATAGAATAGATTTCATCCTCCCTCGTGCTCACTGTGGTAACACACTATCAGTGGGTGTATCAAACTTTTTGTGTGCTTCCCTCTCAGTCCCACCCACCAAACACTCGACTCTTTACCAAAGAAAATAAAAATCACCCCCATGTGGCTTGTAGGCCTACATCTGTTTATGATATACAATGCAATACCTCACCCACATAGTACCACGTCACAGACTCACAGTAGAGCAAGGAACTGACACTGTGTACTTTCCCAGAAGGTCTTGCTCCTGACGGCTGCAACCAACCCCCTCAACCAACTCAACCAACAACCCCCCTCTTCAAATTCTCTACCCGCTAACATGGACAGCCCGTAATAGCAGACATGAATCTGTGTCTCCCTTTGCTCCAAACAGATGCTGGCTGTCCATAAATCACATGCCTCCATTTTGTTGAGCAGAACAAAAAGCGTTGTTTCAGTGGGCCCGGTAATAATCCCTGTGCCCCATGTTGTGTTTTGTCTCTGGGCCGGCTCTCGTCTCCCCTCTCCTCTGTCACGCTCCGGCTTCTCCACATGCATTACAATAGGGGCAGCCAGGTGATGAATATTTGTGTCTGGCCTGCCGTTAAGATTTCATTAATCACACCAAGACTTGAGAGCAAAGCTGCGTACCTGGCTGGCCAGCAGGCAGCGGGCCTCCGCATACAACCTCCTGGGGACGACGCGCAGCCATGTTGTGTTGTGTTATGGCAAGGCTTATTTGTTGTATTTGTCTCTCTTCTCTCTTTTTTGTCTTTGTTTCCAAGTAACACAGTTTCTCAAAAAAGAATGAATTCGCTGAAAGGTGCAAAAAACAAAAGTTTTTACTATCCAAAAGTACAAAAGAATCATGACATGTCAGCAGTGCTTGTTACAACTGTTGATCAATTTCTACTGAGTCATCCTTTATAAGTCCAGGTGTTCCGATTTTTGGCTCTTCAAATGCTATTTTTACAACTGTGCAATGATGGAAAACAGCGCTACACTTACAGAAGGTGACTCAAGCTGCAGCGCTGAAGATTTCTACAAGGTTTCAGTCTGAAGCCAAGATAAAATACCAGACAGTAATCCATCCATCCATCCATTATTTATCTTTTTTGCGTTCGGGGTTACGGGGCTGCCAGCTGCCATTAGGAGAGAGGCGGGTTACACCATGGACTGTTCGCCAGTCAATCACAGGGCTGACATAGAAACACACAACCAGCCACACTCACTTTCACACCTACGGACAATTTTAGAGTCACCAATTAACCGAACAAGCATGTTGTTGGACTGTGGGAGGAAGCCGGAGTACCCGGAGAGAACCCATGCATGCACAGGGAGAACATGCAAACTCCACACTGAGAGGACCTGTGCGACGGGGATTTGAACCAGGAACCTCCTCTCTGTGGGAAACAGCGCTAACTACTGCACCACCATGCAGCCCCAGACAGTAATGTTATATTAAAACTTTGCATATTATCTTCGACTTATCGAGCTCTCCATTTGTTTGTAAAGCGTCTTGAGATAACACTTGTTATGAATTGGCGCTATACAAATAAAGATTGATTGATTGATTGATTTGTTTGATTGGTTATTATTTGTCACTGTGGAATGATTCCCTCACAGACTTATGTTTGTTGAGGCAAACATGGTCTATCTCTAATTTGGCTGATATTTTGTACACTCTTTGAGGTTGACAGCTTGTATTCGACAGGTCACAAGTGAATTGGGAAGGTAAGGACATATATACATTGTTCAATATTGTGATAACAATAAAAAGTGCGATCGCTGAACTAAAATTAAAGAATGCATATCAGATAGAACTCACATTTTGATGTCTATCTGCACTGGTGATGTTTTAAAAAATACCTGTTTGCAACATGTTTTTCCCGGGATCAAAATAAACCCAAAAGCTTTGGATTATTTTCTACAATAAATTTGCACCAATCAATCTGTTGGTAGCTGATAACTCAGTCAGGCTTCATCTTACTTCATCAAAAGAATGTGAAAGCATGGCCATTATTTCAAGGCCTTGATAGATCAAATTACGCAAGTTGAGGGAGAAAGACTTGCTTGTTTACAAAAAAAGTTCTTAGATCAGACTTCTGTGATGTGTAAATTAAAAGTACTCATATCGCTATAACTTTAAATTTGTAATTGCGCAGCCCCACATTGTATGCAACAACACTGCCTCTGGAATTCACCCCCGTTTCACTCTGAACACACCGATCGTTAAAAGAGAATAACTATGACTATTATAATTTACCAATACAGCTCTGATGTTGCTATCAGCTGTAGCCCAAACAAGAGATCCTTTACCCTCTCAGAAGTGAGACCTAAGAGAAGGCAGGATCAAAGGTTAACCTGACTAAACTTTTACCAAGACACGACTGCAGGCCCTCAACATAACTACTGTCTTTTTCTCTTTCTTTTTCTTCCTCCTCCTCTCTCTTTTTTTTACGGTGCTGGTGAGGCAGTAACAGATGGAGAGACAGAGTGCAGGGATGATGAGGACGTAAAATGTGCAACGTTTACTCATTTGCTTCTTTATTGTCTTTCGCTGCAGGAGTGGAGTGAGGGAGTGAGCGGAAAACAAACCGGTGGGTACAAGGACACAGGCCTCCCGAGCCTCATTCAACAACCAATCGGCCTTGATAGGATCCACCAGCTGCCAAGGATACAGCGACTCCCTCTCTCTCCCTTCCCTCTCACCCTACATCTCTTTCTCCACCCTTGACTCCCCACCTGTTCTCTCCCTGTCAGTCAATTTTTACTCTCTTTTTGCTGTCTATTTGCACCCCTACCCTCTACTGCCCTCCCTTTTCGCTTCCTTTCTTCCTGTCTGTAATGCGAAGCGGTGATGGATAGACATGTGCCGACGTACAGAGGAACCTATTTGGACTGGTGTGTCAGCCCATCTTTATCAAATGTTGCAGAGGTATATTCTCTTGCTATGCTTCATTACTCTGGAATGGCGGGCCCTGAAATGTTTGACTGCTCTGTCTTCTCTCCTCCTCACCCCCAACTCCCCCCTCCTCCAACCTCTCTCCCACTCATTTAGCGCCTGTGAGCTGTAGTATTGGAGCTGTAGAGCGAGTGTGAGCATGGCTGTCTTCCCCTCTCTGCCGGCTGGCCGAGGGAACGCAGCGATGCCTCGGGGGGTAGATATCGATTCAATCGCATGGCTGAGGCGCTAACGAAGCCCCTCCCCTTCCTGCCCACTCTCATGACAACCAGCTGCCACACCGGGCTTCCATTGGCTGAGCATGGACGGTGTCTCTGCCAATCAAAATGCCACTGACAGCTCCTGTGTCTGAGCATGACCTCAGGATGACATCACTGGAAAGGCATTAAAGTAATAAAGAGCTTGGTAGTACACTACTGTAAAGGGCAGTGCTACATAAAGACTCATCGATCAGCGCGTACAGAATCTAAATTGAGGTGTTTCAGTCGTAGTTGAATGAAGGGTCAGCTCTCCCTGAATGGCCTTGTGAGGGAAAACTTTTCTCTCACAGTCCATCTATTCTGTCATAATACTCTGTGTATATCTGCACAGCACACCTTGTCGGTAAGCTCGAGACTAAATGTGTGTGTGGATGAAGGTATATCACCCCGCAGGAAGTGGGGATCAATAGTAAATCCTCCTGAGCTGGGGGTATTTCTCCAGAGAGGTGGGGACCTTAAGCCAGATCAATGAGGAGCACAGACAGCATCTTGGACTTGATGGAAGTTTGGAGTGATAGGAATCAGGCCATCGCTGAGTTTAGGTAACTATCATAACTGAGGGGATGACACTTGTCGAAAGTCTAAACAGAACTCCAACTTTAGGTGACATTGGGAAACAGATATTCCTCACAGACGTTATATCCTAAGTGCACGTTATTTCCCCCTAAACATCATCCTGCACCTTCCTACACAACTGTACAGGTCTTTCACTAATGCTATTGAACATATTTTGTATCATTTTGCCTTATAGATTGTATTTTTGCTGTTTGCTTTATCTTACTCAAGTCCTCTGAAAGAAGGCCTTCTGCTGTTCATTAGCTTTCCACTTTTGTACTACTTTCAGCCACACTGTGGACTGATGAGTCCACAGTGTTCACACACTTCACTTTTTTACTACTCTCAGTTTTTGGACCCAAAACATCAAGACAGAGTCATTGTGTGTGTACCTGGCAATAAACCTGATTCTGATAGGTCTTCATTACATCAAATCAAAACATGTTCTTCTTTCAAACATAAGGTAACCAGGGACACTGGATGTAAGTTATAGTTGGGAGTTCTATAGGATGTTTTACTCTGTGCTGTGCAAATTCATATTGCAATTTATGATTATTAATACAAATATCTGGAGTATTAACTTCATTTTACACTTCAACAGACAACAGGAGTTCACACAGGCATGGCCTTACCAGTTTGTAATAAACAGAGCAGTGAGGATGATGAGTCAACAGTGTTCACACGCTTCAATGGTAAACTGAAGAACATTAGAACAGATGAGGTTTTTCTTTCTGTGTGTAATGGCACGCTCCTTCACTCTTTCTCGTCCGTATGAGCGCTCTCAGAAGTAGTTTCAAACTTGTTGAAAGAATAAACAATTAGAAGTCTATTTATGCGTTTTTCATCTGACAGGATGATCAGACATCTTTATCAGACAAGTTTTAGGATTGGTCACAAATTCACAGCATTTACAGAAAGCATACAAAAAGATCAGCTTAAGGATTCATTTTTTCCCACAAAGATCACAGGTCAGGCAAATAGCATCACTGAACTTTTGGACAGTTGCAGATAGTCAAGGATACAAAATAGTGATTATGTCAATTTCACTGATTAGCAATAGTTTTTTGAAAGAGATGGAAGCTATGTTAAAGATATTAAAGCAACGGTAAAGCATGTAAACATTGTAAACATTGCAAAGCACCATACTTTGGTGCATGTATTCCTGTTGTGTAATTGTCAATGTCGTTTCAAAGAATGACACAGACTTAGAGCCAGATTGGAGCCAAGCTGTAAGGCAGCTGGTTCCACTGTCAGATTTGTTGCAGTCATATTGGAGCTTTCCCTGAGGCCAGTGGAGACTGAGTTCCTCCAGCAGCCCCATTTGGACCTGAGTGGCCTTTCCCTAAATAGCCCGTTTGGCCCTATAATCCACGTCAGGAGACGGGGACACTGTGGGATCAAAGGGAAAGTGTGGAACCCTAAAGAAGCCATAACTCTGGGCTTTAATTGTGTTTCGAGTAAATGTCAGAGCACCCCAGACGTCTGGGAATCATCTGCCTCCCTTTAATACACGTTATTGTCATTCTATCAAACAAAATCACATTTGGACCAAAATATTTGGAGAAGTAGCATGTGGGAGAGTCATGCAGAGCAGTAAATTAGAGAGTAAATGTAAACGGGGAGCTATTTTATGACACACAGTAAACTTGCTGTAAATTGGATTGTCATTGGTGCATTTCTTTAAAAAGCTGCAGAGAAATGAATGCTGGATGTAACAGTGGGAAGTTGTGTTGATCATCTGCAGTAGCATCGCTTTATAACTGGAGTTAAACAGAGCGGCTCGTGTCTGTGATAATTAGAACTATATTCTGTTTTGCATAATTGCCCGGAAAGATAAAAAAAAGTTGAGATGAAGCATTATCAAAACAATGATAACTGCACGAGGAGACGTTATCGATGTATCTGTTTCACATCCTGAATTCTCTCTCATATTTTGACAACCTATATAGCGCATTTAACCTTCGGTGTCTGTTTCTCAAAATGAAATTGCACTGTGGAAAAAAAAAAAGGAGAGAAGAAAGACTCATATTACCGTGAAAAAAGATGGCTTTTCTCTGGAACAATAAGCAGTCCTTGAACTCCACGTCATTAAAGTGAATGCCATCATTTCCTTTCATTAAGATGACTGTGTGCAGACACATATTGCAGTTGGAAGGCGAAGCTGCGGCAGGAGACTCATTTAAAAACCGCCCTAATCTGGAAAACGATTCTAATGTTTCTCAAATGTTATATCCTCCCAACCTAGCATGTGAGACGCTAAAGAGAGCTGTAACATTTTGAGGCATTTAAACGAGGTTGTGCTTAAAAAATGCACCCTGAGAGCTGCTTTCCCTGCTTTCACATATATTGCCAATATTTTTGACAATAAATACTGAAAAAACTGAATAAAATCATCTTCTCCTCGCCTTTGTAGATTATTCTTATCACATGCAAAAAGGCCTCTTATAAATGTTGAGTCTGTTTTGTTGATGTCAAATCGTAGCAATATCCTTGCCCTCTCCTGTTTTCCTTATTTGACTCAACGGGTGTGAAACAGTCTCTCATATCCTTGTCTTGTCCATAAGAGATGAAATGACTTTAAGACTGCAGTGTTGCCACAGGCAGGCCGGCTGAAAGGCTATTTCAGGAGAAATGGACATGGACATAAATATCCTTACGGGGTGCTTTGTAATAAAAGGAAAAAAAAAACACAATGTTATGAAACGCAGTGAAACATAAAGAAAGAAAGAAGGAAGGAGGGCGTGTGTGAGTGTGTGTGTGGATGTGTGCAGCGTGTTTGAGGGGAAATATCCATCAAATTAACACATCAGTGGCTTTGATTGTAATCTCTCCGCCCCGGCTCTTGCTCTGCCACGCTAGACAAGCAGCCAAACGTGATTTATCAATGCAAAGCTAATGGCATCAATATGAATCTAACTAAAAATCAATATTTCATTACCAAATTGTTAGCGAGAATGAAGAAAAATGGCCACGGCCGGAGCGTTCTCCAGGGTAGGAGCATCTGGAGTTCAATGTGACAAGATGAGCGATGCGTGACTCGGGGCTCGAGGAAGGACACGGCGAGGACAGGACTCAGTCTAGGCACACTTTGAACTCTCTCTCTCTCTCTCCCTTTTTCCCTCCTCCATGTTTCAGTTGAAGCCCAACAATGTTCCCTCCACTTTATTATGTTTTCACTTCCTCTCCCTCTCTTTCCTCCTTTCATATCTTTATCACGCCATTTCCTCGATCAATCTCCCCTTGTGTGTCAGCGAGGGTGTCGGCGGAGGACCACACAGTGTTTCACATTCCTCCTCAATTAATGACCAGCTCGAACATGGAGCCAGTCAACCCCCCCCCCAACCCAACCCCCACCTTTCTCACACACACATACACACACTCCCCATTTCAATTATTTTGCCTCCTTTGAAGACAAGTCAGCATTTTTTTATCTATTCCCCTTCCCCTTCAGTCTCTCTCTCTCTCTCTACCTCTCTCCCTCCCAGTGGATATATCTCCCAAGGCTCATCACACGTTCTCCTAACCAGCGCTGCATGGCTTCTCCTGTAATGAGCGCCAGAGAGAAAGAGCAAGAAAGAGAGACAGAGTACGAGAAAGAGAGAGAGAGAGAGAGAGGGAGAGAGAGAGGGAAAGGAAGGATGAGTTGATGGGTAAGACACCTACCTCAGGACTAGATCACGCTTCCCTTGGATGTGACCTTCACTTTATTTATTTTCTAGTTTTTAGTAACAAGTATTTATTAGGAAGGGCCTGTGATTGTGGCACTCTGTCAGGTAAGTAATGATGCACCTTTGTGGTGCTTGTGCAGCAGCCCTGGTTGCAATTAAAAACAAACTCTCTTTGTCTTTCTTTTCCCTCCATGCATTTTCCCATCAACTCCCCCAAATATTCTCAAACTCACATTTAACTCCTTCTTTGTTCTAGGGTTTAGAGACACACCAGCTCTACCTTCTTCTACTTCTTCTTCTTCCTCTATAGTCTCCCCCTTTTGCCACTGGCTCATTTATGTGTCCCTTGGGAGGAGGTGGTAATGTCCGAGAGGCCCATTTCTCTCCAGCAGGAGCGGACAGGTCCACTCCTCCGAATGAAAAGGGGAAGGGGGTGATTGTAAAACATGTGTCATTACAGTGTCAAAACACCACACAAGCACAATGACTCCATCCTCCATCCTTCGCCTTGGATGTTTCGGAGGGAATTCATCCCCTAATTTATGGCTCATGAGATAAGCATCCTCTGAACTGTGTTGGTGTGCTAAAGGGTTGGCAATGACGAATATCATACATGGGCAGAGCGGCTAATATGAATGCTAATATCGGCCCTGACATACAGTAAATCGACCCCCGGGTGTGAAACATATGCAGCTTTGGATAAAGTGTTCATGTTTCCATTGGTGCGAGATTAACCTGCTATGGATTTTATTGACATTTGCACACTGTGGAGCAGGAGTGTGGGAACAGGAGTGTGTGTGTGGGTGTGTGGAAGGATGTGGGGAGCTTTCACGCAAATACAGCAGAAAAACATAAATTGTACCAACCAATTTAAGCATAGAATCACATGCACACACTTAACATTACCAGCATCTTTCTCCTTTTGCAGTACTATGATTTGCAGTAAGACAGTATTGAAAGAAGTACTCTGATCTGTTGCTTAAAGTACTTATGAGGAGTTTTTTGCTGGATATAAAACAGGCTGAAATTGATATTGTTGCTATTATATGACCTGGAAGAACAAACAACACCATCAGCATAAAAAAAGACTATTTCTATGTGGTTATTTTAAATGCCTGAAACCATTGCGATGGGGTAGGTGTCAGACTGATAAACGCGCACTGCAGAAACAAGCTTTTAAAAGCTATTTCCACATCAAATATTTTTTTTGAGTGATACATTTAACTGCTTAGAAAAACAGGATTTCATTTTTAAAAATGAGAAAACACCACTTATAGGCCTACATGACATGAGGTACTGCTTTGTGGATAGGGGGCGCCAAAAGCCACAAACCAAAAGTTCCATACAGGAAGGAGCACTGGTGCACCCTCTTATTTCTGTAACCACAAAATACCTCTCAAAGGGTTAAAAAAACACACACATACAACTAGAGACTAATTATAGTGACTCAAATGGAATAATATAGGTTTAACACGATTTGGGCATTTAAAGATAGACATAAAATGACAGTTCAATTGCGATCAATTAAACACATTATAAAAATAAAGCCATACAATAAAAGATAAGTGTGCAAAGCTGATTGAAATAATAAAACAAAGTCATTTTGAGAAATTCAACACTCTATTTCATTTGATTCCTGTGCAGGTTTTTCTCATTTGAATTCTTGTCTTTTTGACTGTGAAAAACACACAATGCTGTAAATGAAAAGAGAGCGACAAAATGAATGAATATCTCCAATTTTACTCAGTTTTAGTGACACACTTCAATTAATCTTCCGCATTCTTGTCTCACAGGCTGCAAACAGCCTTGTAGTCCTGTGTGACTGTGTATAAATAAGAGTGTATCAGTGCGGAAAGACTTAGGCTCATGTCTTAGAAATGAGGCTAACAAGACTTTCGTTTTGTCTTAATGAATAAATTAGAGAAGGTGATGCATAATACATCCATGATCCCATGTTGGATGGAGTGATAGATAATACATATCTTTCATTATTTATTTAATGACATTAACTTGGTCAGGAGGTTTGGAGCCAAGAGTCCGGCATATATAGAGCCTGATTAGACTAGCAATCAGGCTAAATCACCTTTCTTCTGTCCGACCAACACAACCAGAGACCTGGCCGTACAGGGAATGCTGGAGGATTGTAAGAAAAGCAGACTGCTGGTATTGACCACGGTAGAGAGAGACCAGTCACTTCATGTTGGGGAGTTTGAAGCCTGAAAACCTGATGTAATAATCAAGCATGATTAAGGATACCATTTTAAAAATGATAAAAAAAGACTTCTCTTTCATGTTGCTCACATATAAGTCTCTGTGATATCTGCTCATTGACTTTCTTCTTTTTACAAAACTGGCAGATCAAGCTACTGTCAGGGGGCTAAGAACTTCAGAATGGACAAGACATGTTACTTATGAATTATGAGTCAATTACAGTTGTAAAGTTATACAAAATGTACTGTGTGATCCTCAGTCATTGTTGGATTACTTCACTTACTTACAGAAACGCATAGACGTATAAATAACGTGACAAACCGTTGACATGTCCTCACTTAAAGTAAGAAGTAAGTAAGTGATATAGAACCTTTCATGAGCAGACATCACAAAATGCTTCACAGTAAAGGATTAGCTGCTTCAACTTATTTATGTCAACTTGGGGGGCAGCAGAAACAATGTGTAAACACAACAAATATTATTACATTAGCAAACTGTTGCTTTTCTTTTTTTACTTGTCCAGCAGACAGAGCAACATAAGCATTATTTTCTTCTTCTCTCTAAATATTCACTCTCCTTCCCTAGCTGTGCTTAGCTGTCCACCAAATCCTGAGGGAACCGTCTCGCTCTTTAGCTGCTTTATGCTCCACTATGTTCGCCAGCTGCTAACTTTGCTTGTCAGCAAGCAGTGGGTTTTACAGGATCAAAGCTATTTAGTTGGGGAAAAAAAAAAGATGTCTGCTGCTTTTTAGAACAGATTAGATGAAAGCAATGAGACTGAACTTAAAAAGGGGAAGTTGTGGGTGATAAAACCGAAGGAGATAGAACCTAAGGAAGATGCTAAAGCACTCTGTACTAATGTGGTTGAGTGATTATTTTCTGAGATTGTAGCAATAGATTGGCTATTCCATTTCCAAATACAGTCAATTTAATAATGTACATAAAAAATGACGCGGTTCATATGACATTTGACACAAGTTCCACAAGGACTTAAGCACAACAGAGTGCATGAGAATAATCAAAATACAAAAGCTATAAAGCAGAGACTACAGGTGTAAACCGGTTTTATGGCTAACTACAGCATGATGACATGATGATGACAAGTTGTACCTTCATCCTCTGACCCTATACGAACTTTATTAAAAATGAACCGCACATTACAAAATCCAAGCTCTCTTGGCAGTTGAAACAAGAAAGATCGAAAAAATTTAATCTCAGAGATTATGAATCTGTCTGGACATTCAGACATCTAATGGAATCATTTTGCTAGCTGTAACCCCCCCTTGTTTCTTTCCTTCACCCTGTAAGTGATTACAGGTTTTAATCAGCCACACACCCCGAGACCAATTAATCGTGGAATAAATTAGCCATTTTGGCTCAGCCCTGACTCTTCAACAATAGAAACAGAGCAAAGAGGGGACGGTTGGTGTGGGAAACTGCGGGACTGAGAGCCATAAGGTGGAGCTCGTAAGGCTTCAGGGGGAGTAATGGGAGTGAAGGGTTGCTACTGGCTCTGTTGGTTCATAACATGTGATTTAAGGCATGGTGACTGAAAGTGCATTACAACCACAAACCAATCAGCACTCATGAGAAAGTCAATAGTTATGGTGATCAATAAGCAGAACTAAAGGGTAAAGGTTGATTCCTGATGGTCCAATCTGTCGCGCTGTCGTATATTTGCCTTTTTTTATGACACAATCTGAGAAAGAACGAGATATGGTGGAATTTACACTGAAGCAAATTCATATGAAAAACAAAAGACAAGGATCTTTATCTGGAGGTATTTTTAACAGATATTATCAATTGGCCCATATCTTAAAATTCCTCACATCAGCATTCAAGTGTCCCATTAGAATTTGCAGCATTTACCTGGGGTATCTAACCAATCAGCCGCTCTGTGGTCCTGAAGGTGGGGGCGGTGGAGGAAAAGGAAGGGCCTCTGGGGTTTATCTGTGGAACATTCGAGGGATCTTCACGGAGGCAGTCGTGGTTTGATGGGCGAGGCACACTTTAGTGCACGGTGAAGGCAGTATGACTAATGTGTGGAATGGGACATTTACATAGGAGAGGCAGGCTGTGCTCGCAGCCTCCCAGAGGTATGTATGGCTGGCCCAGTGCTGTGTCTGCTGCCTGTCCTCAGGGCTCCCTCTGCCACTTCATTTCCATGCTCCATTTTAGATCAAGGCTTCTCTAATATTTCCACATTATCCAAGGAGGCAATCTAAGATTGGAATTTGATCCACTTTGAAGGGACGTGCCGTCAAACCCAACCCCTCCCTCTCCTGGATTTTAAGGGTATTTTTTGTTGTGTACCTGTGAAGAGACTCTCAGATTGGGTTGGTGAAGTCAAACCCAAAGCAATAATGAAATTAAAATCAACACAAATATAGAATCCAGTGGCTTTTTCCAAATTGTAGCATAAATCAAAGGCAGAGTTTTGTTTTCTCCTCCCCTCATTGTCACCTGTGGAAATATTCATACACAAAACAAAATGATTTAGTTAGCACCAGGAGAGAATCACGTTGCATTGGAAATTGAAAATTAGTCAGAGCAACAGTAGGTATTTATACACATCTTGTGTCTACCACAAATCATTCTGCAGGAAGTAATTATTACCGACAAACCTTCGCAGCTTGAGCATTATTAGTGCGCATTAAGTAGCACTCCCCTTTGTAATTGTACATGGCAAAAGCAGCGGGTTGGAGGGTAAATTAGAAGAGGGGAGAGCCGAAGGGAGAGACGGAAAGCTGCGGAAAGTTAATCTCGAACAGAAGATGGAGAACTGCAGGCTGCAGAGCACTAAGGGAACAATGGATGTGAATATGATAAACAACAACACGGTTGAAACGCCATGTTTTGCAGGCTGTCTCCCTTTGGACCTGTTCTCTCCTCTATACCATATTGCTGTTGTTTTAATTAGGTGTGTGAGGAGTGGAAGTATGTGTGTACGTACAGTAAGTTATATGACTATGTGTGTATCTATGAAAGATTTTTCAGGTGAGATGGATGAAGAGAGAGATGTAATGAGACTTCCCTTGTGTGTCTCCAACATTAGGCCTGTTTTCCCACTACCCTTATGTGTTAAAAAGAGGAAACTTTACACTATTTAGATTCACCCCTGAAATGCAATATGTCCTCTAAGTGTTAGAAACACAGTTACCACACAGGCGGGCGAGGGATTACTTTATCAAAGTATAAAAAGGCAGTTTTTTCTTCAGTGTTTGTTCAGAATTTACCGATACATGTCATGTAAATGAGGTTGCAGCAATTTCGGATGTCCCTGGGGCTTGGATTGTGTTAGAATAACTGCCTGGAAAAGAAAAGACAGAGGATAATATTTTTGTAGGCAAATTTAAAGCAGTTTAGTGGTCGTTTGTGACAGTGGACCAAGGAGAATAACATCTTCTATCTTCATTTGTCTTTATATGCTACTATATGCCACTGCTTTGGCAGTGTGGATTACTTTTTAATTAGTGAGTCACTCAAGTTTACAAGATGAACATTTTAACTTTTTTCTGTTCTTCAGCTTCTGGTGCAGTCCTGAATAAAATGCTGTAGAAAAAGGAAGCTTTACATATAGTGTTACCCTTGGCTTAATCTTGGAGAGGTCTTAAAATAACAAATCGGATGAGCAGCACAAAGATATCTTTTTTTTTTTTTTTCGGCCATCAACCCCAGAAAATCAATTATTCTTTTTGGTATGAATTTAAAGAAATAAGATCAACCTTTCATATGTCATTATCTTTCAGGAAGTTGGTGTAGTGTCTGTTTTTCATAAATACGTTGGACATATAATTATATATATTTTTTAAAGATGTATTTTGTGGCTTTATTGGAGAGCCAGGACAGTGGATAGAGTTGGAAATCAGGGAGAAAGAGTGAGAAATGATGTGCGGGAAAGAAGCCACAGGTCGGATTCAAACCAGGGCTGCCCGCTTGAACGACTAGAGCCTCTGTACCAGGGGCGCGCAAACTGACCACTCGGTCACTGGCGCCCCATTGGGATTTATGATTGGCTTGAATTCCTTTATATCACACAACTTAAACTTCATTTTAATTTTTGTGAAATAATTCATGCTTTACTTGATGCTTACTCTCTGTTCTAATTAATGGCTGTTGTATATTGAACCCTTGCACTCCATGAGTTCACACCCTAGACTGTAAACCAAAGACCACCATGGATCCACTTTACATACTGACTATGAGAGGATGAGGCCCCCAGTGTCACAATCCATCCACAGGTACATCATCATCATTTCAAAAGCATTTGCTATTCAAACTTATTTTTGCAGTTTAATTGAATTACAATCATTGGAATAACTACTTACATTAGATTTCATACTTTAGTAGCCTTAGTTGCATGGTGAGGATTTTTTGCTGCTCACTTAAACTGATTAAGGAAGCTACCTTTGGCCACCATTTTAAGACTATTCCTTTGACAGGTTGACATAAAGTATCTCTGTTTCTATTTCCATCTACTGGTAATAGTATCAATTGTAATAATCAGTCTTTAAATCCTCTACCTATTTTATACAGTTGAGTTTTTAACTGTATTTGTGTTCATATCTGTTATCACAGTTGACCACTGCCTTCATGTTCCTCTACTTTGACATTAGTTTGTAGTATTTTGAAACCTTTATGTTTTATGTTTTATGTGCTGCTGCAGTCTTTGTTTGGACACCCCTGTAAAAGAGTTTCTGATCTCAGTGTGGCAATTCTGCTTGTGTAATGAAAATGTTACATTTATACATTTAATACAAAGTGGTTACTTCTTATAACCATTTGCATAATGTGATATATACACAGGATGACGAAAGAAAAATCATTTGAAAATGACAGAGAACCAAGTGAAATGAGGATTAACTAATGAAAGGATAACATCGTTTCAGGGTGTGGGGTCAGTTTTGGGTTAAGGATACAAACTTTGAACAGAAAAGTCCAAAAGACTGTTACTTTCTCAACATCTACACTCAGATCAAACCATTGTAGGTATAGAAATAAATGATGTCCCTCTTATTCAACCCCAGTTTATTTCTCCTAAATCAGATAAAACCTTTTTTAGGGCCTGTTCACCAATCTAATGTGATTTAAGGACACTGGAAACTGGGAATACAAATATTATCACCAACATCCAGAAAAAAAAGGTTGTAGAATCAATTAATGATGACTGTGCCGAAAGTTAACGGTTTTTATAAGTTGCAATTTTTTGATCTACTGACAAACCACAGATTGAACCAGGAAAACATTTCCCTGTAAGGACATATTTTAACATGGTTTTCAACAGCAACAAATGAAGAGTGATCCTGATCTGCACTGCTACTTCAGGAGCTTGCATCTTCTCATCCAATCTCCTGTGGTTGGTCATTATAAGTCTCAATTTACACTGAGGGAACACAGAATGCCATCTTGTTGTGCAATCAGCAATATTTAGCTTAATACAGTTCAGGTGGTTCAATTGACAATTAACATCCATAAGAACCAACAGAACCAAATGACCCCACAGTGCACACAGTGGAGTCATTCACATTCCTTTGGGACCTTCATCTGCAACACCATTAAATAGGATGCAAACATCTCCAATGTGATTAACATGGTCTAACACAGGATGTTCTTTCTACATCTTCTCTGGCTAAGATGTCAACATGTCACCGCTGTGTATGGTCTTACTACATCAACTTTAATGTCTCTGTCTTTTCTCAGAGCGGCAGGATGTCATTGTATAGGAGTTGAGGTTAGTGTGCTGCTGCCCGTTCTCCATCAAATACCTGCAGGCTGGCAGGGCAAAGAAAAGGGCAAAGAGGAGACGATTGTTGGTTCTTTAAAAAGCAGTTTGATATATTGTACTCTACAAGACAGTTCTGGTGCATCAGTGCAGCTCCACCTGCCAAAACAACAGTTTCTTTCCAACAGCAATCACCATCCTCAACCTGCCCTTCTGAGTCTGCAGTTCCCCAAGTATATCCCACACCCAAGTATATCCCACAAAGACTGTGACCCAACAGAATTACACAAGTAATGACACTTTGAACAATTTCTCACAACTAAGTTATATATTTTTATACATTTGCCATACATCTTTTGCCATTTATATGTATGCATTTTTTGACACCACTTGCGTTTTGCTCTAAATTTGTGTTGTGGTTCTATTGAAAGTCTGGTGTTTTACTGTAGCATGGTGGTGGACAAGAAGGGGCAAGTGTCCCTTCTATTGTAACGCAACGAAACCTTAATGGGCTGTTCCTAGCTTCAATACTATCTGGACCTATATCATCCTGCTAGCCAACACTGTCACATTATAATATAAATCTACTGGTTCAAGCTACACAGCTTAACTGCCACAGGATTCATTAATTTGGAATAATATACCATCTTCTTTTTTTGCTGATCATTTATCAGAAAGCCAATGCCAATTTTAAGTAAGATATGCAAGTAAATATGTGTGTAGAACTTGAAGCTAACAATCAATCAATTCAAGTCAATTATACATTTTGTTGACAGATTGCAAATGGGTCGAATACAACAATTTCTACTTGATGCCTGGTAACCACACTATGGCGACAAGACTGACTTACATTGTTTCAAGTGTTTGTGATAACTAAGCTAACAAGCTGCTAGCTTTACCTTTAGCTTTACCACACAGACATTTTTTTTGTTTGTTCATATTTTGAAAAAAAGGCAAATGAATATTTACCACCACAACTGTGGATTTATTTATGACAAAAACAAACTTTTGGCACTGATTGGCCTTGCAGTTAGTTTGCGTGCCCTGTGTGCAGCCGCTGAAGCTGGCGGCCTCAAGTTCGAGTTGGACCAGTTGCTCCTTTCCTGTTTGTTATTCCCCACTCTTTTTCTCCCCGGTTTCCTACTCTAACCACTGTCCTATCTGAACAAAGGCATAAAAGCCAAAATGTTCATCTAAAAAATAAAATAAAAATAAAAATCTTGGATGTGTGCAAACACCAATATACACAGCACTAAATTAAATCAAATTAACACCACATGCAACAGTACCGAGTGTTACGCACCCGTCTCGGGGGGTAGGTGTGCAACATAACATTTCCTCCCCGGTTCCACAAAAGAAATTCAGATCTAAATGTTTAGAATTTAACAATGATTTATTATAAACAACACAAATGAAATATCACAGCTGAAGCAACGTTGGCTCAGGGTGAAAAAAAGCCCAAATAACAGAATTAACTACCTCTTTTTTATAAAACTACCTTACCTGAACACACACATGAAACCAAAAGACAATAACTAAACCTAACTCCCTAACTTAACCAAAAACAGGAGAAAAATGAGTACAAAAGAAAAGGGCAGTTCACCTCTACTGCTTCTCAAACTTAAGAATTACTCAAAAAAGATATGGATATCCACAACAATTTACAAAGTGAACAGTTGGGAGGCCAAGGACAAAATAAATCTCTGCTGCTGGTCAGTTTGGACGCCGATCTTTATGGATCCCAAAATGAACAACGAAATGTGTACAATCTGATGGACAAATAGAAAGAAAAGAATGGACAACACACACACCTTTACAGTTTGTAAATAACAATACAAACCTTAAGCTTTCTGCCTAAACACTTTGACATATCCCTTTCAAGAAATGATGTCACAAAAACATGACAACTCATTAGCTCCTTAGAAAAATGGCTGTATCAGCAACTTTATAGGAGGTGAAGAAATGTGGGGAATACACACAAAAACTGTTACCCTTTATCCTTCAAGATAAAAGTCTCAGTTGGACCCAAATTGGCTGAAATAGGAATTTCTAATTAATTGTTCATTATTTAGAACAACAACTGCACACTACTAGAGCACTTGTCAGTCTTAATTTTGTCAAACCGTCTTGTAATACACAGCGCAAATTAACCAGGTCAAATTCTTTATGAAACCATCCTGCTGCCTCAAAGTGATTGATTGCAATTTTGATGGGGGATGAAATGTACAAAAGCTCTGGATGTTACCAAGACAAGAAAAAAGGTTGTTTTCTTTCTTTTCTTTCTTTTTTTTTTTTAAATAAATGAAGGGGTCATGAGAAAAACTGGCCACATCCTCTTGTTTGCTTGGATTCCCAGGGTGGATATCCTTCTTTTCATCTCATTCCTCCTCTTCCTCATTCATGTCTTTTCTTTGCAGTCACAGACCTTCTTCTCAGAAATGCACTGTCGCACAGCATGCAGCCCTCTGCAACAACAGGCTAATTTAGCACAGAAGGAAGAGTGGAGGCAATTTTCTCAAGGCAACAGATACCACAGTTAATATAATTAATTCAGGCTCCGAAAACCCCACACATGGAATCACTCGATTACTTTATTCCTTCTTCTTATTGTACGGTACAACACAAATATAGTATTCTAGGGCTGGTAACAATTAAATTGGTGTTTTGCTCTGCAGAGTCCTGACAAAATTAGCATGTTGGGATAGATAGAACATTTGTGACAGGATTATAATAAAGTGCTAATGGGATGACAACATTTTTTTTTTTACACAACACAAAAATCTTGACTGAAGTAGTACCCTTTAACATGCCACAGTAAGAAGTAGCTGCTCCACAAGCAGTTACAGTGGGAGCAGCTTAAAGAATTTGAGTTGCCGAGCCTCGTGCATGGGTGACACGGGGCGATGCTTGGCAGAGAGCGAATGGGAGCGTGGGTGAAGCCTCCTTGACCCTCAGTTACACAGTGGGTGTAAACGGGTGGGGGTGAGGGTGGCCTTTCTGGGGCGCTAAGTGCTCCGCTTGTCCAGGCCTGGCAGGTGAACTGGCAGGGGCTTCACCCCGAGGTTGAAGGGCTCAGCACTGAACACTGGCACTGGATAGGGGGTTCTGGGATACATCCTGACTGAGCGTGTGTGTGTATTTGTGCACTTTTGTGTGATTGTTTGGTTGTACAAGTGCATATACATAAGAACACATGCTCATTTATGCCTCTGCTGTGTGTGTGGTCGTGCCTCTGTGTGTTTAGCCCCTAAATGAAGAGCACCCTGGTAGTACCAGTTGGCAGATGGGGACCCCGGCCTTTCTTTGAGTGGGGTAACATGCAGACGATTGTTTCAGAAGAGGCTCGACAGGCTCTACACCGCCACATCCTACAGGCCCTCTAACCTCTCTGTCGTCTCTGAGGGGCCCTACAAACCTCTTTGTGGTGGCCTTTACCAGTCGTGGGGTCTTACTTCCTCTGCCCCCTGGACCCTGCATCTCTACCTGGCATGCTGCTGACAAAGAGGGCAGGAGGAGTCAGCGGATATGAGGGTTCACCTGGACAGGACAGAGGAGTAACACGCCAAGCTACATCGCCCTTCCTCCGTCGCTGACATGATAGGAGCTGTTCCTGAGAGCCACTTTGACCTGTTTTCATGAGAAGACGATAATCCTTCCTTACTGGAACGTGTTTGATCCTGAAGTGTGAAACACCTCCTGCGCCACATTACAAATGAATCCTGTCATTGCCGAGCTACACATGAGCCATTTCTCCTCGCTTTGATTCCATCTTTTATATGTTTTTTTTTTTGCTCAAAGTCATGCACTTTTATGCTTCCTCTTCACCATAAACACGTGTATGACAAGTTTATAATTGTAGCGTGTTGGTGTGTGTGCCACATGGAGGCAGAGGAGGCCATAATTGGCATTCCTACCTCTGTGTGCCAGCCGACTCTCTCTCCTCTCGTCAGAGTGAGAGTTGACAAAGAGAGCGCCAAGCGTTTCCAATCCCACATCCCTCACTTTTTTTTCCCTCTTTCGCGGCCTGTGACGAGAAGAAGGCGAGATGTGTGTGTGTGTGTTAGTGTGTGTGTGTGTGTGTTTTGGATTAGTGTCTTGCTGCACAATAAATCTTTGTTAAACAAATGCAAAGCAGATGGCACCGTGGTGTCTCCTCCGTGTGGAGAGAAAGAAAGAGAGGAGAGGGAGAAAAAGGGAGAAAGAAAGAGCAAAAAAACCCACACGCCTACTCCTTATTCTCATTCTCCATAGACACACTGATCATGCACGTTACACAGACGGTGACTGTGTCGAGCTGCAAAACACTTAATCCTGGAGTGGAAGCTAAAGGTGGCGTCTGAATACTGACGGACACCCAAACACATTCTGTTCACGAGAGAGAACATTTTGTTTATCAGGAGAGACTGTCAGCCTATTGATACTAATGATAGAGCCGACATTTGCTGCCCCGGCGCACATGAATAAGACGTGACCGGGCCACGCAGCGTATTAAAGCAAGGTAAGGGAAGGTAGAGGGCTCTGTTGTGTCTCTACCTTTTCATGTAGAAGTGGCCTTTTCTGCAGGAAGCCGGCCGCGCTCGGCCCCGGCTGTCGCTGATAGTTATGGATCCTTTTCAAGGGCTTGCGTGTTCCCTGACACAAAAGAACGAGGATGCCCCTGGGCGATTTTGTTGCACAGGAGCAGCATTACAAGATGGCCAGCAACGATCGCGTGGTGAGACTGATTTGCTCGTCAGTAAGAGACACAGGACGCCAGTGACCATCGTCCAGATCAGACAAGGCTCACAGACAGCGGGGAAGGCCGCTATTGGATTCAGGGCAAATACAAAAATTCCTCTGTTTATACTTCTCAATGAGTTATTTATTTTTGGCTCATTATAATATTCAACCTGACATCATGTCCAGTCGGCCCTGCGTAACCCTTGTGAGGAATCATGGGATACACATTTAAAAATAAGAATAACAGAGAGCGCGGTCATAATTATGATGATAGGTGACAGTGCTAGTGAGCCAAACATCATTGAAAAAGACAGCAGCCTGTGTGTTTATATTTGAATGCAGCTGCATAATACAGCAGAGTGGAGATGTGCTCCTTTGAATTACTACAATCATTGCTCACAGATATGAGACTTCGACTGATTTGAACTATTCTGCTTTAGTGTTCTACCTCCATTGACTGTGCATTGTGATTAATGAACATATTATGCAGCACACACCAGGGACCTGATTATTTACATATATTCAGGAAGTGGCCGGCCTAATGGAAAGAGCCATTACCCATGCTGATGATCCTAACATCAAGGTGCTCTTCTCCTCCTCTCAAAAAGCCCAGACTCATCTGTGCCATATATTTTTAGCCTCAATGGGCGACTGGGAGGCCGGATTGAAGAACGTATTTCAGAACTGCACTCTTTTACTCCTTTCATCTCGCCTGAAAGTGGAGGGAAAGCATCACTTAACATTGCAGCTTACCACACAATTACCTGAGTACCTGTTCTCACTGCAATTACAAGCCCAAGACAAATAATTAGTCTGACAAATGACTCCTGGGCACATCGCCCTTGTTGTGGTTGAGCCGTGTAATTTGGAGCCCCGGCTCCGAATGCTGGCTCTGTGGCGGTAATTAGCGATAGGCGATGTAACTTTACACCCGCTTGGTGTGTGTGTGTATGTGTGTGCACGGGCATGTGTGTGTCTAAGCGAGTGCCACTGTGAGTTCATGTGTCACCACGGCCTCTGCTGCAATCAGAAGCTACAGAACCAGGAGTCTGGGTTTGTGGGAAATCTCTGCATGTCGGCCCTGATCTCGCAGGCAATGACACAGACAGCAGCAGCCCACCTGCCAGCCTGTAAGCGAGGGGGGCTGACACCATATTGTCAATGCCACAGATTGAACGGCGATCTTTTTTCCTTCACTCCATCTGCCATCATCTGCGTCGTGTCTCCACTCCACGTCGCCATGTGTGTATCTGCTCCTTCCTGCCTTGCCTCCCTTCCTTCCTTCATTCACTCAGTCCCCAACTTGTCACAGCTGACAGCGCTTGTCAAATGTTCCCGCAGCTGCAGGTTCATCCATCATTAAACGGCTGAGAAGAATTGAAATCATCTCTATCAGAGCCCTCAGGTAGTGTTGGCGCCTTTGCAGACGCAGGGCTGTAGACGATGAGGCCTCACTTGTAGAAGGCATCATTACTTCCACATCTGTCAGGTTTGAGTAAAAGGTTACATGGTTAGAGGAAAGAAGACGACTCACGTCGGCAAATTCAGGATGATAGAGTAAAGTCATAAAAGTAATTTGAACTGTCTGCTGTGATTCGTCAGTCTGCTAAAATGTACAGTCATGTCTTTGCACAATATGAATGAGCATGCACTCATGGCCAAGCCTTTTTTTTTTATAAATACACACAAACAGAAACAAACCCCCCACAAACACATGTTTTGGGCTCCCGTGGGGCCTTTCCCAGAACATTGCTCCTTAGAACTAAATAGATCACAGGTGTTTTTGTCAACATGAGGGAGGAGACTCTGCGGAAACAGAAACCTGACCCCCCTATGGGGATTAAGTGCAGGTAAATCTGAGGTGTGGTCCTTCATGGCCTTCATGGGAGGCCACATCTCACTCCATTTATTGAGTCATGCAGGCCCTGGAGCCCGAACGCACACACCAGGCAGGCACACCCCCACCCTGGAGGCCAGGAAACACAAACTACTCAAACACCCTACGACACACATGCAGGCTGTAGCACAGGTGTGGAGCCAAGCAAAACAATAATATTCTTAATTAGGTTATTTTTTAATCTATGGCGGCAAGGAGCCTAATTACTACAAGGTGTAAATACAGACGTTTCCATATTTACCGCTCATGAAATAGCGGGAAGCTGAGGTAAAACAAAAGGGGAGGATCAGGGAAATGTTAAACACAACACAGGGAAAAATAAGGCAATGAGAGTTAACAAACAAAGCCCTCGGTTATTCTTATCGCGCTATCTGATCAATCTATTTTTGTTCCTCAACAGCTCTAATCTCTCTCCCACTCCCTCCCATGTTGAGCCGAGAAACATTTTTGCACTTCAGAGATAAAAATCACAGTCTTCTCATCCACTCCTCTTCTTTTGTCTCCATTTCACACAACAAAGAGATAACACCCACGTGTGACAAGTCCACCCACATCCATCAAACTTCGTTCAAATCCGCCAGCAATCGCAAACAAAAGGATGACTCTTTCATCACAGAGTGGGCCAGAGAGCATCGATCACTCTCAGAGAGGCTAAACAGCCAGAGACTGAGCCGCATGGAGTAAAACATTTACAGACATGTAAAGCACATTACACAATTTCTTAAATATTCTAAACTCTTATTTGCGCTACTTGTAGCAGTTGCTTTACATGACGGTACACATTTCTCATTTTGTAAGAATCTTGTATTTGATCATCATCATTTGGAAGATACATAATGCTTCACTAGAAAGAGATCAAATTCATCAAATGCTATGGCCTCAGTCCAACAATGTGATGTTTGTTTTGTGGGTTTTTTTGTGCATAAAGTTTGTGATTTTGTAGGTGGATTACGTAATCATCCACATCTGCTGAATCTGTGCATACCTCTGTTCTTCTGTAACGTTTTTCTATCTTCTTCTCTGACTGTTGTTAATTCTTTCTTAATTGGCGAGCCAAAGACCTCCTGTGCACTTGAGAATTCTACTGAGTAAATTGACAGCAGTTGTGATCATGGGAAACGAAAAGCTTTCATGTGCTGGAAAGGAATTGATTAATTCATTGACTGGGAGGAAAAAAAATCTGATTTGATTTACTGCTATTTATAGATCATAGATGATTGGCTGGGTTCCTTTTAAATGGAATATGTCCTCGTTCAAACTTTTAAAACATGAAATGTGGATTATCAGAACCTGTAGCCCCTTTCACACATGCACTGCCCTCCTGAAAATTTGCCTAAATTGTCCATGTGGGCTTCATCAGTTAACACAACCAACCACATTTTCACCCACACTTAATCAAGACTTTTTCCTGCCTGCGTTCTTGTACAATTTCCACAAAAAGTAAGGGGGAGCTGTAGTGTGAATGCAGCAGGTAAGCACAGTTGTGTTTATATCGTTTATATCATGTGACCGGCAAAAAAACCAGTGGGATCTTTGTATGTGTTATAAAGCAGCTTTATACTCTTTTCTGCTTTCCTGCATGCTTTATTCCACACTCTTTTCTACAAATTACACCATGATTTCTGCAGTGTCCTTTTTATGTCATATCCTGCCTTCTACACAGAAACAAGTAATTTCATTCTTTTTTTTGTAAATGCATGTGTATACTTCTGGACCACTGTTCATCTTGATGCTGACAGAGGTATCCCAATAAGGTAAATGTGATCTCTTGAAACAGTTACTACCTATGATGAGGGATGGCAATTATAGACAAAACTTTGTCTGAATTTAGAGTATCAGCAATGAAGCAACAAGCTTCCAAGTTTTCCTGTTGTTTCAGGTTCATGGCAGATATTTCAAATCCTGACATCTAAAAGAATCATAATACCAATACAGAGTTTAGAAAATGTGTTTCTTTGGCAACAATTCTTATAAATGGTGCAGGGAAGACACACAGAGTGTATAACATGTCATACTTTTTTTCTATAAAAGTAGTCCCACTATTACATAAATCTCACAGTTAAGATCCAAGTAACGTGCACAATGAAACAAAGACACTAATATCCCACCATGCGGATGGGGTAGCAGGAATGTGATTCAATTGAAGAGAAGAAGGAAAAAGGTCAAGGTAAACTGGACTGGAGATTTAAAATGTTCATCACAATCACAGCTTGCCATCAGCTATTAAGCGTCCGGCAGCGGACAGCCACACAAATCCAGGCCTGACTGCCTCTCACAAAACCTCCTTATCTCACCTGTCCACCTGTCCCGCTCACTCGTCCATCTTCCGCCCGCCGACCGCCGTGATTGCATCTTTAGTGTTACTACCCGAGCGACAGCTCTGCTGCAAAAGCAACATAAAGTCAGCCATTAAAAAAAGTGTATTTATTATTTTTGAGACACAAGGAGACAGCAGAGAGGATTGCCTCTTCCGTTGGCCACATAACGGTACAGTGATGGAGACAATGCTGAAATCAACAGTTTATCAGCAGCCTGCCGTGGAGAAGTCTGGCTTTATTCACATTTTGTATTGTCGTATGAAATGTAAGTGAACAACTTTCTGTACATCATAACTACTCCATTTATTTCAAATGAAGGGTTGCAAATAAGGGAAAAAAGTGAAATGGAAGAAGTTGTAATAATGAGGGATAACATATTATTGCACCATTTGAGTGTTATCTTGGGATGCTTGATTTTCATTTCATTCCTGAAGAGTTATGATCTGCAAGTAATGCTGTAAATGTGGTTGACATTAAGTGTTTCCTATTTTCAGGAAGTAGTCAGATAATTTACTTTAGGCAGTTATGAACATTCATCTTTGTTGACTTCGGCGGCCCCTGTTGACAACATTGGTACACCTATTGTTTTAGTCATGCTAGAATACTATTATTACTAAACAGCTGTGATGAGCTCAGGTTTTCATTCTGGGGCCCTGTTCGATGTATTGACCTCTATTAGGGCAGAGAAACTGTAAATAGCTTTGATTGCTCACTAAAAGTAGTTTTGTCCATAAAGCTTAAGTCTCTACTGATTTCACATCACAATTAAGTTACAGTAACATCGTTGTGACCTACATATGGACTTAATAAAATAGACACTGTCTAAGAAGTACAAGTTTAATACTGAATTATTTTAAACTATGAAATTCTTTGATTGCAGGATTAACAAAGTAGAAACAAACACTCTCCCTGTGTTATGGGACATTTATATAACTCTAGGAATAGTTCATATTCTCACTGGTTGCCTGGTTTGCATTTGTGGGTCAGATGAGGCATCAGTATTATTATTTTTTATACAGTGTCATTCTGTGTAAAATTATTGGTAAGTTTCAATTGAACTAGCAACGTTAAAACTGTTATCAAGAAAACTTGCATCTAAATATATAATAAATAATAAATATTGTATTACTGGATTGTTATTGTCATCATAGTATGTATGCAGTACTTTAATGTAGCAGTGATTAAAATGGGAGCTTATATAAACTGCTTAATGTAGTCGTTTCTTTAATCCATGAAACACAGTATTTTTTCAAAAATGGACTGATGAACTGACAGTTGAAAAAAAAACTCTTTTGTGAAATTAATGGAGTGGTGTGAATGTTTAAAGTAACATAACAGAAACAATATGCCAACACCTGAGTAACTGTACTCAGTTACCTTTAACCATTGCACATTTTCCATTCTCAATCAATAAAGAATTCTCCAAAGTATTTACATGTTAATGTCTTGTGTTGTTTCTAGTTGGTCAACAAGACATTTTCTGGGTTACACTGCAGGCCTCCTCTCTCCACAGAACAATAGTTCAGTGCTCTTAGGCCCTGCATTATGTGTTTCTCTCTTGCTCAAATTGACTGAATTTGTGTTGTCTTGTTTGGTGCCGGGGGCGTAAAGGGCTCAAAAGTCAACGGGTGTCGTGCTTCTTCCACCAGGCAGCCACCCGTTTCTGAAGCCAACATGCGTCACACTTATTGACGGAGGAAGTTCCACGTGTTTCTGCAGACAGCCCCTGTCCGCCTGCGCCTCCCCTTCGCTGTGCTGAGATCCATCCCTACAGAACGAGGTCAAGCCTGCATAATGACCCTAACGAGTCAAGATTCGCTGGATTAGATTATTTCAAACAGTTTGCAGAGCTACCGTTTTGACAACAAATATCCCCGAGCCAGAGAGTGATGGTCATTCCCTGGCTGCATCTGACATCGCAAAAACAATGTGTTGATTTGGATTTCATGTTCAGCCGCTCGTCGCGTCCACACGGCTTATGCGGAGAGATATGTCATTCCGGGGGTTAGGCTAATTTCAGCCAGGCCATTTTAGATGATGTCAGTGAGCGCAGGAGAAAATGGAGCTGACCTCTCATGCCCTACGCTGCTATGCTGCGTTAGACTTGCCGCTCACCAAATTTGGTAAATCTGCCGCGTTTATTTCCCCCAATGTCCAGTTCATTAAGGCGCATCTCGGACATAGGGTGCACCGTCTCATGACAGATCCACGGCCTCCCTTCTTACTGCACCAGCAGAGAAATGCCATCCTGCTCTTTTAATGCAAAGCGATGGGAGGCAATGGGAACGTTTGGTTCAAAAATAAAACACATTGCTTCCTCTGTCAGTCTGCTCTTCAGGAAGCATTCGCTAAAAAAAAACATCATCCTAATCGGCCTTGTCTTTGGCTGTAATTATCCACCATACAGTAAACCAGGCCTGTGCCTCTCTCTTCTTACATTGTGTCTCTTTTGTGTTTCGCTTTTCTCATCTGTTTTTTTGTTCCCCTTTCTGTCTTTTGATTCCAGCGGATTGAAGAAGAACAGGCCTGATTGTCTCGCCTGAGGTAAGATTTCATAGGTTTACATATCAAAGTCTATAAATAGATAAGAGCTTTTGAAAGGGAAAGTGAGCGGAGAGGAAAGTGTGTGTGTGTGTGTTTGAGTGTGTGTGTGTGTGTGTGTGTGTGTGTGTGTGTGTGTGTGTGCATTTGCGCTTGTGCGTGTTTTGTTTGTATGTCTCTATGCTTTTGCATGCGTGTGTGTGTGTGTGCGTGTGTGTGTGAGTGTGCGCGCGTGCGCGAATAGACAGAGAGGCTTTCCCACTTGCATACACAGCGAAAAGAGCCTCCACCAAAACAAAAGGGATTATGGCGTTTCAAGGGTGTTGTGTTTGCTGTGTTTATTCACATAGCTCATGGGGCTGCGCAGGACCGGCAATGAATGTCAATGTCAGGGAGCGAAAACGCTGCAACACAAGATAAATATGATGAACAATAAACACAGATTAAGGCTGAATATGTCACGCTACATCATGCACAGATCCCGAGTCTCATGACATTAAGTAACCCTTGAAAGTGTTGACATGATCATGTTAAAACGATGATGGTTGTTTGCCTCGAGTGCACTGCCACAGACAAAATGTTATTTATATGGATAGTTCGGCAAAGACTGGTGTCACACCTGCTTAATCCAGTCCTGGAAGTACAACAGTGGTAGTACAGCATATTCGATGTGACCATATTAGCAATGATAATCATTATCTAGAGGGGAGCAGAAATGAATGCTTCATGTACAGTAGTTGATGGAGCTGCTTTGAATAAACTAATTAGGTTAGCGTGTGTATTCTGAAGCAGGTGCAGTCTGTATTGCAGGTGCAGCAATACTCACTATTAATGTGCAGGAGGTACAATATCTACGTAATCAAAATGATGCCTCAGCAAACACACTCTTACCGATACATTTTTTCACAAAGAAAGTTAGGCCTAATGTTCACAATATTGCAGCGTGTTAGTTAACAACAGTAGCCTTAACTTTAAGTTAACCGATTGCTTTCCCTTTCTCCTCTTTTTTTTAGTATTTCCACTTCTAATTACACTTTCATTCATCAATGTTGATTAATAGGTCCTGTGGCACGCCTGCCTCATTTTACTCTCAATTAAGCTGGTTGATGCATGTTCTCATCAAGCAAGATGCATTGGCCTGGTTTACTTGAGGCGCTATTAGTGGACACTGTAATTAGTATCCCAGCACATAGAACTTCCCCCACCTCCTGAGCCCCTCTCCCCGAGCTGCCATCCCTGGCCTCTTTTAATGCCTTCCAAATAATGAAGATAACAGAATAGATGAGGGACGAGCAGTCCGGCCCACGTTAATCATCTTCCTCTCTGCAGTTTTTTTTCCCCTTCTCTTTTTAAGCAGGAGAATTATGGCTTGTAAAATCACCAAACTCCCAGTGTCTTGACAGACCTCTTTTGTGTGCCAACCGCTGCAGCTCCTCCCCACGTTTTCCTTATCAGTGGGGAGATGTATGTCTTTATCACATTTCACACTCAAAAGGGAACAGCCAGCCTGATATATTTGCCAGTTACTAAATGTGGGGCTTTATCGAAAATATCAGTCTAAGTTGTGCACATTAGCCCTCATGCTCTTTGAGAAGCCACTTTAAAAGCGGTCTGATTACACGCTTGTTGCTGTCGTGATACCAGCTACAGCTCCGGAGCCCCCTTTTTCTTCGCTCGGCCAGCTTTCCCAGAGCACTCCTCTGCCTCTGATTCTCTGCACTTCAAGAGATCTCTCTGAGGAGCGCTCTGAGGGCCTCAGCAAAGAGCCTGGACGAGCAGGCAGAGACTAAAGGACGAGTGAAAGATGGAAAAAGATGGAGAGAGAGGCAGAAGGGGTAATAAAGCCAAGAGAAGAAGCAGATAGAAAGAAGGGCGGCCGTGCTGCTTCTCTTTGTGAGATGCTGTGGCGGTGGCCACGTCTCGTCCCCGTGTCTGTGCAGACGGCTCCCATGGGCCCCTGCGCCAAGCTTGTAAGTGCTAATTGGGCCTGTTAGGGTCAGCAATTAGCCTGCTGCTATTGAAGGATCGTGACAGCCGGGCCTTTCAAAGCCCCGTCATTCTTTTAGAGCAGAGAGAGAGAAAGAGCAGAACAGAACATGGACGAGGCTGACGCTCAGACAGCCACCAGACAAGCAGCAGGGGAACATAAAACCAACAGGATATCCCACAATGCAGTGTGCTGAGGGTGAGGGGGAAGGGATGGAATGAGGCAACATGGCTTTTATTGACTTCAGTCAGAAACAGGAGGACTGATGCAACTCTCTCTCCCGCGAGAAATAATGCATCAACTTGCACTTTTCTCTTCCTGTACAAAACGCATAAAGTTTTTCTTTTGGTTTGATTTGCTGCTTGTGTTGTGCTTCTGTGTGCGAATGTTGTTCCTCAGATGCTGTTTTCATTGTTAGCTTTAAAGTGTGATGTGGTAAAGATTTTTTACCACACGGATGTGGGTCATGCAAGGACAGAGTCTTTAAGGGGGAAAAGAACATTACATTTTGATGTTTCTCCAAAAAAAAATGTACAGGATGTTTTTTCTTTAGTTTCATCCTTGCATATACTCAATGTTAGCATGACATTTTTGTTGTTGTGTAGCACCTATATTTTTTGTATTAATGTTGGCAAATAAATCAATATCAGTTGGTCATTTTGCTATTAAAACTTTACAAACGTGATTTGAAAAAAATCAAAAAAGATTTTCATGATTCTCAAGACGGGTACAGTACACACCTAATTCTTTACATAAGAAAACGTCAAATTTTAAAGTCAAGGCAATAAAAGAGAAAAACATGTTCTTCTCTTGACTGTTAAAAACTGAAAATGTTGTTGGAAAGATCATACATCCTAGCTTGAAAACACCTGTAAGCATTAGCACAAGTGGGGGCCTATCAGATGTTAGCGACAGCCGGTATAGTGCCTGACAATCACTGCAGCCATGCAGACACTGATGAGACTCCCTAATGAATATGACAGGGGGTCATTAGTGGATTCGGCCTCTCACAACCACAGCTGGTCTCTCATTGTAGAGCCTTCCTGTTTGTGTGTTTGTGTGGGTTGGTCCGTGGCTTAGGACTGTGAATCTGTGAATCAGAATGCCTTCAGCACGCAAGTCATGGAGGTCATTTAATGTTTTCTTTACTTAAAAAGGACATCGCACAATCAACAGCCTAGATCAGGGGTCGGCAACCTATGGCACGCGTGCCACGGTTGGCACGCCGCAGAATAAACACTGGCACGGCACCTCAGTGTTACGATACTCACTTTTTTTGTCCCGTTAAAAAAAAAAAAAAACGTCTTTTGTCTGCCGGCACTAGGACCCGGAGGACACCACTGGATTTGATGTTGGAGTGTGGCCATTGGTCAGGTTGCAGCGGGAGAATTTCAGATCAAAGTGTCTGAAATTCAAGCGCACTGTCCGCTGTCTTCGTGCTGACTGCTGACATAAATTAATGACAGAGCGTGATATTGTGAACAATGGCAACACCCGCTGCAGCTAAAACTAGGCCATTCCAGTGCTGCTGGACACAAGAGTTTGGTTTTGTATTTGTGAAGGACCGTGCTGTGTGCACTTTATGCTGTGAGAATGTTGTGTGCAGAACGTCAAGTGTTAAGCGTCATTTTGAGACGAAGCAAATTTAAAGAATTTAACTTTGCGTTATTGTTGAAAAAGCCAGGGATCACACTGACTGTCTGGTAGGCATCTGATAATTTGATGTTGCCTCAGCCTACACTTGTTTTAGTTTAAATGTGTAGCTGTTTTTCAGTCTTTGAAATATTGATGTGGCTATTTTGTTAAGAATACAGATACTGTTATTGTTGAGAATAAAATTCCAGGTATATTGGAAAAAAAATTGTGTAAATTGTGACATAATTTAACTTTGCGTTATTGTTGATAATGGCACACTAGATGAGAAGAAAATTTCAAACTGGCACTCCATGTCACAAAGGTTGCCGACCCCTGGCCTAGATTATTTCGTAACAGTTGTGTTTGGTCAAGGACCTTTTAAGACCAATGAAGTTACGGTTCAGGAAATGAAGTACAATAAAAGTTCAAGTGATCTGGATGTGCAAGAAACGAATCATGCAGACCAACATGAAACAGAAAGCAAAAACATCCACACTTAGTACATGAAACCAGGCAGAGCAGTATAACAGAATAATAAATTAGTAAAAACACAGTATGAACATGTTAGTGACGCATAGCAGCAATATGTAACGAAACAAACATAGAGGGCAATTTAACAGCTAATGGTACAAAATCTTCTACTTAGAAGATGCATTGTAAAAACATAGTTAGGTCGCGCCCCATGTACAGAGACTGTCCAATCTACAAAACACAAACTGAAAATCATGAAGCTTTAACTGTTTATGTTAATGCATTTTATATTTTCTGTAAATGTGGTTGGTTTTTACATTGAATCTTTGTCAAAATGGTCTCTGGAACGTTAAAGGAAGAATGTGCAACTTTTTGATCCAGTAGATGTCGCCTTTGAGCACCAGCATTAAACCAAAACAAACTGCTGTTTGGAGACACCTGCGCTTTTCTGAAGCCTCTGCTCTCCTCCAGCGGCACACCTCCAACCCCTCTCCACTCGTGTTCGCACAAAGGAGTTGTCAGTTAGAGCGCACCATAATTAAAAACCATTAAGCGCAAGCAGCGGGCAAAATGTTCCTTTGCTTGAGCTGCTGTGTGGCCTGCATTGTTGTGTTACAGTAGCAGGATAATGTTAGCGCACTTTGGTTAACTCATAGCTTCATATTGCACATACATTGACACGGAATGACCGAGATTTAAAACCCCCTTACGTGACATCCAAATAAGCAGTGAGTAGGCTTCTTTTCTCTCGTCCTTGACTGAAACAGCTTTATATGCAAGGCCGTCCCGTCCATGTAAACATGATGTATACACGACTCTGACACAACAGTACAGCTGACGAGACTCGCGCTTCTCACTCCTTGTAGACAGTCATGACTCAGAGAGACATTTAGGATATACTGCACTTGATTTCTGCTGTATTTAAAATGTCGCACATTCTGCCTTTAATGCTAATAAAGTCCTTTAGAAAATTAAATAAAAAACTTAAAATGAAAGCACTTGGCAATGCCACTACAGAGGTGATGTACAAGCTTTTAAATGATTGTAAATTATTAGTATCATCATATAAATATTTTTTGAAAGGGTTTCCTATAGTGCCAAATAAAGCTACAAATATGAAATAAAAAATGTTATCCATCTGCCCTACATCAGTCAGACTGGGGACCCAATATATTTTAATAATCAGATAAAGCCATACTAATGAATCAGGCTAACCCTGTCGTAGTCTATCCAAGTGAAGAATAACATTAGTATAATGTCACTTTATAAAAGCAATAAGCCACTCAATGCAGTGCTTCACAGTGATTTCAGAACAGCTCAGAGGCTTTAACTCTGCTTCCCATCATGCATAACAGCGCCTCTCAGCCGCTCTAAATTCACTGTAAAGCACTTCCTCTCATCGCTTATAGCTTACATCAAACAGGACCTTTTAGCACAAACAGCACAGGAGGGGAACACAGAGTGGGGGGTATATAAAAGTGTACTGTATATTTGTTCAAGTGGCCCTCAGCTTGTATCTGTGCATTAACTTTACATCAGTAGGCAGTTCAAAGGTTTATCACAAACAGAGTTGTGTTAGAGAGCAGGAGGAGGGATAAAAAAAAGAAAGTGATTTTAGCCTGATGTTGTCATAGCAACACTGTCATTGTTTTTCTTTATGGCTTTCATTTTTATTTTATCACTGAGTGAAGAGGAGAAGTTTTGTGTGTGTGTGTGTGTGTGTGTGTGTGTGTGTGTGTGTGTGTGTGTGTGTGTGTGGTGGGGGGGGGGTGTTCAGGTGTGTATGTGTGTATGTGTGTGACAGGTGGGGACTTGTTGTGCTGTGGGAGAGTGATGGGTTAGAAAAGATGACAGGCTGGCACAGGGGGCAAGCAGGACGGCGACTGAACATCCTCGGATCTGGGGAGAGGTGTCAGTCCTGCAGTCAGCCAAGCAGAAACACACAGGAACAGTTAGGAAAGAGGTGATTCAGAGAAGAAACAAACAGAGGCTCCACTTTAGATATTCCTCAGACTTGGAGGAGGTGGAAAAAAAGGCAGAAGAGATGGTTTCATGGTGTAAAAATGCATCGCTTCTAATTTGGTCTCACTCATGGGTGTAATTAGCATGATTCTTAATTTAGCCTGGATCTATAATATGCTACCAAAATATGCCCAAACAATGAATTCAAATGCATCAAATTTGAATTATTTTGTGTTATCTTTGACTCCATTTAAATGACAAAAAAACAGATTGAATTTGCTCAGACTGTGAAATGTGATCTCAATCCACAAGGAGTGAAAAAGAAGACATACCAGCTGCTCAAATTCATAGGTGATGAATCGTGCTGCAGGCTTCCAGCCATCATTTTTCAAAAAAAAAAAACTCCTCACGGTCACAGTCCATTTTTTACATAAAACAGCATGAGGGGTTTTTAAAGAGAGATGCTCCACTTGTAGTCTCTCTTAGTCATGGCTAAAGAGCGATTTCGCTTCAGCTTCATCGTTTACGTGGAGCAAGGGGGGAAATTAATCAAAGCTGAAGAGTGATTTTTTTTCCTGCAGCTCCCTCGGAGAATAAACATCAATAAACATTACTTAATACCCTACAACACAACCCCGCAGGGTCCCATTTAATTTCACTGGTGGAGAACGCCTAAAGTGCTACTGTTTTACACCAAATTACATACTCTGAAAGTTTGAAGAGGCAGCTAGTTTTCCCACCCTTGAGGAAGAAATTAAATTAGCTCAAATAAAACAGTGGGGGAAAAAAAAGTGTACAGTAAACACTGCTTTTTGTTCACAAAAGTCCAGTTTGACACCTAAGATGTTTGTAAAATTATCACAGTTTTCTGAAAAGGCCTAGAAAAAGTGTGATTCATTGCAGGAATACTAACAAAATTATCCTTTAAACTGTGACCTGCACAATTCTGTTTCACTTTTTTTCTCACGTTCCCAGCAGCTTCTCGGCGTTCACGTCACTTTGAGCGGTCGCTTTCGCCTTCTGTATGCTGACAGCCATCACAACACTTCACATTGTACTTTTCACAACACACTTTTTTATAAGGAACCTGCACTTGGACTTGAAATTAATTGCAGTGTAATTACAGGATGCCGCACTGATGTGATCTCTGAGTGTAAAAATAAGATGAGTGACAGTGACAGGTGAAGTGTTCTGCTGCCCTGTAACATCACCATTTTGTAGCGATCGCTGGCACACACACTTTCATTCAAACTTGGCGGTCAGAGGAAAGAAAGCACATTCACTGTCAGCATTCATGTGGGCACTTTATACAATATGTCAGTTTAGAAATAAACCTCTAGGTGTTGTCAGATTTGGGTTTTTAACACAGTTTGACCTCTTGTCAAACATAACAGGAGTTCATGGTGTTTCTCCAAGATGTTTGAAAGGAATCCAGAGACATTTTATCGTGTTACCATGATGCTTTTCATCATCAAACGCCATCTTTTGTAAGATCTCTGGTGAAAACTGTCAATCACAGTTGTCACAAGCAAATGACAAGTTCATAGTGTGTGTGTTACTCTTGTTTTATCCTTTTTTCATATAAGTTTGAATGACAGCTGCCTTGATACCACTAGAATGAAATAAATCAAATAATTGTTCATCTTGTTGAAGCAAATCTAGAAAATGTTGCTAATTTCATGTGCAGGCAGTTGTTCAAAACTGCCAATCAAAACACATCAAGGAGGTCTTCTTTCATTAAATTGATAGGGATTTGACAAACTGCTGTGACTTGTCAGTTCCTAGAAATGTCATCGGCATGTGCAGGTCAAAAAGTTTCTGCTGCAAACAGTATCAGATGATGAGACTTTGCCAGAGTCCCTGCAGAGTCCCTCAAACTCTGATCCCAAAACAGCCTCATTATAACAGCAGACACAGTTTTGTTTGTGTACTGACCAACAAGTCGGACTTCCAAAACCACAAACACTGTGTTATACGAGGAAAATAAATGATCAGCTAATGCCAGAACTTATCCCGGCTGTGGGAACACACTTTCATTGTAAAATAACAGAGGGAACGATAGCTCAGCGTTCTGATCCAGTTTTGCTAATGAGCTGCAGGAACCTGAAGGCTGGACAGTGACGGGGCTCCGACATGTAAAAACCTGATCGGTGTTTGTTTTTTGGAAGTTGAACACCTGTCGTCCCTGGCCGTACATCCCTCCGTCCATCGTTTCCCAGAAGCCCCATAGGGAGAGAAGGAGGGAGAGGGAGGGCGGTGTGATGAACGAGCGGCACTGGCCAAGACCCAAAGCAGTGATATCTGATCCGCCTCCCACATCCCAGCAAAAGGCAGGAGGACAATGAGGGAAAAAATAACTAAATATGTCACATCCCAGCCCTCAGAACACGGACAGAGTGTAAGAGAGGAGAGCTGTGTTTCCTGTAAACCACATAGTTTCTCTGTCTGTTTTGAATAAACAGCAGAACCTCTTTGATAGAAATATAGAGGGGTTATGAGAAAATAACAAGACCTACGGAATAACTAAGCCTTTAGCCACATGGATATTGTTAGAGAAGATAATCCACGATCACATTTCTTACATACTCTTACAGTTCACCCACCATCAGTACAAAGTCAAGTTAAAGTTGATTTTGCAAACTGTGTATCAGCTCAAACAATCTCTCTTGTTTTGCTAGCATCGCTCTAGAAAATAAGTTGCTCTATAGCATTACACAGATCCATTTCCTTAACTTGCTTTTCAAATGTTGAAATGTCAACAATATTTTAGCTGTTAAAGATATTTGTGTCCTCCAAAAAAACATTTTATCAACAACTATTGTCAGAGGCGGCAACAAACAAGAAAGAACAAATACAGAGTTATCGGTGTCAGAAAGCGAGTGGTGTTTTTCTTCTTCTCTGGTGTTTACAGAGAACGTCCTTCAGACTGGATCTAAGCAGCTGTGTCAGCAAGCATCCTGCCTGCAGAGAGGTCTTTGATCAACACACTGAGTCCCTACAAGCTGTTCTGCTGCTGACCCTGACCTCTGACATCTACGAAGGCAGAAGAACACAAACTGTTCCTAAAGGGATCGGGGAAGGTAATATATGAGTTTAGTTTGTGTTTTCATTTGTTTTTAATTATTAAAACGAGCCTTAAGTCCTGAAGAAGGAAAAAGACTTGATTTTTTTTACTATGGTGCTCTAGTTTAACAAGGCTGCTAATTGCTTACCTGACCTTTTTATGTGCTAATCAATGCTTGGCTAATTAATTGCTTTGCTATAGCTTTAAACAAAAGGTTAAACATATAAAATGTGGGGAAAAAAAATAAATGTTGGTGGGTCTTAAGCGACTTTTCTTACATGAAAGGTTTTTTTAAAAATTGTCATTTTTTTTAAATGACATAAAATAAAAAATAAAATTCATGTTTATCGATGCTACGTTTTTGAGATATGATGACAAAATCTGATACAGACGACGCGATACAAAGCAATACAACGCTATAACACCATACAATTTAATATCATACGACACTACACAACACGATACGATACGAATTATAGGATATGAAACGAAATGATACGATACGATATCATACGCCACAATGTGATACGATACACTTTATTGTCCCCTTGGGAAATTGGACTCAGGTACTGCACAAATAGCTGCCTCAGTAGCATAAATAAATAAAGAGATAAAGAACAAACAACAATCCCCATAGACAGAGAAGCACATTATTCACAAGATATGTGTTCTGTAAATTGGCTGAATTTGTTTCAGTGATGTCAAAAGTAAGGAAGTTCATTTGTACATATGGTAACTGCCTTCTGCTATGATCCTCTCAAGTATTTTTTTTTTCTTCTACTGATGTTGTGTGAACAGTTTTAGCTCCAGGCCTTTCATGTTTGCTGGAAGCCTGCAACATGCTGCAGGAAATGCTGCAGGCGGCACTGGAGCACAAATGGCCGCATGCAAAAAGGAGACACGCATAAACATACCAACTTGGGCGAAAATATGATAATGAATCTGCAGGCAAAAAAAACGAAAGAAAAAAAAAACATATGCGCACAAAAAATCAAACGAGTCTCGTCTCCTGCACATAATCCTCCCACTACTTGCATAACTAAAACGTATACATCCACACTTGGAAAGTACCTATACAAACACACTCATAGTTCTGATACACTCCTCCAACTCAAATGTTCCCTTTCAAGCTTATGTCTTTGATTTGAAACTATTTACAAGTCTGTTAGAGCTTTGGTTGCTCAGAGATTTGCTCAAGGGCATGTTTTCATCGCAGTAAAGGAAGAGCAAAGTTCAAATTTGTCCAACTCTGATTTTCAACCCTTGACCTCTAAGTCCCAAGCCTTCTTTTCCACTGACATTATCACCTCTAAATGACATATATGTTTTCAAAAAGCACAATTTAATTAGCATCTTATCATCATATCTCCTCCAGATTAATGAACAGATTGGTCAGTTATAATCACCTCACTGACTTTTTTCCTTCCTTACCAAACAAGAGATAATCTTTAAAGCAAATGATAATCTTAACATTCACTGCACATTGCATTTCATTTCCTCCTCTGCAGGGACAGAATATCAAACACACAAAAACCCCCATGAAATGTGTTTTAAATCACTGAAGGAGGGCGACATGATTACGCACACACACACACACACACACACACACACACACACACACACATACGCACTTCCCTTTTCGTTTTCCCCTCCCTTGTACGTAATCTGCAGAACAATCACACAGCGGCCACACATCACAGTGACAGAGATGCACCTCCTCTCTACCTCTCAGTATCGATCTCCCATCCAATCTAAATGACCCTGTTAACCATTCCCTCAGCCCACCCCACCTCTCCTCTTTACCACCCCTCACCGCTTTGAGTCCTACTTAGCCCCCCACCCCCAACCCCCTCCTCACCCCTACCCCATACCCACCTTAGTCCTCTTAGTTTAAAATGGCCCGGTGTGAAATAACTCACATCACTACAAGAGGGATGAGGTCATTAGAACATGTGACGCCCTCTTGAAACAGCAGGCATGATTGAAAAATCAATTTTGATGCCTGTTTTTTCTCTCTCCTCTCCTCTCTGCTCTCCTCTCAAGCTGTCTGTGTTTGCATTCCTCTTAGTAATGCTCTTAATAACACATTTCCACCATGGAAACGCTGCATCAAAAGGCATAAAACTATTAGAGCAATACTCCTTGTACTTCAAATAGCCTTTATCTCAGTCTACCTTTCTGGCTTTTTTATGTTCTCTGCTCTGATGCTCGGTTTTGTAAAGACAGGGAAGAATCATTGCGGAAGTTAAGGTTGGGCTTTGGAGTACAAACTAGGTTGTCACACTGTGATGATGTTCTGCTAATATGTTATCATATACATAACACATCCCCCCACAAACTTAGTTTATATTTCAATCCAGCTCATTACTCAGAGCCTCGCGATAGGACGCTTGTCTTTTGGGAGAGCAGTGCTTTAAAAAAAAAAAAAAAAAAAATCTTTTTAGCAGATCGCTCCAGGTTAGCTCTTCCTGCTCACCTCACATCTCCTATCCATTAAAATGGAATCATTTTGAAGCATGTTCTTATTAAACGGCTCCTGTGTTCTTTTGGTTGAATATTTTCGCGTTCGAGACGCAAGGACAGGGCCTGCCCACGGCAAGAAAAAGAGAGAGAGGGAGAGAGAGTGAGAGAGACGTCAGGTTTTTTTTCTTCCTCTTTTTCTTTACCAGCCGTCAACCTTGTTGGGTTCAGTGTAACTTTCATTAGAGAAGGAGATTTAGTGCACTTGAAAAGACAGATGAAAGAGTTAGAGGCTAATTATCAGGAAATTGAAAAAAGATAGATGTACTGCAGCGACTACAATTAGTGAAGCACAGAATATCAAAGACTTATCAAGAGCAAGCGAAAAGGCTGCCTTGAAGAGCGAGCACAATTAAGGCATCTGCAGCCCATGTGAAATGAGAGAGAAGAGGAGGAATAAAAATATGCCGGCTTGAATAGAACTTCTTTTTTTCAACATTTTAGGGATGGAGAGAAGGGGGGGGGGGGGCCTTAGCGAGCCGGGAGATGACATTACATCTCATTGCTGGATGAGCTTCACTCACTGTGAGATCTCCTCTTCCTCATTTACCCTTCTTCTTCCATTCCTACTTCCCTTTTCCTCCTTCTTCTTCCATGCTAACTTCCCCTTTCCTCTTTACATTCCATGGAGCCTTTCTCCACCCGCTTTAGCCCTGCTCTCACACACAGCCCCCACCCCTTCATGCACACACACACACACACACACACACACACACACACACACACACACTTATTCTGGATGGGGGTGATGTCTAGCCTCTGCTCTGACGGGACTCTCCTGCATGCTTCATTGCCTCACAAATTTGCACTGATCGACAGTCGCAGGTCACACATGCTCACAAATAGGTCATTTTGGGGCTGTGAGTGTGGGTGTGTGTGTGTGTGTGTGTGTGTGTGTGTGTGTGTGTGTGTGTGTGTGTGTGTGTGTGTGTGTGTGTGTGTGTGTGTGTGTGTGTGTATGCGTGGGTGGATGTGTGTCCGCCCACTCTGTGCCAAACATTCTGTCACCGGCCACTGACACTGTAAACATTGACGCCAGGAGTCAAATCAATGATTCAATCACACTGAAAACAATAATATGGTGACAATATTCTTGGAGGTTTGTTTATCTCTTTGTATGTTAAAAACTACCATATACTGACAACTGCTGGGACAATTAATACATGTATGGAACAGTTGGTTAGCAGAAAAATAATTATCTCTTTTGTTGTTACATCATTTGACCTTTTTTGAAAATGTAATAAATGTAAAACATTTCTGTTTCAACCAAAATAAATCCTATTCAACGTTCTTAGACTACTATCATTTAAAAACGTTTTTTTTTGCACAATTGAAACAGAAAATATCTGCCAGATTTATTGATGCAAAAGATAATCATTAAATGAAAACACGTCTCAGTTTTTTATGACTGACAACCAAAGTGTGACAGATTTACACAAACACACTTTGAGGGATATAGACTTTATTTTCATGAATACGTGTCTGAATATTATAATGCCATGTTAAACTGCCTGATCTAAATCAAATGCATCAAGTAAAGTATTATCATTCACATGCAGGTCATCATATAGTGTGTAAAACAAACACTATATAACTCTTTTTCATTTGATTTGCAGTAAGAAATGGAAAATGTCTGTTACTTTTACTGTATAAATAAAGTCATATGATATTATCAAGCACTCAGATGAATGGAAAAAAAAACACAGTAGTTTGTCAGTAATGAGCAACATTAGGGGCGTCTCACTTTGCAGCCAGGCCATGATTGTGACTCCTCAATATGTGAGAGATGCTTCGGGGTCTGTGCTCTTTCCAGACAGGCTTTTACATAAACTGCATGGCAGAGGCCTCGCCAAATCTACCATCTGTTGGATCCCTCTCTTTCTCTCCCTCTCTCGTCCTCCCTCTCCCTCTCTTCTCTCGTCTGTCTGTTTTCTCTCCTTTATTACAAATACAGATCAAAAGACACTGCCATTCTCGACTATTTACAAAACAAGAGCTTTTGCTGGTTAGAACAGAGAGCTCGGCTTAGGCGAGTCGTCACGTTCTTTTTTTTTCTCTTCTTTTTTTTCGCAGAGCATTTGTTAGCAGAGATCTTTAGGGATAGTGCAGTCTTTAGTCAGAGGACCTGCTTTTCTTGCCATTAGTAGAATGATATAAAACATGACAAAACAGCGTCTCTGTGAAGCCGGGTGTTAGACGGGTCTATTCTCTCTGGGACTGATATGTAGGGCAAGAGACGAACAGCAGGAGGAGGAGAAAAAAAGGTGAAGGGCTTCAGTTGAGAGCTAGGGGGCGCACTAGCACATGCACACTACTATGTGGACATACACTGGCTCTAACACACACACACACACACACACACACACACACACACACACTCACACACAATCAAGGCCCCTATTGGCATTGTATTCTACTGGAACAGAAAGCAAAGCAGAATGCAAATTTTGTACATGAGTCTTTATGAATTTTCTTGTGCAAACTGCAAATCAAAACTAAAACACAAAGAGTATTAAATTAAAATCTTTCAATACAACAGTGTGTTGTTATTTGCACACTGCTGTCTTGTGTTCACACTCGCACATACTGAGAGATGAGATGAGATATTGGGAGGTGGTGGTGTCTCTTTGGCTGTTGCGCCTGAGGCTCTAGCACATGGGATGGGGGGTAAAACAAATGCTAATGTCTCTCAGCCAACTAGCACACATGTCTAGCAGGGGTAGAGACCGAGAGAGAGAGAGAGAGAGAGTGAGAGAGAGAGTTGGATTGGCATCTGTCTGTTAGCATTGAAATCTGCAGCACAGTGAAGTGTTGTTTTGTGCGCTCATTGTTTCACTTACACTACAAGCTCTCGAACTGAGGTGCCAGGAAATTAATTACTCTCTTTGGGAAAATTCTCTCTTTGTCACCCGTATACTTTGAATTGAAACAATTTGATACATGAAAAGTGAAATTTTGGCAGATATGCGCTCGCTGGAAACTGAAATATTTACTTTAACTTTAAGCGCTAAATGATGACACACTCTTGCAGCTGCCATTGTTGGTGTTTTTTCAGAGAAGAATAGAGATCAGTGAGTATGAGTGAGAGACAGAAGAATCGTTTGGCAGAAAAAGAAGATTAGATTTATTTTTCAGGGTTAGCATCTGCAAATGCCTTTGCATGCATGCATTCATGCACAAGTTAATGTCTATGTGTGTGTGTGTGTGTGACACAAACCCAGAGCCACTATCTGCTGTCTCCTCATTCATTCCCACCACCTGATCTCCATCTGAATTGACAGCTGTAATGCTGACTCTTTTCATCCGTGCTACAGCTGAAAACAGCCAATAACAGCGACCACAGAGCACAGCACTGCAGCACACTGATGTATCTGTTGGAAAATGTGTGTGTGTGTGTCATTCCCTCACCGCAGAGTGTTACAACTCACCCTGTATTTTTAACTCATCTCTAGCAGAACTGTAATCTTGTCCATTGAACCTTCAAATTGTTGGATGTTACCTCAAAGGGAATTGGAGAAGAAAAACATTACCTATTGCTTATCGTCACCTCTCCTACCTCTGTCAAACCCGTGTTTGCTTCTCTGCCACCCTTTCATTCTACCTGATACTTATTTTTTTCTGAATGGGTGCACGCTCTTGTTCAATTCAAGACTTTATTGAAATATTTTTGTCCAGTATTGTAAAAGCAAAATGTTGTTTCCCACACTTAGAGGCATGTTTATACCCCGATATCAAAAATAAACTGATTAGTAATGTAATTTTAAATCATGCATTACTAGTAGCGACTGCTAAATTCAATTGCCAGTGAAGGCCACAATATGAAGTTTGTGTTTATTTTCCGTGTTCTGCATTCATGTTACATTACATCTCTGTTTGCTCCATGTCTCCTCTCTCTCTCTCTCTCTCTCTCTCTCTCTCTCTCTCTCTCTCTCTCTCTCTCTCTCTCTCTTTCTCTCTCGTGCTTCACCCCCTGCTGCCTCTCTATCGCGGTGCCTCTCTCTGTTTTGTTTCCCCCTCTCTCTCCCTGTGTCTCTGGCTCTTTTCTCCCGTTACAGGATTATGGGGCTGGGGGTCAGAGTCGGTGTGCGCTGGACTATGAGGCAGAGATTAGTCTCCAAAGTTCCTGCCCGGCACAGTTCATAAAAGGAGGAGGCAGAGGTGGAGGTGGGAGAAAGGGATTAGGCAGAGAGACTGAGCTGCAACTGTGCAAGCAGACCCCTCCGCTTTCCGACACCTATCCCACCCCGTCTATGAAGAATGGTACAGTCCTGTGTGTGTGTGTGTGTGTGTGTGTGTGTGTGTGTGTGTGTGTGTGTGCGTGTGTGTGTGTGTGTGTGTGTGTGTGTGTGTGTGTGTGTGTGTGTTTGTAGCTCTGCCCTGTAAGTTTATTTTTTTTTGGTAGAATCCGGCCCAGGAGGAATGCTAACTCACAGAGCTTGTGCCTGTCTCCGCTCTCAACCTGCAAACAAGCACATACACATAGGTATACACACAGAACCACACACACAGTTTGTCACGGCTTCTCCACACCAGGCTGGTAATTAAACTCCCACTGATTTACTGAGTGACACCAACAAATCCCAATCCAGCCTTTTTTTATGACAGCTATACCTCCTCGGGCAACAGTCGCCATCTTTTTCCCTCTTTGTATATATTTTTTTTATGCTATCATTGTATGAGGCCTAGGGGCAGAGTAGTACTTCTTCAATCTTACTTGGAAACACATTAAATACAAGTGCAAGAGTTTGTGCACACGTGTAGAAAAAGTTAAAAACATAAGCAAAACGTGTAAAATGATTTGCTCTCTGCTTGCCCCTCAGTCTTCAGTCACAAGATTGAAATGTGCACCTCTGCGTTATAAATGAAGCCCATTATGAAGCGCTGCATGCCAAAACACCCTGCCCCCAAACACATATTGTAAAAAACTATAATTAGCTGTTCCCTGTGACAGGAAGCCTTGTGGGTGTATGGCTGACCACTCATGATGACACTGTGGGATGTTTCACCTTTGTAATTACACCAGGGTGCACTGATTGACAGACAAATCTGTGTCCACCTTTAGGACACTAGAGGGGATTTACAGGAAACATTTATTTTCCTTTTTCAATTAGTACAACATTTATAGCCCTTTAAAAAATATTATATATAGATGTTTTTTTATGTATTCGCACTACACCGCTGTATGCATAACATTTTTCTATTTATAAAATACAAATCTTTTGCAAAATGTAATTCCCCTTACCTTCAGGTGTTGATTGGAGTTCTGTCATTAAAGATTTAGTTGGGCCCAAGAATATTTATATACAATCTACATCTACATCTACAATCCAGGCTTTAATGCCTGGATTGTAGAGGAAAGAGTAGGATAGAGTAGGAAACCAGGATGAGAAAGTAAGAAAGGACATGCGTCAAAGTGCCAAAGGTCAGAGTCAAACCTAGGCTGCCAGCTTCAAGGACTATAACCTCTATACATGGTGCTCAATATAACCACTGGGCTATCCAGAACCTTGGTCCCAAAAAAATGCCAGGTTTCAAAGTGGGCCATTCTTAAGTTGAAGAATTGGCTGTTATAGCCCCTTTTGTCTACGATAAAGGAAAGAGTATGGATAAACTCCATGTCAGCCTGTCTCAGTGTCCCTTTTCTTCACTTTGAGAAACGATGACCAGAAGAGAAGTACTTTATTTGCAACTAACTGACCAAATCAACCGCTAAAATCATTATTTTACCAGAAAAAAAGATCTAAATCCCCTTGCATAGCCTAGCCTCGACACAGTACATCTGGACAAGTTAAAGAGTGTCAGGATCTCACAGATTTCCGACCTGCCATGCTGATGACTTAGCTCATTTTGCTTGTATCCACATTTTGGACTTCTAAAAGGTTAAGGTTTCAATTCAACCACTTACAAAAACTTTGTTCTGGCTTTTTTCCTTACAACACCAGCTTTCTGGCATATTTCTGTTATTTGCACACTAGTAGACGAAAATGACAAAGAGGCACCTTCAACTGATACGATTGGTGCACTATGAGTTGATTTACCCACTGGTGTGGGCGGGACTATGTTGTGCTCCATTTTATGTGAGAGTGAGACTCATCCAATTCCTTCCACCAATATAGGGTCGTCAGTCGCCAAACCACAAGCAAGACTCATGTTTGTCGACAGGCGCTATCATCTTCTCTACCTCAGTCAGGCGGCATTAACACGAGCAGAGGGAGATGAGGGACTGTCGGTGTATCTGATTCCTCCGTAGGGGCTCCGGGATGATGCTTGGGTGGGTGTTTGGGTGGGATAAAATCCTCAGATCCTTGGCAGCTGCCAATCAAGTGGCTCTCTGAAGTGCAATCAATATCATCAGGCTCCTCGTCAACTTGATCAGAGAAGAAGGGCTGTCACAGTTTATTTGTGAAAGGAAAAGAGGATTAACACCAAGAAATATGAACTTAATGTCAAAATGTATCAATCACTTATCTCTTCTATTCCATCTCGTATTCGATGTTTACCTGTCGGTATTATATTATAACTAGAACTGCGGCGTGAAAAGTTTCACTGCAGGAGTGAGGGGCTGGTGATTAGGTAGGCTGATGGGTGGGGCGTTGGGCTCCCAGACTGTGGGACTAAAGGTGTGTCACGGAGGGTGGGGGAAGAGGGCGGGTTGGCGGCGGATTTGCGCTGACAGCTCGACACATGGAGGGTCTCCGGTTCCCTCCTGACAGAGAGCGCAGCATACTAAATGCCTACCTGAGGTGCTACAGATGGAAAAGTCAAAGACAGAGGATCCTTTACAAGGCATTTTGGAAGGCGCCATTAATATTTCATCAAAACTGCGTTTACACACGCAAACAAACAAAAAAGGAAGTGTGTCGCCTTTATCCGCCCTGCAGTCTCTCACTCAGTCACACACACATCTGCTCTGTTCTTTACCTCTGATCCTGCTTCACTCACTCTTTCTTTTGTTTTTCGTGTTCCACCCACAAACTAAAGCCAACAACTACATTTTGCTCTAGCAAACAGACACTTTTCTTGTGCTCTTAATTAACATTTTCAAATGCAAAGCAGGAACTCTACACATGCAGAATGTTTTGTATTAATTTTGTTAGTAATAACATTTTTTTATGCCTGGGTGTTCATCTCTTTACTCTAATATCGCTCTCAAGGTTTCCCTTAAAGCTGCCACACTACAAGATCAAGTTTATAATATTCTCACTAACACAGCATCCATAAGGTCTTCGAAGCATTTAGGCTATCAGCTTATTGTTTGGGTTTTAAGGATTGAAACTCAGTCAAAAGTATTCGGATAAAGTCATTTAGATTCCATCTCAGATTCAACACAGCTGTTTCTGCAACAAAAAAAAGCTCTTACGGATAAAGTTTGGGCTACTTCCAAAGCATCAGAAGGCAAACTAGCCTCTGAACTCGTGGATCATTTAGCATTTAGCTCAAAAGACAGATGTTTCTTTCGGGAGATGGTGGAGACCAAAATAGAACCAATAGAAGAGTAAATATTTGACCTAGGGTTGGCAGAGGACCACTAGTATTATTTCAAATATCTACTTTTCTTACATATCCATAACATGTTTTTGCTCAGTTTTAATTGAGAATAACTGTGTACCTCTTACTGTAATTCACTTTACATACAGCTTGTTGTAACAAATATTTAATGATGTCATCAACAAAGTCAAACATTCAAACCTAAGATATCATTTGGTCGTTGTGTTACATGATATTCAGTTTCAATGTAATTTAGCCCTGCTTTTGCTTTAAAAAAAAGTAGTGTTCATCAAGGAAGCTTGACTAAATAAAACCCTGCACATCTGGGCGATTTAAATTATCGTGTAACCCGAAAATACATTTTGTGTCCCTGCGTTCTAATATTTCTCTTTGACAAATGCTCCAACTCAAGCTGAGATTCAAACAGTCTTTCAACTCTTCCAGTGCATTAACTACAAAACAGAATGAATATTTCCTCTCTGATCACTGTGTGCTTCACTCATGCATTGTGTGGCACTCTTGGATTGTCGGCCAATGTGATCTGAAGCCATCAAAGGTATTTATGGGAGCTGTCATTTACAGGAGAAATCAAGAGAGCAGCAGGGTGGCACCGCTTTGGCATGTTAGTTGAAGGCATGGACTGTTTAGATTAGAGATTTTGGTGGAGGATTGAAATCTGTATTTAATGTTCAGTCACATTTAAAATCTTGTCTAAGTATTGCAGTGGCATATGAAATAATCACTTCAGTCCACCTTGTCCATCATAAAGTAGCCTGACCTGACTGAGTGACATAGTTTGCTCTAGATTATAGAAATCTTCACATAGAACATACAGGAAGTTAAAGGCACATATGCAAAGATTAGTGCTAACACACACTCTGTCTCACACACTAGCAGACACACATGGCACGGTGGTAGATCAACATGTGACGGTGAGAGATAGCAGCAGCTTGCCGTCTTTGCCGGGAGCAGCCATTAAATAAACATGTCAAGTTGTGTGCGTTTTAATGATGATCAGCCGAGCCTGGTTTCCCTGTGAAGCGCCAGCCAAAAAAGATCGACACAGTGCAACTCCCCAGACCTCGGCTCTCTCTGTCTCTCTCTCGCTCTCTGCCTCTCACCGACACTTCCCTCACGTTGACAGAGATGGAAAGAAAGAAAGAACAAGAGGCAGGCCCTTTTGAATCAGGTTTGGGGTGAGGGGGGCTGTTTGTATGATGATTTTTCATTTGAAAAGAAAGAAAAACATCAGTCAAGTGCACGCTTTTGTGAGGGTTTTAACACAGCTCTATCCCCGATAGTGTGTGCGGTAGTTAGTTCTGAGTGCTATGTGTTTGACATGAGAGTGAATAACAGGCCGGCTGGTAAATGCTCTGTTTGTGTGTTTACGGCGTCGCACACCCTTAGGTGAGGCGGCTCTCTCACTCTCTCTCCTTCATACTTCCGTCTCGCCTTTGAAGAGCAGGGGCTCGGCGTCGGATTAAAGTTTGTTTGTTTTACGTTTAGCGAGCGAGAGCTGCCATTTCTCTCCTCCTTTCTCCTCCTCATCTTCTCCCACTCGCCTTATGAACACTCACACTACTGCGCACACATAAACAGTAAATCTTGCATACACACACACACACACACACACACACACACACACACACACACACACACAAACACTAACACACACATACACCTCAGATCAGAAGTAGTGTGGAGTGCTGAGGCTGCATATGTAAATGCTGAGAGATTGTCAAGTGTCTGGGTGTGCATACATCAGGGTAATCAAGCCAGCGCTGATGGGTAGAGCTCGCTCCAGGAGCAGATCCGCAGTACTGGCAGTCACACAGCCGTCACTGAACTGCTGCCAATAATGGGTTTGAGAGGTGCTGGAGGAGGGGTAGAGAGCATGTGTGTGTGTGTGTTTGTGTGCTTACCCGCACACAAACATGCCCATCTGCAAGTTGCCATCTATTTTGTATGGCGTGTGTGCATGCATGTATGTAAATGTGACACCTCTATGATAGAAAAGCTGATTGAGAGTGTGAAGGTGAAGCCAATCTGCCCACAGAGGCGTTGGAGTTGCAGTTGGAGTGCTGCTGAGTTACAATCTGATAGAAAAATGCCCGTGGATAAACTGGCCTAGCTTCACCTTCCTTTGCAAAGCTACTGTGTCCAATGCAATAATAAGCTTTTACCTCCTATCCAACCTCATCCATACAAACTCTACTGTTTTTCTATCATAGTCACATCAGTCAGAGCCTGAGGAGGAAACAGTACAGTAAAACAATATTAGACTGTTGATCAGTGCATATGGTTAAATATGATATTCCATTATACATTATAATACCTAACTTTGGTAGATCATATATGTCAACAACTAAACAAAAAAGAGCAGATCTAGAGCGTACTCTTACAGTAGTATTTCATTTTACTTAGTACGTCCATTGTATGTGATCGCTACAGTTACAGTACAGGATACGTTGCACATTCAAAATATGCGATCAGCTTATGAAATACGTTTTTTATGACTACAAATGCCTAAGAAAAATGTAGGGCGACTGTGGCTCAGTATAGTCGGTCGTCTCTCAGCTAGAATGTGACATGCCGTTAAAATAATCACTTTGAGTAGTCAGAACACTAGAAAAGCCGTTTACAATCTCATCCCCAATCCATTGACCAATTTCACATTGTCTCTATTTTGAGAGCCACATTTTTTTTTACATTTCTTTCATTATAACTAGGCTTTGTGTGGAATTTTGAACAGCTAGTCCAACCAGCTCCAGAGAACTTCTTCCACTACTGCCAGCTGGATACCAAATCTTCATCACTGTACTGTATGTTAACCCACGCTCTACTCTAAGACAAAAAGAATACAAATTTGTACTTCACTAT